>OX459189.1:15082247-15715068 GCA_949775195.1 Diarsia dahlii
GTTTAGTTAGGTGGTGGTTTGAGGTATATACATCAAAGTTGCAATACTTAATTATTTCACGAGAACTTTGGTTGAATTTTCTCGAGTATGTGGTAAATATTTGCTCGTGGCTTAAACTCGTTGTTTTACTCGTACTTAAACAATTACGTGTTAATTGATTCGGGGTAATTCCAGTGATTGATATTTTGTTCGTATTAAGTAGGTGGAATGTAATTAACTTTAAACAAGTATTAATTATTAGTACCTATTTATGAAACGTTCGGGATGAGCTCGTGTCTAAATAAAAAGCACTCGGCTCAATTTTCAGGCTAAATTGCTCCTGGTCTACGTAGATAGTGTATAGATGGGTGACCAGCACCCATTACTTACCGAGTTTCCTCTGTGCCTCGGAAAGCACGTGAACTTGTTGATCCCGGCTGTCATTTGTACATTCAGTGACCCAAAAATCTGTTAACCAGTCTTACAAACGGGGTGTGTCGTACGAGTATTACCTACCCAGTACTAGCTACAGCGATAGCAATAAACAGTCGCTCCATGTAAAATACGAATATTCAGCTGCATCCGGTGAAAGTGGAAGCCGACCAGCATTGTTGGGAAAAGCTAAGGCAGATGATGATTTAAGAAACGTTGGATTTCTCTGACAGGTGTTATTTCTAGATAAATTCCCGCATGGTTCCCGGTATGTGCCGTAGATATTTTAAAGTTGAACGATTTTATTTGACTAGCCCTGTTTGTTTTTGTTTAATTCGCTTGGAAATAGTTCTGTTTGTCTCAAGCAGCACGGATAAAAATTATAATGAGTGCGCATTTTTAAAATTTTGTCGTTAGTGGCCAATGATATTATAGAGAAAGATACGCCATATTCATACTGAATGGCGTTCAGATATCGTTGCGTTCTACGACAGGGATAGATAATACGGAACGTTTAAGATAAAAAGAGAGAGCTAGTTACTAAACTCACAGTAAACTGCACCAATTGTCGTAGTTTGTCCTCAACAATTTGTGGGTGCTAATGCGATATCTACCTCTTTTTATTTATAATATCATTGTTAGTGGCTCTACCTACTTTCATTCTCGTCATTGTTGTTGCGAGCGTATTCTTGGCATAGCGACAGACCACCACAATGACATAGTCTTTCTCCAAGCAGTTTTCTGCATTATTTCTGTTTTTTTTATTATTTGACTGTGTAGCTACACTAGCTACACTTTGATTGGATCTCATGTCACTGTGTTATAAATATTTAAAAAGATTCGCTGTTCCTGCTCTTTGATGCAGCGTTTACGGAAACCTTTTTTGTTCGTTTTTCGTCGTTCTACAAAGCTAGTCCAGTGAAAATAGATATTTAGGATAGAAATAGAATAGAGCTGAAAATTGGTAGAGGTCTTGAATAGGTAGGTAGGTACACCATTATAAACGAAATGTCAAAGTCCCCATCAATCCCATGTGCTAAAAAAGTTATTCAAGGTCAATTTAAAGGTCAAAAATATCAGTTTTTCTCATTTTTCTAGTTAACGATGAGTGTTATCGCGAAATTAGTTCAGAACAAAATTGTAGATCATGAAACTATCAACAAAAAATGTCTTTTCATTTTTTTTCCTACGAACCACCATTTCCAAGATATCGCTTTCACTATAGGTAATTGACCTTTTTAGAGTAGTTCATCTTTCTCTTGCCCTTATCCCAATTCAATTGGGGTCTGCGACGCATGTCTTCTTCTTTTTCATGAGACACCTCCTTTCTTGCCATATCATTCTTAAAACAGTCCATCGATCGTTTTCTTGGTCTACTCTTATACTTTTTGGAGTAGTTATTTGAATGATTCCCATTATATGCCATGGAGTGTGTTATAACCGTCTAAAATACCTACATACATTTATATCAGCATTACAGCTCTTCTATTACCATCACCAAAAACTGACACATGTTGCAGACAATGCATATGTCAGAAATTATGACTCGTAGGAAAAACGAGGAACTATAAAGGTAAATTTTTGTAGACAATTTTAAAATCAAGAATTTTGTTCTAAGCTAAACACTCACCGTTAACGAGAAAAATGCGAAAAAAAACATAGTTTTGGCTGGTTGTTTTGGCTGGCTGGCTGTTGGTTTAGTTTTAGTTTGTTACAGTTTTTGTTTTAGTTTTGTATAGTTTTTAGTTGAATAACTTTTTTCGCACACACAGCATTGGTAATCTTTTGACATTTCATTTTTATTAACACATTCTTGTTTATTTTGACTGGTCTATCAGTAGTTATTTCTGAATGTCTGTCATAACAAATTTTGCCCAAGGAAATGCATTGTAATCTCTTTTTCCAAAAGTATGACTCCCGTGACACATCTAGGACGTAGGTAAATCGTTGTCGTCGAAACTTTTTAATTTTAGGTAGATATTTAAGCAACTGTTAACACGTAGGTAACTAGGTATACTCGTACTATACTAGCTGTTCCTTTGACTTCTTCCATGGACAACCTCGCCACTCCCATTTTGTTCCGTAGCCGGAAATTATCGTAAAAATACTTTCCTTGTCTATAACGAGAAGAGGTAGACGTAAGTCGAGACCTGCTGGCAGATTATTTTTTTAAATAAGCTGTGTCTTTGTTCTCTTTTTGTTACGATGTTTCCTTATATTATGTTCTCTCTCTTCTGTCTACATTAATGATAAAATAAATAGGACGTAATAACAGAAAACTTCATTAATTAAAAGGTGCATCGGTCGGTAAACCCTATATAGCGGGTTTTTCGGAGTAGCGTCTGACTTGTGCATATTTTATGCGTTTGGTGAAAGTGAAACGGAAAATAGAACGACTGCCCGATTTTAGCTTGTTTGCGTTGTATTTCAAGCTTTATAAATAGGTATTATACATTACCTTTTCTAATTCTCTCATGTCATTTAGTGTTCCGGTTCTCGGTTCAGCCAAACTACAAGTGTGTGAAATTAAATTACCGACCTACATGTGTAGGTTCGATACCAACTTCAAGCATAGATAAGGAACTACACAGTAGTGCCCGATTGGTGGCAATAACGTTTGCCTAATTAGGTCCATACGAGATTTAAAAAGAACTGGCAAATAGTAGGTTTATATAACACACTTCACCATGCGTAAGTACTTATCCCTTCGCGAAAACAGACGCAGGTTTCTGTATCATGGCCGCCATTTTGGAATTGTATTTTGACCTAATTTTCAGAATAATTGCCACCGAAACAAGAGTTCAAGGAGCTTCTCCCTTAGTTCATGCAACATTCTATGTTTTGAGTAACACAAGTAGGTACATTCTGAGTTCTCGGCAGCAGCATTTTAGTTTATGGGAGTACTAATTGCCGTCACCTATCTTACCTACCTCCACTTTTATAACATTTATCCCTGAATAAATTACTAGACAAAAATGGTTCATTCGGTTCATCTACCTGCACCCATATCATGTTGATAATACCGACTTGATAATCGCTTTACGGATACTTTTTATCAACAACAATTTCCAATTTCCTGTGAATTTAAACCTCAATAAGGTTGAAAATGTCTTAATGTCACTATAGCAAATAGACCTAGGCGTTTTGTAAAGCGCAAACGACTTTCAACTTTAGGGTGGTAAAGCAATTACTAGGTCAGCTATACTTTACCGCTGCGATAATTCTCCCATTGTACGCTTCTACTATAGGAACGTATTGTAAAAATGGTCGATTTTTATTGACACCGGAGGTACCTACACTTTCGGCAATGATTCTTCCTTGATGACACCGTCGATAGGTACTATATATCCGTCCCTTTCTTGCCGAAATATGGATCATGGTGCGTAACTGCGTAAGGGGGGCAAACAAACGGCGTTAAGACTTGCGTAAGAAATGTGACTTCACTGTATCTAGCTTGAACTACTAAGGACGGAGGAGTACTTAGGACAATGATACTTAGGACAAAGACATGCTAGGTACTTACCTAAATTAAATCAAATCAAGAGATTTGCTTACTTCACTACTATTAATAGGTACATATTAATACTATATTATGTAGTCCTGACACACATTTAAGATTATGTAAGATTTATTTCACGATATTTTTAATATTTTTTAAATTTATTTTGACGAAAGGAGCTCTAATATTGGATCAATAGAACGGTAACCCTCGTAAGATATAACCAAGAGCCGTACCCGAAAGGACAAAACACGCAAGCGTAAGTATATTCACCCTAATTTTCGTTGACAAGCCGAATTTTTCATCGATTGAAGCCAACCACGACGCCACAGAATGTGTACATAGAATTTAGCTTATCGTCGGCGTACGGTACCTACCCAGACAGAATTTATTTAGAGCCCAAAGAAAGAACTTTAATTGAAAGCCTTAAAACAATAACATCACTCCAACAAGAGTATATATCACTCGCGGGGTAAAAGTTACGACAGTTATAGTAAGTATAGTTTTGTAAACTTTATAAACTACATAGAAATATTAAAAACTTACTTTTTTACGTATCTCCCATAGTGTGGCTGATATGTTCCACTGACTTCTGTGTTTAAAGTTGAATTTCGCGCGCTCCCGGCACCCTCCAAGATCGTTCACAGTAACCTAAGGTCGCTCCACTCGCTGGTGGCAACCGCGGCAACTGTCACACGACTGTAGCGGGCTGTACGGTGCGGAGAGCGGTGCGCGCGCAACACCCCGCGCGTCCAACATAATGCCTCAAGCGATGCCTTCACCATTCAAACAAAATAGGCCGATTTTTATCTCCTACTGCAAACCCAACTTCACTTAGAGGCAACTTGAAATATATATTTTTGCAAAGCTTTGAACATTGCGATACCTTGTAATGGCATCGTCGCAATGCAGGAGTAAACGCCCCTTCGTGCACTACGTTAGCACTCAGCACCATTTGTATGCATCACGGTCGGTTGCCAACGGTCATGCTTTAGCTATTAGTGTACAAGTATAAGATATAGGTACCTAGTTGACCAGATATTTCGTGTGATACTTTATTAGAAAACTTGCTTCCTAGCCGCGCCACCGATTATGTTGATTTTCTCGCGAACCTTTATAGTAGTCTATTTTTAATATTATATACAATAATTAACAAATTATGTACGACTGTGGCGCGGCTAGAAATTAGATACCACACAATATTATGATTATTCATACATCAGATATATTATTCGGTTGGTGTGTTCCGTGGTTTGACTGACTTTTCTGTGATGTGAAAATGAGTGACGAGGACACTCGTAAGGCAAATAAGTTTTCAAAAGTAGGCCTAATCACTACATAGTATAAAACAAAGTCGCTTCCCGCTGTCTGTCCCTATGTATGCTTAGATCTTTAAAACTACGCAACGGATTTTGATGCGGGTTTTTTTAATAGATAGAGTGATACAAGAGGAAGGTTTACATGTAGCACATTCCACCCGTGCGACGCGGGGGCGGGTCGCTAGTGCCTAATAAAATACATTTCAAAATGTGGTATATCATGGGCCAGTTGATTCAACTATGTAAGTAAGCTAGGAAATGTAAATAGCACCCGAGTCTTTGTCAACACACAAGTTTGCCGCTCTAAAGGAGAGTTGCGCTCATGGCTGCGCAGTAGTGGCAAATTCAAGACGTGCGCATTGCGCAGGGACATTAAATAAGTAAGTCATCGCGCAGTCGACACTTAAGGGTAAACAAGCCAACGGCACGAACTAGTTGGTGGGCGGGGCTAAAATGCATGCTATTTCACCCGACATCACGAGCGAAATGCATAGCGCAAAAGAGACACAACTAAAACGGGCGCGCGATTGTTTCTATGCAGACCTTTGGTATATTTGGTTTCATGAAAAATCTATTGAATGTATCTGTTCAAAATCAAATTATTTAAATTTTTTAATAACTAATCTATGTACGTATGGTTTCACTTTTTTCTTTTTCATACTATATACGTTACTTATTTACGCCCAAAGATGAGTTAAAATTAGTGCTAAAATATGAAAGTTTTGACGTTCATAACTTCCAAATCAATTTTTTTTTTCCAATTCTGCTTCCATACAGACCTAGATAATGATAAGACCAGTTGATACAATTTTTAATTTTGAACCTACACCGTCAAACAGAGGAGTAATCACCTTCGTAAGTTTGTATGGAAGAATGGCTGGCTTGTTCAACCTTAACAGTGAATGTGTTCAGACTGCCTTCTCAAAGTGCAATCGACCTGCGCACCCTGACACCCGGTACTAACGTCAGACCAGTGGCTGGCGCCAGCCGACCTAGGCAGATCTCAAGGTAACTTTAGTCTGTTGAAGAAGAAAAACAAGATTTAAATTTCATAGGAATTTTATTGAACACAAGAGCACACATGTGCTAGTAAATACACTTAAGAATAATGTCGTACAAAGCTTAATTACAATGATATTCGTTCCTCGAGTAGAAATAGCAAAAAATAAAATAAAGAGATTGTAATACAGGTATGATAACAATCGTGCTTAAAGTGCATGTTTTGAAACAAACAAATTACAGAAGTAGCAGTTCCAGTAAAAAAAACACCATAATCTATGAAGAAATAGGAGGTACACTACTTATTTATAGATATTTTAGGTAAAAGAACATATATTCTTGTCAGAAAAAATGGTTCACACTTTCAGTTTCAGTCAAATATCATAGCCTCACTATAACTATACTTAAACTACAATACAAAAGATAGATTACGTAGCTTTGGTAATAAAAAGAAAAACATTTTGCTTTTCGATACAAAATATTGATTAACATTGTGCATTAATATTCGAAGAAAAGTTAGTGCTCCATCCTCACTATGTCGTAGACATTTCAACTTCACGTATGATATTTGAGAGTAGGTATAACTTAATGACTTACATACATAGAGTTAGTTGGGTCACGTGAAGAGCCTAGCATGCAGGCTGCAGCATATATTATGGGGCAGCGCACGATTGTAACGCAGCGATTACATATCGTGCCACAGCCACTAAGTAGAATGATACAGAAGTTCTGATCCATAGAACGAGCGAAAACGCACACATGGACAAACGCGAACAAACATCAAATGTGCTAGTATTTTAGTAAAAATTAAAGACTAGTTTAGTATCTAACAATTTCATAATAGCTAAGGAGGCTCTGTCAGATACTAAACTAATATTTATGTTAAATTAACTAATTATGTACATTCAAATTTAATTTGGTATAAATTAATTTTATTTGAGTTCTATAATCTATACCAATATTATACAAAGATAAAATTTGCTTGTAAGATTGTATGTAGAGGGTAATCTTTTTACATATAAAACGATCTCATGGTTTAATTTCTGAACATAACAGAAGCGAAGTGCAAGCAAAAGCTAGTAACAAGGTGAAGTTACGATGAACACCAGGTAGTGCTTTTGACTTTAAAATAATTTTCGCTGGTTGTATGGACCTTCTGCATAGACAGTGTACATAGTGGCCCAAGCGCTTCGCCATGTTGATTGCAGAGAGGCGGCGACCTATTTCCACGAAACCATTAAACATAAAGCATAGCCATTGCGCGCTACACAAAAGGCGAACTGCTACTTGCTAAGAGAAAACAACAAAATTCACGAAGACATCACAATATTATGTATATGCTTCAACTGGTATATATAGCTATAATGACAATTGTTTACTATTGTAACAGGATTTAATTATTGCTTATTGTTTTTACATTCTAGGCACCAACGACTAAACTCAATAATATAGAACAAGGTTCACTTACTCTCGAAAGTGACTGAACGGAACCAGGAACAAAAGAGTTCGTTACGAGATTCAGTGATATGGATTTATTCGACTAGTGTATAAATAGTTGTCTTTTAGAATCTAGATCTTGTTACGAATAAACAAGGTATTGATCTGTATCATCGTCATATTTGTAGCGAAAGTGACGTTTAGCCCATTTTATCTCTACATCTCAGGGGAGAAAAGAATTACGTACCCAGTGCACTGCATAAGCGCTCTTTTATTATATGTAAAGTAGCAACCCACCCCTGCTTTGCAAGACCATCTTTCGGGTTCAAAACTTTCAAGCTGTTACCAACCTTTCTTATTCACAACATTTCAAACATAGTGACACGCAATTATTTTATATTAAGATAACACCCAAGTACACAGATCAATACTCTGCATATTCTGAATCAATTCTTAGTAATAAAGCTTAAACACGACTGAGTGGGTAAGTAAGGCAAATGAGTTATCATTATCACGCAGAATACATAACTAGAAATTATAGTATTAATATCAGTAATGTATGATTTAGGATTTCAGTGTTTATAACATAGTATACCTATAGGAAGAATTTTTTATCACGTTCCAATTTTTTTCCAGGAGTTAGGTATCTTTCAAAGACACCGTTTAAAATAAAACTAAGTATGTAAAATTTTCAAAATAAAATATTATTGTACCCGAAATTGCTATCATATATATCATATTGGGCGGTCAGTGTTCGACGAAGCATGATATTCACAAACATTTTTTGGACAACTATGTGATGCTATATCTCAATAAAAAAATACGCGTATATTCTTTTATTATTTTTAATAAAAATTATGATGTTAAAATTTAGAACGTAATAAAAAATTCTTCCTGTGTACGCTTAGATTAGAGGGAGAATGTTTCAGCTACTAATGGTTGATGACTATAGGTTTCGGTAGGCCGGAGTTTTAATTGTAGTTTTGTAGTGCAAACGTAATAGTTCACGAATATTGAGATATCGAATTTTATAAACTCGAAACATTACAAAAGCAGAGTATATTTCCGTATATATTGAAAACTAGTGAAATATTTGTAAGCAGAATGAGGTACTTGAAGAATTCTACTTCAGTTGTCTATTGTACCATAACTTGTCAAGAGCGAGCGACAGTTCAGCAACAAAAACTCGGCGGTCCCATAGACAATCAAGCTGGAAGATAATAACTCAATGAGTGTAACATAACATAATGTCGATCTACGGATGAACCACATGGTAATGGTATGAAAATACATATAAGAATTTTATGTGAAGTTAGAATTTGTTCTTGTAATTGATACGTTCTAAGTTCATACAATATTGTGAGTGAACAGTTTTATATTTACTTAAAAATATGTATCCGACTGAATATTTTATCTGATACTTTGTATTTAGAAAGTTTAAAACGTTTTATATTTGATAATAATGGCACAATATCTATTTACCTATATTAACTTCTAGTAACTCATTACTTTGTTTTTATCTTCATAATAAAATATTTATTTTGCTATGGTGTATTTAATAATTTTGTACGTAAATATGTGCTATGTGAAAATCTATACTGATAAAGCGTTTTGTTTTAACCTTCAATTAAAATATGCATATTAATATAATATTAAAATATTAGTCACTGATATTGATTGTCAAACTGTACCTAAATTACGGTTTCTACTACAACGTGTACAGTCGGGGGTAGTTATCGTTACGAACTAATCTCTACGTTATAGCACCAACCAAGCTAAAAATAAGTTTGAGTGAACGCGATACAAAGACGTTAGCACTTTAATAACATTTACGTGTATGATATTTGTTCGATAACCGAAAGACATGTGATCGCCGCACGTAAATACATTTATCTAACAAGTTTCGTAACATTCCTAAATCTTATCTCGCTTCACAAATAAGTCGTTGTCACTTATGTGGCCGGTTGTGTCTAAAGGCTGCTTCCGCTTGAACGCGAACAATTATTTGAGCAACACGTAATAGTGAGCACAAGGAACTAATGTTTGGTGTATTTTAAAAGCGACGCTACAGTACTTTAGTCTTCCATTGAAAGGCTGACGTTTTGACAGATTTATACTTTTACAGCACTAAACTCTAACTGCCAAATAAAAATGGTAAAACTTTCACGCGCGCGAATGGAAGTATTTTCCGCAAACAGACAAACTTTCTCCGTCAGTTTTCAGTTTGTGTCTGTGTTCTGTGAAAGCTCTCAACAATTGAGCGACGATTCGAAAAGTTACAAAATTGAGCGCCCGTACTGGCAAGAAATTCTTATTTATTATAATTTAGTTAAGATAAGCTAATTGGCAAGTAAATAGCCTCAAGCAATACCGTATTAATTTGTTCGCAAAATAACTTATTGGCTTTAGAGTATTTTCTTTTAAAGTATAACATATTTTTAAATGTGTTAGTATCATATTTTGATCTTAATAAAAACCATTTACAAAACGTAAGATAAGCTATCTAGCTAGGTACCTAAAACAGCATCATATTTTTCAATACTACATAAATAAACGACAAAATTTTACAGAAATAAACACTTTATAGTTACCCAAATAATATTGTATGTATCATAAATTATATGATATGTTTTTTTGTTAAACGAGTCCCATAATAGTTTAAAAATTGCTAGTACAATAACTGCATTTAAATAAACGGAATCGTAATTATATGACTGTAAAAAATAACAATAATTTGGCTGCCAGATAAACTCCTAAACGTAATATATCTTTACAAATCTCCTAAACGCCTAACATCTCAAATGTTTGAACAAGTCAAAAACAACAGTAGCTCGGTACGGTTGTTATGTAAATCTGACGGGTGAGTATAACGCACTTGCATCGTAAATATGTAAAGCATTACATTATAATTCGACAGACATAATACAAAAGCTTTTATCTACTCAAATATCATAAACCCTCTCTAATGCGTTCAAAAACCATAGGCAATGACCAGCATTACCAACCAGCAGAAATAAACAGAACTGTAATTAACTCATAACCTACTGAAAACAGTAGGTTATGAGTTTAAATTTGGAACAGGTGTCAAATTCAAGTGAGTGTGCTATTCTAGTATCTACATTAAAACAGATACGGTCTATCGATACGAAACCCCAATTCAGTATGATTTTAATTATAAATCGCACGACATTTTGATCTCGAGTGACACAAGAACTTTGTTCGTTTGCCATGATTTAAAAAAAAAATGACAGATATCCGAAACGCCGCCATTTCGAGCTGTCAATGGTTCGGTATTTTTTATTGCATTACACTGGTAACAATGCTGGTCATTTCCCTATGGTTCCTGAACCCATCATAGAGCCCTTATGATATTTGGGTAGATAAAGTAGTGTATGCAACTATACATAAGTAGGCATTACAACACTCGTGTGATGCTATTAAGAAACTCGCCTTCGGCTCGTTTCTTAAACCCACACTTGTGTTGTAACGCCCTTCATTATGCACAGTCGCATAAACTACTATTATCTACCCAAATATCATAAACCCTCTCTAATGTGTTCAAAAACCATAGGCAATGACCAGCATTACAGTGCAATCAAATTATCTTGGCAGGTGCGAACTTCGTGCAGGTTATTTTGTTACAACTAATGTCTAAAAGTGTTTTGATATTTATTTTATTTGTATTTCTCACTGTATTTATTAGATATTTTCTGATCGTATAGGTATTGGTTTATCTGGCAATAACAGTTTTCTTCACAAGTTTACATGCGTAAAAGTTCGCAGAGCCTATGTTCAGACCTGTCAAGATAATTTGATCGTACTGTACCAACCAGCAGAAATAAACGGAACTGTTATGAACTCATAACCTACTGAAAACAGTAGGTTATGAGTTTAAATTTGGAACAGGTGTCAAATTCAGTATCTACATTAAGACCATCAAAAAGACATCTGAACATCTACATTTTTTATTGCATTACACTGGTAACAATGCTGGTCATTTCCCTATGGTTCCTGAACCCATCATAGAGCCCTTATGATATTTGGGTAGATAAATTAGTGTATGCAACTATACATAATTAGGCATTACAACACTCGTGTGATGCTATTAAGAAACTCGGGTTCAGGAACCATAGGGAAATGACCAGCATTGTTACCAGTGTAATGCAATAAAAAATAAACAGGTTATTAGTTGCATTCGTCGCTGCATTTACGATATCTGGCGGAGTGTTCATGTCAATTTCTGAGTCACTATCACTCATTTTCGACAGCAATAAAGAACTTATCAGAAAATTTGTCTACTCGTAACTGGAAATAAAAAGCTAACGAACAAATGACAGCTCGAAATGGCGGCGTTTTGGATATCTGTCATTTTTTTTAAATCATAGGCAAACGAACAAAGTCACTATTCTTGTGTCACTCGAGATCAAAATGTCGTGCGATTTATAATTAAAATCATACTGAATTGGAGTTTCGTATCGATATCTGTTTAAATGTAGGTAGATACTAGAATAGCACACTCACTTGAATTTGACACCTGTTACAAATTTAAACTCATAACCTACTGTTTTCAGTAGGTTATGAGTTCATAACAGTTCTGTTTATTTCTGCTGGTTGGTAATGCTGGTCATTGCCTATGGTTTTTGAACGCATTAGAGAGGGTTTATGATATTTGGGTAGATAAACTACTACTAAACCACATTTCAATTGAAAACGTCATCACTGTAAAGTTCCGTATATTTAATAATTTTAAAATAAAATTACCGTGAGTTTAATCGCTGTGCAATTTAAGCAGTGTGCACCCGATATGCGATTTATTATTAACTGCTATTTTGATTTATCAAATGTACCATCCCATCAAAACTTTACACCAAACAATTCGGACTAAAGGAAAGTTCAAAAGCTGTTAATTACTTTCCAGATAACTGAAGCCTTTTGAAAAGTAGTCAGCCGCATTCTGTTTGAACTGAAACTGAACTCACTCCGGACGGACATAAGTTGGACACGTCGTAACTAGCTACGAAAGTACGGAACTCTAGAATGTCTGACAAACATCAATAGAAGTATGATTACACTAAACCGCGTCATATTCGGATGACTTACAAAAATTATCATCGATAGCTCTTAATTATGCATACATAATTAGCTTTAACAATTTAATTATAAATTGTTCATAAAAGGCGTAGTTTCTTTTGTAGTAGGTAAATGATACGATACTTGAATAATGTGATGGCGAGGTATAATCACCAAGTAGCTTGCAAGTATACATCACTTATTCGAAGGACATGAGATTGGCCGGTAAAGGCTTTTTAGTTGTGACGTCTTCTATCACCCTCACCCACATCTTCGCTGCGGATTCTGAAGCGGCCCTAGAACAAAAAGGTTATATTAAATACTTCAATATTTTTTTCGTTATATTAATAGTAGGTAGGTACCTGGGCGACCAAGCTCTGAAATGAAAATAGAAAACGAATTTTCCCAGATATGAGACCTGGCTAGATCGATATTTGACCCGCATAAGTTGCAATATTTAACTTTCATCGAAATCGTAAGAGCTGTTTTCGAGAACGTGATTAGTGATTACAAATATACGGGCTGTCGATTTGAATCCTCGTAAAATTCAAGGAGTAGGTATACTAATGGTTCTCGACCCGAATCAATAACAAGTAATTAAATTAAATATTTTAAAAAACCCCCGACTCAATCAAGATACAACATTGGCTCTCCACTTTTACTCCCTTTAAATTGTGAACTGTGACCAAGTTTGATTTAAAGGGAGTAAAAGTCAAAAAACAATTATTCGGGGTCAAAGGTCAACATTTGAGGTTTTTTGGATTTTTCTCGAAAACGGTAAGTTTTATCAAGAAAAACAAAAACCCAAAGTAGTAGTGTGTATCTTAAAATTCTCTACAAAAATGGTCTTCTTCATTTTTTCTAAGAGTTACCATTCCTGAGATATCGCGACTCTAAGAGTCACATTTTCTATAATATAAAAGCGAAAGGTCACTCACTCATCACGAAATCTCGAAAACCGCTGGACGTATAAAGATGATTTTTGGCAGGGAGGTAGTTTATAGTTAGTAGACTCACCATAAACTAAGGCCCAGATTCACAGACCACACTTTGACTTTACTAAGTAAAGTATGATTTTTGGAAAGTAAATAACAGCTTGACAGGACTAAGAAATATATTTTTGCGTGAAAGTAGATCTTTCTATCAAAGTAAAGTCAAAGTGTGGACTGTGAATCTGGGCCTAAGAAATATATTTTTGCGTGAAAGTAGAAATTTCCATCAAAGTAAAGTCAAAGTAAAGTCAAAGTGTGGTCTTTGAATCTGGGCCTAAGTCCCCGCCAGAATTCAAGACTGTTGTACAAAAAATGAAGGACGTTTAGACAAACTTGTGTAAGCCTTTAGACCTCCCTTACCCTGTTTGTAATGGTAAACCCCAGCTCTCCACCAATATTTGGCTCTGTGGGAATTATTGTTATTTGAAATGTCTAATTAACCGGACTAATAAACGCGTTTTCATGTACACAAACAAAAGCAAATGTGTTTTCGTTAATTTCTTATTCCCTTAACCACGGCGCAGAAATATTTATATACAGATAATATTTATTTATGAAATACTTTTAAATGTTGAATAACAATTAGAATTATTGACCAGGTAATGTAATTTAAATTAATTATTTGACAATCACCTGAATTTTGACGACGATTCAAAACTGCACCTTGTGTATAGGGTGTTAGGTTAAACGAGGGACATATTCAGTATACGATTCTCGTCCCAAATATGTAAAAAAACTAGAACCTTAATTTGTGACGTAATTGTGCCATGGCCTCCGCACGCTCTCCAGATCTCACTTTATTAGACGTTTCTTTATCGTCATTGTCCTACGCCAGTCTTAAAATATGAAGGGAAAATGGATTATAACTAAAATTCATTGATCCGCGCACATTTTCTGTGATAAACGCAAGGGTGGCG
Organism: Diarsia dahlii; assembly: GCA_949775195.1. NCBI lineage: Eukaryota > Metazoa > Arthropoda > Insecta > Lepidoptera > Noctuidae > Diarsia > Diarsia dahlii. The sequence continues at coordinate 15,096,892 of OX459189.1, forward strand.
AGACTTTTCCGAAATTTTTATTACCTATAGTTCTGTCTTTTATTTATCAGTGTTTCTGTTTTGTTCATATTTTTATTAGTATCATGTAAGCATGCTCTATTGCGGGTTTCAATATGTCCCTCGTTTAAACTAACATACTGTATACAAATATTGCTCATTTATAGGATTTGACCGCAGCTTTGTACCCGTCAAGAGCGGAAAATATCCTACGGGAACATACATCCAGGATAAACGTATCCTATGTCGTAATCCAGGCCACGGTCATGGTCTAGGTACCTTTCCGCTGAACATAATCAGTGCAGCCGTTAAGACTTGAAAGGGAAATTTTATGCCGACATTTAAGTAGTTATGGACTAAAAGATAATATAATAATAATATAATAATAATAATAATAATAATATTCCACAACTATCACACAACGCCATCTAGTCCCAAGCTAAGCAGAGCTTGTGTTATGGGTACTAGACAACTGATAAACATACTTATATATTTCTAAATACATACATATTATAGATAAATTACACCCAGATATTTGATTGAAAAGTCCTTTTCAATACAGACCACATACATTTTTGAAATTGGAAGCACTTGGCAACCGAGCGAGCGCAATTTGGACTTCAAATAATAAGAAAAAGACCGAACGGAGTTTATTGTGGTTGGATTTTCAAGTGGCTATTTTCATCGAGTTCCTAGAGGCGTGCACAAAAGTCCAATTTTTTTTTTTAAATCTTTTTGCGATTTTTTTTGTATTTCCTTTGATGTTTTTTTCGCTTATTGTCTTTAAATTCTACAAATTTATATTGTGGCGAAATAATGTAATGTACTGTATTCGGTAGTAACTGTATACATTAATTTAATACAAATTCTTGGTCTGTTTATTTGTTATAATTGATGTCGATAAATGCAAATTTCAAGATTTTTCTGTAAATTTCTTATACATATTTTTTTAATGGAATTTTAGACTTCTTTTGTCATTGGTAAATAATATTTTTTCACAGACAACTGGTCATTAAAATGTTCAAGAAAACAATATTTATTTGTAAGCGAAGTGCCATAAATGAATATCTGAAAATTCATTCGCTAATACCAGAAAATTGTCCCATGAAAAACCGACCACTATAAACTTCGTTTCACCGTTTTTGCCACACAAGGTTTTTGTATCACCAGGCTATTGCCGTAAAAGTAAAACGACATTGCTCTAAAGGCGTTTATCGAACAAGTTCTAAATAGTCGAGACCATCCAATGTTTGAAATGGTAACTAGTATGTAAATTTCAAATATTTGCCTTAACGTTTTACAACTATAGGTGTTTTTTTTTATTCTGATTCCAAAAATACTATATGATATCTGAGTGTAACTGGTGAATGAGCTATCTCTGCTAAAACCCTTCGGGGATTATAGGCGTGTGTGGTGTTAAGTACCGATATTTACATAGTTTCAAACAAAAGACTGACCTACAATGTAAATTTTATAAGTACCTACTTTTAGAGCCTCTGAGAATGACTCAATAAGTAAAAACCTTACTTTGTTATAACACATGTATACCAGATACTCATACATCCTGCCTAAGATCTTATACAATTTTATCCTTTATCACTTGAGCGTGTCAAACGAAGGAAACATTTGAGCGGTACATTGTGCGGTACATTGTGCGGCACTGTGCCGCACACCGGTGGAATCGCACCATTATATAGGTCAAGATTTGAATCTAGGATTTCAAGTACTCCGCGCGTTGTATAGAGCGAACTTTATTACATTAATTTTGCACCAAGTGTTGTGTTGAATTTCAATATTAAAAAAAATTACATATAGTCACCTAACCGAACAACTTGTATAAGCAGGCGCTCGTCAAAACGCATCGTATGAGCCTAAACACAAGGTAGATTAGATACCGTTTAGATACCGTACACCGTTTAATAATAGGAAGTCTTCTGGCGCGTTGGGTACCTTGCATGACCCTGGTGAGGCCTGCAAATCTGGTCAAGGTAATCATGGTTTTGTAATATCATTGACAAGTGACAGGATATTTAAATAATATTTAAACTAAATATTTACACATAAACAAAATTAGTCACCCCTACGAAATACAAAACCTTGATTTCAAAATCATCTGTCCAACCAATAACAAAGACGTAATAGGTTCTACTGTGTGGGAGGCCGAGTTTAAATGAGGTCAAGATGAAAAGCGCAGTGGTCAGCCCACAGTACCGGCTTTAGGGGGCGCGCCAGGTACTATAGGGCGCCGCGCGCGCCAGCTCAACTAAACAACTTAATTTGAATACCTATTTTAATCGATATAAAAGAGAACTAGACTCAACGTACTAGCGAACGAAGTTCCTCTAAACTAAAATTGATAAAAACTTATTTGCGGTCTCCCCCGCTATCTATTGTAAATCAAGTTGCAGAAAATCTAGATTTTGCCAGTCTTATCAGAGAATTTGCTGACAAAAAAGCTAGGAAAATAAGTTTAGTTTTTTAATGGTTCGTCACGTGACTGACAGACAATTTAGATAAATAAAAATTAAGGGGTAAATTATGTTATTGTTATTAAAAATAAATACATGTGATGTTGTAGTTTTCTATTAATTCAATAAAAAATATGGTACAAATTCTAAATACCTAAGTTATTTAATTGTAATGACTCATGACTCGCCTGGGGCGCCTAGATGTCTAAGCCCTGAACCCAATTGTAGTCGCCTACACTAGAAAAGGTAGGAATACAAAAATATAGCCATCCATTCATTGAATGAAATGTTTGTAAACGCACCCACAATACAAGACAAATTCCTAATGTAGGGCAAAGATTTAAAGAAAAAAAGAATGTACGAGATGTAATCATCATGTAACAGACAAGTCTTGTAGGGCTTGACTGAAAATTTTGTCGTGATAAAGCTGTGCATAGGTGCCGCAATTCCTCAAAATATGGTGCCGCGAGCGGTTGATGGTTATTTTGCGACTGCGCTCGTTGATTGAAAACTGTATCGAGTTTAAAAGGGGACTACGTAGACAAATAAATTCCTGTTATTTACGAACAAAAAATTTTCTTTGTTTGAACCCCTTATGAGAAGACATTTTTGTCATCTTGACCTAATTATTGTGTTTGACAATACAGTAAAAAGTTAGCCAGAAAGGTTAGGATTAAGACTGTACATTTGCCGTAAAACTCAATACCCTCTGTAAGGCAGGCGACTTTTTCGATAGAAGTGGAACAGAGATAACATATATATTGAAATGAACGTTTCAATGACAACATTGTCCTAATAGTGTACACGAACTTAAACTGGCGAAATAGGCTTCGGCGATAATAGGCGTGATGGTAAGCTATGTCTAATATGGTTATAATTTATATGTTACTTACTTGAACTTGTAGAGCGTGCCAGATTGGTGGTTAATCAGCTGGAACGCATCAGCGCTGTCTCCCTCTGCCATCTTGGCGTACCAGCCAGCCAAACATAGCACCTTGCACTTCTCGTCTCGGAAATCACTCCTGTTTGTCCTGTGGGCAGACAGCCAGGGCTTATACGGTAACGAAATGAAGACACGATTATAAAGAAATCAGGTTTGAGAGTTTAAAGCTATCTCATTAAATAACTCCCCTTCAATTAAAGCTATCTCATTAAATAACTCCCGACTCATTTATACCGTTTAACTTTCAACTTTGTACGAAGGGTTAAGAAAGCACCTCATATCAGGTGGTTTCCCCTTGTATTTTCGATAAATTATATATGTGTGTATTCTTCTAAAGCCATTTCTTGTATTTGCAGCCCGATTGACGAAAGCCATTTCCGATTTCGTCATCTTAAGTAATCGAACTATCACGAAGGAAATGGCTCGGACTTTAATTTACTAGACAACTGATACACACGAGTTGTAGTTTCGAATCTATAATTACGAAGTTCGCTTTCGCTGCTCTAAGTTATGCAACCAAGTTTCAGTTCGAGAAAGTTTAAGTAACGTTGAGCAAAGTTAGACACGAGACCCTTAGACCTAATTGCGTTTTGAAGTTATAAACTGATTTCAACGATGTATTTAGTTAATACTTTGTCTGGTTTATATAAAACCGTTAAGGCTTGTATAGCACAAATTTTGGAATCCCAATAATAACCCTTTAGTTTGTTATTTGGTTATACTCGATATACAATAGCAATACGAACAATAAATTGTCATCGAGTGTCCATGCTATGCACGGGTGTCTTTTGTCCACCCGACTATAGACGCGTGTCGCTAATGATGCCTGCTATATGTCACACTAATTGACGTAAATGTTGCGGAACTTTACAAGCCTTTGGCGTTTATTGATAACATGATTTATTTTCTATGTCTCAAATGTGAAATACAAATCTGAAGTATCAATATATTAAACGTCTAAAAGATAAATAACGTCTCAAAGATCTTACTTAGCATTAACACTTACCCTTTGAAAGACTTCGACGCATAGAACACCAGGATATTGCCAGAAAGCTGAAGCCAGTAGCGCTGCCATGAAGATAATGAAATTTTTCTGCCTTCTTTTAAAATTGTCTTCCTCCTCACAAAGCCTTGAAAATCACACTGAATGACGTCTGCCTTCAATATCTCACTAAAACAAACATGTTCTGTGTCAAAACTTTAATATTATTTTTCGAGATAGGAATATCCCTATACATATCGATATTCTGCATCGAGACAATATTGGAAATGACTGAAGAATTCGCACTGAAGGATATTTGCAATCCATGTGGGTCTTAAATTTTAAGAGTACCTACACCAAACTATAAGGTTTGCTTGTAGACTCCGCGGAAAGAAATATTATTTTACTGTGGTTTTACAGTTCTTTATGTGCAATGGCACATGGTATATATAATTATGTATGTGTGTAATAACATGAAAAAATATATTAACAAGAAATATTATCCAATAAAGGGTTCACAGCTGTACGGACAGCCTGCAAACTTGACTGTCCATTCCTATTTCAGTCCTGCATCATTGCAGTTTAATGTACTATTTCGACAATTTGAGGTTTGTATCGCAGACAGCCGAGGTCGCGGTCGATGAAGGGATACCTTGAATATCTTCCTCACAAATTGGCACAACACTGAGATAAATAGAAAAAAGAGGGGGAGACCTTTGTCTTGGAGTGGTACAGTTCAGACACACACAAAAAAAAAATTTTTAAGATGATCTTTTAGGTGGAAAGTTTCGAACAAGTCTGTATAGCTTGCTGCCTGAGACCTTCCCGAGCTGTGCATAGGCAACGGTAACTAAACGATATCAGAAATATGGAAATATAGTCAATGGATATACCTAGAAATAGAACACTATCACACTGGCACTGTATATGGTATATGTACTAAAACCTGACCCAGAAAATTTATAGTGCAGCGGGTTTCTACTTTCATAGTCTCAATGTTAAATATTTCACTTCATTTTGTTGTTACTGACTAACTGAAGGAACATGAGATGCATGCTAAGAATATATTTCAAGATAAGTGTGACAAGGCCAAATGTAACATATTGTTACCTGTGCGGCAGCGACTGCGACGTTCTCCCGCCGGATACGGAACTAGGCGACTCCAGTAAAGTGTCATCGAGCAAGTTAACCGAACCTGCAGGCGTCTTGTTCTCCATTTTGTCGTCTGTATGATTTTTTCCAAATATACTGAAAGGCAATCGTCAACTTAATTCATGCTCAGACAATGTAAGTACTAACTAAGGGCTCAAATAAAGCATAGATAAATGCGAATTATTTTCAAGCACTGTTATTTCAAGAGGAAACGCGGTGACGCGACTCCGGTTATCAAGAATGCATTGCGCTTTCCTTGTTAGTGTGCAAATAAGATAACGCATCTGCTGGTACATTTTGATATTTAGAATTACAGTCAAATTAGAATTTATTGGGAAACTTTTATTGGCAGTCCTGTGGGATAATTAGGTACTAAACTTCTTGAAGGAAAAGGCGTTTTAAATGAGAATTTAGTGACATGCCGATTTCAATTGCATGTTAGAAATAGTTTATTGTCTAAATCTAAGGAGAAAATAGAGAAATTCGTTTGTAACAGCTCCGACCGTATTTCCTCTTATAATAATAGAAATTAGAAAGCTCGATTTTCAACACGCGAGCGTTAAGCCTCACGCAAACGACAGACTTTCCGATGCATTCTGATATACGAAATAATTCGACCACCACTCAATGCCTCTACGGATTGATAAGTTTTTGCGTTTCACCAAAAGTTTGTCGTCTGTGTTACACCTTAAAGGCATTAAGTACGGCATTTTACATATTTTTCTAAAATTACGACTCTATTGTAAGTTTGAAGAAAAGATCTTGCTCTTAGGCGGATATAAATTACGAAAAAGTAGTAGGGTTTTTGCTAGAAACTATGGGTAATAAGGGGCAGAAGTTACGAATCACAACATTTTATAAAATCGAACCTTAATTATACATTCTAATTATACTCGCATGAAACCAATTCATTGCAGCTTTTATAAAACTAACTGGCGCTTGATTACTGCTACAAAAGAATTAAAGACCTGTTACACGTCGGAAATGCCCTATCTGATACTTACATTTGAAAAGGGTCTAGAACTGTGTGCTAGTAAAAGAAAATTATACGAAGATGTTGAAACATGCCACAAGTGAACTACAAAGTGCTGGGAATAGGTTTGATCTTAACACTAAGCATCACAAATTGAGCACAATATCAAAAACATCACAACATTGATAAACAACTACAACACAAATAGACACAGTGGAAACGGAAATGTTAAATACAGGATAGCAATGACATGCAAGCTTAAAAATAATTACAAAATTGTTTACGCCGGAGTCCAATAGACATAATCATCTTTAATATTGTATTTAATTAAAGTTTATACAGGTACAGCCAGCACAACATAACATGAGCTTTCCTTTACCGAGGAAACTGCGAAACCAGAGAAACACTAAACGGCGACGATAGAGCGCCACGCCTCACAGACATCGCAACTACAATCGGTTAATAATAAGCACGAAACCTTCCTTTTATTCGTGCCTTTCTTTTATTATGTTTCAAATTTTTGAAGGCAACGCTTATTATCAAAATAGTTGAATGTTGTCTCCATTTATGTTGGAACCTTCACGGAAAACGAATGAAATGTGTGACCGTTTAGTTGAGTTTACTACACGAGTATGTTATGTCGATTCGAATTTATTGCCTAAAAACATCGTATTTTAAGTCTTTCTTGAAATTTTAATTTTATTACGTAACACAAACCTGAAAAAATTACTTTCTAATAAAAGCAATTTTATAAAACAACTACTTAAATACTCTATATTACAATAATATATTATCTTAATTCATTTAACATTATACTGAACACGGTTACGAATTCAGAGTCTTTGGTCAACTGGACCCACTCGAAATGGACCCACGGGTTCAGTCGACCAATTCAAAATTTGAACTGGTCGACTGGACCCACTACCTAATTTTATTATAAAGTACAGTCACGCATACGCAATAAAGCAGAATCTTTTAGTTTTATTAGTATCAATTTTACTCAATAGGATAATTTAAAAAGGATTGGTGTAGTAAAAGTCTCACAAACTACCAGGAGGCCAGAAACATGAAGGAGGTATTGTATATTGTTAATAGGAATCTCATAATTAAATCTATATACCTTTCTAATACCATGCAACTTTTTTTCATTTTGTAATGGAGATGAGAAACAAGGATAGTAAAGAAGTCTTCGAAAGTACCAGGAGACCAGAATGGTGAAGTAGTAGTTGTCATCATTGCATGTTATTAGAAATGTATCGAGATTTGATTATGAGCTTCCTATTAACAAGATACAACAGCTCCTTCATGTTTCTGGCCTTCTGGTAATTTTATTTTTTATTTTATACTTTTCTTTTATTACACTACTGCTTTACCATTCTGGCCTCCTGGTTGTTTGTGAGACTTTACTATTTAATCCTTTTTTAATAAAACTTCTTTTCGTTTGAAAAGTAGACTAAGTAGACATATCTACAACAAGTTAATAAATATTAGTCTTTTGTTTTTTATTAACATGTGCCTAATTTAAAAAGATTTGAGATTTTGATTATGAATAAACACTACCAAATTAAATTGCGTTTTATTATATCTCGACTGAACACTTTTGCGCTCGACTGTATCCGCTAGTACTTTTAAACAATAGATGTTTTTTTTTCAATTTTGCATGTGGGTCCAGTCGACCAATAAAAATAAATAAAAATAATCATGTGGTCAACTGGACCCGCGGTCCAGTAGCGAGTGGGTCCAGTTGACCAAAGACTCTCAACACATAATATAAAGGTCAATTATGCAATCATGTAGAACGCAAATATGAACACTGTCTCGTCCCATAGGCAATCTCCATTTAATTGAGTCATGTCTACTGCCTGAATGCAAGGGATTTGCAGCTTTATTTCAACAACTTCGTTACACAATTTTAAGGGAATAAGCCACCTAATTTGATTATCACAGTACCTACATGTTTCGTGTATCAGGTACTGACTACTGAAGCAACATTATTTGTTGTCACAAAAAAAAACCTTGAACAAGAGGACAGCAACAAAGTTGACCCTCCCGCTTGAACTAATTGCACTTCAAATGGAAGCGCAAATTAAAATAAGAGAAAAAGTTTTCCTAGAAACTACAATATTGCAAATAACTTGTTTGATTCCTTACTACCAAAAAAGTGTATATAGAGAAATGTTCAATCAATCAATCAATCATTTATTTTGTAAAACATAGGTAAGTATTACAGATAGTCTTTGTTAAAAATGAGCACTATGTTTTGCCAATATTATGGCGTACAAAATTACACCGTGTTGTGTTCCTATTTCGTTTATTATGTTCGTCACAATGGTTGAATGTTTTAAACCGGAACCGTATGATTCTACAGCAAGGTGTCCGGCCAATAGCAGTAGAATCACCACTGCCTTTGTTAATAACCATTTCAAATTCTATCGCTCGGAAAGCTTTTGAGTGGCATCATTCCAGTTTGTATATTAGTTCCTTGGTTCATCTATTTGCAAACCAATTAGCAATGTAGTGTGTTCCAAGATGCCTTCTTATAAGAATGCTAGACACAAAGATCGAAACAACGAGTTGATTGACAAATCAAAATGAAATCGGTACATGAATGTTAAGTGTTGATGGGTAATGGTTGTGGTAGCTTCGTACAAGTTCAAAAACTTGGTTTGGATTGTCTTTATGACTTTGCAGTTTTCTTACCTCTAGGCACTCAGTTGTTATACGTTAACGTAGACGTTTTGTGGTATAAACATTATGTACTTACCTACATAAAATATGCTAACTTTAACATAGTGACCACTTGAATAGATTACAATCAATGCGCAAATAGACTCTGATTTATGTGAGGACGGCAGCTCGGACATATACGCATTCCATCATCAGTTGAAATGCGTTTATGTCCGATCTGCAGGTTTGAGTCAATGGAGTATATATTTGGGTGCGAAAATATCTATTGGTTTGTCATTTTATTAAGGGTGTATTCACAAAACCTGTTTTAAATCGCGGTGTAAGAACCTGATGAACGTATCGACCAAAAAATCGAAAATCGTTTTTTTTTTCACAAATGGATCTCAAAAGTGGTCCTACACGATGTGCCAAAACGACGAATCAATAATAATGTACATCAACCAATTTTTGAAAAAATGTAAATTTTTCTTTTAATAAGTGCAATTATAATATAATATTTTTTATACTTATGAACTCTCTAATAGTATGTGAGAATTTCTGTATACTTCTTTCACTATTGCAATTTATATTATCGTCTATACTATATCGTGGGCTTACTTCAAATACCAACTAACTCGAAAATAATGGAAATGAGTTATGATGTTTTTTAAAGTTTGACTTACTTGACTTGACTTAATGTCCTATGTCCCCTAGATGGGGCAGAGGGCGTCCACAGATATTCTCCATCTCGATCGGTCTTGAGCTTCTCGCTTCACCTCGCTCCACGTCAATCCGATGCTCGCCGCTTCTGCCACCACGGTGCGGCGCCAGGTTTGACGGGGACGGCCACGCTTTCTTTTCCCTTGGGGATTCCAGTCCAAAGCTTGTTTGGGTATGTGGTCGGGGTCCTTTCGGAGCGTGTGGCCAATCCATCTCCACTTGCGTCGCTTAATCTGATGGTCGATCGGGCTCTCGTGGCATTTCTCCAACAGCTCTACGTTGGAGATGGTCTCGGGCCAGTAAATTCCAAGAATGCGACGAAGACATCGGTTGACGAAAACTTGGATTTGGCGTGCGATGATCTTTGTGACCTTCCACGTTTCGCACCCGTAAAGCAGCACGGATTTCACGTTGGACCCAAAAATCTTAAGTTTCATCGGCGCAGTCCAAGTCTTCCAAGACGTTGGATAATCCCCACTCTATGCCGCGGCGCCTGTTCTCAGAGATGCGAAGCATAATTCCGTCAAGAACTACTAGAAAGAGAAGAGGTGACAGGAGGCAGCCTTGGCGGACACCCGCGTGAACCGCTACGTCATCCGAGATGAGGCCGTCATGGGTTACTTTACAAGAATACCTCTTAAATACCCTCCAACAGACGGATGATTTTCGGCGGCACTCCAATTTCCAGTAGACGAGACCAGATGCTAGCCCACTTCAACGTATCAAAGGCCTTTTCGAAGTCGACAAAAGTTAGATATATCTCCCTCTGCCATTCTGATGCCTGTTCCAGTATGATACGCAGAGTGTTGATCTGGTCCGTACATGAGCGGTTCGAACGGAAACCAGCCTGTTCCCTGCGTAGAAGAGGATCCACGGCCTTCGACAGTCTATGCAGGATGATCTTGCAGAAAACCTTCGAAGGAATCGAGAGCAGCGTAATACCTCTCCAGTTATCGCACTGGCTAAGATCACCCTTCTTAGGAACACTTATGATCAGACCTTTGTTCCAATCGTCCGGGAGCTCTTCGGCGGTCCAGATCTTCTCGATAAGAGGTGTCAGCACGTCGACGGCGGAAGATAAGTCGGCTTGCAACATTTCCGCCGTTATTAGGTCGAGTCCTGGTGCTTTGCCTGTCTTCAAAGAGCGGACTGCCTCCGCAACTTCAGTGGCTGTCGGTGGTTCCGTGTTGATGTTTAGAAGCCGGGATGGTGGGGAACTGACTTGAAGCGCGTCGGGCGGCGATGTAGCTGACAAACGGAAGACCTCCTCAAAATGCTGACGCCAGCGGAGCAGCTGCCCTTCTGATGTCACAATGAGCTGACCATCTTTGGACTTCAACGGCTTCTTTTTTGACCTGCTGTTTCCTGCCAAGGTTTTAGTCGCTTTATAAAGTTCCTTCAAGTTGCCGGTGTTTGCAGCTTGTTGAGCACGATCAGCAATACCATCAGCCCACTGCCTCCTATCTTTGCGGGTACTGCGGTAGATTTCCTTGCGTTTCTGACGGTATTGAATGTTGAGGACGGGTCTTGTGGCATCGTTCTGTGTTTCCAACAATCTCAGATGAAGGTTTCTTCTGTCCTCGATCAGGTTCCACGTGTGTTGTGACATCCAGTCCTTCCGAGAGTTAGCCGATTTGTGCCCTAAAACGACGGAGCTGGTCTCTGTGTAGGCCACTTTGATGCGGTTCCACTTCTCGTCTAGTGAGTCCGATGTTGTATCAAGTACAGAAAAGCGATTGCGCAATTCGAGTTTAAAGACTTCACGCGTTTCAGGGTCATGCAGTTTGTCTACGTCGAACCGTCTTCCAATCTTGCCGGGTCCTCCAGCCGCACGGGCTACTGCAACCTTAAGCCGGACTTCAGCAACCACCAGATGGTGGTCACTATCAATATCGGCGCCCCTACGGTTGCGAACATCCAGCAATGAAGAACGCCATTTGGAGCTGATCGCAAGGTGGTCTATTTGGTTTTTGGTGACTCCATCGGGTGAGTTCCACGTGTATTTATGGTGGTCGCCATGGATAAATAATGTTCCTCCGATGGTAAGGTCATGGTTCTGACAGAACTCAATAAAACGCTCCCCATTGTCGTTGCACACTCAAAGTCCCTGTGTACCCATATGTCGCTCGCAGTTAGTGTTAACACTCCCAACCTTTGCATTTAAATCCCCCATGACGAGTAGGATATCCTGTTTCTTTATGCTCTTAAGAGTGGTGTTGAGGGCATGGTAAAAGTCGTCCTTGGTATCCTCAGGTGATGTATTGGTTGGAGCGTAGCACTGGACAACGGAGATCTTCCGGGCTCTTGAATTGAAACGGGCATACATGATTCGGTCTGAGATCGGTTTCCAGTCCAAGAGGCTATTCTTAGCTGCTTTAGAAAGGAGGAGCCCCACGCCATACTCACGCACATCTTCCTCACTTTCTTTACCAGAATATAGCAAAGTCAAGCCCCCGGACGTTCTCAGCTCACCAAAACCGTTTCTCCTCACTTCGCTTAGACCGAGTATCTGGAGGTTGTAGCTCAGCATTACTGCTTCTAATTGGGCTAGTCGGCTGTCATCGCTTAGCGTGCGTACATTCCAATATGCAATTCGTGTCCGTTTTTTCATGCCAAAAGTCGTCGGTAAAAGATCGGTCCGGTTTCTATCTGTTTCGGTTTCAGTAATCAATAATTGTCGGGCAAGCAGGTGATTAGCCCACTGTGCCTTAATCCGATAGCGGGGCTGCCGCTTTAGAGCCTTCGGATATGCTCGGTTTTGTTTCGGGTATCCTCCCTAGTGAGACGATTTGTTTTAAGGCGCAAAACATTCGCCTGTCGCCCTGCATCCGTTAGCTCAGCTGCAACTCGGGGTGGCGGACGCGCGGCGGCGCGGTTGCAGCAGGTCCCAGGGAGAACGACGGGGACGTGGATGACTCGGACTGGCTAGGGTTCTGCTTTATACGGTACTCCGCCACGAGTACAGCAGAAAGTATTTTTGGCACTTTATAGGTAATGCTGTTCTCACCAACAGCGATTCCCACCAAACATACCTTATCTTCTACCCTAGCTTCTCTTTTAAAGTTTGGTTCCTATAAATTACATTGATTACTTTAGAATATGTATTTTTAAGAAATGGCATCTAACTGATAATTAAATAAAGTATGCGCAAATATATACTTTTAAAAGGAAAGTCACAGTGTTTCACAGGTAATTACACTTTACGCCCCGAACCCCCCTATTTAGTTGGTTTTACTTCTCTATAGAAAAAACGCTGTATTTTGGAAACTAAAAGCTATTGCTGAGTGCGACTAGATCTACATCGACTAACTTTAATATTTATTAAGATTCAACACACAAACATTGCAATAACCCTTTTAATAAGTTTTATTTAAAAAAATTGATAAGTGGAGGTAATCTGATTGACTGCGATAAAAAAAAAATATTTTCACTGATTAACATGAAATATTATGTTTTCATGGATGCCGATGACGATGGATGCCGGAAGACGGACGGCGCCGCCTAGGGCGGCCTAGAAAGGCGTGACGATTTAGACGCGTACCATGAGGGCTGGTTCGAAGCGGCACAAGATAAGAGCTCTTGGAAGGAGTTGGGGGAGGCCTTTGCCCAGCAGTGGGACAGTGCAGGCTAAATAAAAAACAATATATCGTCGACCGTAGGTTCAATTGAGGTAAGGGACAAAATACGATTTTTCAGGAGAGGCCGACAAAGTTTTTTTTCGGACTAAATCGCCAATAACTTTTTTTCTTATTAACCTTTTTCGGGTCTGATTTCACACATAATCTTGTATTTTAGTGCTCTATCTACACGTGTAACATTTATTTAAATAAATTAGCTATTTAAGAAAATAGATGTCCCTTACAACAACTTACTGACCAAGTATCTTGTAGTCTCGTCCCTTACATTAAATTGACCTCTGCGTTGGATTCAATTTATAATGGTAATTCGTTGATTGGGAATACCCTTACCTTATTTCAAGTGGATTGGCGGCAATAATTACATCATTTCAAGTTCCTATATTGCATAGTTTTTCAGATACATTGTTATTATGGGGCTGATTCGAAATTTGGATCCAAAAATCATTAGGGTAAGGGACATTTTTCTTAAGCTAGAATTTTTTCATATTATATATACACCATTCGATAGAGCGAAAAATTCTGAACAAAACTGTATACTTAACTCATTTTGGGTATTTTGTCCCTTACCTCAATTGAACCTACGGTCGACGATATGTTTTAGATATATGTTTTATGTCAGATTAGTATCTCCGAAACCAAGCATCGCAAGGGTTAGTTTGTTTTACCTGTAGAAAGAGGATGAAAGGGGATAGAACCGATGTGGCATATCAACCTGTCCGCCATTTTGTTTTTTTTTCGAAATCGCGGCCCACGATGAAAGTGGTATGTATGGATAGAGGACATATAGACGAACAAAAAATGTCAAGTAACACGGTACCTAAAGTGTCACGTTACCAAGATATTTGAAGTTAAAGATCGACAAATAAGTACAACGACAATCATTAAATATTTTTTTAAATAGCCTTTTTACGTGTAATATGCGTTAAATTGTATCCAAATAATAGTTCCCAGGTTGATTATTATTATATGCACAATAAAATAGCTTCGCATCGCAATGAAACGCTATGTTATGTCAAAAATAGTTTTCTCGTGCTATTAGTAGTATGTTATGTACCTACTCTCTTTCAGTAACCAGTAATAATAATAATAAACGCCTATAGACACGTAAAAGGTCTAATTTTTATGTGGTCATTGTACTCATATGACCATCTTTACCTTCAAATATCTCGGTATCGTGACACTTTGGGTACCGTGTTACTAGACATTTTTTGTTCGTCTATATGTCCACTATCCATACATACCACTTTCATTGACTGGCCTGTTGGTCTAGTGGTTAGTGACCCTAACTGCTATGCCGGAGGTCGTGGGTTCGATTCCCACCCAGAACAAATGTTTGTGTGATGAGCACGATCATTTGTTCTGTGTCTGGGTGTAATTTATCTATAATATGTATGTATTTAGAAATATATAAGTATGTTTATCAGTTGTCTAGTACCCATAACACAAGCTCTGCTTAGTTTGGGACTAGATGGCGTTGTGTGATAGTTGTGGAATATTATTATTATTATTATTATTATTGTGGGCCGCGATTTCGAAAAAAAATCAAAATGGCGGTGGGTCGATATGCCAGCTCCCATACAAAAAAGTTCAAACCCCTTTTGAACCGATCTGTATATTTAACTCAAAATGCCAAAAATTCGAGTTAGTTGGTATTTGAAGAAAGCCCACGATATAACACTTCAAAGAAGTAAAATAAACACAGTTTTTTAGCTCTCCTGTAAAATTGACAAAAAGAAGATACGTTCATCTGGTGAGTCTGTAACGTATTACCAACAGTCGATTGGTCCATGAACCATTGGTCAACATTATCTTTAAACCATTAACTTTTGATCCAAAGAACTTTTCACCCACGAACGTTTCGCCAACAGAACCCTACGTCAGTGAATGCTTAACCAACAGAATGTTTTGACCAATAACTATTCACCCAAAGAACAATTGGCCACCTGTCACTCACTCGTACATGCAACGCATGTACTCCATGACGCGCGCTCGCTTCGCTCGCATATATATATAACACTAATATCTTCTGTCCCCGAAGTGCCGGGCCTCCGTCGGCCTCCTTCGTCGGCCTACGGCCCGGTGCCCATGCCGCCCATAAAGTCATACTGCCGCGAGACGGTCGTATTATAATTTTGGCTAATCGGACGACTAGACAAATTGTTCTTTGGGTGAATAGTTATTGGTCAAAACATTCTGTTGGTTAAGCATTCACTGATGTAGGGTTCTGTTGGCGAAACGTTCGTGGGTGAAAAGTTCTTCGGATCAAAAGTTAATGGTTTAAAGATAATGTTGACCAATGGTTCATGGACCAATCGACTGTTGGTAAAACGTTTCACGTCCTCATCTGGTTCTTACACTGCGAAATGCTATTTCATTCATCAGAATCACAACAGGGGATCGGACAAAAAAAAACTAATTAGTCCGTCAGATAGATTTCCAAAAATTATTGGACACGTATTTTTTCTTTTTTCACGTAAACTTAAAATGAAGACGATACAGTGCTTCGAAAACTCGTGTGACGTCATATGATAGTACATTTTGACCACACAAGTGACGTTGCAAGCCCCACTCCAAGATCTTTGACGCGTTTTATCTTCGTCATTTCTTATTGATTTGATAAAACAAAAAATACGTTTTCAATATTTTTCGATAATCTAACTTACGGACTAAACAGAATCATATTATTTTGACCCAGTCCGATCCCCTACTGTAAAAGTTTTTAATAGTTTTAGAGTTATGGTTTTGTGAAAATTGTATGGAAACTAAAATGTTTTAAAAATAATCTTTCTAAACTTTTACATGACTTTTTCACATGCATAACGATAACTAGAGGCATTTTCTAATCTTGATCAAGAGTAACAAAAAGTCGTGTAAAAATAAGGATAGAATTTCTTTTCAAAGGTCGAGCAAGCAAAACATTATCGGAAATTTGTCATCACAAAGAACGTCAATGACAGCCGATATTGCAGATAGATGATGGAGGTAAACGTTCACGTAATAGGTAGAGAGGAGAATCATGTAGGGAAGAAATCATTTCCACTACTGTGTGAACTATCAACGAAGCTCTTGTAAGAGTTTCGTCAAGCTAGTCCACCACAGAACTGCCCGACAACTCAGGACAGATTGTCATGGTTCCAGAAAATTAGGACAGTCGACCTCATCTACACTGGGGTACAAACTAAGAGGCATGTGACTTAAAACTTGGTAGAAAGTTTTAATGCAAGGGTTGGAAAATATGTCGGAGGCAAAAGAGACTTCAATACCAATATATTGCAATCATTTGTTTGAATTTATTTTTAGTACTGAAGATAACCCCCAAAATATATCGGCTACAACATATAAATAATGAAGAAAGGAGACTGCTTTAAAGCAGCTTGTAGAGCCTGCGTCTTATGCATTTTTATACAATAATGTTCTTTTGTATTATCATGTCACATAATCTGAATTGAAACACATTATAGTCTGAAGCAACTGGGAGTTGATTATTTCATAGCAAAAAATTGTTACGATCGCGAATCAAATTTCAATTAGAATACAACCTACCTACAAATTGCACAAAGCTACCCCTGGCACTTTCACCATAAGCAGAACATAAAAAGAGAGTAAGCTGGTTTGCCACCTCTTGTATTTGCATCTATTTTTGCTATAATTCTTAGTTAAGCACTAACTTCGTGCCACGATCACGACACGATATGTTTTGAATTCTCGTCACGTTTCGAACTTTGTGCCTGGCAAACACAAGAAAGTACGAAAATTAAACATGCTTAAAATTACTTATTATTTCTACAATCCTTTATATAAAAATATACATATCATATACAATCGTTTTCTACATAACATTACAACGCAAGCCTCCGTGTCCATAACTAGGAAAAGACTCACCCAATACCAAAATTGACCTTGTGAAAATTTCTTGGTAAGCTCGCGCTACGAAACCTAGGTGCCAATCGTAAGAGGAAAAATACACTGTACACAAATATTGTTACTCCATAAATAAAACATGATTACGTCTCAAAGTTGGAACTTCAAAACGCCTCAAAATTTTAATTTCGTTATAATTATTTGCTAAATATTGAGTTCCGGGATGTTTCTTCTAAAATATCGAAATCAAAACCATGAGTGGAGAGTGAGGGTAGTAAAATTAGACAATATTCAGAAAATAGGAGACTGAAAAATTAATACATTTATTTATAGGTTAACACATTATATTTCGGTATTATATTAACCACCAATGCTCGAATACAGATTGACACAGTATATACATATTTGGGAAAAGGAATAAATAGATAAGAGTATTCAAAATCTTTCCTAGTCAGATTTACAACCCCAAATCGTAGGACCATTTTCGCCTGCTTAAATGGATTTTACTTTAATCAAAATGAAACTATAAACAAGATGATGCGTTGTAACGAGCCTACGAACGACAATATTGATCCAATACATGTAAATGATAGAGCGAAACTGTCTGATTTCAGTTACGCTCGCTCCGAATGAAATTGTAATTCGATTCAAGACTGAACCGACAGCGTTATTATTCGATTTCAGCACTTTAGACTGACACGAATTAAATTGGAACGATAATTGATCACTTGTCCTTTGCATCGATCGAATTAAATACTGATCATAGCGTATCTACCTTCTTCAGATGACAACATTCAACGCAACTGTAATCAAACAACTATTTCTCAACCTTCCGGTAATTTTCAGGTGATGAAAAATATTATTAACCTTACAAAAAATAAGGTAAGTAAGTAATTAATTAGTAAACTCAACCTGACAAGATAGTTTCAACTGAAAATACAGTAAACGTAATTTTTAATTACTGGGATAGTTTCAAATATAAGGTTTTATAACAAAGCCTTGCTCTCGGTGTTCACAAAGGCGCGAAGTCTGATATTACCTTTCCTCTGGCATTCACAAAGGTGCGAAGTAAAACTCCGCTGTAACTCGTAAAGCGAGCTCTCACTAGACAATAACGAGAGAGAGAAAACTTCCAAGTTTCAACAGAATAAAGCTAATATTTAGGTGAAATACTTCTGCAAAACAGATCGCTAGTGATGATTGTGCGGTTACATGCAGGTACAGCAAGTATACGATAAGGTACCGCCGCGTTTAATAACATCAATTAGTTTTGTTAAGGGCGACGACCGATTATTTAAAAGCAGGTGAATTGCCTTCTAATCAACGTATACCCACAACTTAAACTAACTAAAGATGTAAAACATAACGAAGTCTTTGTTCCTCTTGACAACACCAATCCGGGCGGATATGGCTAATACCGTCCTATTCCTGTTAGTCTAGCCTACACAGGACACAGCATCTCTTTGTTGCAAGAAATGCAGTAATTTAACAATGAATCTCAATTGCAGCAACTCAGAATCACAATACCTGGATTGACGACAGGATGTTATGTCTTCAGTTATGTATGCTGCTGTCCATACCTTATGTACACAGCCGTTGTTAGCTGCAGTGATTTAAGGCTGAATTAGTCGAAGCTTAATGTTATTTTATACTGTTTTTAATCCATATTCGAGCTGTTTGGTAACATTGACTACAAATAGACCCGGGCCAGCTAGTTTATGACACTGACTTTCTAAATATTACACAAATAGTTACTATAAACATGAAATATACTAAATTTAAAAACCTCTTTGAGGTATATAAATCCGAGCCCATAAATAAGGTCCCATTATATAGGTGGACAAAATTTCAGAAATCACTCAGACCACCAAAATAAGAACGATGGTAAAAAAAATAATAAGAAAAACGCATTTACGTACCTACTCATAAAGGATGAGTTTGTTCAGAAGTCGGGGCAATTTATTATTCTAAGTAAAAAACAAATCATTTTATTTAATGTTTTTTTTTGTTGAGATATGTTTGATTAGACTACTGAACGCTGTGTTTAAATAAAATTTGTCCACCTATTTTAATGGGACCTTATATACTATATTATTAAATGAGCAATATTTGTACATTTGCAATCACGCAATACATTTGTATATACAAAGTACCTAGGCGACCGAGCTCCGTTCAGGTGAAAATAGAGAAACCCCAATTTTCATAGATAGAACGAGATTGCTAGTTCGATTTTTCGGCCCGTAAACCCTTATATTGCAATTTTCACCGAAATCGTTTTGTTGTCATCGAAGCCGTTTTCGAGAACGTGATAACAAACATTCGAATATTGCTCATGTAATAGTTTATGATGTAATCAATCGTACAGTAACGCAAAACAATATAGTGCAACATCAAAAAATACGAAATAAACTACACACATACTGTTAAAAAACTAGCATTGAACAAGAAAAGTAGATTAATATAAGAGACAGATTAAAACCTTGACATGGCTAGGTCAATTTAATTGAAGGATACAGGGCAACCCACGGCCACGCCACAGGTAAGGAAAGGACCTTGAATATTGTATATACTTAGGATATTTTACCCTTTTCGATCGTTATTTCAAAAATATATTTGTTTTGTTTTTTAGCTTCTGGCGGAATCGCAGATAATAATTTAAAAATCTTTGAATGCAATTCATATTATTTTAAAATCAAAATGAAGTATTCTTGCAGTAAAACATATTATATGACTATATATTTACGATATTGAAGGTAGGCACTTTCCTATCGTGTGGCATAGCCGTGAGACGGTCTGTATATTGAAAACTTAACGCGTCTGACCTCAGTATTGATCCTAGAGAGGGAGGTAACTTAGCAAACCAATTTATTAGGTCGCGCTTTCAACGCATGGCTTGGCTCAAAAGAGGGATAAATTATGCTATTAGTCATGCTACGAGTATCAACAGAGAAACATAAAAAATAGTTAGAACTGCATTTTCCAGATAGACAACATAACTCGAATGAATAAAAGTCAAAAACTGAAACACAGACCATAGACCTAATAGGGTAGTTGACTGACTTAAAAAATATGATTCTATTTAGTCCGTCTGTGTAACCTGTGACGTTTCACGACTTTTCGGAGCACTGTATCTTCTTCATTTTTTGTTTACGTGAAAAAAGAAAAAAATGGTGTTCAATATTTTTTGGAAATCTATCTGACGGACTAATTAGTTTTTTTTTGTCAACTACCCTATTGTTGGTTTTAGCATGGTAAAGGTTTCATAATTCATCACTTAATTATTCAAATAACTCTAATTCAATCAATTTAAATGTATGAGAGCTTATTTACGAATGACTAAAGATTCTAAGGATGACGTCAATTACTAAAGATTGTCTTAAATTGCACTTCTCATAAAAAAAATCGAAACATAAATGCATGTATTATTATTCTTCATACGCGAATAAATAGCTAGCAGTTTAGACTACACAAAGGTGTACCACAATTACAAATTTGAATTTAATTCGTGGAAGTGAATTTAATTATTAATGCAATAAATGAATGTACACATTGTTTTCAATTTGTATTCCGTGAAATTTCTGCATCGGATCTAATTTTAGTGATAGTTAACTAAGCTCTGTGAAATCCTAACAATGAGGTTTTTCCTAGAAAAGATACCTCGCCCACAAAATCGCACAAATCGTGACGTTGCTGGATTCAGGGCATAGTGGGCGTGTTATGGCTGAACGATTGCATCTCAGCCTCCCTGTTGTCAATAGATTGTATCAGCGTTATCGGTATGTTTACTCGCATCTAGGATCTGGTAGACATCGACTCACGCTGGAGCAAGTGACCGGTATATCGTGTCAGTTTATATTGTCGGTATATCGTACCTTTAGAATACTTCATTTCAATTTGAAATATTAATGCTCGTTAAACACTTACATTACTTTAGAAAAAATACAGAATGAAGAAGGGTGATGGGGTCGTCAGGGGCGACTAAGGTTTGCCGTGGTCATCGAATCTTACCAATAAGTGATGGTTCGTATCGGGTAGTCAATGCGACCAGAGTGTTTCGATGCCTTAGGGCAAATCGAAGAAGGACAGTAGACATACTGAGGTCCAATAGCAAGGTGGCATGCGACGACGAATGCACTCTATAATAATTTTATAGATAAGAATTATTTTCTTGTTTTCTGCTTTTAAGACCGCGGTTTTATTAGTCTGCGATTTTATTCGTAGTCGGGTTTTAGTTTTTTAAACGATTTTTTTATGGTTGAAAGTTTTTATTGCGATCTAAATATTATTATTTAGATTTTAAACTCTGTTAGTTTCAAAGTTAGAGGGGGGACACACATTTAATAACTTAGGAAGTGCCTATCTTTCAAACGATGTGTTAGATGTTTTTTTTTAGTTTCAGTTCCATCCATGTATACGGAAAAAAATATAAGATTAAGAGTAAATTAGTCTTAAACTTTTTTTGTTTACCTACCAAGTTTCAACTGTGTAGCATTAATAGTTAAAGAATAAAGTGGCTGTGACATGCGGATGGACACACAGACATGAAGATTTTGCGGGATTGGAAGATTAAACGGGTCTTCAGCGCCAATACCAAGACCTCCCCCCCCCCCCCCCCGTCTGAAGGCCGAGGTCGCATTGCACGTTGTGCATCGGAATGCTAGCGAGGGCCGGGGTCAGGGCGGTCGGAGCTATGACTGTTTAGAAAACTTGAAGTTTCAAAGAAATATAAAATGAACACATCGGTTCACAGAAAAGCAAAACAAACACCTCCAACTTTATACATAGATCGACTACCCTGAAAAGTTTCCTGACTTAATTTGCAGTAAGTATGATTATTATCTTTTCACAATGCATTTTAGAGGTAACTTTGAGGGATTTTTCTATCGAGAAAATGTTATGGAATTGTATTTTCGAAACATAGATTATATGGCTATCAATTTTAACAATTTAGAGCTATTCAGTTCCTTAGAGTACTTTCCTTCTGTGTGCATAGCCGTGGGGTGCCCTGTATACATTTTATCGAAAAAAAAAACAGAATTTAACAAGTGCACCAAATAGTACACCCACATTTCTCTAGTTATGTATAAGTTCCATGAAATACCAGCCTATTGCCATCTTGACAGACTTACAACAAAGTAATAACAATAAATAATCAATATATTTTCAGTATCCCTTAAAGCTTTAAATATCGAAATGTGCCAATTTAAAAGATTTAAAAATCAACGGCAGGTCATCTTTTCCCAGACGATATAGCCATTTCAAAATATTCGATAAAAGGTTTCATTTTGTTCCATTTTCCATTGACAGTCAAAATATAGGTTAGCTTATATAATATTATACTGAAATACTGTAGAAACTTAAAGATCCTGCAGACTGAGGAAACGATACATAAACTGGATTATGGCATAGGATACTTTTGATCCCAGTGTATATTGTTCCTATGAGAGAAAAGGAACAGTGAGTGCACCTGTGCCTGCGCACACATATCACACCTATCTGTAACATCATTATTGTAATTTGACCTATGTTTACAAATAAAGCATTCTGATTCTGATTCACTTGAGCACTATAATATCTCCCGCGCAGATGGCTAATCTCCGCTGAGATTGGCCGCCGTGGCCGAAAAACGGTCAGGAAGACAATTATTATATTGTTCCCCAGGGATAATTCCTACGCGAACAAAACCCAGTCTCAAATAAAGTTACATTAATAGTTCGTATCGATACAAAATATCAATCTTGTTGTGGGAAATCCATAATTATTTTTAAGCTCAACTACACAACACACTATGTGTTAATAAATATGAACTTATTTACGGTAAAACTAGCGTGATGTTGCAATAGGCTTGCGATTTATCGGCCTAATGTTAATGACATGTTCTATGGTTCTAAGCAATTAAGTAGCAGCGTTATTTTAATTGGCACAGCTTTGATAAGCTTTGCTTTTAGAATGAAGACGATGTGCGATTCAAACTATCTGCTGATAATGTAATAGTTCAAACAAAATTCTTGATTGTATAGTATAATTATTTTGGAAAGTCAATCAATCAAGTCAAGTAATTTCATAACTGTATACTAATTTCACCCAATACCGAATATAATGGTTATTTCAAATAATAATAAAACTTTTTTCCAGAAATTAATTTTTCAGCATAATATAAAACAGAACTCTACAAGGTAGCAATGAGTGTTAATTGGAAATGAAATATTAGACACAAAATTGCTTTAAGTATTAAAATAAGTTTGAACGTACTTGGAACCGAGGGATCGGCACTTCCGGTGTGTGGGGATGAACTTGCCCTGGTGCGTGGTGCCTGATAGACGTAGCGAGCCGGAGCCTAGCTTGTGAGATGGTGATATGTTGGTCGCGTTCGAAGCTTTCGGTGTTATCACTTCTTTCACAGACTCCTTGGAACCAGCGCAGCTACCCACAGGTGATGGAGGCTCCAACTTCAATGATAGCCTGTAATTAAATATTTTGTTAGTATATGAACTATGTACCTACTTGAATTTATACGTTTTCACTCATATTTTAAACAAAATCGCGATCGCAAAAAGCAGACATTTTTTCAACTACAGCCTGTCCCCTCCCCTGACCATGTTCGCCTACAGGTAAGGTCAAGGTCACCGTTAAACTACAAAACCCTACCATAATCAATTGCAAGGCAGGCGAAGACCAAGTATGCAAAAGCAGGATGAATTTTCCGCAATTATTATGAAAAATCGCAAGTTGCTTTAATTTCTATGAAAACGTTAGTGATGCAGAGGAATAAGAAGCATGTGATAAATAAAGAGTAAAGTACGAATTTGAATAAAAAGAGATTATCTAATAAAAATGAAACTTGCAAGGTGAACAAATAAATTAGTATATAATGCCAGAACAAAGATGATGAACGCTACAAAATCAAATCAAACAATTCACAACATTTCAAAACTGACACCACCTTAAAATAAAAATACCATTTCTCTATTTTCGTATCCTGAGTTCAAATATGCATTTTTTATATTTTTTGATTTCTTCATTTCTGAGAAAAAAAATGAAAACCAAAAAACATGTGCTGACGTCACATACATGGTTGAATGATGTAGTTACCTTTGCCTAAGCATTCCAATGTTTTTGATGAAAACATTAATGTCAAACAACACGTCAAATTGTCAATGTTTTATGTCACCGAAGATTATAATTTTTTCTTAAAATTGTACAATTTATTTTTCCTATCAACTCGACACGCTTTCTGTTAGTATTATCAACATTTGATCGATATTTCGCCAATAAAATGGATCCCAATGAAACTTAAACGCCATTAAAGGAAGCTGCCAAAGTGACAACGACAAGACAAGTGTGACACTTATCAATTTTTTTTGTCGGGTCACAGTAAAGCAAAGGTTATATCGCCATTCCGCCATGTGAATGACGTCATTTGGCGCTTACGTCTTTTTAGAACACGCCGAATTTGAAACTTAAAATTATGAATTAAAAGTACATAATTTCGAAAAACAGAAAAATACGGGTGCCCTAGTTTTGGATTTACTTTACTATAACGTAATAATACACACAAGTTAAAAATATGAAATGTTGTCAATTATGCAATGCGTCCTCACCCTTCGTAACCCGTCGTATCTATCACAGGATCTAACAGAGAATGGCCGCAGGGATTGCGACTGTGATTACAGATGGAGTGAGTAACAGAATTACATACAATTCTAGAACATGAATTGTCGGATGCATTGTACCGCAATGGTAATTGGCGAATGTGGCCTGATTCTGTGCATCACGCCACTTATTGAATACAACTATGCAATCTTACGATGTACACACATCAACACGGTCTAGGGATATTTCATACTCAATTAAATAACTCGAAAAGTACTGGCCACATTGGAATCTTTAATACACCGATTTGTTTGTAATTTATCTCAGCCTAATTCCAAATTCAAATTTTTGAAAATTCTTTTGTTTCGGTGGCATAAAAATGTCTTGATGTATAGGAGAGGGAATTTTCATTTGTGCGAAAGGGGATAGAACCAATGTGGCATATCAACCTGTCCGCCATTTTGATTTTTTTTCGAAATCGCGGCCCACGGTGAAAGTGGTATGTATGGATAGAGAACATATAGACGAACAAAAAATGTCCAGTAACATGGTACCCAAAGTGTCACGTTACCGAGATATTTGAAGTTAAAGATCGACAAACGAGTACAACGACATTCATTAAATATTTTTTTAAATAGCCTTTTTACGTGTTTGGGCGTTCAATTATATCCAAATAATAGTTCCCAGGTTGATTATTGTTATACGCACATTGAAATCGCTTTGCATCTCATTGAAACGCCATGTAATGTCAAAAAATAGTTTTCTCGTGCTCCTAGTAGTATGTAATGTACCTACTCTCTTTCAATAACCAGTAATAATAATAATCAACGCCTATAGACACGTAAAAGGTCTAATTTTTATGTGGTCATTGTACTGATTTGTCCATCTTTACCTTCAAATATCTCGGTAACGTGACACTTTGGGTACCGTGTTGCTTGACATTTTTTGTTCGTCTATATGTCCTCTATCCATACATACCACTTTCATCGAGGGCCGCGATTTCGAAAAAAAATCAAAATGGCGGTGGGTCGATATGCCAGCTCCCATACAAAAAAGTTCAAACCCCTTTAAAAAACAATACGAATTACGTTTAGTTACAGTTTTTTTTTCATTTTTAAACGAAAGATTAAGTTAAAATTGAGGTATTGTAGCCATGCAACGCCGATATTTGACGAGGGCGGAGATGTTACGAGCAGTGGGAATGCTGGAAGCTGGATCTGTTCAGCGTAATGTTGCTGAGGCCATAGGGACCCATCAAAATGTAATTTCAAGATTGTGGACACGCTATCGTGCCACAGGTGAAGTAGCGGAGAGGCACCGGGGGCCAAGTCGCATCACTACCCCCAGACAAGACCGATTTTTGCAAATTACTGCGCGAGCTCAACCAAATGCAACGGCGACTCAATTGGTCCAAAGGCTGCGAGTGGAACACCAAGTGCTTGTGAGTGACCAAACTGTAAGAAGGCGACTGCATGAAAGCAATCTACGCTCTCGTAGACCACTCCGGGTCCCACCTTTACGGAGAGGCAATCGTGGACGACGGTTAGAATGGGTTCGGAACCACGTGGACTGGGGCCGTGAGCAATGGTCCAATGTGCTGTTCACGGATGAATCCAGGTTCGGCTTCCATCCAGATTCACGAAGGACGCGTGTTTGGCGAGTTCCTGGACGATGGAGCCGTCTCCAGAACCCTCAGGAAGTTCACCCATACCAAGGAGGAACAATTATGGTTTGGGCAGGAATTCGTCTTGGAGGACGGACGGATCTCGTTTGGGTGCGGAGCAATATGACGGCAGAACGATACGTCCAACAGGTGCTGGGGCCCGTAATCTTGCCCCACAGAACACAAATGGGGCAAGATTTCCTGCTCATACACGACAATGCCCGGGCACACACGGCGAGAACGGTAGCAGCTTGGTTACATACACATAATGTTAGGGCCTTAGACTGGCCTGCTCAATCGCCAGATCTAAACCCCATTGAGCATGCGTGGGACATGCTGCAAAGAAGAGCTCTGAAGGAAGTTCCTGAAAATTTGGCTACAGAAGATCAACTTTTTGCGCACCTCAGAAGGACATGGGACAATATTCCGCAGCAAGACATTGACAACCTTGTTCTGAGCATGCCGAATCGTTGCCGATGTGTTATGAACATCATGGGCGCTTTCTCAGACACAACTTCAAGTTTATAAACACAAATTAAATGATTTTTCTATTTTTTTCAGTTTTTACTCACAAATTAAAAGTTAATTCATATACGGTTTCCGTCTATGCTTCATTTTTTTTTCCATAAAATCCTGAAATTTTAATCAGTACCTTAACCATTATTAAAAAATGGTAGAATATTAAATAACGTATATTTTAAATATATACATGTCATATAAATAATTAACACATTGATAGTAATTCGCTTTTTTAAAAATATCCCTAGACCGTGTTGATGTGTGTATATGCATGTGCGGACTGGCCATTCCCTATGTAGGTAGGGAACACACACTCGTCAAAGACCTTTTTTACTTTCTTAATGTGGCGCCAGTGACTAAAAACTTGTGTGGTAATGGTTTGTCTTGGTTTGGGCATGTGATGGGGAGAACCGAGAAAAACATCGTGAGTATAATTTTGAGTCTGAATCTTGATGGTTATTAGAGTCAAGGGAGAACAAAGAAGCGAGGAATGGACTGTATGAACGATGATACGACTAGAAAAGAGGTGTCTTATGAGATGACGAGTAATAAAAAAATATGGCAGAAGACATGTTGCGCCGACCACGAAAAAAAAATTAATTGGGTTCATATCAGTAGCATTATGAGTTTTTTTTTGTTGCACCCGTGTGGTAACTACAGTTATTAAAATATGATGGCCAGTTCCTGAATCTGTAAGGGGCAGCAAATTTACAGTATATAATGTGAAACTACTGTAAATATGCAAATAAAATTCATTGTTTGCTAGACTATTAATACATTACCACTGTTAACTCATACAGTAAATATATAAATTGGGGAGCTTTTAATGGGTTACTTTAACAACTTATAATGTGGCTCTATTAAAAGCGATAATTATACGATAAGAAATATTAAGAACCGCGTCTGCCACCATGGTAGCGCTGCGTTGTCAATTGACCGCCCTTTAAAAATGTAAAAAAAAAAAAAATATATATGAAACTAGCTTTTGCCAGCGGCTTCGCCCGCGTGAAAATGACGATTTTCCATACAAACTTTCATCCCCTATTTAACTCCCTTAGGGGTTGAATTTCGAAAAATCCTTCCTTATTCCTTGTCTACATTATAAAGGGAACCTCTGTGCAAAATTTCAGCTTTCTAGGTCCAAGGGTTTGGGCTGGGCGTTGATGAGTCAGTCAGTCAGTCAGTCAGGACTACTCTCTTTATTTATATAGAAGATAGATAGATAGACAGATGCCCACTTGGCAGACCTGCAGTGTTCACAACAACGGCAGAAAAATAGTCTGCCACCATCGTAGCGCTGCGTTTTCAATTAACAGCGCTTCAAAAATGTCGTCCAAAAAAACTGTGCTATAACATTTGCTCGTGTGTGCCTCTTTGGCCATTGTTCATATTGCTTAAAACAAAAAGAACATAAATAAGGCAGACACCCAGGCCATTGATATTCCGAAGGCAGACCATTTGAATTTTTATTTATGCTGAATCTTTTATTTTTTAAAGATTCCAGTGTGTAAGCGCTGGTATAATACCTTGAAAAGTAAAATGCGCGTTAGCAAATAGTGCGATTCAAAGTGGTGTGTGTACTATGCCCAACGCTTTGAAAGCACGGGTATTTTGTACGTTCGCACACAGTGCCTAAAGATGACACTACCATCGGTCCCTAAGCACGTATAATTTTGAAAGAATTTTCTTTCAACTCCAAACCGTTGAAGAGTTGTACCTTCCATCATCAGCGCATCCACACGAGATTATAATTATCAGACGCAAATAAATGAACAGCCTTATAAAATATATGGAATACGTAACAAGTGCCTATAAAATTCGAGAGTTGTCCTCGATTTCCCTGGGATCTGACTTGGTGACAATGAGACTATTTTGGAAGTATACTCTTTTGAATACAAAAATAATTTTGAAAATCGGTTCTATAATGACGGAGATATCCGATTTTCACTTTCCTCAGATTCGCAGACTTCAACGAGCTGTAATGGCTAAAGTCAGTAAGTAAAATGCCTGCCAATTTTTTTTTTGTATTCAGGATGTTATAATAAATCGAATATACCTATATAGATTTAAAGCCCTTTGGTTAAAAAACGCAGCAACATACGACCTTAATTCCTTAAGAAAATTTTGTCGTATTGATCCGAACTTGAATGCCTATCAATATGAAGTGTGAGCAAATCATATACTTAAATGCTCGCCAGCACGCTAGCTATAGAGGATTGGGTCCAACTAGCTACAGATAGAAGAAAATTGAAGACCTGAAGGGAGGGTTTTTGTCCTGTCGTGGGTCAAATCTCATAGTATTAGTTATATAACTGCCTCGTTGGTCTAGTGGTCGCAAGCGCGACTGCTGAGCGTGAGGTCCTGGGTTCGATTCCCGAGTCGGACAAAAAGTGCTATTGGGTTTTTCATTAGAAATTTCCCAGTAGTAGCCCGGAGTTTGGAAGTTGGCGGTATAAAAATATATTATGTTTATGTTTACCGAACAAAATGTGAACGACGCGACGCCCGCGCGATCTTTCCAATCAGGCTAGGAAGAAAACATGGCGGTGAGCCTTCCCAATAGCATGTACACCGACGACGCGCTGGTCTATAGCTACGAGCACCGACTCGAAGCCAGGGCTCACTCCACCCAAGAAGGTCAGACGATGAAGGCTACGCTAGTCTTCGCTGGTAGTAGAAAAGCTATTCAACTGCAAACATTTAATATGACTTTCGAAGTGGTTTAACACAAAAAAAAACGACGCTGAAAAAGTATGAAACAAGATTTTCAGGATAGAACAAAACGAAAAGCCGTAGTCACACAGTATTAAAGTGTTTAGGTTGGTACCTATAACGTGTGACTACGGCTTTTCTTTTTGTTCTATCCTGAAAATCTTGTTTCATACTTTTTCAGCGTCGTTTTTTTTGTCGTAGTCGGGTTTTAGTCTTTTACTTTTTTTTATTTAAACAATTTTGGTGTTATTTTTTTTTTTACTCTTGGCTTTTTGTCCGCTAGAGGGCGTGATTTTAAATTTGAACAATATTTTGGAAATGTACAAGTGAGGCCCTTTCAAATGATACCAAACACGGCGTATTTATCTCCATTTTTATTTTTAAAGCATTACTTTTTGTCCGCTAGAGGGCGCCAAATCGCTTTTTGTGACACGTCACGTAGCCTATGTTCAGCGGAAAGTTAAGACGGTTCTAACGATACCTCTTATGTCGAGTTCCGTTAAGTAGATTAGAAGCTATGAGGGAACAGATGAAGATACACATACATACATACAAACATACATACATACATACATAGCCAGTCAAAATCATAACCCTCCTTTGGCTTTGCCGTAGTCGGGTAAAAACAGTGTGTTGACCGGATGATTTCTGCATTTGGTGATGAAGCCCCATCCAAAACCACAATTTATCGCTGGTTTGCTGAATTTGAACGTGGATGTGTCAAGCTCAGTGATGATCCCGTCAAGGTCGTCCAAAAACTGCAGTCACCCAAGAAAACGTTGATGCTGTGCGTAAGCTGATTAAGGAAGATCGACATACCGCGAAATTCAGGCAACTTTAGACATTGGCATGAGTCAAATACAAATAATCTTGCATAAACAATTAGGTGTAAAAAAAGTTGTTTTCCCGATGGATACCGCATTCGCTCTGTGAAGAGCAAAAAGCGGCTCGCGCTACTTGGTGCGTCAGAACTCTCGAAAGATTCCACGCAGGATCCTCAAATGCTGTTTACAACATCGTATCAGGTGACGAATCCTGGATATACGCGTACGAACCCGAAACAAAAACCAGTCACGAGTTTGGGTGTTCGAAAATGAGTTAAAGCCAACAAAAATTGTTCGTTCACGGAGTGTTGCAAAAAAAAATGGTGGCCACGTTTGTCTCCAAAACCGGCCATGTTACGACTATTCCTCTTGAGGGACAGAGAACGGTTAATGCAGAATGGTATGCTAGCATTTGTTTGCCACAGGTCGTTTCTGAACTCCGTAAAGAGAACTGCAACCGCCGCATCATCCTCCATCACGACAATGCGAGTTCTCACACCGCGCACAGAACAAAAGTTTTTAGAGCAAGAAAACATAGAATTATTAGACCATCCGCCGTACAGCCCCGACCTAAGCCCTAATGATTTCTATACTTTCCCTAAAATAAAGAATAAATTGTGTGGACAGAGATTTCCATCACCTGAAGAAGCTGTGGACGCCTACAAAACGGCCATTTTGGAGACCCCAACTTCCGAATGGAATGGTTGCTTCAATGATTGGTTCCATCGTATGGAAAAATGTGTCAAATTTCGCGGAGAATACTTCGAAAAACAATAAATACATTTTTAAATAGTAATTAATGTTGTGTCACTTCCTTGATTCCCGAAATTTTCAGTGCCGCCCTCGTACGAGATGCAGTTGTATCATCACGACGCGCGTTGGATGAGGCGACAACGACATTGCCTCTAAAGCAGAAGCTTACTTACAAGCGTCTCCACACCCACCTCAAGCAACTAGTCGCCCAGAAGAGCGGTAGCAGGATATAGGTTGCCAGTCCATCAAGCGTGACCTCAATCTCCTCGCGACGAAGGTCAGGGACAAGCTTCAGCAGGACAACACCGCGAGGTGGGAGGACGTATCGACGCCGCGGAGAGGGACTGGCTGCTGATACACAAGCTGTGCAGGCAGCTTGCAAATACCCCGTTTCCGATGCATCTGCTACGCCACAGCGACACACGACGGGGCGCTAAGGCACACCGCAGCAGCCCGTCCGGAGATCTTCACCGAGCACCTGGACCCCAAACCCTGCTGCTGACGCGAGCACATCGCTACAGTCGAGGGATTACTTCGCCTCGCCGATCGGCACAGATGAATTCCATAACTACTTCTCGCCTTGCGCAGTTGGACGAGCCAGCTTTAAGACCACGCAGCAACGCAGCGCTGCTCCACCTGTCATACCGTACGGTAGCGGCGTACACGGGCATACTGCGCACAAGGTTTCCAGCCACGTGGAATGAGAAGGAGAGAGAGAGAGAAAAGAGAGAGAGAAGAGAGAGAGAGAAGAGAGAGAAGAGAGAGAAGAGAGAGAGAGAGAAGAGAGAGAGAGAGAGAAGAGAGAGCGAAGAGAGAGAGAGAGTATTAACTGACAAGGCGCATCTTGTCAGTTAATGCAGGTGGTCTTCTCTTTCCTCTCCAACAAGTGTTTCAGGGTAGCGATCGACGGCGCGCTATTAAGCGCCTGCTCATGTTATATCGACAACATAACAACCGCAAACACTGGATACACGCTCGCACTGTATGCCAACGAGCGACGGCGCATACATCGCCACCTCGCTTGGCGCGAGACGAGTTTGCGACATCATGATGCAGTGCGTTCTGCCCGATGGCTCTCGAAATGAAACTTGACGGTGAACGTAGGGAAGACGCAGGCTCTCACCGTGGCGGCTACAAGCATGTCACACGCCGAGAGGCGCCAACCTCGCGACCACCGTCCGCGCCACCGGACTGACGCACCCGAGTACAGTGCGATCAAATTATCTTGGCAGCTCCGAACTTCGTGCAGGTCATTTTGTTACAACGAATGTATAAAAGTGTTATGATATTTATTTTATTTGTATTTCTCACTGTTTAAATTAGATATTTTCTGATCGTTTAAGTATTGGTTTAACTGGCAATAACAGTTTTATTCCCAAGTTTACATGCGTAAAATTTCGCAAAGCCTATGTTCAGAGCTGCCAAGATAATTTGATCGCACTGTAAGTCACACTCACCAACACGCAACATCCCATCACACATGTCTCATCACACTCGACACACTCGCACGTAACTCCACAGGCGACCAAACTCATGCGATGAACGTGCGGCGCGAGCTCGCCGCGTTACACACGTGCATTACTGCTCACGCACACAAACAGCCCTTGCTCTGCAGCGTGCTCGGCTCAACCTGCAAGCGTCTGCAGACAGGCCAGTATCCGCTGAGGGGAGCGCCTGAGCCACCTCTGTCGCTGGTAGTCACCCGCCGGTTGACCGGAGGGCTCACCACCACATGCTTCTCATGGCACCGTGGCGCTCCTACCGGCAAAAAACGATACCTACACATAGGCAACTGCGTAAGCGTGCCTGTCGCAGGCCAGGCCAACATCGGCCACCAAGAGAGAGGGTGCCCGTAGCCAGGATACCGAAGGGCAAGGGCGAAGCGTTTATTCCCGACAGTCGTGCCCCCTTGCGAGGAGTCAGCGATTGCTACAACGAAGTCATAATCAGAAGTAACAACAATTGCTTAGCGTACAGGTATCAGGTATGCACGCAGGACATAATGAGACATGTCCCATCGTTAGCATAACATTGATGCACAATTCACGTCAGTGATGGGAGAAACAGCGCGTCAATACTCAGGTGAAAGGAAGGATCTTCCAGCCAGACGGTTGTGTCTGGTAGGTAATTTTGATTGCGATCGGCAAGACTGGTCCGCAATAACACAGAATCCCCAGAATAGAGAAATTTACGTTAACGCGATGAGTAGGTATAAAAACTACATGCACATACCTGCGCTAAGCACACAAGCGAGGTACACAATACTTACTTGTACTGATCGTCTTCCAAAAATTTCTGCAGTTCTTCAATATAACGTACACTGTTCAGAAAGTTGGAGACGTGCGGCACCGGAGGGATGTCATACTCAGATGTTTGGTACTTTTCGAGCGCTTTCAGAACCACTGCCATCTTTGCGATGCGATGCGGCGAGTCAGGGGGATGTGCGATGTCGATGTAAACAAGATCCGTCAAGAATATACCTGTAGAATGCATTCATATGATTAGTACAACAAATATATGAAAATAACAATTATAGAGGGTTCATTCAAAGTAATAGGACAAAGGCATTTTGACAAGAAAAGATGGATGGATTGTGGAATGATATGAATGAGAAAGGATAATAATGCTGTGACGTCTAAGAACCAGAATGGTAGAACAAAACGTGTTGCGCCGACCCCAAATAAAATAGGACAAGAGAAAAATAAAAATATATAATAAAAATAATAATAATATCTATGTATATGTATCTAGTATATATATGGGTGGGTATATAATATATATATAAAAATGTTATGTTGGTTTGTGTACGCTTCAAAAGCTCAAAAAGTTCTGCACCGATCGAGCTAAATTTTAGAATGATATATAATCCGCCTCAAGGATTGTTTTTACAGTATCCACGCGGGCGAAGCCGCGGGCATCAGCTAGTTTACTTAAAAGTGTGTATTTAATATTGCAGGTTAAGGCACATTTTTTTTTTTTTTTATTTAATATCGGCTTACTCTTGACCTCAATCTTGCCCTAAGGGCAGAGATGAGGTCGACGATGGAACGAGCTCATACACACGTTATTACTTCCTTTTCTCACACACTATCGTATACATTTCTTTTTCATTTCTTCATTTGCAGGTCTGATGTCAGGAATTTCTTAAGAAATAAGCAGTACTGTTCTCAAACATTACATTATGTTATTTTCCTGTATTGTCTACTGTTACATAAATAGTAAAATAATAACACCATCCATTTATTCTCAGGCAACTTGGTCCCATAGATACATTCCTTGCAGACTAACATACAGAATAATGATAAACAAACTCACAATAAACTAGTTGAATCAGTACGGCGCTTAACGCAGATGTAAACAATAATACAATGTCCTATTAGTAGTTGCTATGTCTCCAAGCCTGAAGACCGAACCTATTACCCACTTAACGTGTGTATTTTCATAGACCGTCATAATGCAACATAGTCTCAAGATAAGCGATGCTAAAATAGTACTGAACTCATGAACTCCATAGTAAAGTCATGGTTATTCCCGGAATTATTTGCTCGAACATTTTCGATAGAATGGTGATAAGAATATGTAAATAAAGCTGTTTTTTAGAGGCCAACTGTTTTCCAAGAAGAAATGGTCATGATTTTGCAAATTATAATGTACACATGCTAGGCCCACATGGTGAATCATAGCCCACTTCCATACACAAAAAAGAGTTCTGTGTCCCAACAGTGGGAACATTTTTATAGCCATACATAACTTACCAAGATATGGAATACATGGCAAAGGAATAATTCTCAAATATTCCCTCAGTGCAGTCCAGTTGTCCTTCTCTCCAAACAGTTCTGCGAGTTTATCGAACTGTTGTTTATCCTTTTTAGATAAGCACGCCCATGTTTTTGTCAGCCTGTAAAGGAGAGAATACATGAATCATTAAATGAATACTCGATGGATATTTCGATTTAGTATGAATTAAGAGTGCATATTCTGTCTGTGTATTTGATTTCAACTGGTGAAAATACCACAAATATGTTGAATTCAACATGTTTTTTATCTGCATTATTAGCCAGTTGAAAAGTACAGTGTGATACATTCCTTGAATTATAAATAAGCAACAAGGCTTTGTGTATCAAATTATAATTGTACTAGTATATATATGGACAGATACCTATTTAGGATATATCCATCAATTTAATGTTATTCTCACCTATAAATGCTGGCACTGTGCAACGCCGAGACAACAGCAAAAAGAGAGTGCAGATTGTTCAGTTCATGCAATTTTTTCCCTACTTTGATAAAATGTGCCAATATTTCAGCTCGAGCTTTAGGCGATTGCCCATTTAATATCTCCTGTACTGTCCAAAAACTGACCTGTAAACGAAAAAAATGCATGTTAAGTATGTATATAACCAATAATATTGTATTTGTTTACTTGAAATATTTTATTTCAATGTCATGAATTAATACATATAGGAAGTTGTTTTTTTATCGCAACAGCATTGATACTGAATAAATACTGCTTTGTGCACTGTACTGTAGCTCGAAGTTATAAAATAATGCTTTCTAGTTAGGTATCCAGCCCACAGACTGTTGGCGAACGCTATTATTATTATTACATATTAGATAATTAAGAGCACAGATCTGAGATAAAGGCGAGTGTTGTCGACAGTTAGGCATTTGCAGTTCACAGAAATAAATGTCTATTCTTTAGACTTTACGAGAACTGAATCTCGTCGAAAGGATGTAAACTATTCAGTGCCGGAAATAGCAATCATCAATTACTTAAGAGTTGCGGCCGCTTAACAACATATGAATATACAAAGGTATTCTTATGCTGTTATGCCATCAGAGGTGATGAGCTCACTTAACGTTATTATCTACTATGAACAATTGCTGACATTCAATTACGTGTCACTATAACGTGCTGAAAACTGTGTACAAACTGCATTGTTTCATGGGGTTACCGCGCAGGGCACAGGGGCAATGTAGTTGTCCACTCCACACTGTCTTAGCGCCACGAATTTTATAAATATGAACTGCCGCCTCTAGATGCCGCTTCAGCGTGCTCAGAGGACTGGTTCTATAGCAAACAAAACATTTAGGTATCTACTTACCCTGTTAAATCTTTTAGTAAAAGCTACCACGTTAGGCGCCACAGTCAACTTGTTCAGTTTATTCCAGCCGCATGTAGTCAATTCCTCTGGTCTGATGGATTTGAAGCAAGGCAAGTCAAGCAGGGTCAGCTGATTAGCGATATCTTCGGGCGTAATACGCATTGCTGAGCACACTATCTCATCCCAGGACTGGTTGATAGATGAAGCTGGAGGTAGACTGCTAGTCTTGTACTGGTAGACCGGATCATGCTGCCTGGCAGTTCCGTTTTCTCCATGGCTGCAAAAAATTAAATACTTTTGTGTGAATTTAAAACGTTGTTGATCTGATCACTGACTGCAAATGAGGACTTAATGGTGCTAACTGAATCACACCTTAATGACAATAGATATGAATCAACTGTACAAAGGTTCGACACGCTAAGAAGAAGAAGAACTGTACAAAGGTAGACCATATATTATCTTGGCTATATCTTAACTTCATCAATTTGTATGATCTATGTCATGATTCCAGCTGATTTGAAACAATTTGATCAGACCATACACAAAAGTACATATAAAAAGGCTACAAAAGATAAGCACTTTCAGACTATATCAGTAGTTACTACTATAACAACTTCAAACTGGTTTCAGCTAACTCGTTTCATTTGTGGATAGAGCATTAATTAAGCATATTATACATCAGCTGTATACAAAGAATAAATTAGAAAGTTTAACAAGTCACGTCTACAAAACTGTGGTAGTATAAAACAAGCAGCTAATAAACTTATGTTTACTGTATTGGAAGTTCATTGAATTTAAAAATATCAGAAGATTTGTATAAGTATATTGAGAACTACAGTAACATAATAGATAACATTATCCCACATGACCTCTTGTATTGTATGCATTACAATCACTATCACTTGTTAAAGAATGATGTCTCGCTTATTTATCTCACCCATATCTCTCCCAGATCTTCAAATTTATTCTCTTAGCAGAAAATGCTCATCACGCGGAACAATTTTTGCTATGGTACCATTTTTGTATCTCTTATAGTTAAGCTGGCCTGTTGCGGTTCTGTATCAGGTGTTCAAGTTTCCAAGATAAATTATAGCCTATATGTTGCCCAGACTTAATACCTATACAACAAAAACAAAATCATTCAAATCCGTCGAGTAATTCCGAAGATTAGCGTGTACAAAAATACAGACAAACAGACAGATTTTTTTTTTCGGATTCGTGCTCTATTACTGTTTCTATAATTTTTTTTTTAATATATTCAATGTACAGACACAGTTTTTTTATTGTTTTATTATATGTATAGATTAAATTTCCGTTCTAACGAACATATTTATTTAGATATAGATTAATACCATAAGGGTTAAATAAGCTTCGCAAAAAATTATTATTTTTAACCTAACATTTTAATAGTGAAAAATGGTTACAGTGAGTTAATCTTAAAAGATAGACATATTTATGCTGTCGCAGACTTTTTTTTAGAACTTTTAAAGAGGAATTATTATTTCATACATGATTTTCTCGTAACTTAAACCGTTTTCGCAGCGCACGCAACGGAAGCTCTCAGAAAAGAATTTTCTTTTCCCGTTTTTGCAACATTTCTCAATTATGCTCCGCTCCTATTAGTAGTAGCGTGATGTTATATAGCCTATAACCTTCCTCGATAAATGGACTATCCAACACAAAAAGAATTTTTCAAATCCAACCAGAGTAGTTCCAGAGTTTATCGCGTTCAAACAAACAAACAAACAAACTCTTCAGCTTTATAATATTAGTATAGATGTATTTAACAGTAAGAGATACCTATAGTAATTCACACTTTAATATAATCTAAGCTAATCTAAACCATCTAAACTATTATAATAAAGAAGAAAGATAAGATTTTTTGTTTGTTACGATTTAGATTAATGTCGGATAGTCGATATATCGAGAAAGGTTATAAGCTATATTTATGTGACGCAGACGAAGTTGCGTGGGTCAGCTAGTAGATTATAAATGATTTAATGGTTTTTCTTTTTGATAAATTGTAGAGAAATATGGTTTATTATAATGATTATCTAATTTAAAAGGCTAATCTAAATAAATATGAACCATACCCATAGTTGTAATAACAGGCGCAGTCATCCTTTGTTATAGTCTTTTGGCTGTTTACAGGAATGTTGGAGGACTTCTTATTGCTCTGCTTACATGACTGCTTGGATTCCAGGGGCCAGTTCTCCTCATCTTCATGCTGAAACATCATTGTTATACTAGAAGGTGGTTCTGAATTACTTTTTCAATACTGTTAGCATCTCTTCGAACTGCGCACCTCTCTAGCTGCGACAAGGGTATAAAAAGGCACGCAACCAATGCACAGCCTTTTTCTCGCCCGCCAGCCTTCGTGGAGTCAAGACGTGACCATTGCGTACATTGCGTTTGTTTGTGAACACGTGAGCCGTCTTTGTTATATTGTGAGATTTAAATTGTTGCTTTGTAATAAGTTTGGTTCTTTGTTAGTTCTTTATTTAGTTCTGTGTAAATTCTTTGTATGAATAAATGTTAGATTTGTTGTAATTGTCTTTGTTTAGTTCTATAATTGGTTTTATGCAAATTCTTTTGTAATAAATAAATGTTAGTTTTGTTTTGTCTTTGTTTTAAAATTCTAAATTAGTTTTATTGTTTATATCAGAAGTGGTATAATTGGACCAATTGTGCCCGTTTTGATCAGCATCTATAGAACCAAACTTTTACAAATCTACCCTCATATTTTTATTTTTTTGATTTGGTTGTGTCGTTGTTGTCGTGTGACCGTTATGACGGGTAATAAAAGGTAAAGTGAATTAAAACATCGTTCCCGAAACGGCTCGTGTGTTCAGTCGCGTAGGTACTCAGAAATCATTTATTTTGCAAGCATGGCGTTGCGTATTATTATGTTGGCATTGCGTGGCTTATTATTATGTTGGCATTGCGTTGCGTATTACTATGTTGGCATTGCGTTACGTAGAGAAAGACGTCGATCGCATAAACCATCTTCGGGACATAGTCCGCGCAATACTATGACACTCTCTAGAAATGTCTCGCGTTAATACCGATGTCGGTCTAGGGACAGTTTTGCGTACAAAACAGTGTCTCGGTCTAACGAGAACTCGAAGTACTACCGTCGTACTCGTAAGATGCGTTCGTGCGATAGATCCCGTTCCGTTTCTTCAAATACAGACCAAGCTACGGTGCGCTCGCGTCATAGGACTCGAAGTAGGTCACCATAATGCTGGGTGCCGCACATTGTACACCGACGAATCTTCTCCGAACAATAGTTCGAGCTGCGGGTAGGCAGGCCCTAGCCAAACTCGCCGCGCGCGCGCGCCCCCATGCCACTACCCACGTTGCCCGCTCAACCGGTTTACAGGTTTTTGATCTCCATGGCCTTGATGGTTGCGTTAACTACTGCTGCTGCACTAGATGCACCTGTTGAGCTACCTCCAACGCCCTATCAAAAGTAAGTTTGCTGGCATCGTAAAACTTCTCTCTATCAGCAAAGACACATCGTCTCGGCGTGAAATGCTTGTCCAATTTCTGAACTAGATCCTCGAACGTAATGCGTTACGTAACGTATGAAGTAAGTTCCGTGCAAGGCGGTAGGTGCTGTCCGAAAGATGGGTCAGTAACAAAGCACTTTTATTTTCGGCTTTAACACTGTTTTGGGGGTAATGAGGAACAAGGTGTAAAGCTCCTCATCCCCCATTGAAAAGGGAGGATCTTCCGACCGGACGGGTGTGTCCGGTGGGCTAACTGCCCGACGTATGTAAGTCGGGAACTCCTATATAGGCTTACTAGCGGACGTCCCGCGGTTTCACCCGCGTAGATCCCGTTCCCGTGGGAATACAGGGATAAAAAGTAGCCTATGTTACTCAGGGTGAATGTAGCTTTCCAAGGGTGAAAGAATTTTTGAAATCGGCCCAGTACTTTTTGAGCCTATTCATTACAAACATACAAACATACAAAAATAGGTACAAATCTTTCCTCTTTATAATATTAGTGTAGATGTAGATAGTGTAGATGTCGCGGATAATGTTGATAGCGCGATGTAGGAATTTCTGTCGATCGTTGTTAGTACGCAGGTGTTGCGATAGATGTCGCTAGTCGCCACACTGTAAGTAATAAACTATAGTAGCCGACCATTAAATATGGGCTACTCTTGGCCGTCGCGATCGAAACTCGAAAGATTTCCGATGATATTCGACATTTTCACGAACTTAATAATTGCACGGTAATGCACGGTTGGCACAGTGGCTAAGCGATTGGACTGCTGCGCTGCGTGTCGCGGGTTCGATACCCGCACGAACCAAAAATTTGTATGGTACAAAAATAGTTGTTTCGGGTCTGGGTATTTGTGTATGTAACTGCCTCGTTGGTCTAGTGGTCGCAAGCGCGACTGCTGAGCGTGAGGTCCTGGGTTCGTTTCCCGGGTCGGACCAAAAGTGCTATTGGGTAGTAGTAGCCCGGAGTTTGGAAGTTGGCGGTATAATACCCCCGTGCTTCGGAAAGCACGTTAAGCCGTTGGTCCTGCGCCTGATCTCTCTCAGGTCGTGTCGGATTGCCGTCCCATCGGACTATGAGAGAAAGGGAACAGAGAGTGCACTTGTGCCTGCGCACACACTTGTGCACTATAATATCCCGCGCAGATGGCTAATCTCCGCTGAGATGGGCCGCCGTGGCCGAAAAACGGTCAGGAGGACTATTATTTGTGTATGTGAGTTTAAATGTTTGTGAACGCACCCACGATACAGGAGAAATTCCTAGTGTGGGGCAACGATTTTAAAACTTGCAACGTAAACCGTTTTACCGTTAAGTTTTTATTCAACGTCAACGCTGCGACGTTCAATTTGAGAAACAATTTGATTCAATGTATGTCTTAGAAAACGTTTGTTTGATGGTTTTACTTAGATGACCTTCCCTTCATACTTTTTCTTCTTTGTTCTTAAAACAAACATTTCGAAAATCAACTCTGCAACTCGTTACTTAGAGTTCAATTTGCATAACATGCATGACCGTCGCTCGCAATCTATGGCGTTATTTTCACCGTAAGTTTATTAATTTGCTCATTTTGTTGCGTTTGCGTTCTCGATTATTACTCGAGATGCACGAGTTAATGTCATAAACGTCGTTGACGAGTTCAACTAGTTGATTCTTAAACAGTTAACGTTAAAACGTTGACAGGAGACCAACACTTGATTCAACTAGTTCGTTGATTCAACGCTCGTCCCTAGTCAGAGCATGTTTCAACTGCGGTAAGAAAGGTCACTAATTCGCGATGTCGCGATGTTGGACTCCAGCGTCTACAGAGAGGCTACTCGAGAATTAACCAGTAGTCGAGCTCAACGGCTCCTTAAAGATAATCAATCTAGTCAAGATGCACGCGTTAATCAAAAGCCGTAAGTTTGTAAGTCAAATTGATAAATTTATGCAGCATCGTATGTGAGGTACTGGATGAGATGAATGTGTGTGGGTGAAGAGTCACCATGTTGTTTTCCCTTTCTGCACAGGATGCATACTGGGAATACCCGTGTCTGCACAGGATGCATAGTCGGGTGGGTGAAGAGTCACCATGTTGTTTCCCTTTCTGCACAGGATGCATACTGGGAATACCCGTGTCTGCACAGGATGCATAGTCGGGTGGGTGAAGAGTCACCATGTTGTTTCCCTTTCTGCATAGGATGCATACTGGGAATACCCGTGTCTGCACAGGATGCATAGTCGGGTGGGTGAAGAGTCACCATGTTGTTTCCCTTTCTGCACAGGATGCATAGTGGGAATGGTCCGTGTCTGCACAGGATGCATAGTCGGACGGGTGATGAGTCACCATGTTGTTTCCCTTTCTGCACTGGGTGCATAGTGGGAATGGTCCGTGTCTGCACAGGATGCATAGTCGGACGGGTGATGAGTCACCATGTTGTTTCCCTTTCCGCACTGGGTGCATAGTGGGAATGGTCCGTGTCTGCACAGGATGCATAGTCGGACGGGTGATGAGTCACCATGTTGTTTCCCTTTCTGCACTGGGTGCATAGTGGGAATGGTCCGTGTCTGCACAGGATGTATAGTCGGACGGGTGATGAGTCACCATGTTGTTTCCCTTTCTGCACTGGGTGCATAGTGGCAATGGTCCGTGTCTGCACAGGATGCATAGTCGGACCGGCGCACGTGATGCGTCATGTTACAGGTACGCTAGGCGGTCGCAGTATCACGGTGACAGCAACAACAGCAGCAACAGCCAGGGGTAAGAAACGCCTCTGTGAGCCGGCAGCCGACCGCCGCTCGCCTCTGTGAGCTGGCAGCCGACCGCCGCTCGCCTCTGTGAGCAGGCAGCCAACCGCCGCTCGCCTCTGCGAGCCGGCAGCCGTACGCCTCTGTGAGACGGCAGCCGTCCGCCTCTGTGAGCCGGCCGCCGCTCGCCTCTGCGAGCCGGCAGCCGACCACCTCTGTGAGCCGGCCGCCGCTCGCCTCTGCGAGCCGGCAGCCGACCGCCTCTGTGACCCGGCCGCCGCTCGCCTCTGCGAGCCGGCAGCCAACCACCTCTGTGAGCCGGCCGCCGCTCGCCTCTGCGAGCTGGCAGACGACCGCTGATCGCCTCTGCGAGCCGGCAGCCAATCGCCTCTGCGAGCCGGCCGCCGCTCGCCTCTGCGCGCCTTTCCGCCACTCAGCTCACCGAGTCACCGACACACACCACTACGGGCAGTATATGCACCACCTTATTATGGAAAAGTGTAGAAAGGAACGAAGGCCTATTTTGTTTACTTGGTTGTGATTGTTGTGATAATGTTTATGTTTAATTGAGCATGAGAGAATGGAATGTGAAATTAGACGATGTATGAATTAAATGAAAGGCTTATTGCAGATAGAATGGCTGGTTAGGCCTGTCGTACTGTATGGATCGGAATGTTGGGCTGTGAAGAAGATGGATGAAAAAAAGGTTGCATGTTGCGCAGATGAGAATGTTGAGGTGGATGTGTGGTGTGACCAGAATGGATAAAGTAAGGAACGAGTATATCAGAGGAAGTTTAAAAGTTGCGCCAATTACAGAAAAGCTAAAAGGGAATCGACTGTCGTGGTATGGGCATGTGATGAGGAGAGATGAATCGCATGTGACTAAAAAACGTTGTGGATGGAGAGGGAAAGGAAGACCAAAGAAAAGATGGATGAAGTGTGTGATTTGAAGGAAAAAAGAATAAATGATAACGTGACGACTAACAGGGCAGAATAGAACGAAAAAAACGTGTTGCGCCGACCCCAAGTGGCATGGGATAGGGGCAGGAAGATGATGGTGTGTTTTAACATAATTTCTCGTTTCAGACAGCCCTGAAAATGATGACACTGAGGCAAATGACGTCCACTCCTGGCCCTGGACCAGCCATGGCCCCTTCTTGAAGCGCAAGCTGATGCTGAATGTGCGTCAGGAATCGCCGAGCCTTCCAACGTCGAGGACGACTCCAGTCAGGAGAGGCCGTGTTAGCATCTCTTCGAACTGCGCACCTCTCTAGCTGCGACAAGGGTATAAAAAGGCACGCAACCAATGCACAGCCTTTTTCTCGCCCGCCAGCCTTCGTGGAGTCAAGACGTGACCATTGCGTACATTGCGTTTGTTTGTGAACACGTGAGCCGTCTTTGTTATATTGTGAGATTTAAATTGTTGCTTTGTAATAAGTTTGGTTCTTTGTTAGTTCTTTATTTAGTTCTGTGTAAATTCTTTGTATGAATAAATGTTAGATTTGTTGTAATTGTCTTTGTTTAGTTCTATAATTGGTTTTATGCAAATTCTTTTGTAATAAATAAATGTTAGTTTTGTTTTGTCTTTGTTTTAAAATTCTAAATTAGTTTTATTGTTTATAATACATACTTGTCAGGAAATTGGCTTAATGTGCTAAGGAACATTTCGCCTTGGTCATTTAGCTATGGTATACTGTATACCCCTTGTATTGGGATACCTACTTCAG
Source organism: Diarsia dahlii (assembly GCA_949775195.1). Taxonomy (NCBI): domain Eukaryota; kingdom Metazoa; phylum Arthropoda; class Insecta; order Lepidoptera; family Noctuidae; genus Diarsia; species Diarsia dahlii. The sequence goes on from OX459189.1 coordinate 15,141,426, forward strand.
TGCGACAAACGTATCATCGAATATCGTTTCTTCGAAGCCTTTTCTTCGATATCACTATACTGCGACGCTTTGTTAAATCGACGCCTTGTTACTGCGATGTTTCATTACATCGAAAAACTGTTCTGCGAACGATTTTACTTCGTGAATATCATACTGTGAAGCCTTGTTTAATCAAGGTCTTGTTACTGAGGTGTTCTGTTACTTAGGAAAACTTACATTGATTGATACAAGTAGGTACATTGATTTTCTTTTTTTCGAAACAATACCTACATTTTTATCATTTCTTTAAAAGCGCCTGTACAAATTTTGTCCGCATTGCAAGTTTTGTTCATACACATGTACATGTAAGTATGTATAATAATATGTGTGTTTTATTGTGTGTTTGTTTTTGTTTACATAGAACTCCCCGCAGCAACCTCAAACGCCTGATATATCAGTTAAGTATAGCAAAAACAAAACTCGCAATTGTTTTGAAAAAGAAAATCAATGTACTTGTATCAATCAATGTAAGTTTTCCTAGGTAACAGAACACCTGTCTTTTTTTGGTGGGTGGAAAATCATTAAATAATCCCCCCCCCCCCCCCGTTCTTGGGCAGAGCGAAGGGGAGTGTCAGACTTCTACTGACTAAAAACCAACCCATGTTTCTTCTTCGCCCTTGTGCCGAGGCCACGTCATCTCTTTCGATAATCCGCAACCCCGACGGGTGTCGGCCCTTGCTGACATCTCTTTGAGGCGCGCGTGGAACACGAACGCGCCGTCGACAAGGTCTGTTGCCGTCATGACGACGGCCGGACGGCGAGCTAGCCCATTACTCACCGTCCACAGGCCCGCGTCTACGGTGGCCGGAAGCCATCACGTGGCCCCCGACGCCCGGAGGGCCTTCCGCGGCGGCTGGGACGAGTCTCCCTGTCTCGTTCCGCCACCTCCTTCGCTAGCATCACTGCTTCGCAGAAGGAGGCGACGGCGTCTCATTCCTCCTCGCCCCGGACCATGGCTTGCTACAGGGCCGGACGCGAGAGGTCGCCGCCGCCGATCGCCGCTACGAGAACACGGCGGGGCTCCACCCAAGCAGGGCACACCTCCACAGTGTTTTCCACCGTGTCCTCCGGTCGATCCTCGCAGTGGAATCATCCGGGCGTTTCCTCCCGCCCGATTCGGTACAGGTACCTCCCGAAACATCCGTGTCCGGTGAGGACCTGCGTCAGACGGAAGGTGAGGGCGCCGTGGCTCCTCTCTAGCCACTCCTCAAAGAAGGCACTTACCGCCACTATCGTGGCGTGCCCTTCAGTAACAAGGCTTCGCAGTATGATACTCACGAAGTAAAATCGTTCGCAGTACAGTTTTTCGATGTAATGAAACATCGCAGTAAGAAGGCGTCGATTTAACAAAGCGTCGCAGTATAATGATATCGATGAAAAGTTTTCAGCAGAAACGATATTCGATGATACGTTTGTCGCACTGAAGTAGGTATCCCCCTTGTATTATGACTGGTAATTCCTTATCAATCAAGTTCCCTGCCGTAACATGAATTTTAAGCTTGGAAAGCAAACAAAGAGCCAACTCAATGAAAGGCAATTTTTATATAGCACACATTTATTATAAATGTGTGCTATATGTGCCTATAGTATAATGTACGTATAGAGAATATGCAAAAAAGTGCTGATTAAATATTATATGGTTGGTTGATGGTTGTAACATAACTTAATTATACTTGTTGTTGTATTGTCCTCGATGATTAGGAATACTATTGTAGTCTCGGCTTTTTAGTCACCGACGCCTACATAAGTTTAAAGAAAAAAGTTTCTTTCCGAACGCAACTGCCTCCTGTCATCCGCCTCTGAAAATAGGTTCATTCGGATTTTATGTCATACCGGCGCCATTCTTTCCAATTATTTTTATTTATTTTTTAGGTTGATAAGTCTTATTTTAACGTTTAAATGGGAAAATAAAGTTGGTGTTAACAAAGTCGAAGCTACTGAAGATATTAAAGATATTGCGGAAAGCGCATAAAATGCTATTAGCTCTGTTTTGAGTGCTAGAAGTAAGAAACCAAAATGGCTTCACTTGTGTTACCTTAATTTGTTTTTTGCCTACTGCTGAAGAATTGGAATCAAAAGCCTAAAGCTCTGTTATGTGGCAATAATCGCTACATCTAAAATATTGTATGTTTTTTATGCCTTGCGCTTTGCACGTACCTATTTGCAACTAACGGCATGATTGACATGTGGGCACTACATCGGAGTACAGAGAGTTTAAAATGTTTGCCCTTGTTGACTATTAACGTGACCTGAGACCGCTCCGTTGGAACTTGCAACAGACTATGAAGTCCAAAATGGATACATTATGAACAACTTGCCTGGCCTTATGGCCTACACCGGCAATGCCGTAAGCAACCTCCCCCAGGGTGTTCGGTAGGAACACACGCGGTTGACTGTTCTATTATAACCTGCAAGGAAAGTGAACGACTTGCAACGGACTATGAAGTCCAAAATGGATACATTATGGACGACTTGCCTGGCCTGGGACGTCTTGTGGGGGCGTACGCGGTCTAAAAGGCTATGTCGAGAACTCAGCAACCTTCACAGGATGCTCTGTGGGAGTACACGTGGTTGACTGTTATATAATAACCTTCACGGGAAGTTTTTTTGGGAACTTACATGGTTATTTATGTGTAATGTTGTTCTTCAACATGCATTATGTTTTTCTTCGAGAAGGTGAAATACCATTTATAAGGAGGTCACCTTATGTGGGTGAAGACAGTAAAATTGTCCCTCTACAGTCATTAGAAAATATCCTCCCGTTATCGGTTGAGAACGATTGCCCGGAATTGGTATATGGATAACCACAATAGAAGTTGAAAATGCAGATCAAGAATTAAATGAATTGAGGTAAGTACCATAGAAAGAATTATTATATAATCAAGTTTCTTGAAATACTTTGTGTGGATATACACCCAGAGAAAGAAGAGAAGATTTACATACATTACATACAAGCTGAATCTACCAACCCGCACTGGGCTGGTGTGGTGGATTATATATAGCCCATCCCTCTCCTAGAGAGGAGGCCTGAGTCCCTACAGTGGGAACATTATAGACCGATGATGATGATGATGAAGAAGCTGAATGATGCTTCTGTTATTTGTGTATACATTTAGATACAAGCAAGGGGACACAGATCACTCTTATTGTTGGTAAACAACAAAGACATTCAAGAGTTTGTTGCATTCATAGACGGAAACATATATTTTGGGTGAAGACACTGAGAAGCTAATCTCAGAAAAATCTATAAATAAATCTGGTTGAGGATTAAAGATGAGTGTAACATAAAATTCACTCCTAGAGAGAGCACATGGGTGCCCAGAGCAAATGCTCCTAAAATTAACAATAAATTTTTAAAACTGGCGGGGCCCTCCTCTGGCAGAAATGCAAAAGAAGGGGGGGGGGGCGTCATCAAGAGTACGAGTGCAGCAGACAGGTGGCCAGGAGAAATCATCCCCCTAAATTCACAGGTTGGTGGACTAAAATATAATTTATGATTGGAAACTAGTCACTCAAGCGACCCAGTTATTCTTAATTGGATGGTGGTGATGGAGTGATACTCCTCTAGATGATAAAATCTCTATACTATACTACACTATTACACACTATACTATTCTCTATTTTTTTGTTATTATTATTATTTTTTGTAGTTCCTGTGCTTGTCCCAAATAAATATTTTTTCTTTCTTTCTTTCTTTCTTTATACTTGAATTTATTCAGATAGTATCTGAAATAGAGAAGTGATTTGCAATGGAATTTTGTTACCCAAAAACATGTTTACAAAAACAATTTTGCTTACCATTTTTTCCTTGTCAAAGGCACAAAAATATAACTTTCCGTTTTTTATGTAAAAAGCATTACATATGTTTAGTTTACTTGGAGATGACCTAGTATACAACAGTATACCAACTTTTACAGAATAATGGTTTTTTCTTGTCACATTGGATTGGATGCTTATTGCATGAGACAAGGCAAATGCTATGTTTTCAATATTATGTTCCGCCCCATAAACATAAATAACAAAAACATTGAAACCCATTACAGGTTTCAAAGGACCCTTACAGAGGCCTTTTAATTTTTAAGAGATGTATAATGTTTAGAAAACATGCAATCATCAGAACCAAAGAGAAATGTGATTTCATACCTATCCGACACTGTAAACTTCTAGGTTTACTTCTTAATACTATTCACATAGCTTAACAAGTCAAGACAAGCCTTAACATCACTGAAGAGAAAAGAAATAATTTAGAATTTATTGATAAAAAGTCGAATTAAAATTGTTTTTATGGTTTTAAAACTTTAATATTGTCCAGCCATTACTATAGGATTCTATTCACTAAGAAACTCGAATGGAACAAATACCTTGTTCTAAGAGATAGTTATGGTAAAATAACATCACACCTGTAATCCCCGAAGGATTAGGCAGAGAGGTACCTAATAGTACACCCTCTTTTTTGCCAGTTTGTTTTTATGATAATTATGATATAAACACTGCAATGAATATATCATATCATTTGGCGTGGTCTATAAACATAGCCAGTTCTTTTGAGTTAATAAAGATATTCACAGATGCTTCTCCCGCATGGTGGGGAATATGGTGTGGCCCATAGATTGCTAATAGACTATGAACTGTAGATTCAGCTCTGTTTTTTCATATCAAAATTGAGTGCTGCCCCATTTTTCTGGGCTTAAGTGTTCAGTCAGTCATTTACTAGATAGTGAAATTTTTCAAGAATTGAAAATATAACTACAGAATCAAAATTTTTATTTATTAAACATAGGTATAGTACATAATGGATACATTATTATACTCATATAAATGACTAGCTGACCCACGCAACTTCGTCTGCGTCACATAAATATAGCTTATAACCTTTCTCCATATCTACTATCCGACATAAATTAAGCTAAATCGTAACAAACAAAAAATCTTATCTTTCCTCTTTATTAAAATAGTTTAGATGGTTTAGATTAGCTTAGATTATAATTAAAGTGTGAATTACTATAGGTATCTCTTACTGTTAAATATACTATAACACTCTGTACTTGTAAACATTATGATGCAGTAAATATTTTCAATTTGAATTTCCCGGAGGCCAGCCAGAATCCCCCGTACCTACATTGCGACGCGCGAATTATTTTGCCGCGCGGATATTTTTACATTGCGATATCTTCTAAGATATTTGTTTAAACTGTATAGAGTAAAGGGCACAAATATTCTATATTAAATTTCCGTTCTAACAAACACATTTATTTAGATATAGATTAATACCATATGGGTTAAATAAGCTTCGCAAAAAATTATTCTTTTTAACCTAACTTTAACTGTAAAAAAAGGTTACAGTGAGTCAATCTTAAAAGATAGATATATGCTGTCGCGGACTTTTTTTTAGAACTTTTAAAGAGGAACAATTCCTTCATACATGATATTAGCGTAACTTAAACCGTTTTCGCAGCGCACGCAGCGGAAGCTCTCAAAAAGGAAATACCTTTTCCCGTTTTTGTAACATTTTTCATTTATGCTCCGCTCCTATTAGCCGTAGCGTGATGTTATGTAGCCTATAGCCTTCCTCGATAAATGGACTATCCAACACAAAAAGAATTTTTCAATTCCAACCAGCAGTTTCTGAGTTTACCGCGTTCAAACAAACAAACAAACAAACAAACTCTTCAGCTTTATAATATTAGTATAGATGAGCTATTACATACATTTCTGAAAAGCATTGGTGCGAATCTAAGTATATATGGTTACTTACTCGATATTACTTACATAAATACCAAAGGTAATATTATGATAGCAGATTTTGAATGTGGAAGGGAATCTTAGGTGTTTTTAAATTATCAAAATATTATATCCGTATTGGGTGAACCTCCAATTGATTAATAATTGTATCATGGACTAACACAAAGTATCACACTTATGCATCATGACCCTGGGATCTCCAGGGGTTGCGCGGTGATAAGTGGTGGATGCTCCTTGCCAATACAAGGTGGCAATGGAAGGAATGGTATTGAGAGTTTGAGACCAATATCATATATTCTATACTTTTTTCAACAATTCTCTATGGCTCTGGAAACTATAGAAAAGATAACTACAGACAAACAACTGGTATTATAGGAAATAGATACCTTACTCAACCATGGTCTTTTCCATTATTTAATTTAATACTTTTGTGATACAGGAACCTGCACTTTACATAATTTCAAATACATAGTTACATCCCTTTTTTCACAAAAAAAAAAAACTGGGATTGATGGCAGGAGTATTATCAGGAATATATTTTAGGTTTTCTGGAACTAGTAATGAAGCTGTTGATATTATTAGGAATTCAATAATTAAAAATACAGAATATTAATGCTTGCCTCATTACCTGCAATTGTATAGACAAGACAAGATACTGTAAGTAATTAAAATATTATATGCATTAGCAAACCATCACTGAAGTTATTCAGTCTTTTCGTTTTGAGGATTAATAAAGGTTTTTTCCTCTATTTTCATATTCTGTTAGTTCAGCTCTATCTCTAACTATAAGACCACATAAAGGTACAGATGAAATATCAAAATTCTGTTCAGAGACTTACTTTTTTAAGTTAAGTCCTCAAAGATCCAGAGAATTCTTGGGAATTGGGATGATTTCAGTGTTTTATTCTCTCTCTACTAGATTACATTCAACAAAGTGTTTTACAAATTGTTATCAAGAAAGCGGTAACTATATTACTGTTAGAACTATTAACTGCTACTGTTACCACTGTTGCTGTTATTACTGTTGCTCGAATGAGTTTATGTTTGCACCAACATATTATATAAATGTAATTGTACAACTATTGAATAAATAAATAAATAACCACAAGTGGAAAAGTGCAAACAATATCTCTAATATATATTTATTATATAGTGATTACACAAAATCGTATTACTTTAAGGATTGATATGCTAACTAAATTTCTGGGCCAAACAAATGCCAACCTTTTATAACTGTTAATATTATATTATTAATAGAATAGGAGTATGAAAGCCCAGCTACAGCTGTGGATATGATAGAATGAATTAGTTAAAAATTTACCAATAGTGAACAATAGAAAATTCTCTGAAGCAATTTTTAATAACACTGGTAATGATTAAACCTGAACTGTAAAAAATTACTTATTAGTTATTTTATATTCATCTGAATGTTTATTGACTTTGTATAGATGTTTATTAATTAAATGTTTATTGATTTTGTATAAATGTTTATAGGTTTTATATAAATGTTTACCTATTTTATATGAATGTTTAATGTTTTTATATAAATGTTTACCTATTTTATATGAATGTTTAATGTTTTTATATAAATGTTTATTGATTTTATATGAATGCTTAATGCTTTTATATAAATGATTATTGATTTTATATAAATGTTTGTTGATTTTACAACTAGTCTTTAAACATCTACAATAGTATTCCTAATCATCGAGGACAATACAACAACAAGTATAATTTAATAGTCAAACGAACTTACCTGTAAGTGAAGTTCGATGGTAATTATACTTGTTGTTGTATTGTCCGAAGATGATTAGTCCCACCCGACCCAGAATATTCATGCTATATAGTCATATGAGCATGAACCCTATGTTGTAAAACCAATAAATTGCTATGAACTTATTGAACCTATTTTCAGAGGCGGATGACAGGAGGCAGTTGCGTTCGGAAATAAACTTTTTTCTTTAAACTTATGTAGGCGTCGGTGACTAAAAAGCCAAGACTACAATAGTATTCCTAATCATCTTCGGACAATACAACAACAAGTATAATTACCATCGAACTTCACTTACAGGTAAGTTCGTTTGACTATTAAATTATGAGCTCATACGCCTTAATAAAGACACAATTAAAAAGCCATTGTTATAAATCTCCTGGAGATTTATTAGCGGACGGGAGGTTAAGTGACATTCACATGCTGAGAAGACTTATTCATACATGCTTATAGGCAAGATCATCTCAAATAAAAAGTCACTCATTTCAATGACATTAAGATAGGGCACATAAGTTTGGTTTGTAAGTATTACACCAGGGTCGTGTTGTTAAAGTGACCCTGATCCTTTGACAAGGACAGCAAGGCCTTGATAACAATGCCTGCAGCGTACAGTCTCAAAACATTTATATGAGTATTGTGATGCATTATAATGAGTATTTTACCTATCATTACTACCAAGGGGTATTGCATTGATAATTACTAACATGGAGCTCTAAGTAAAATACTGGTATTGAGCTGCATCTGGTTAGACTGGAAGCTGTGCCTAACACAGTTGGGGAAAGGTTAGGCAGATGATGATTTTAATAAGTACTTTTTACTACGTAATTAGCCTACTTGTAGATTAATAATAAGATACTTAGCACAAATAATAAAAGGCTGCTGTATTTACTCATTAAGAATGACAGTATCAACATTTATCTACCTAATAAACACAATTCATTTACATTGTGATTAGTAATGCACAGAGATAATATATATACAAATATTTAGAGCTGCAGGCATATTATTACAGTAATGATATTAATAAGCTAAATTATTAATGTCATAAGATATGACTAATGGAGCTTTTAAAACCATCCTCTAATAAAATGTATACCACAAAGTATGCTGGCATAATTAGGAATAGCAGATGGCAGACTCTATTCATTCTTAGCCATGCAGAAATTAATGAAAACATGGACACAAATGCTAAATTGAATAACGCACAAAGAAAATATTGACTGTGATAATTTGAAATTACATATCGTCAGACTAATTATTTGAATTTATGTAATAATAATATACTCCAAAACGTTCGTTTTGTGTCATCGTCTTGTTTTAACGCCATTTTCGGCCAAAATACTCAAGGATTTATTAGTAAAAAATTAATCTAAATTTAAATAAAACCAGTTTTTTGTTGCTTGTGTACTTTAATTTGCTCAAATGGACTGACCAAATCTGATAATTAGATTGACGATATGAGACATCAAGCGCATGTTGTAAAGTATTTAAAACATTTAACTCGGCATTGAAAGCAAAAATCAAACTGAATGCCAATTTGCCCAATAGGTTATAAATGTAAAATATCACTAATTTAGTAAGTGGCTTTTTTGATAATGATGCTGAGAGTGAATAAAGATTAGCAATGTTTAACCATACATGTTTTGATGTTCCACAATGTACAGGAACATCATGCCAGTCTTTTTATTGCTATTTTATCAGTCTTATGTTATTGTAAGCAATCATTATTTCAGGCCAGCCATTGTTTCAGGAACTTAATTTGCTCACTCTACCGTCTATGTACATATATGAAATGGGAGTGTTTGTTCGCTGTAACCTACATTTTTACGAAAAACTACGCTCTCGACGTAATCAGAATACCTTTCATGTTACCGCTCACAAAACCGCATTTTTCGGAAAGTGTGCTAGGAATGGCCCCAAAAATATATAATACTATTCCAGCAGCTATTAGAAATAGCGTGCCTGAGATCTTGGAAATCTTTATTTAAATTCCTCTCAGATAGGTGTTACTCCATCACAGAGTTTACTACTGATAAACGGAAGTATGACGATTCCGACTTCTAATTGTTTATTGACTGCTTAAGTATGACTGTGTTTATTTATTTCAAATTATAATGACCTGTTTACTGACATATTTTAAATTTTCATAATTTTTATTTCTTATTGTAACTTGCATATTTTAAATTATTTTATTATTATTTATTGTAATTTGTTGACTTTAATTTGTAATTGAATATGTTTGTTAAAATTTGTACGCCGTATATTGTCAAAACATAGTGCTCATATTTCGACTTAACAACATCTGTAATCATACCTATGTTTTACAAAATAAATGATTGATTGATTGATTGATAATAAATTATTTAAAAATTCCATGTTGACTCTATTTTTTTGGTACCATAATTATTGATTTACAGTCTTTTCAGCTGCAATATTTGGAAGCAGAAAAAAATAAATATCCTCTAAAGAAAAGGCACAACTATTCAGTGTTCTGTAGTTTAGTATTTAGTATCCATTCTAATTTGATTAATCATCATCGAGTTTTAGTATACATGCACATTTCCAGAATATTGACAATAATAAAATGTTAAAACTGAAATAAGAAGTCATAAGAAAGATGATTTCAGAGAAATATTGTCTTAAATGCAATAACTGGAAATAATATAACGGACATGATGAAACATAATGCATGAAATAGTGAAAATATACCTCAACTATCCTGAGGACAGCTAAACTATCACTCAAAATATCCCGCGGCATGTTGGCCTTACTACAGCACCTACTGTGACAAAAAAAAATATTGATGACCAAAAGGATAAACACACAAGACACACACAAAGTTCACATGAATTGCAAATATAAATCCCGACCGATGCGCACCAATATTTAACGCATAATGAAGTCAACTCATTTACGATTGCAATTGAAATTTATAATGATTACATAAACAGTAGTCTGTTCATAATTTATCAACAAACAAATAATTTCAAGATAGCAAATACCAATTTTTACATTAATCGGAGTCTCGTTAACCGATGCTTTAGATGGTTAAAGGGTACGTTACTGTTGACTAGGAAGGAGTAATAAATATGTAGTGATTTGTAAATACAAAAGCAACAATTTTATAAAATAAATTAGCGCCCCTGAAGTCTGACCTTTCTAACAATACGATGTTTGTTTTCTTCGTGAAACTTGAAAAACCAAAATAAGAATTAATTTAAAAAAAATACAACGACTTACCATCGCATTAGATGGATTTAATAACATAAATACAAGCTTTTATTTAATTTAATTTGCATTAGCGATTCTAAATTGAAAAAAAAAGTAAGGCTTCACAAATTTAACTGCAAAGTTGCAAGGAGAAAAATAATGGATGAAAACAGTGCTACCAACCAAACAGATTAAAAATCAAAGACAATACAAGGCCGCCTTCCGTATAAAGCTGCGTACAGACCGGCCAAACGAACGCCAGCGAACGGGTTTCGTTGACCTTCGTTGCTGCAATCTGCCCCCCTATTGCGTATCTTTTTAACGTCAGTGGCTATCAGAAATGTCCATAGATTAACTGTAAATTGGTTATGGTTTGGTACATTTTTTTCTTAAAAACTCACCATTTGACAGTTATTTGATAGACATTATAAGTTATCCACTGTCATTAGAAGATACGCAATAGCCCTGCTGGCCGGTCTGTACGCAGCATCATCACGAAAAGGTGAGTGAAGATTTTTTGCGAAAACTACCACTGCATCATAGTGCGTAACCGGCCAAATTGCAGCAACGAAGGTCAACGAAACCCGTTCGTTTGGCCGGTCTGTACGCAGCTTTACAAAATAATCGCTCACAGCGCTCACGTCTATATTTTGAGTTCCGAACTTCCGATTTAGATATCACAATTATGACAGCTAAGAGCTGTCATCAATTCGGAACGCTCGTAAACGCGTTTACAGTGCTCACTCGTCACTCGATAACAAAAACATAACCCCAAAACCAAAACCTTTCACAAGACCCTAATTTTCACAGAGCATTCTATCCTATTTTTGAAATGGAAGTGTTGGTTGACTCCATGTTGACTCTGGGTGCGTTCCGAATTACGCTGTAATCGATTTGAGCGTCCATAAACTCGTACCGAATTACTGTGAGCGCGATATCGATGTCCCTTGAATCGTCATAGATGACGTCATGACATGCGCCATCTTGCGATTACACTTGGATTACACCGACCATGCCCCAAATAGTATCACCGTGAGCGCTGTCAAAATCAAAGTAAAAAATGACAGATGTCTGATGCGTGTGTGTGTGTGTGTCTGGGTATGTGTGTGTGTGTGTTCACAGCTGAGGTTCACTGGCTGGAGTCGCACAAATACATTCAATTAGTTCTTTGAAATCTCTTTGGAGTCTCATAACCATGAGTATTCAAGTAAATATACAAGACGAGCCTAACGGGCGACGAATTTCTCTCATGCAGCTTATGTTTTTGTTATCACGTGACGAGTGAGCACTGTAAACGCGTTTACGAGCGTTCCGAATTGATGACAGCTCTTAGCTGTCATAATCGTGATATCTAATTTGGAACGCAAAATATAGACGTGAGCGCTGTGAGCGATTATTTTGTAATACGGAACGCGGCCTCTATCGACTCGGATCACTCAGATTTTGAGGTAGAGAACGACGATTTGTCCAGTGACATCTGTCCACAGAACACATATCATCTGTCATTTTTGACAGCGCTCACGGTGATATATAGGGTGCGTTCCGAATTACGCTGTAATCGATTTGAGCGTCCATAAACCCGTACCGAATTACTGTGAGCGCGATATCGATGGCAAGATGGCGCATGTCATGACGTCATCTATGACGATTCAAGGGACATCGATATCGCGCACACAGTAATTTGGAACGGGTTTATGGACGCTCAAATCGATTACAGTGTAACTCGGAACGCACCCCAAGACAATCTATACCTAATTCTTTTATAGTGAAGGCGAAAAAGTAGCCCGCGAAATTCGAATTTTCTTACGTTTTTAGCGATTTGCAGGCCAGTGCTAGGTTGTATGTTAGTGAAAATATGATTCGCGGGTATAAGACGTATGCAGTTTTAGAATTATAATCATCAAAATCATCATTACAACCTCAGATCAAAAAGCAGCCAGATAGAGCGCGTAGAACACGAGATTGCTGTCACCAAGGCAAATACAAATTCAAAAGTGAATACAACCTCGCGTCAGTACTAAGCTACGCGGCGTACTGATTAGACGTCACAAGTGACTTATTATTTTATGTCAAATCATGCCGTCTTGTGTCTTTAATCATTGTAAAAGTTGTTTCCAAAAACAAAGAATTTTATTGTTTTGTTATCTAATTTCACTTTATTATTTTCAACACACTCACAACGAAAAATATTGACAGTTATTCGTCTGTGTTGCCAGTTTACATCGAAATAGGCCTCCTTGAATTAGGGGAATTTGCATTGTGTGTAGGAAGATCGATGAATTTATGTAACATGTTTATGCAGAAATAATTTTGTATAATCTATACTAATAATAGTATAAAGCTGAAGAGTTTGTTTGTTTGTTTGGTTGAATGTGCTAATCTCAGGAACTACTGGTTCGAAAAATACTTTTGTGTTCGATAGCACATTTATCGAGGAAGACTATAAACTATACAATATCATGCTACGACCCTTAGGGGCTGAGCTGTTGGTGACACCGCAGAGAACTGCTAGCATATTATATAAATATCTTTGTTTGATAAAACTGTTCTTTATTTTAACCAACCAAAAGGTGCTTTATTTTCAATTTTGAGTTTTTAGCAACCGCTAAATATTGTTCATCATTTCTGCCTAGCCTTTTTCCCAACTATGTTGGGGTCGGCTTCCAGTCCAACTGGATGCAGCTGAATACCACTATTTAACATGGAGCGATTGCTTATCGGACCTCCACAACCCAGTTAATACTGGGTAATACGATATCCTTTGGTAAGACTGGTTGTCAGACTTTCAGGTCACTGCGCTTATAAAGTGCATGTATTTTAAAAGACGGAGATATCCTACTGAAGACCTGTTTTGACTTAGTAACCTGCTCTCAGTAAGGAAACTTTACATTATGCTAATTATATTAAAGAGACATAAGTCTCTCCTATGATTCCAGCATACTGTTAAAAAGAAGGAAAGACTTATTAAAGCAATAACATTAAAATTACATATTAGGTAACAAAATACATCAACTTCAACTCTCTATGAATTTATGGCTTTTGTGGAAGAACAAAATACTTAAAAATACCTACTTTTTAAAAGATGTCAATCAAATTATATTATTTATTTATTTATTTAAACTTCATGTACAAGAGTGGTACATAGGCGGACTTAATGCCACAAGGCATTCTCTACCAGTCAACCTTAGGGTCAAATAAGACAGCACTGTGGTAGAGTACAAAAAATAATAATAAGGAGAAAACCATTATGTAATATAAATTGATATACATAAATAGGACATACTAATACATATTATTATTGATAGAATATAATAAACTAATATATATTATAATACATACAAAACAGTCTAAAACACGAGAAACCTTATAATAAACACTGTGACCAGAGATTTGATTATGAGCAATTTAGTCCGATTTTAAATAGTACTTCCGAACTGCTCTTTTGAAAGCCATTTTACTTTCGGCTTTTTTAATCCCGAGGGGTAGCGCGTTCCAGAGCTTTATGGTTGAGACTGCGTAAGAGGAGAACATAAAACCAGTACGGTGTGAGGGAATTTCAAGCAATAGGTTCTTGGACGCTCGAAGGTTACGACTGTGTGAACTGCAACTGCCCAACACATTGAAATATTTTTTTAAGTAGTTAGGAGCACAAGGATCCTTTAAAATGGTGAAGAGCGTGCAAAGAGATCTAAGGGATCCTCTGAGCCGGATAGGCAGCCATTTAAGCTGAGAACGGTATGCCGAGATGTGGTCGTATTTACGAAGGCCAAAAATGAACCGAAATGCAATTATTAAGGAGACGATCTAATTTATTTAAAAGTTCTTGGGTAAGATCAGAGTAACAAACATCAGCATAGTCGATGATGAGGAGCACAAGGGACTGGACCAACGTTATTTTAATGCTGGATGGTAAAAAATGTTTGAATCTATAGAGAGACCGCAGTGAGTATGTGACTTTTTGGCTAACCTGAGCTACCTGCTTATTCCAACTGAGAGTGTCGTCTACGTGCAGGCCCAAGTCTTTTACATGAGGTGAGAGAGGAATTACATTATTGTCGAACATAAGCGGCATTAGTTGGCTGGTATCTAAGTTTCTCAGGTAGTACGAACTACCTAAGAGGACGGCCGCTGACATTTCCCGACGTTGACAGCAACCCCGAACTTGCCGGACCATTCACCGATAATCTGAAGATCAGCATTGAGTAATGAGATGCAGCTGTCAAGGTCGGCAACGTCAGACTGAGCGTAAAGTTGCAGGTCGTCGGCGTATAGATGGTAAGAGCATTTGAGGACAGTAGTAATGGAGTTTATAAATAACGAAAATAAGAGAGGAGATAGTATACCGCCTTGTGGAACACCAGCTACCAGGTCGCACCAGTCAAAGTAAACCTGATCAACACGCACCGCCTGCTGGCGTCCACGAAGATATGATGAAAACCACTCACGTGACAACGAAGAGACCTCACTTTGAGACAGTATGGCCAGGAGAATATCGTGGTCAACGGTGTTAAAAGCGTTGGAAAAATCTATTAAAACCAACACCGTAACCCTCGAATATATAACATACGAATCCTCGAATATATTACTAAGTTATATTCAGATGAGTCGTTCCCGCCTGTATCATCATTGTTAATCTCCGATTGAAACGACTCTTTGGTACCAATTAATTCCACTAGAAAATCCACTAGCCACTAAAACCGATATTTGTCCGCTAAAAGGTAAGTCAAAACCACCAGTTGGCAACACTGGTAGTTTGTAATTCCTTGACGTCTGTCAAAGGTTAGAATATTCTTCATTGACGGTTCTAACTTCGGTTACTTGCCCTTTGCATAAAAATGTTTCGCCTAAGTAATTACTTATAATAATAATAAAAAGCCCTTTATTCCGAATCAAGTAACATATTTCTCACTAAGCTTAAACATTACATACAAAAACAAAACTAAATGTCTCTTAGTTCGGCGTGCTTATTGGCAAAGGCCTCCTCCAACGATTTCCATTGTTGCCTGTCTTGGGCAACCCTTCTCTCGTCTTCCCACCTTAAATGCTGTCTTCCTCTATTTTCGTTTACCATCTCTTGGGTACCATTCTGTGACTTTCCTACTCCATTTGCGTGACAAGGTGGGAACTTTGTCACGCAACATATGCCCTGACCACCTCCATTTTTGCTGGTCAATTAATAATAATAATAATAAGTATGTCGGTAAGTTTAGTTAATTTTCTTAAATCCTCGTTCCTAATTTTGTCTTGGCGTTTATAGAACTTCTACTAGAGTTTTATATTTATCTATGGCATGAAGTTATAGATAATCTATGGGTAATAGACTAATAGCGCATAGACATTTTGACATAAAACGAAACACATTATTCATTTGTCAATACTGACAGGTGACAGATGAATGGCATTATTTTGGCATTTGGCAATGGCATTTAGCGTTTGGTATACTGATATCTTTAAATGTTCTGTGGATATCAGTCGGCCGGATTTGGACCAATTTGGACAATAACAAACATGGCAAAACCAGTGGATTTGGAGCTGAAAAAAGCATTTATTGAACTGCAAATGAAAATGGTAGAAACCAGTGAAAAAATTCAGATCATAGACTCTCAATTATGTGTGCTGAAGCGTGTCATACAACATGTAGATATTGCTCAGCGAGAGATCAGTACATTCCCACCTGCTTCTAAAACTTATGAATCCGTTGGCAGAATGTTTCTTCTCACAAACCTAACCGAAGTGAAGAGCAACTTCAAAACTCGAGAGTCTGAAATAGCAGCTCGTATAACAGAATTAGAAAGCAATAGACAGTATTTAGAGAAGAACCTAAAAGAGAGTGAAGACAATATCAGAGAAATGGTACAATTAAGGAAAGAGCAGGGTGATACAAAATAACTAACAAATTACAACTTTTTAATTCCCTAAATTGTATATTTATTAATGAGTTAACATTATACCTATCTATATCGCCTATGCTATTCATGGCTGTGCTGGAAGAAATATTTCGCCAGCTGGACTGGGACAAACATGGACTGACAATCAATGGCGAGAATCTGTCTCATCTGAGGTTTGCAGATGACCTTGTGGTAATCTCAACATCAAAGGATGAGCTTCAGAAAATGTTAAACGACCTTGAAAGGGAGAGCTGCAAGTAACTAAGCATGAACACGAAAAAAAGATCAAGGGCATTACAAATGGGGAACAAGAACCTATGTAAACAACATTGAAATTGAATATGTAAACGAATACATTTACTTTGGGCCAAATAATCTCCACTGCAGATGTAACCCCAAAAGAGATTGATAAATGCATAGCAAATGCCTGGAAACAGTACTGGAACCTGAAAGAGGTGTTCAAAATACGGAAATAAGCATGAGCATAAAGCGTAAACTGTTTAACACATGCATACTACCTGTACTCACTTATGGATGCCAAACATGGGCTCTCAACAAATCGCACTATATGAAGCTTGAGACATGCCAAAATGTTATGCTGAGAAGTATGATGGGGAAAAGACTAAAAGACAAAATAAGAACTACAACAATTAGAAAACACACTAGAACAAACGACGTCACAGTAACCATCAAAAAGCTCAAGTGGAAATGGGCAGGCCATACAATCAGAGGAATAGACAAGTGTTTGAAATTAGTGATGTACTTGGTACACAGGCAACAGAAAGAGAAAACAAGGCAGATCACTCAGGCGATGGGTGGACGATATTAAGACAGTGGCGGGCGGCGTTGGACGTCGCTGGCCAGAGAGACACAGAAATGGAATCAGTTGGAGGAGGCCTTTACCATAAAGCACACAGATTTAACTGAAAACTAAAGAACTGAAGAACTCAACTGATTGCGAGATATCTGCAAGAAGGCTTATAATAATAATGATATTCTTAAGCTTTTTAATTGTATCTTCAAATAATATTATTAAATACTTTTAAAAATGTCAATTAACCTATACCTACTAATATTTCAAAGAGGTTAAATTAGTATGTAGTAGGGGGTAATCTCCAGAACTAGTGATCCAATTAAATTTCTTTTTTGCTGATAGAAAGACACATTATTAATTTGTGGGTGCTATAGTGGCCTATAGCACCCACCAATTAGTTTCTTCAGGGGTCTGCGATGGTAATTTTATTTAAGGAAGGAGTTCCTTAAATAAATTACCATCGCGGTCCGTTTCTACAGTTTATTAGATAAGCAACTGTAATGTACAGAAGTAACAGATTTTTTTTACATATCAAAAGACACTACTTATATTGAATGCTCTTTCTTATGTGAAAAGTTTCCAGTACAAATTAAAAAAAAGGCACTACACATACCCTGTTAAAATGTTATGTAGTCCATAATTATGTAATAATGTTGCCTTTACACATACAATACTTTATTCTAAAGTTTCTTGACAATGCTTTTCCAGTAGATGGGTTAAAATTTCCATTAAGAACGGCTGTTTTCAAGGGAGCGGGGGTGGGGGGAGGGAGAAAGGGGAGGGGGGCTACCCCCCAGTACAACTTCCATGTCTCGGAGCCCCATGGTTTCCGAGATATCCATGGTCAAAGTTTTGAGGTTAGAATAGCGCTAAAACGCGAAACGGGTACAAATTTTGTGTCGATTGACAGGGGAAGGGTGAGGGGGTGGTGCCCACTGTGCCCTGGCACCACTCCCATGTTAAGGCGACGCACCATTCTTGAGAAAAACAATTTTTTGGAACCTAAATGACGTTGCCTCTAGCATCGTTCGAAGTCGAACTGACAACACCACGCACGCGCCATTTTCTCGTTCTCTGTTCTCTCTGTCAACGCATGTACTCCATGACGCGCGCTCGCTTCGCTCGCATATTACATAACACTAATATCTTCTGTCCCCGAAGTGCCGGGCCTCCGCCGGCCTCCTTCGTCGGCCTACGGCCCGGTGCCCATGCCGCCCATAAAGGATACTGTCGCGAGACGGTCGTTTTATAATTTTGGTTATTCATCCGGCTCGCTCACTGGACCCCGACATGCCCTACGAACCTAACCGCCACGTTTAAGTGATTAATTGATATTGTGTGTGTGTAAACAGACGCTATACAACAAAATGGCGGCGCTACGTTTCGTTGCACAAAGTGTTAACTTAAATTCGTTATTTTTAGTGTAAAAATGGCAATGTAATTGCATTATACAGCAACAATTATTATTGACACTCATAGTACATCCGAAAATATTTAAACATAAATTATATTTTATTTAAAAACACGACAAAAAAGTTACTAAAAATCACTTTTACCAATAACGAAACGTGAAATGTCAACTTTGACGTCTACCATGTCAAATTGTCAATTTATCCAACCTCAAAATTTACAAATGGCGTGTTAATGACCAATTTTAATGAAACTTTAAACAATTATATCTCGTAAACCGTGAGTATTTGGAACTTGGCAATTTGCAAAAAGCCCTCTATTAATGGTGTCCGTTTCGACCGCGCGGCCACGACGTTTTTTTTTTAAAAAAAATTTACCAAGTTTATGTAAAAGTTTGTAAAAGTTGATTCCCAAAACCATAAATTTGTCAAAGTTATGGTTACAAAGTTATAAGGGTTTGAACGTGGCCGCGCCATCGAAACGCGGAGAACCGCGCGGCCACGGAGATCTTTAAAACTAAGCGTTGCAGAGACCTGCAATTTAGGTAAATAACAGATTCAATATGTAAAAAATTTGTAAAAATATAGAAAAAAATCCTAGGTTTATATTTTAGGAGCTGTAACACTAAAACCCCATGGCCGCGCCATTGAAACGGTGAAAAATACGTTATCGCCGATATCTCGCTGAAAAAGCGTCGTAGAGGTCTGAAGTTTCTTGTAAAACATAGATTTGAATTTGTCAAATCATGTAAAAATACAAAAAAAAACCCTAGGTTTATATTTTAGGTGCTACAAGACTAAAACGCCATGGCCGCGCCATTGAAACGGTGAAAAATACGTCATCGCCGATATCTCGCTGAAAAAGCGTCGTAGAGGTCTGAAGTTTCTTGTAAAACATAGATTTGAATTTGTCAAATCATATAAAAATACAAAAAAAAACCCTAGGTTTATATTTTAGGTGCTACAAGACTAAAACGCCATGGCCGCGCCATTGAAACGGTGAAAAATACGTCATCGCCGATATCTCGCTGAAAAAGCGTCGTAGAGGTCTGAAGTTTCTTGTAAAACATAGATTTGAATTTGTCAAATCATGTAAAAATACAAAAAAAAACCCTAGGTTTATATATCAGGAGCTGTAGTACGATATCGCTTAGAACCTTTGTTGTTTCGATAGGGTGACCATGACTTTGTGTTTACAGAAAACTTTATCCATAATGTTTGGAAATTATTTCTCAAGCATTCTAAATTAAATTAAAATGATAAGTTCTTTCATTGGTTCGTTCTTTAATTGAAATGTTTCTTATAAACATTATTATATTTTTGCTTCATATCGTTTCATTTTAGTTTACTTTTTTTTAATTATAAAAAAACATAATAAATCACCGATTATTCACTAAAAAAAGTGATTGTATTGAATTTGTCTAAATGATTTGAAATAATGAATTATGCCTGAAATAACCCCTGTAATTAACTCACGGATTCCAACATCAATTTATTTTGTTTCTGCAACAAATATTTTTTTATCTTTCTTTCTTCCTTTCCATGATAGAGCATGACGTATATACTTATTGTACATAAAAAAATGTAGTGTGGCTAGTTTTGAACTTTACCACCGTTACTACTTTGTCTTGTAGGTACAAGATAAGTATTGTATAGTATCAATTCTAAGCGTGTTTAAAAATATGCACACGATATGCTTAAGAAGATGCCAGCGGGTCACGTACCAGTCGATGTTGATAAGAATTTTAATGTGATGAGCAAGTTGGAGTTATGGTGGAAAATCGAGTAAGGGTTTCTATAGGCCCTATTGTGTTCGACCGTACCAGTAGTTGTTACGTAGTCGTAGCCCGGTAGAAATCGGTGTCTTTTGTTTGTTGAACGTGGGTGCGCGGTGCGCGTTCAACTCTGGCGGAGATCGTGGTCTGGAAAGACCATAGTGTGTAGTCATGCGTGATGCACACGGGCGATCCATGTGATGGATGCGCAGGCAACGCGATTGTTGATCGGCTTGAGAGTCCGTGAGAACAATGCGATTGCTGGTCGGCTGGAGTGCCGTGTGAGGGCAACGTGATTGCTGATCGGCTGGAGAGTCCGTGAGAGCAATGCGTTTGCTGGTCGGCTATGGTGCCGTGTGTGGGCAACGCGATTACTGATCGGCTGGAGAGTCCGTGCGAGTAATGCGTTTGCTGGTCGGCTGGAGTGCCTTGTGAGAGCAATGTGATTGCTGGTCGGCTGGAGAGCCGTGGCGTTAGTGGTCTTACTCGAGGGTTTCTGTAAGCTTGGCAGTTTTTGTCGCAGTAGAGTTTAAAAGGTAGAATCGAGCGATGGTACGTGGCCCAGGGTGTTGTATTTTGGATTATTTTTAATTTTCCGTTATTATGTTTGATGTAATTGAAGGGTTTTGATTTAAAAGGGGGTTTGAATTTCTTATTTTCAACGATTTTATGAATTTTGAGTTTGTTCAGGAGTGACCGAGTGGAACAAAGCAAACTTGTGGAAGTGTGTGTGCAAGCGTTTGTTCGCAGAGTAATGATCACACGAGGACGTGTGAAAGCAGGATGGCCGTGTCGGCATCGTGTCGTATTAAGTACGCCAGCGCCATCTGGTGGCGCTTGATGGAGTCATTGGTGAGCGCGCGCGTGGGCCGGTCGCGTCGGTACGTCACTATTGAGTAGACAGGCGCGAGCGGCGGGCGCGTGAAACCGCTGAAACCATCGTGTGTTCTGAAATACGTACCTACCTACAGAGTTTGTGTGTCTAACTATCTAGATCTACTGTGCTTAGGACTATTGATTGAGTGTACGAGTCTAGTTTCTTCATCCAACACTACCCACCGACGCCCACTGTTAACCAACGAATATTGCTAAAAATTATCCCGTTAGCCGACATATATTTTTTTTTATCTTATCGGTATATGGTCTAATAGATGATTAAGATGTTAAATAATTATATAATTTAAAAAATCTTAGTTTAAGTAAACAATCTGTGATTTATATGATTTTTAATAAGAAATAAATATAATTATATGTTTTTGTTTTAGAAGCATTTAGAAATAATTTCTAGGGAAATGCAATAGGTGGAAAGTTTTGCTGTAAACACAAAGTCATGGTCACCCTATCGAAACAACAAAGGTTCTAAACGATATCGTACTACAGCTCCTGATATATAAACCTAGGATTATTTTGTGTATTTTTAAAAAAATTGATAAATTCAAATCTTGGTTTTACAAGAAACTTCAGACCTCTACGATGCTTTTTCAGCGAGATATCGGCGATAACGTGATTTTCACCGTTTCGGCCATGGGGTTTTAGCCTTACTGCTCCTAAAATATAAACCTAGAATTGTATTGTGTACTTTTCCAATTTTTGACAAATTCAAATCATTGCTTTACAAACAACTTCAGCCCTCTGCGATGCTTTTTCAGCGAGATATCGGCGATAACGTGGTTTTTTACCGTTTCAATGGCGCGGCCATGGCGTTTTAGTCTTATAGCACCTAAACAATAAACCTAGAGTTTTTTTTTGTATTTTTACATGATTTGACAAATTCAAATCTATGTTTTACAAGAAACTTCAGACCTCTACGACGCTTTTTAAGTGAGATATCGGCGATAACGTATTTTTCACCGTTTCAATGGCGCGGCCATGGCGTTTTAGTCTTATAGCACCTAAAATATAAACCTAGGGTTTTTTTTTGTATTTTTACATGATTTGACAAATTCAAATCTATGTTTTACAAGAAACTTCAGACCTCTACGAAGCTTTTTCAGCGAGATATCGGCGATAACGTATTTTTCACCGTTTCAATGGCGCGGCCATGGCGTTTTAGTCTTATAGCACCTAAAATATAAACCTAAGGTTCTTTTTTGTATTTTTACATGATTTGACAAATTCAAATCTATGTTTTACAAGAAACTCCAGACCTCTACGATGCTTTTTCAGCGAGATATCGGCGATAACGTGGTTTTCACCGTTTCAATGGCGCGGCCATGGGGTTTTAGTGTTACAGCTCCTAAAATATAAACCTAGGATTTTTTTCTATATTTTTACAAATTTTTTACATATTGAATCTGTTATTTACCTAAATTGCAGGTCTCTGCAACGCTTAGTTTTAAAGATCTCCGTGGCCGCGCGGTTCTCCGCGTTTCGATGGCGCGGCCACGTTCAAACCCTTATAACTTTGTAACCATAACTTTGACAAATTTATGGTTTTGGGAATCAACTTTTACAAACTTTTACATAAACTTGGTAAATTTTTTTTTAAAAAAAAACGTCGTGGCCGCGCGGTCGAAACGGACACTATTAATGAGTACTATCTACAAAAAAAAAATGAACATCCTAAGCGATCGTTCTTTTCGGAAATGCTATCCTTGGTTTATCTGGCAATAACAGTTTTATTCCCAAGTTTACATGCGTAAAATTTCGCAAAGCCTATGTTCAGAGCTGCCAAGATAATTTGATCGCACTGTAACTACTTGTACGCCCATATGTTTTTCTTTTTGATGATATTTTATTTTTCTAAGCACTAGAACCTTCAAAAAATGCTCATGTAAGTCGCTGTCAACAGTCAATAGAGGCCTAGTGTACGAATTTGGCAACTCTATTATCGAAAAACTTATTATTGTTATTGATCGAAGTCGAAAAAAGAAAAACATAGAGGCACAGAATATATCCTTCTTAATTTAGTGTATAAAATATCTTAAAAATTGGTATGTACAATATTGGAGGAGGAGAGCCAAACCTAGAATGACTTTTTGAGTCGCTATTGATTGAGCCGGATCTGCAGTTGTCCTTATCGCACGGATTTGAGGGCAGGGGGGCGGAGAGAGACAGCGATAGTGGAGAGAGACAGAGCCCAAACCTCTTCTAATTATGTAGTCAATAATTATGTAGTAGTGTTGCCTTTACACATACAATACTTAGTTTCTTGACAATGCTTTTCCAGCAGATGTAAATTAAATGTTAATATTATTATTAAATTAAAAGTTCTCAGAATAATTTTAGTACCTACTTTATTTATACGGTTTATGAAATTTATTCAGCTCAAAAAGAATACAATTAGGTATTCACTTCTATGAGGAAAAACATAATAATTTAGATGCAATAAATTATAAGCATTTATGAGTTATTTATTTAGGGGAAATTTAAAACGTGGGAATAAAAAAAACTTCAGTGTATCGTCTTCATATTTTATGTAGGTAAGTAAGTACGTGAAAAAAGAAAAAATATGTGTTCAATATTTTTTGGAAATCTATTTGACGGACTATTCCTACATTTCCTACCTAGTACACACGGCTACACATCAAGCTATACAAAACCAGTATAATCTGATCGTTCATTGTGCGAAAAGATCTAGTAAAGTGAGGCCAAGATTAACTGGTTTTGTATAGCTTGATGTGTAGCCGTGTGTACCTAGGACTCGGATCGTCCTCGACATCCGGTGGAACGACGTTTGGCTCCCCGCCTGGGGGGAAAACTCCTCCCGCCGGAGGCTCTACGCGGAGATCTTGCGGTCCATCCATGGCTCTATCTATACGGTGCCCCTGCCCAGTGCAGGCGCGGATCCACCGTTGTGGGCACTATGGGCATGCCCACAACCCTAATTGACTTGTGACGTCACATTTTTATGGTCACAGGGGTCATGACCTCCAAGATTTTCAGAAAATTGCTATTTTTTTTTGTATTTGATAAATTATTAACTTTCCGCACAACAGACACTAACCATTCCAAGGCAGGTACCAAATATTGTAAGCTCGCTATTGTTTTGTTATCATCTCTGTATGAATAAACAAAAATAACCCAATGTAAGGGTCGGAAGCGGAATGGTTAAATTTTGAAGCTCTCTTCTCTCGCTCCTGCATTCTGTTTTTATCAAAAGCGGTTTCAGAGGCTTGCTCCTTAGAACCTAATCCTTTCGAGGGCCGGCTTGCTCCACTCGCTCTTGTGTTGTCTTAATATTGACATTTGAAATTCTAACTCATCTCGCGGAATTTCCTCGCCTTCCCCCGAAATCGAAGCGATCAACCTACACGAGGCAGAACGCAAAAACAAAGTCGCTCGCTGCGCTCGCGAATGCATCCTGCAGCATCCTGTCTCGTGTCTACAAAAATTGCCAGTGCTTTCTATTCTCAATCCCGTATGAGTGAAAAGAATCAAATTTTTCCAAGGACGTGAAAAAATTTTGAGCTCGCTCCGCTTGCTCTCGCATTTTTTTGCTATTAGCTGTTTTAGATACAATTTCAGATAGAAAGAAAACCTCTTAAATTAAAACTGGGTACTGACTTTTAGGAACTCACTACGCTTAATTTTAAAACCTGCCTTATTTACGAAATTATGACACAATTCTAAAGACTCAAAGCTCTTTTCGGGAAACTAAAGATGCACGCCCCGCCCTCCCAAATAAACCTATCGGCGCCCATACACGTTTTAATTCAGAAAACTATCGATTTTCAAAAATAGTTCTTAATAGTGTCACTATATCGATCATGAGCGAGTTCATACTCCAACTCGCACTTGGCCAATTTTCGGGTGACTGTGCCAACAACCTTTTTTGAGGGCTGGATCCGCGCCTGGCCCAGTGTGGGCGCGTTCTTTGTGGCGGCGAGTCGCCCACTACCTGAACGCGCTCCAAAAGGTGGTAGCCATACTAGCCATAAGGCTAGTCCGGGGGTACCGCACGATTGCCGCCATAGGACCTGGAGGCTATGGAGTTCTGTTTCGAATAGTTGGAAAGGCAATAGGGGCCTAGTGTTCCTAGAAGGGAGATATTACTCCTTGGGTACAGCCTCTGGTTATCATTATGGCGATATGCTATTCTTCTGAAAGGCCAACCGCTAGTTTGCTTCACATAATTAGCAATCCAGTTTGTCGATAACTCGATACCTGTTCTACTCCTTATGGAGAGAGAGCGGTGCTAATGCTGGAGAAGTTTGTTTCTATCGAAAGCTCCTTCGATGTCTACGAAAGTGCCCAGGCGGGGACCCTTCTGATGTAGTTATATGATGTGTACTTCTTCTGTCCGGCTGATTAGGGTAGATTAGATGCTTGTTAACTTTTTATTTTTAACCAACTTCCAAAAAGGAGTAGGTTCTAAAGTCGTCAGTTTTTAATCTATTGCATAGATTCTATCGCGGGCCTTGAGTTGAGCGTGGAGAGCGAATCCAGAGATTTCCTAACAAAAATATTCAGGCAAAGAAAAAGCACGAGTATGTAATAGCCCACATCCCGAACGCTATATACGTCCCTGCAATACGCCACTTTTTGAAAAACATTTTCTTTATATATAAATGCAGACCGATGCACGCGATGTAACGAACGAAACCATAGCGCGATTCAGGAATTGTCGTTTCAAAGTACAACGCCATCTATCGAAGACCATATTAAACTCTTGGTTGTCTGTTGCGATTAGTTTTTCCACTTGTCCGCTGCGATTCGTTTTTCCGTTTTTCCACTTGTCCGTTGAAGTTTACTTCTACTATGTGTCCCAGTATACACAATTAGTTATGTAACTTTTAATTAAGTCTAGAAGGTCCTATCTACTATATTTTATTGATTTAGGTGAGAAAAAAATTACATGCATATTCCTAGGCTTATTGCTTATAGTCCTATATCCCTGTGCATTCTGGTAGCTTAGCGCCCATAGCCAGGTGATATTTCATGTGGCTCCATTATATGCGAATACTTGTAATCGCCCTTCAGCCAGCCGTAATGTCCCATAGACGACGCCGCCTCCGCAAAACGGTTGAACTGTAGGTATCTGGGAATAGGGGATAACTCAATCTAAAGAAAGCGAAGCTCCAGTCACAAGGAATAACAACTTCTATGAGTTCTGTCGTTGCCCATTCCAAAGCGTAGATATCTATGGAGAAGAATGGCCAAGACACTCCTGGACACTCTTTTAGGAATACGAAGTAATTAAGGAGATAACCAAAGTTATGCCAACTGTCTCGTTGGTCTTTTGGTCTCTAGCACGACTATCGTGTTTTTTCCTGGTCGGGTAAATCATTACTATTACAATGGACTTAAACATAACTGGCGAAAGGTACTATTAGGGACACCCCTGCGGGGTATACACGGCTGTTCTGTTGTGTGACATCTACCAACCCGCACTGGATCCGCCTGGTGGATTACCTACAATTGTGTCGCTGCAGTGGGAACCTGGTTTTGTACAGCCTTAATGTGTCAGCGAGTGTATGAAATCAGGAAATCTTTACCTGGACGCTCCACAAAATGACCAGCCTAAAGGCGAGTCCTTTACATTCTCATCCTCATCAGGGGGTGGCGCAAACTCTGAAAATTAAATAAAGAACTCAATTAGGTGTACACCTAATATATTCCTATGGAGTTTTTTGTTCTGGCCTCCTCTCTTCCTATGTTTGTCAAAAGTGCGGCGTTTCCGTTTGCTAGTAAACAAGCAAATGCATTTTCAGAATAATGATCCTTGCATTGTAATTTTTAATATCATCATCGTATAATGAGAGATCTGCATTTTTTGGCGGGTGGGAAATCATCAAAGAACCCCTCTCGCTCTTGGGCAGAGCGGAAGGGGGTGTCAGACTTCAGCTGACTAAAAACCACCCATGTTTCTTCTTAGCCTTTTATGTCAAGGCCGCGTATCTTGCGAACATCCCGCAGACCCGACGGGCCTTTGCCGCCTTTGCGGGCCCCTTCCATGTTGCTGACATCTCTTTGAGGCGCTCGTGGAACACGAACGCGCCGTCGACACGGCATGTCGTCATCATTAGACGGACGGACGGTGAGCTAGCCCATTACTCACCGTCCACAGACCCGCGTCTACGGTGGCCGGAAGCCAACACGTGGCCCGCCGACGTCCGGAGCGTCTCCCGCGGTGGCTGGGACGAGAGGTTCTCCCCCTCTCACGTTCCACCACCTCCTTCGCTAGCATCACTGCTTCGTAGAAGGAGGCGATGGTATTATCAGGCATCTGATGTACATAGATGCAATACGTGATATAAGTCATAACACTATTTTGAACAATAATAAACCTTATTGAAACTGAAACTATACACGTAACTTTGTCTTTCGCTGCGTGGTGACGTGGTGACGCTTAACCGTTCTCGGGGCTCGGAAACGCCGAAATACGATAACTTTCGGCTAAAAGTCCTCTTTTAGAAGGTCTATAGTCCTATAGATGGTGGGTTGGAATCTTGGAACTCTAATCACGAATGACGTAAACCTCACCTTGCCAATTCTTACAGTAATACAAGTCGCCGGAACAGTGGTTGATAAACGTCAGCATCTTGAAGTACTTGCCGAACCCTCGATTGACATTGATGCAAACCGGAGAGTAGATGTTGGGACACGAGTATGGGCATGCGTGGTAGTCGAATGCCTCGGTAATGTCGTATAACAGTTTGAATTTGGCTTGCCGGAGGCTTGTTCCTAAACCAAAAAAAAGTTTTTTAGGTCAGATGAAGATAAAGACCAATACTGACTGTGTAAAATGATATCGCTAGAAAGGATCCGAGGTGACAGTGAAGACGAAGTACCTATGGAAGAAGAAGGCATACTTACTATACCGACCCCAAATAAATTAAGATAAGGGCAGGAGAATGATGATGATGATGATCAGATGAAGACCAGTATTTTTGCCGAAATGACTGCCTATGTTCATGGCTAAATAAAAACAGCCGTTTGGGGTCGATCTTCAGGTTAATCCGCGCGCCTAGGTTGGTTTGTGGATGGGTGACCCATTCCAAAGCTTCCCTCAGAACAAAAAAAAAATGATCGCAATAACGAGAACACTTTCGTCAAGGGTCTATTTTTAGGGTTCCGTAACCGAATGGCAAAAAACGGAACCCTTATAGATTCGTCGTGACTGTCTGTCTGTCCGTCCGTCCGACTGTCTGTCCGTCCGTGTATCACAGGACACAGCACAGTCATTTTGTGCGGAAACTATTGCAAACCAATGCAACTCCTGTGCGCAAGAACCAATAGTGGCGACCACCAGTAAAGCACCGAAACAATGAACCTTGACGAAATCACAGAGAAACAATTGAACTGTCTTGGATCCCGCACCGCAACGATATTAACCAGAAAACAATGCGTAGGGGAAACACACAATTTAATTTCTACTTTCCTCTTTATCAGCAGGTCTTTTTACAAAATAGAATGAAACATACCATTTCTCCCGGAAACTGAAGTGGAATTCGTATTATTTCCTATTCCATAATCTGGTGGAACGATATATGGTTCTTCTTCTCCATTGTTACTTTTTCTTTCAGAAATAAACTTTTCACAAGTACCAGCAGACGCTATGAAATACTCTAAAAAGTATTTGAAGTATTGTTTATAAATTCTTTTGGTGGCATTTATTTAATTATTTGTTTTATGTACGTTTTTTGGTGCCATGCCGCTCGGCATTACTATCGCTCTGTGCTATCGCTTACGGCCTGGCCACGGGGATCGGCGGCAATGGATCGGCGGTGCGAAAGGCGGTGCGGCGGGCGACGCGACTATTCGCGCGGCGACATTTGCAGGCCACGGGGAGACGCGTTCGCCGCCGCGACCAGTCAGGAAGTCCGAGAGCAAAAGTCTTTGCTTACAAAGTAATATTTTTTTGGTTCAAGACGTAATATTTGGAAGAGATTGTGGAGTACTTACATTATTTGAATAGGAATCGAGGTTTAAATGGAGAATTCCACAAGAAGTACGAGAAATACAGAATAAATCCAGAATTTGTTTTCGAGTATACCAGATGTCGAAACCTTCGATTATTTTCATGTTAATATACAACCAGAATTGGAGAAAAAAGTCAGTCAGTCGCGGCGAATACAACTAAAAAAAATTAATCCCTTCCCTAGACGGCGCGACTGCCGCCCGACACCGTGGCTCGCGCCGCCGCCGTACTGATTCATGTATAATGTTATTTGTTTCACTCGCCGGTCGCGCCGCCAGTAGCCGCTGCGATTCGCGCGTTACAATTCGCCGGTCGCGCCGCCGCACTGTGATCAATTCCTACAAGTTAGGGTCTCATAATTATTTTAGGTCAATGCTGCAATGTGTCAAAATTTCGAAAAATATTTTTTTTTCAGACTTAAGGGTAAGGCCCGTAATCCACCAAAGCGGAGACGAGCAGAGCGGAGAGATGTGCCAAATTCGACCAATCACAGGAAGGGCGAAAGACCCAGATGTACCTACATTTTAACTAATGTGATTGGCCGATTTCCGCACATCTCCTCTCGTCTCCGCTCCTCTCCGCTTTGGTGGATTACGGGCCTTAGTGTTGTACATTATTCTAAAACATCAACATTATGCAGACAGTAGTTAAATAGATAATAATTATGTCCTTTCAAAGTTGTCTCGAATTGCTCAATTATTGTAACAAGACTGATTTATCGATGTTTCGCGCTTCTATTCAAGTTAAGTTAACTAAGTATTCAGAAAACACTGTGAATTGAATAGTAGATTGTTACACTAGGGTCGAAAGGAATCAATTCCCATACGAGGTATTTAGACGCCCGAGCGAAGCGAGGGCGGCTATAGGCCGAGTAGGAATTGATGTCTTTTACCCGTGTTAACGCACTCTACTTTTCATTTCGAATATAAGAAAAGTAAAAAATAGTAGTTTTTCTAAAATTTTTATTGAAAATAATAACATGGTACACACGGCTACACATCAAGCTATACAAAACCAGTTATTCTTGGCCTCACTCTACTAGATCTTTTCGCACAATGAACGATCAGAATATACTGGTTTTGTATAGCTTGATGTGTAGCCGTGTGTACCTATTTAAAATGAATTGAGAAATTTGAACAATTTGTGAAATTTAAAGTTACATTTTCGTTTGGAATATTTACGCTGTTTGATATGTTATGTGTTTGGCTGTGCTGAATTTCTGTAAATGTAGGAGACTCCATTATTTGATTAGACGGTGGAATCCATGGCGCAGACTCCCTTGAAGTAGTTGGTTGAGGCGAAGTGGGGCGTAAATTTATAGTCTCAGTTAATTTGTTTGAAATTTTAGTTTTATTTTGGACAGAATCCTCAATGTAGCCTTCCGCGACTGTGCTGGATTTCCATCCTCCATGTCATTTTAACATTGTCAAGTTCGCCCCAGAATCGGCTAATAGTGTCGCTGACGTTCTTTTGTAGCAATGCCCGGTATACTGTTCACAGTTTGGCAAATTCAAATATGTTGCTATTTGCTTTGGCATAGGTACCTGAGATTTTATTTTTACCGATCACTTGTTTAAATAGCATTTTCCCTTTTGGTAGTTGAGAAAAAAGCGATCCGTTTTTATGTCATTAGGTCTGATTTTTTGATATTTCTTTACTATTTGTGTAAACTCTTCTCGTACAACAAACGTACGCTCAATATTTGTTTTTGTTTTAGTTAATTTTACGAGTAATAACTGGCCGTGATTTTCAAAGTCGTTAATTGTTAAATTAGTGAGTTCACTGCTTCTGCAGGCGCCGCTTATACCAAGTATTAATACCACCTGTGAAAAATATAATTTCTTAATTAATACCTATTAATCTTTTAGGTATCTAACTATGTAAATAAAATAACAAGCAGAGATCTTTTACTCCAGAAATGTACGCCTATCTAACTCTTAACTTACCTACGCAATCTGGGTCAGTGTGTTTGATTAATAATATGATTGCCTCTTTTTATGCAAACCTATCCTATCTAAGTAGGTATCTTAACAGAGTCAAGTCGTTGGGATCGACATTTGATTTTAGAGTAAAAGACCTCCAACCTAGATAAACGTTTATAACTTACCCTTCACTGCCAAATATATCTCGTCAGGGGCTTCATTTAAAAATGTTTCCTCTTCGTAAGAGGTGAAAACCTTAGATTTTTTGGTCTTGAACCCCTGAGACTGTCTTTTCAGAAACGATGTTAGATTAAGGAATCTTTTCAAATCGACATTGTGTTTTACTTTTAGTGTACCTACTCTTGAGCATTGAATACCTGCTCCATAGCGTAGAAGGCTTTATTTTTCCAGACAGTCCATTGAAGTATGTAAGAAATACACTTTCGGAAAATGATTTTATTTTCTTATCTGCTCGCCACTTCATAAAGTCATTGTACCTATGTATTTAAGCCTGGAGAACTTCGCTGGAGAATGACTTGCCCGAACACGGATCGGCCCGAGAACCCATTTTCCCAGAGACAGTGGGATGAGCCGCTCTGCAGGTTGGTACGGAATAACCTTATTAATACGTCTACCAATACTGCTGAGCGTGCCCGCCTGCTGGCTGTGGGCGAGTGGGAGTCGGGCCTCTGGCTACAAGCACTACCGTCACCTAATATAGGCACTATGTTAGGTGACACAACCTTCCGGCTCGCTACATGTTTGCGATTGGGTGCTCCATGTGGGGCTCCACATCGCTGTCAGTGTGGTGAGGCAGTCGACAGCCTCGGACACCATGGCCTTTCTTGCAGTAAGAGCGCAGGTCGGATTGCGCGACACGCCAGCATTAATGATCTTATCCGACGTGCTCTGGCTACCGCCGCACAGTGTTCGGAATGATTATATTACGAGCTACTTTAGGTACAAACATCATGACAATATAAATTGAAATTTGCAAGTGATTAGGGTACACTATTAGTCATACAACTCGTTAAACGAAAAATTTGTCGAATCCGAGAAATGATCACCGCTCAGCACTGCTCCAATCCCACGCGATTACAATACCGGTCAGTCGCTTTTGTTAGCCGCTACTTATCGCACGTGTTTACGTTCTGTTCTTACAACAGTTTTTGAGTTTTTAAATAAAATTTTTGCTTCATCATGTGTTCCACATCCACAGGTAAGATATACACCAATTTGTTAATCATACATAAATTCGTATTATGAGAAAATAAATAAAATGTGAATTGAAAAAAATAACGAAATTTGCAAAAAGTTTAAACGTTCAATAGACTTCAACTTTTTCCCAGCCAATTCCAGCCGTCCATGTTTTTTTGTGAAAATCGAGTATTTATCTAGCTCTCGAATGAATCTAGTCTCAATATTCGACTCGCCTCGACTTTTGAGTGATGTAATTTTTTCGTTCACCAGGTGTTACCCGAGGAATAACACGCCTTCACCTTTTCGACCTTTTATATCGGCATAAACTGGTCAATCAAGCGAATAAGAGATCTTCTATTGCTCGGATGGTTGACTATGTCTCTTCAGAGATTCCAGGACTTCCAGCAGAAGTTATTAAAAATAAAATAAAGGTGTTTTCTGCTGTTCTAACCAAGAAATGGAGTGCTATCAGGAACAAAGAGAAGTTTGTTTTAAAATGCAATGACTGGCTGCAAGAATGCAGCCAGTCGTTGCAATGAAGACGACTACATCAACAGACAAATAGCTGCTCTGCACCCTACGCAAATAGAAATCGGGGATCGAACGGTCAACATTGAGCACATTTTAATAGAGACAATGCTAGATGGAAAAGAATAGCACGAGAAAAATTTGAAGGAAGCAGACTATTGAAGACCTGCTACATGCTCTGCTCATCTCCTCCGATCCATTAATATCCAGCATCAGACCATTGCTTAAGAGAAAATCGGGTACTTTGGCGCCAGAAGTTTTACAATTATTGAAAGCTCCTGAAGCGCCTGAAGCGCCTGAAAGGACTTACTCATTCGATGAAGAAGCAGACAGCGAGTAGACAAAAGCCAAAAGCCTTTTTCAGGGCCGCCTATTTAATTAAAGTTAACTCTAATAAAATACTTTTTTTATTTAAAGACTATAAATATATATGTACACACTATATAAATACAACAATACTTAATAATACATGTGTTTCTCTCATATAAGTCCACAACTCCACACGCATGTACCTGCCTACATTTAAATTAAAAATTTCATGTAAAAAATAAAAGTAGCTCGTAAAATAATCATTCCGAACACTGTGCGCCGGTGTGCCAGCTATTTTGGAACCCAATGGGTTGGCACGCGTCGATGGGAAGAGACCAGATGGTATGACCATAATGCCATGGAAGTTGGGTAGGCCTTTGGTGTGGGATGCAACTTGTGTCGACACCCTTGCGCCATCGCATCTTCCTGGCACGGTGAGCTGTGCTGGGGCGGCTGCTGCAGGTGCTGAAAACCTCAAACGGCGCAAATACAATAACTTAATTAGTAGTTATGTGTTTGAGCCGTTTGGGGTTGAAACACTGGGGCCATGGGGTCCGAGTGCCCACTTAATTTATCAGGAAATTGCCAAGCGGTTGGTCGACTCTTCACGTGACCAGAGGGCTGGAATATTTTTTGGGCAAAGAATCAGCATTGCCATCCAACGTGGCAATGCTGCCAGCCTTCTGGGCACTTTTCCTGTTGACAGCGGTGTGGACGAATTTTTTGACGCCCTGTAATTACTCCCCTTTTTGATACTTGTATATATTTTATTATTATCTTAGTTCTGTAAATAGTAGCTTTTAAATGTTGTAAATAAAAATTTTAGTATCTTTCCTTTGAAATGTCTGGCAAAAGATTTTCGATAACTGTATTGGCTTCGTCTCTAACAGAATCTGGGGTCAACATTTCAGAATCACTTGAACTCATTTGTAATAAGCTTTAACTACGTACTCTGTTCTATTACCGAGATTTCGATAACGCCAGAGTTAGTATCCCGCCAAATTATATAGTCTATAAAATTTTAAATATGGAACACACCGCGTCCCTGCCGCGGGCGGACCCGCTTAGTTTTTTTTTTTTTAATTCATACTGGCTGTTTAAACACTCACAACACCGCAGCATTTTTTTGCGGCCGACCGCTGCACCAAATTTAGTTCTATTTTTAAAATTGCTTCCCTCCCTAGGGAGGGAAGCAATTACTATGAGTCTTTCCCGCCCTAAGGTGGGAAGTAGCATTTGCCACCTGCTACTCGGATCAAACCAACACTACTTTCCGAGTCTGAGAAATGAAAAAAAATTGTGAAAGGAAGGTTTGTACTTTTTCATTTCTCATACTCGGAAAGTAGTGTTGGTTTGATCCGAGTAGCGGGTGGCAAATGCTACTTCCCACCTTAGGGCGGGAAAGACTCATAGTAATTGCTTCCCTCCCTAGGGAGGGATGCAATTTTAAAAATAGAACTAAATTTGGTGCAGCGGTCGGCCGCAAAAAAATGCTGCGGTGTTGTGAGTGTTTAAACAGCCAGTATGAATTTAAAAAAAATAAACTAAGCGGGTCCGCCCGCGGCAGGGACGCGGTGTGTTCCATATTTAAAATTTTAAATAGACTATATAATTTGGCGGGATAGGTACTAACTCTTTAAGCGTTATCGAAATCTCGATATTAGAACAGAGTACGTAGTTATAGCTTATTAAAAATGAGTTCAAGTGATTCTGAAATGTTGACCCCAGATTCTGTTAGAGACGAAGCCAATACAGTTATCGAAAATCTTTTGCCAGAAATTTCAAAGGAAAGATACATACAATGACTTTATGAAGTGGCGAGCAGATAAGAAAATAAAATCATTTTCCGAAAGTGTATTTCTTACATACTTCAATGGACTGTCTGGAAAAATAACCTTCTACGCTATGGAGCAGGTATTCAATGCTCAAGAGTACACTAAAAGTAAAACACAATGTCGATTTGAAAAGATTCCTTAATCTAACATCGTTTCTGAAAAGACAGTCTCAGGGGTTCAAGACCAAAAAATCTAAGGTTTTCACCTCTTACGAAGTGGAAACATTTTTAAATGAAGCCCCTGACGAGATATATTTGGCAGTGAAGGTAAGTTATAAACGTTTATCTAGGTTGGAGGTCTTTTACTCTAAAATCAAATGTCGATCCCAACGACTTGACTCTGTTAAGATACCTACTTAGATAGGATAGGTTTGCATAAAAAGAGGCAATCATATTATCAATCAAACACACTGACCCAGATTGCGTAGGTAAATTAAGAGTTAGATAGGCGTACATTTCTGGAGTAAAAGATCTCTGCTTGTTATTTTATTTACATAAATAAATACCTAAAAGATTAATAGGTATTAATTAAGAAATTATATTTTTCACAGGTGGTATTAATACTTGGTATAAGCGGCGCCTGACAAATATTGAGCGTACGTTTGTTGTACGAGAAGAGTTTACACAAATAGTAAAGAAATATCAAAAAATCAGACCTAATGACATAAAAACGGATCGCTTTTTTCTCAACTACCAAAAGCGAAAATGCTATAAACAAGTGATCGGTAAAAATAAAATCTCACGTATGCCGAAGCAAATAGCAACATATTTGAATTTGCCAAACTGTGAACAGTATACCGGGCATTGCTACAGAAGAACGTCAGCGACACTATTAGCCGATTCTGGGGCGAACTTGACAATGTTAAAAAGACATGGAGGATGGAAATCCAGCACAGTCGCGGAAGGCTACATTGAGGATTCTGTCCAAAATAAAACTAAAATTTCAAACAAATTAACTGAGACTATAAATTTATGCCCCACTTCGCCTCAACCAACTACTTCAAGGGAGTCTGCGCCATGGATTCCACCGTCTAATCAAATAATGGAGTCTCCTACTTTTACAGAAATTCAGCACAGCCAAACACATAACATATCAAACAGCGTAAATATTCCGAACGAAAATTTAACTTTAAATTTCACAAATTGTTCAAATTTCTCAATTAATTTTAAATAGGTACCATGTTATATTATTTTCAATAAAAATTTTAGAAAAACTACTATTTTTACTTTCCTTATATTCGAAATGAAAAGTAGAGTGCTTAACACGGGTGAAAGACATCAATTCCTACTCGGACTATAGCCGCCCTCGCTTCGCTCGGGCGTCTAAATACCTCGTATGGGAATTGATTCCTTTCGACCCTAGTGTAACAATCTACTATTTATTGGTAGGTATATAAAAAAAAACTAAAATGACAGATGTATATTAAAAAAAAAACAAAATAATGTACTGATATTTACTTACTTTTCTTGGTTTGAACCGTGTTACGTACACAAACCGGTAATCACCGGTAAAAAAATGCATATTTTTGTATAGCTAACAGTACCAGCTATGTAATGAAATCAAAATGGTCTTGTAGGTACATACTTGTTTGTACTTTTAAACGTAACACAGTTCAAACTTAGAAAAGTTAGTAAATATCAGAACATTATGTTGTATATTTTTTCAATGATATAAATCTGTCATTTTTACCCGACTACGGCGAAGCCAAAAGGAAGGGTAATGATTTTGGCAGTCTATGTATGTCATGTATGTTCCACCGTAGCGCCTAAACTACTAAACGGATTTTAATAAATTAGGTGTCAATAGATTCGTAAGAATAGCCCGGGTGACATAGGCTTTATAAATTTTATAAATTATTTTTATGACGGAATTTAAATGTCAAAAACTTACCTCAAAAAATATTAAATTGAGATAATCATAGCAAGTTTGGTATCAAATGAAAGGTCTTGGCGAGCACATTACAAATATGTATTATATTATAGTTTAAGTACACACAAAAACAAAATTCAAATAAAATAATAATCTTTAATAATCTTTAATAATCTTTATTTCAAAAAGCCAGATACAATTTGTCCATCTCAATCAAAACAGGAAAAACGTTCAATGAAGTACAACAATATGCTAATTTGAGATAGAGTGAACGACTGTGTCTGTGCTAGTATAAACTGTGTTACAGACACAGGCGCCTTCCTCTTACAGTTCATTTACAATTTGCTGCACTTTGTATGAGTTTTTATGACCATAAAACTTAGTTTGACAAAAGTACATAACACTAAATAAATCACTTACTTACAAAAATTTGTGGAAGGCAGAAATGGGTGTGTGGAGTGAGTATGTGTCGTGTGTGTATGTTGTGTGTATGTGTGATGTGGGTGTATGAGTGGGCGTGTATGTATAGTTGTGTGTTTCGTTTGTGTTTCAGTGTAGGATAGATAATAAAGGAGCAATTTAATTCTGTGTTTAGATGTGTTAGTAAGATTTTTTTGTAAAGAGTTGTTCAGTCTCTTCGTACGTTAACTTTTGAAGAAAACTACTAACTACGGTTTTACATTTATATTTGGGCAAAGAGTATACGTTGCAGGTTTCGTTTATTGTATTGTAAAGGTGCCTGCTAAGACACGGGTAGCTTCGCCTCGCCAGAGCAGTTTTGGAGGTGAGAGGTGGGCATACAGGGTCCTTACGTCGTTTATTTTGCTCTAGTAACCTTGGGTCATAGGTCAATGATGAGTGTACACGTAAAGTGACGTTAAGTGCACAGAGCTGTCGGACAGTGAGTACAGATATGTCCTTGTAGAGCTGGGTTGTTGGGTACCGGTAAGGTTTGTGAAGCATGACTTTCAGGACAGCTCTTTGTGCCCTCTCAACACGAAGTAGATACGTTTTATGTGTACCACCCCAGACAGATATGCAATACGTTAGAAGTGACTGAGCTAAGGCAAAATATATAGTTTTTATGAGTCGGTCGTCAACTACTCTTCTCAGTTTTTTCATAGGGAACATTAGCTTGCGAACACGCGTAACTGTCATACTGATATGTTTTTGCCAACTCAATGTGTTATCAATGTGCACGCCTAAGTATTTTACACAAGAGCTTCTATGTATACTAGGGCAACTGCAAAGGGTTAGCGTGGGGTGACAACTATGGGCTTTAACATCTGGCATACTAGGCTGCGTAGCAGTGTTCGCTGAGAAAGGGACATAGTGGGTTTTAGAGACATTTAGTGTAAGTAAATTTAATGAGAGCCAATCCATGACTATGCCAAGAGCATTTTCAGCTGCATGGTGAGCAGATTCCCATGTTTCTCCACTTATGATTAGCGCAGTATCATCTGCATATACAAGTATCTTGCAGTGTGGGATTGACAACTGACACAATCTGTTTACAAATAGAAGAAAAAGGGTGGGCCCTAGCACGCTGCCCTGTGGTACTCCAAAGGTCAGATTCACATCGTCACTGATGTAGTTGTCAACTTTAACTCGTTGGTTACGGTTTGTCAGATAGTCACGGAAGAGGTTCAGAGCAATATCTCTTATTCCTAAGCTTTCTAAACAATGCAGAAGGATGGGAGTAGAAACCGTGTCGAAAGCTTTTGCTAAATCAAGAAAAATACCTATTGTTTTAGTCCTAGAGTCAAGATTCTTAACAATGTGACTTGTCAGTTCAAGAACAGCATCCTCTGTTGATAAGCCTCTCCTGAAACCGTATTGGTTTGGCGAAATTATGTTGTTGCTTTCAAGATAGCTAAGCAATCTTTTGTTCAGAACCTTCTCCATAATTTTAGACAGTGTGGTGAGCACAGATATAGGCCTATAGTTCTCGACACGGTCTCCATCCCCACCCTTAAATACTGGTGTAACTAACGCCTTCTTACAAGTGTCGGGGAAAATACCTTTTAGCATAGATAAATTACAGATATGTGTTATTGCGGGAACGAGTACATGTCTGGCAGACTTGATAACCGAGGCTGGTATTCCGTCATGACCTACTGCACAATTGTGTTTTAATCCTATAATTATATTTTCTATTTCTGAGAAGTTCGTTTCAAGTAATACGAATGAGTTACCTTGAGGATTTATTACGCTGTCAAATTCAAAGTTTGAGCGAGTTACACGCTGACCCTGTGCAGCATGTCTAGCAAGATCCACTCCTACGTTTGCAAAATAGTTATTTATAGCATTGACAGAGGACTTTGGATCATTGCACATATTAAGGAGCTCTCCTGACTTCTTTATGGGTGAGGTGTTCTTATAGCTGATGGTTTTTATGATATCCCAAGTTGCTTTGGGGTTACCATTGGCTTTCTGGAGTTCTCTTTGGTCAGAATTGCATTTAATAGTCTTTAGTAAATTTTTTAAGTAATTTCGGTATCTAGAATATATTAGGTTGGCCGTAATGTCTTTAGGATTTTGAGTTGCTTTTTTATGGAGTTGATCTCGATGTCGCACGCACCTCAGGAGGCCAGGCGTCATCCATGTCTTAATAGTCTGCTTCCTGTTAGGGACTTTTTTTAGCGAACTGTGTTGATTTATTGCGTCTGATATAATGGAGATGAGTTGTTCCGCACTTTCATTTGGATCTGTGCTAGTAAAAACATTTGCAAAATCTGAGTTTTCTAAGCAGCTAATAATTCCTGGAAAGTTTAAATGCCGTATCATACTTTTAGGTTTTGTAGCATTAAGAGGGTTTCGTTCAATGCAAAACAGAATAGGTGCATGATCAGTAAAATATGAGTCCAGAACTAAAGTTGTGGAGGGTCTATCTGTTTTTAAAAACACATGATCCAGGCAGTTTTCAATGCGAGTGGGAAAAACGTGGGCAGGTAGGAGCCCGTGAAAAGCCATTGTATTTAAATATTCTTCAGAGTTTGGGTCTTTGTTATCTGGTCGAATATTTATGTTTAAATCTCCAATCACTACCACAGTTGTTATTGAAGCTAGCGTCTCTAAAACATTATTTAAAGAGTTAAGAAAATTTTCTATATTTCTGACTGAAGGTGAACGGTATATTGCGACAATAGCTGTATCTAGACCTAGCCTCAAAATAAGACAGTTAGCATCCTGGAAAACCGGTTCAACTAGCTTATGAGTCATGTCAGAGCTTATATAAACTACCACCCCATCATTTTGGTTGTTAAATGACGATCTAGTCGAGGTAAATCCAGTTAATACAGGAACATCTGTAACTTTACTCAACCAACATTCAGAAAGCACTACTATGTCACACTTAACATCCATGGAATGCATTAGGACATTGAGACCATCAAAGTTACAATTTAGGCTTCTGATGTTAACATGCAGTACGTTCAAAGTCGGTTGAGTAGTGTTTGAATGCTTCAAACATTGGTCTGGCAAACTCACATACGACCGTGAGATATTAAATGATTCTACAGAATCAATAAATTTATTTAGGTCGTCCGTATCGAATTTTTAATTTTTAAAGTTAATGACCAGTTTATGTTTGTGCTGGAGAGTATCATAATATGTGTAAGTAGTTTGAGTATTTTAGTGACGAGTCTGGAATTTAGTGTGTTTAGTCTATTTAAAATGTGTGTGTGAATGTTTTGAGTGTGTAACTGCAATTGTGTTGCGTCGTGATTAATAATAAATAATAATTTTGTTTTACACGAGAAATTAAATAAATTAATGTTGTTCATAGGGTAAATCATATCATAACACAATGAAATACGGTTTAAGATAGCTTCTACAAGAACAGATTTTGGATGTAAATAATAAAAAATATTTATCAAATAAACTATACTATTTAGATACGCCATACCAATTACTAGCGAAAAGATTTGACCATAATATACAGTAGAACTTAACTTATAATAAAAATAGGGTATTATAATTAATAAACTATATGATATGACAATGAGGTAATTCGCACAAGTTAGTCATTTTTTAGTTAGGAGCTTTAGATCTACCGCGGATTCAATTCGAATTTGAGGCTCACCTTCGGCTTTACGTAGGAATATGGAACCACGTGAAGTCCAGCAGTACGCGTAACCATTTTCCTTTGCAGACTGTCGAGCTGCGTAGAATAGTTTTTGCGCGTTTGGTGTTAGAGCTTCTGATATGAACACAGGTCTGGCAGGTCCGGGTATGCTCAGGTGTCCCGTATTTAATTTTTCTTCATTTGGTTTCTTCTTGTTGTGATTCTTGACTCCCTGCATTATTTTGTCCTTTTTTAGGACGCTGTTCAGCTCAACTATAATGGGTTTACTGCCTTCTTTGTGGGTTTGGATTCTATATGTCGGATTGTATGTTTTAGCATGTTAGTTTTAGAACGTAACTGTCACTGTCATTTCTTTTTGGTTTTCTGGTTCGCTTCCGACTCTCCATCTTACTCTGTGGTCTGTGTGTGAACCCCATGTACTATAAATTGAAATCTTTTTATTATAAATTAATCCTGTATTTTGCTGATATTTTGTGGACGAAATATAAAGCCAAATACCAACCGCAGCTGAGTGTTTTTCATCTTTCCACTGAAATTAACACCGCCTAGATAATCCCATGATTATAGGTTATGAGGCCCAGATATGTGAAAGACCTGCTGCGTGGTATTTATGTCTGACAAGTGAAACCACGCGATGCCGAATCAAGAGAATACGATGGCGACGGCTGGACCTGCTCCCGGTGGACAGCCTGTCATGTATGGATCCCACCACGTTGAAAAACTGACCGGTGTATCGAACTACACGTCGTGGAAATTTACGATGCGTATGCTACTCATACTTGAAGGATTGTGGGGCGTCATTGAAGGCACTGATGCCGATGCTGCCCGCGACCAACGAGCTTTAGCAAGAATATGCCTAGCAGTAAGTTCATCTTTAATTCAATATGTCCGGAATGCCACAACGGCGAAAGAAGCATGGCAAAAGTTAGAAAACGTGTTAGATGACAAAGGCCTGTACCGGCGTGTGCTTTTCCTACGGCAGCTTCATCGCATAGATTTTAGCTCTTTTGCAAATATGAATGAATACATTGAAAATGTAATGCTACTCGTCCAAAAATTGGCAGACATCGGACGTACCATTGAGGATGATGAAGTGGCGGAGATTCTTTTGAGCGGCTTACCTACTGAATATGATGCGTTAGTTTCTAACATGGAGACGATCGGCATTGGCACTACATTGACAAGCGAGATGGTTCGATCTCGACTTCTACAAGAAGAACATCGGAAAATAACAACAAGTGGAGTTACTGGCGACAGCAATATGGCATTTGCTACTAAGAAAGTCTGCCACTATTGCAATCGTCCTGGACACATTAAGTCTAAATGTTTTAAAAGAAGACGTGATGAGCAAAATAAAAAGAAAAAAGGAGAATCACAAACCTTGGCAGTGACGGAGACAGCTTTCTGCACCACATCTGACTGGATAGTTGATTCTGGTTGCTCATCACATATGATGAACAACAAAGAACATTTAAAAGACTTTA
The DNA here is from genome assembly GCA_949775195.1 of Diarsia dahlii. NCBI lineage: Eukaryota > Metazoa > Arthropoda > Insecta > Lepidoptera > Noctuidae > Diarsia > Diarsia dahlii. The sequence goes on from OX459189.1 coordinate 15,184,171, forward strand.
GACAAAGTGTAGGACAAGTGTGTGTTGCAAATAATAATAAGATTGACTGTGTTGGTAGAGGTAATATCACTTTATTGTTAAATAAACAAGTTAAATGTAATATTTCTGATATAATGTATGTGCCACTCTTATCCACAAATTTATTATCAGTTGCAAAAATAACAGAGAAGGGTCACCAAGTAGTTTTTGATAAAACAGAGTGTAATATTTTTAATTCAAAGGGCAAGTGTATTGCAAATGGCAAGAAGGTAAATGGGGTCTATAGGCTGAATGGGGTTATTTCCGGTGGTAATGAGACTTGTCCACAGGTTCAGAACAAGACTGTGCATTCGGCACCTCTGCAGAATGAATTGCAGAGGGCATCGAGCGCAAAGGAGACTGCAGTGCCTGCTGTAAGTGTGTGGCACAGCAGACTGGGACATTTGGGATACGGAGGTATGTGTGCTCTGCGAGATAATAATAGTATTATGTTCCAAGGGGAACTTGAGGTGTGTGTGCCATGTCTCGAGGGGAAGCAGGCAGCCAGGCCATTCCCTGTTCGTGAGGCGAAGCGTACTTCACAGCCACTAGAGCTCATACATTCGGACGTTTGTGGGCCCATGTCTGTTTGCAGTTGGGGTGGAGCTCGTTACATTGTTACATTTACGGATGACTTCACTAGGAAGACCTATGCCTATTTAATGAAGAATAAATCAGAGGTAATGTCCCTTTTTCTTACGTTTAAAGCTCTTGTCGAAAAGCAAACCGGTTTGCCAATCAAGTGTCTTCGGTCTGATGGAGGGAAGGAGTACTGCAATGAAAGGTTCTCTACGTACCTTAAGGGTGAAGGTATTGTTCACCAGGTTACTGTACCCTACTGTCCTCAACAGAATGGAGTGTCTGAAAGATTAAATCGTACTCTTATGGAAAAGGCAAGGTGTATGCTACAGAACTCAGGTCTTTGTCAGCAGTATTGGGGAGAGGCAGTGATGACTGCAGTATATTTGAAGAATAGATCCCCCACATCTGCTCTGGCAGGACGTGTTCCTGAAGAGGTATGGACCGGCTCTAGGATAGATCTTGGTCACCTCCGGGTGTTCGGATGCATTGCCTACTCTCGTGTTCCTCCCCAAAAGAGGACTAAGTTGGAAGCCAAGTCCAAGATGTACATCTTTGTTGGCTATAGCGAGTGTACGAAGGGGTACAGGCTGGCAGACCCCTCAGATCCGAAGAAGATAACTATGTCGAGAGATGTGATATTTTTAGAAAATAAGTTTTACAAAGACTGTGATAATGTTATTAAGAAAAATATTAATTTATTGAATAATAATTATTTTTACAATTTTGACATTCACAGTAATAATGATATTCAATTTCAATGCAATGATAATAGTCAATTAATTAATAATGAAATGTTGAATATCAATAATAATGATGGCTCATCTGAAGGGTCAGATAAGCAGGATTTAGCTTCTCAATCAGATTTGTCTGTAATTTCAGCTCCTGGTACAGATGTCGAGTACTGCACTGGCGACGAGAGGGACTCTAGCTGCGTGAGCTCCGCAGCTCGCACTCCTCGCGGCGACAGCAACAGCAGCGCTGACAACCAGCTCCTCGAGCAGTCAGATTTAGGGGAAGAAGCGGTGGCTAGTCAGGCACCTACTTTGCCCGTGACCGTCACTCCGCGACCCGTACGTACTACTCGTGGGAAAGTTCCGATAAGGTATAATGACTACGACCTTGATTTTTCTATGTACGCTCATCAAGAAGCTGAACCGCAGACTTACCAGCAGGCTATGTCCTCTCCTGACAGTATGAATTGGCAGGAGGCTATGCAAAGGGAATACGATTCCCTCATGCTAAATAGAGTATGGAAGTTGGTAGAGCGTCCTAAAGATACCAATATTGTCAAGTGCAAATGGGTGTATAAATTGAAATATGATTCTTCAGGTAAGTGTAAGCATAAGGCACGTCTCGTTGCTAGAGGATTTTCACAAAAGGAAGGCATTGATTACAATGAGACTTTCTCGCCTGTTGTAAGACACTCTACCCTTAGATTATTATTTTCTCTTGCAAATGATTTAAATTTGGATATAGAACATTGGGATGTTGAAACAGCTTTTCTGAATAGTAATCTTAATGAATTAATTTACATGGAACAGCCTGAAGGTTTTGCACATGATAAGACCAAAGTATGTATGTTAGTTAAAAGTATTTATGGTCTCAAGCAATCTAGTAGAATGTGGAACTTAAAGGTGAATGATGTTTTGACTGCAAATGGTTTTGTACAAACAAAAACAGAACCATGTGTTTATGTGAAAAAATGTGGCAAAGAACTGACAATAGTATCACTTTATGTAGATGATTTTTATGTTTTTACAAATAGTGCTACTACTAAATCTAATTTGTATAAGCTCTTAGAATGTGAGTTCACTGTCAAGAACTTAGGTCCCCTAAAGAACTGTCTAGGTATGACTGTAACTCGGGATAGATCTAAAGGTACTTTAATTCTAGATCAGTCTGAATATATCAAAAGGCTGCTAGTAAGGTTTGGTATGCAGGATTGTAAGCCTGTCTCTACCCCTATGGTATCTAATAGTAGGTTAGAGAAGGCAGATCCAAAGGACTGTCTAGACAATGAAAAATATAGGTATAGAGAGTTTCTTGGCAGTTTGATGTACTTGTCTGTATGTACGCGCCCAGACATATCGTATTCATGTAGTCAACTGAGCCAATTTAATCACGGTTTTGATAAGACGCACTGGCTTGCTGCAAAACGCATCCTTAGATACCTGGCAGGGACTTTAAACTATGCTCTATGTTTTTATAGATGTCATAATTTGAATTTAATGACTGCTTTTGCAGATGCTGATTGGGCAAACGATAGAGTAGATAGAAAATCGTATTCAGGCTATGTAGTTAGACTAGGGAAAAATGTAATAAACTGGGAATCTCGTAAACAAAAATGCGTGGCACTCTCAAGTACAGAAGCCGAATACTTAGCGATTGGAGATGTTTGTAAAGAACTATGTTTTATTAAAAGTTTTTTTAATGAAGTAATAGATATTAAAATAGATATAAAGTTGTACAATGACAATCAGAGTGCTATAAAACTTTTGAAAATTGTAGAGTTTTGCCACAAACGTACAAAACATATAGATGTAAGATATCATTTTGTAAAAGATCTGATACAGAAAGAATTTTTAACTGTAAATTACTTGTCGACTGATAAAATGACTGCGGATGTTTTGACAAAATCTTTGTGCTCTACCAAACACAAAACGTTTACTAACCTCTTGAATGTAAGGGATAAGTTAGATGTTAAATTAAGTTGAATTATATTGTCTTGTGTTATGTGTTGAGAGTTTAGTGACTCTACATTAATTTGTGACTAGAATTTAATAGGAAGTTATGACTTTACATTAATAATTTGAACGTAAATTGAATTTAATGTGAAGTAAGACTTAGATTATGAATATAATTGTGAATTTTATTGATGATGTTTAGACTGAAACATGTAAAACATAAGGGGAAGTGTCGGATTGTATGTTTTAGCATGTTAGTTTTAGAACGTAACTGTCACTGTCATTTCTTTTTGGTTTTCTGGTTCGCTTCCGACTCTCCATCTTACTCTGTGGTCTGTGTGTGAACCCCATGTACTATAAATTGAAATCTTTTTATTATAAATTAATCCTGTATTTTGCTGATATTTTGTGGACGAAATATAAAGCCAAATACCAACCGCAGCTGAGTGTTTTTCATCTTTCCACTGAAATTAACACCGCCTAGATAATCCCATGATTATACTATAGATGTCTTTTATGTCACAGTCTTGGATATCTACCTCAACAGCTTTCGATAAGGTTTTCACAATCAAACAAGCGTCTTCCTTCGACTCAAATTTCCTACCATCTCGCAAGCAGATGGGTACATTTCGTATCTCTAAGCTAGCCGACCTGCTTTTACGCTCTAGAAGCTCAATCTTTTCTTCCAATTTCTGAATCGTCTTCTTATCTTCTGCTCCATCTTCTTGCAGGTTTTGCAATGTTTGTAGAATTAGGTCATATTTATCTGACATAAATTGCAAACTTTCTTTAAGTTCTTCATTTTTCTGCTTGAGTTCTATAAAGCTTTGGTCTACCTTAGTTGATAAAGACGAGATCAACCCTTTGAGTTCCTTGATGTCGTCATCGCCATGTCTGCGCTTATGTCTAACACTAGCATTTCTGCTACCGCTTCTCTCAGACGCAGTATCTGATTCACATATATCAGGCGCACATAAAACAGAGAGCGTGGAGCCAAGGTCAGAGGCTGGCACGGGGGCGGGTGAGGAAGGCGGGGGGGAGCGCTGAAGAGGCATGCTCATGTTCTTCACTCAGCGTAGAAGTACCAGGCGTCCAAAACTTATGAAGAGCGTTGTACGCGGCCACGGCGCGGCGACGCGTCAGAGAGCCGCGATGACGTACTTGTGATGCGTAGCTAGTAAAGTGTGACTCACAGTGACGCAAGCGCAGGCGTAGCGTAGCTCAGGCGTTGATCGCCGTCTCAGGTGTTGCTGTCTTTTTTTAACACTGACTCCGCGTTCAACTCAATCGCCGCGGAGATATGAGCTCCTGGTACTTTATGTTTTTATTTAAAATGTGTTTTTTACGAGAATTATAAATATTATTTTAAAAAATTAAAAGTGCACACGTCTATTCGCTTTCGCGGTCCAGAGTGGCAGAAAAATTAAGTTCAAAAATCTAAAACCCGACTACTAACAAAATCGCGGTCTTAAAAGTAGAAAACAAGAAAATAATTCTTGTCTGATATTCTTCGTAGTCGCATGCCACCTTGCTAATGGCAATTAGCAGCTGACTACTGTATCAATGAGAACGCCATGAAGGAGCATCAGGTATCAGTGGCATGCGACTACGAAGAATATCAGACAATAATTATTTTCTTGTTTTCTACTTTTAAGACCGCGATTTTGTTAGTAGTCGGGTTTTAGATTTTTGAATTTGATTAATAAAATTTGATTTTTTTTTATATACCACTAAAAAGTAGTAAACCTTCCTTTATAGCCACCATTTTTTTTAATTCACAGTATTCTCTGAATACTTAGATAACTTAACTTGAATAGAAGCGCAAAACATCGATGAATCAGTCTTGTTACAATAATTTAGCATTCGAGACAACTTTGAAATGACATATCTATTCTACTGTCTGTATAGTGTTCATGTTTTAGAATAATGTACAACACTTACCCCCAAGTCTGAAAAAATATATTATCCGAAATTTCGACACCTTGACCAAAAATAATTTAGTGACCCTAACTTTCAGGAATTGATCACTGTGCGCCGGTCGCCGCTCCCCGTGGCTTGATCAGTACATTTCTAGATGCGTTTGTTTCAGTCGCTAGACGCCTCGCCGTTCGCACCGCGCGAATTTTCGCTATGGCGAATGTCCCGTGGCCACTGGCCAGGCTGTTAGGCCGGGGACAGAGGTACATTTACCGAATACCGATTTCCATTCACATCCAAGAAAAGCCAAATTACCTACGGGCCTACCTCTTTTATTATTGATTCTTGAATCATTAGTAGGTTTTATTGCAAAACGACACCTTTAACTACCTACTTATTTTTAACCGACCTCCAAAAAGGAGGAGGTTCAATAAAATTCGTCTGTTTTTTGTTTTTATGATTATAATTTATTACCCCCCCCCCCCCTTCCTCATAAATAAACGTGACTGCTTACCCTCGTGAGGATGATCACACATGTTACTCATAAGCAAATAGCATGCATTTTCAAAATCCTTGTAAAACCTTGTGTGGTTCACCATTTTTAGACCACAGACTACCGTATTATTTGAGCTGCAAAAATTGTCTCTATTTAAACAGTATTTTAGGACGTTCTCATATTTTAAATGTGAATTAATTGTAATGTTCTGATCATCAGGAATATTATAATGCAAGCTAAGTGATTCTGTGTATTTAATAAATAAAACAACTAAAAAGTACGACAAGTGATCATATAACATCTTGAATTTGAAATGGCAGTTTCAATAAAAAAAAGTTCTAATTGAATGAACATGGTGGTTGACTTTTAGTGTTTTTTTTATAGTTTAACTAGCCATTGAGTTATTACTACGTAGCACATTAAAACTAGTTTAACAGAGCAGAACTGATACAAGAGTAGATACCTATAGGAAATTACTTGTATGAGTAGGTGGAAGTTCTTACCTGATTACGTCCCCACCCCAGTATCTCAAAGCAATCGTTATTTGTAAAAACAGAAGATAAAATCCACCTCCACGCGTGTCCATATCAAGTGATCTACCAATTAGTTGGTCTAAAAACGTTACACCACCTTTAGAAAAACGATATTTTAACCGGAACTGCTCATCGGTATATAGATCAAAAGGATTTTCTCTTTTTTTAACCGACTTCTAACAAAAGAAGGAGGTTCTCAATTCGGATGTTTGTATTTTTTTTTTATTTATGTTTGTTCGGGCATAACTCCACTTGCTAACCGATTTGAAAAATTCTTTTTTTGTTGGAAAGGGTATACTTCCGAAATGGTCCCATATTTTTTTTATCGAAATCGGACAAGCAGTTTTTGAAAAATCAACAAAACTCAAAAAAAAACTACATTGTCCACATTACATTGACCCATGAACATGTGAACCACTAAAAAGTGACTGAAAAATAAAAACTTGTTAACAAAAAATAAAACCGACTTCAAAAAAAAACACAAAAAATGTGCAAAATAAACTTGAGAAGAAAAATCAGTTTCTGAAGTCGGTGGCAAAAAAATGAAATCAAACAAACAAAAGTCACCGACTTCAGAAACTGATTTTTCTTCTTAAGTTTATTTTGCACTTTTTTGTGTTTTTTTTTTTTGAAGTTGGTTTTATTTTTTGTTAAAAAGTTTTTAAATATTTTAACTTTTCTTTGAACCTGCATTAGATTTATAATGTTATTTACTTGTTCTACTTCTTCTATTGCATTAAATTCCATAGTAAAAACGAACGTAAAATACTTAAATGCCCGTAAACGAACACAAACCGTGGTATTTTTAAGGTTATATTATGTAGCTTTAAACAATCTTTATACAAGGGTGCAGCAAGCGCGCATAACTTCGATATAGCGGTTGTTCGAATACAACTGCCAAAGTTATACTTGGTCTATGCTATTTCTTGTTTATTTGTAGAGATTTTGCTTATTCTAAATTTATTCTCGAGTATAACTTTTATATCACGTTTATTTGTAAGGCTGAATGACTTTAGAATAGGTAGGTTATTTTTGTGATTATGTCCGCGTCGATCTCGGATGAATTGAGAACCTTTAAATTACTTGGCGGATGATTTATTACAGCAAACAATCTTTAGACAATAAACGTTTAATCAAACGATTTACTATGACAAAAAATTAAAACAAAAATAAGATTTTTGGGAATTAATTATTTGTTATAAAGGCAATTTAATTTTAACATATTATTCATTTATATAATAAAAAAACTCGACTGCCTCGTGTGTCTAGCGCGACTGCTGAGCACGAAGTCCTAGGTTCGATTCCCGGGTTGGACAAAGTGAAGGAATTTCTCAGAGAAGGAGCCATGCGAGTCTGGGTTTGTGCTCGGTTGATGGCATTAAGCTCGCCCCCTATTACATGGGACTTAAATATAACTGGCGAAATGTACCTACTATTAGGAACACCTCGGCCTAACCCTTCGAGGATTACACGCGTGTTATGCTTTTGTTAGACTAGCGTGACGTGGTAATGTGAGACTGCCTCGTTGGTTGAATGGTCGCGCGACTACTAAGCATGAGGTACTGGGTGCGATTCCCGAGTCGAGCGTTATTGGGTTATCCATCAAGAATTTTTAAATGTAAACATAATCACTACATATTATAAAACAAAGTTCTCCACCGCTTCTATCTGTCTGTTCGCGATAAACTCAAAAACTACTGCACCGATTTTCATGCTGTTTTCACCAATGGATAGTGGTTCTCGAGGAAGGTTTTAGTATATATTTTTTCGAAATTGGGTTGAATTTCGGAAAACGGGACTTAAATAGGGGATGAAAGTTTTTTGGGATAATTTTTGACATCCACGTGGGCGAAGCCGTGGGTAAAAGCTAGTGTATAAATAAAAAAAAGTTGTATATTTTAACAAGAATAATAAAAGAACGCAGTGGTTTTAAATTACAAGCACTTTTATTAACCGACTTAAAAAAGGAGCATGTTATTAATTCGACGGAATTTTTTTTCTTCCTAGATGCATAGAGCCCACGTGGTAGGTCCTACGTCAGGGGTGGAAAACCATTGGAACGATTTTCAATATATTTTAAAATTGTTTTAAACTTAAGTTAAGTTTCAAGAAAATTGGCCACTATTGTACATTAGCTACAATACAACGATCTCCGGCTGCCACAGGGTCTGGCCGCTGGGGCGCTGGTGACAGGTTGGCGATCATCAGACAGGGCCGAGACGGTGGCGTACAGTGCTTTGCGCATGCCTCTAGTCTCGACAAGAACTGCGACGTATATACTCATATGAATGTGCAGATATCTTTTAACTTCTCAGCCTCTACGTTAGCCTAGGCTGGTTTGACTCGTATCTTCGAGGTCGCTCTCAGTGTGTCCGCCAAGATGAGATATTCTTTGATTGGTGTGATCTTACTGCAGGTGTTCCTCAGGGTGGCGTTCTCTCTTGTCAGTGCTTTGTTTGGGTCCTGTGTATTTGTGTGCGTTTCTACCGCGCGGCCATGACGTTTTTTTTTAAAAAACACTATGCCAAGATTATGTAAAAGTTTGTAAAAGTTGATTCCCAAAACCATAAATTTGTCTTTATGGTTACAAAGTTGGAAGGGTTTGAACGTGGCCGCGCCATCGAAACGCGGAGAACCGCGCGGCCACGGAGATCTTTAAAACCAAGCGTTGCAGAGACCTGAAATTTAGGTAAATAACAGATCGAATATGTAAAAAAAAATTTAAAAATATAGAAAAAAATCCTAGGTTTATATTTTAGGAGCTGTAAGACTAAAACCCCATGGCCGCGCCATTGAAACGGTGAAAACCACGTTATCGCCGATATCTCGCTGAAAAAGCATCGTAGAGGTCTGGAGTTTCTTGTAAAACCAAGATTTGAATATGTCACACATTGTAAAAATACACAAAAAAATCCTAGGTTTATATTTTAGGACCTGTTAGACTAAAACCCCATGGCCGCGCCATTTAAACGGTGAAAAAACACCTTATCGCCGATATCTCGCTGAAAAAGTATCGTAGAGGTGTGGCGTTACTTGTAAAACCTAGATTTGAATATGTCAAAATTTTTAAATAATCAAAAAAAAAAAACTATTTTTCCGTTTCAATGGCGCGGCCATGAGGTTTTAGTCTTACAGCTCCTAAAATATAAACATAGGATGTTTTTGTTTTTTTTTTTTAAATTTGACATATTCCAAGCTAGGTTTTACAAGAAACTCCAGACCTCTACGATGCTTTTTCAGCGAGATATCGGCGATAACGTGGTTTTCACCGTTTCAATGGCGCGGCCATGGGGTTTTAGTCTTACAGCTCCTAAAATATAAACCTAGGATTTTTTTCTATATTTTAAAAAAAAATCTTACATATTCGATCTGTTATTTACCTAAATTTCAGGTCTCTGCAACGCTTGGTTTTAAAGATCTCCGTGGCCGCACGGTTCTCCGCGTTTCGATGGCGCGGCCACGTTCAAACCCTTCCAACTTTGTAACCATAAAGACAAATTTATGGTTTTGGGAATCAACTTTTACAAACTTTTACATAATCTTGGCATAGTTTTTTTAAAAAAAAAAGTCATGGCCGTGCGGTCGAAACGCACACGTGTATTTTTAACCCCCGACTCAAAAACAACGGGGTGTTATAAGTTTGACGTGTCTGTGGCATCGTAGCTCCCGAACGCATGAACTGATTTTGTTTTTGTTTGTTTTTAAGGTCAGGGTTTTTTCATTTCAATATGTAACACTAAAAGTGACTCGCTAACATATCTCACGCTAATAAAACCAACGACTGTGTGCCCCGACACAAGCCCACCCGTTTTTTAGTCTGCCTAATTTTGGAAACAAAAACTTCCTTCTATTGTTAAACGGGGTAAAAATAAACGCAGCCCAGCGATTCTATTTACCCCGTTTATGAGAAGGCGAATGAAACAGAACTTCGAAAAGGATTTTGAAGAATAAAAACATACCTACCATTATGTTGCTAACAAGGTCTCTAAAATATTTGGCATATAGATAGATTAGTCGGTCAGGAATAAATAGCACATATTTTTTACCCGACTACGGCAAAGCCAAAGGAGGGTTATGATTTTTTACACAAACTGTCATCCCAAATATGACAGTCTGGCTTCGATCAGTCTGGGTTAAAAAAATGACAAACTTGTAAAAAGGACACTAATTAAAATTCCAAAACGAACGAACCGACTTGTTATTGCGATACAAGTCGATTCGTTTTTACATTCTTGATACCAATTTTACTGGGACTGAATGAGGAACGGCAAAAGCAGGCTCAAAAGTCATGTTCGGAATATAAGGGTCGAGGTAAAAAATACTAAGGTTATCTTGATCAACACATCAATTATTTTCAAAATCTTTATTTTTACACAAGAAGAATTGTTTTCAATAATTCTTTTAAGATTTGTTTTAATACTAGGTTCATGATTTTTATTTTAACTAAATTATTTCTTAACAAAAAATACTTAAAATTACTAAAAAAAACGTTGATCGTAAATAAAATAGTGAAATATTTACACAACAATCTAAATTAAGTAGTATAACGTAAAATTTAAATTTATTTAATAACAAGTATTTCTTCATGTGACGTTTTAAAATGGTAATAATTTTTAGTAAATTAAAGCTAAAAAAGCTTAATAAGCATTGTTATTAATGTATATAATTAAATATTGTTAACATTAAAATATTTATATGAGTATATAATACCTAGTGATATTGCAAAGACTGCTTCTTTTATTCTATATTAATCATCATCATCATCAACCATAAAATATAATAAAGATATTATGTACTATAAATTTTAACATTTCACTATTTAATAAAATATATTTGAGTATATGGAATGGGCAATACAATAATTGTACTAGTAAAACGTATTCTATTCCATATAAGGATAACATATAGACCTTGAGGAAATAGCATACGGAGTACGCAACTACGGGCATATAACACTGTAATCGTTCAACAAACGGGAAAGACAAAGGGATTCTTCACTTTAAGCATATACTATCTAGTCACAGTTTGTAAGAAGCAGTCTCTCACTCAACTCATCACCATGTGAATACTATTAAAAAATTAGTATAATAAGATTAACTTGTCATGATTTATAAACTAAACGTTGCCATTACAATTATGTAAAATATAAGAATTAATCATAAAATATCTTCACAAAAATGCTACATTAAATCTACAAACAATATAAATTACTATTTCCTATAACAATAGGTCACATTTATCATTATTTTTTAAGGATTCCACGTTTAAAAGCTATGCTACTGACAATTTATCTAGAGCCATGAGGGTCGGTTGATGTCGTAAGGTTGCCTGACGCCGAGTGCAGGTGGGTAGCCGCCGGGGTACAAGCTCATTATCTGTGCTCCTGTTTGCCTCAATAACTCTTCCTGATGGCGCTGAAGATACTGTTGGTACAGTGGTGACGTCGGGTCAGTTCCAACGAAGGGATAACCAGCTCTAACTTGTGAATGGCCAATAAAGGGGAAGGTGCCTGCAGTGTGAGTCGAATTTTGATGAGCAGGTTTCGCTAACTTCTCTGCATTTGCTTCGGCGTTATTGCGTTGCTGATGGGCAACGGCTGCAACCATATAATTGGCTGCCATGATCTGATTAGCGGTATTGTTACGGAAATCTTCAATAGAAAAGCTGCCATTATCTCCATACAATCCACTACTTAAAGCCATGTTTGCTGACGCTCCAAAATTGAATGCATTCCCAGGCATCATGCTCGACTTGACTGATGACAGCACATCTGTTCCGCATGAACTAGGATGATAAGCTTGGCTGATCTGTGCTGTTTGTTTAGCCTCAGAAGCTCTCTTTCGTTTATTTTTTGTTTTCGTGTCTATTTGCGAAGCTGGAACGTTGGATGTTTTGTAAATACTATTGTCCTTGCTCATTGACATGGATGGCTGGGAATATATACTAACAGATGTGCTGACTGGGTGTATCTCTGAAGCAATACTCTTGTTAAACATTTGCGCCATTTGAAATTGTTTATCATGGTATAATGAAGCTGCTTGGCTATTTGCAAAACTGGTCAAATACCTCTCATCATTAGTGTATCTTTCTAGCATTTGAGGAATATTAGGCAAGTTACGCAGAGTATCAAGGGGTAGTGGCTGAGGATTACTGTATGGTGTTTTATATGGATTTGAACTTACTAATGGATGATTTTGTACAAGTTTTTCAGTTTTTTGTGATTTGGCAAGTGTGTCTATATTTTTGGCAATAACATCAGTATCATTTATTGATAAGGCTGTATTCATGTGATCATTCTTAAGATGTCCTCTTAGATTGGGAATTCTTAGTTCACCGGGAAGGTTTTGTTGCAACTCCTGTGTTCTCTGTAACGTTGGCCTGGCCACATTATATGAGTTATACTGCTGCTGCTGCTGTTGCTGCTGCTGAAGGCTTTTATTATAAGCGATAGTATTCGCGCTTATTGCACTCATTTCATTTTTCAATTTTTCCACGTTATTGGCACTGTAAGGCGTAGAATAATCTGATGGTAACATCTCTGGTTTCCGCATATGACTTGTCATCTTCCAATTGCCATAATCTATTGCAGCAGATGAAGAAGCAGTATTACATGAATAGAGTTTTTTGTTTGCCAGGTCTATGTCGCTTATCGAAAAGTTGCTTATGTTTTGACCGCTAATACTTTCGTATTGCTGGTTGTGATGTGCGTGAACAAGATTTTGGTTCAGATTCATTTCATTATGGGGCTGACTGTGCGCTGGAGGTATATTTCCTGAATTCATGTTAGCTTTAGCAATACTTTTTTGTAGATGTTGGTTATTTAATCCTAAATTAATAGCAATAGCATCAACGTCATACCCCTTTTGCTGTGGGTTCATATTCGATTTGGAGATGTCTCGTGGCAAGTAATCAACTTCGTGTGAATGTGTCTCACTACTGCTTCTTCGATCAATGTCAGGGTTTAAATAACCCATGTTAACCATGTCAACATTATCTTTTTTTATGATGCCAATGGGCTCATCTAAATCAATGTTAATGATATTCTTGTTATTCTGGATTGATTCCATCATATCATATTTCATGTCTCTGTTTTCAGTGCCAAATTCCATGGGGGTTTTTTCCCGTAAGCTATTCATTTTGGCCAGTTCGGATTTTTCACTCAATGCCAATGCTATGTCGTCAACTGAAGTTGCAGTCATTGAATGCAAAGATGATGAAGTTTTCTGGTATTCATTCTTACTAGAAACCGGTGCCACTTCTTTGTTTTCTGCTTTTAAGGTAGGGGGTAATTGGGGCTGATCTGGTTCATTGTACGTTCGTTTTTTGACCGGAAACAGAGCAGTCTTAAGATCAACCATCATTTGTGTAGAATTAGTGGGGGTAACTGGAGTATTTGATGTAGGCGGTTGTGGCGAATTTTGTACTTGAGAATAATTTGCAGAGTTCTGTGGGTAAGGTGGATACGACGGCGAGAACGGACCAGTGTATTGATTTTGTTGGTATGGTTCTTGAGGCAGGGGAGGCAGGGGCGGCAGGGGGGGTAGGGGAGGGAAATCATCTTGAGCACGTGCGGGTTTGTTAGGTACAGGAATTTTTGCATTATCAAAGTAGGGAGGTGGGTTCTGAGGGTACGCAGGAAGTGGACTCTTGTTGTGGTCTACGAAATAATTCGGCGTCGTTGGCCCCGCGACATTGTTAGAGGCGTAAACATGTTGCGAATAAGGCGAATAAGGGGACTGTGGACCTTCACGTGGACTGCAGCTTTTCTCAGGGCTGCTTTTCATTGATGTTGTATCTTGGTAGAATCCAGCTCTTACAGATCCGTTTATTATAGGATATGTAATCTTTTGGAAATCTTCAGTTCTCGGAGATGCCGGTGATCGCAGCAGCGGGGAAGTGTGTGACATTTGATGCCTAGGCGAATCAAGATCCTGACTGAAGGATGATCTCTCTGATACAGAACTACCAGTGCTAGTTCTTCTTTGCCTCGGCGTTGTACCCACATTAGGCAATGGACTATCTCCGCCTTCAAGATTCGCAGTATCGGTGCCTGTCGGAGAGACAGACTTCACTGGATTTTTAGGACTGGTAACCTTTGAATCCATGGTAGGATTTTCTGGCACTTTTTCTTCAGAATCAACTTCGTCAGATTTCTTCTTAGCAGCAGGTGCGGTTGGTGTTGGTGTACCAGTACTTTTGGGCGCACCAAAGGCTTTAAACCACGCGCTAAGGTTAGGAGTAGCTTTTTCCTGATTTGGTTTTGTTATCATTTGCGGTTCAGTTTCAACCTCTGCATCTTTTTTGTTTGGCTCAACACTTTCTCCCTCTTCCACTTCCTCTGGTTGTTTCTCAACAGGGGCTTCTTCAATTTCCTCTTCTTGCTGAACTTCTGTTGGTTTGCTACTCTCTTTTTGATCTTCTACTTTATTCTCTTCATTATTCCCAAAGTTGTGATCGTTTCCTAAAGCAAACTCAACAGTTGGTAAAACAGAACCGAGGCTAAGTTTAGGGCTGGATTCCTCTGCCTTTTGTGTATCACGAGTTTTGTTTTGAGGTCCAACTGGCTGTACCTCTTCTGTTTTGTCTGGATTTTTATTACTCAGATTAGTAAGCAAGTTGCCTTTACTCTTCCCTGGTTGAAGTCTTTCAATAGTCCTTTGAATTTCTCTTCTTTTAAGCAACTTGGGCTCACGTGATGAATGTCGTTTTCTAGATATTTCTTTTCTAGTATAAACAGGTCTTTCTCCTTGGGAAAGTTCATCGTCCAGCCGGCTGTTTTCATGGTCTTCAGTAGAAATGGTTTGAGCTGGACTATCGCATGGAGAACTCACATTAGAACCTTTTGGAGTTTCATCAAGCCATTTGCTTATATCTTTAACTGCTTGTTCCAACGCTTCGGAGGCAGACTCATTCTTAGCAGAATTTTTCTTACTACCTTTTTTAGATGCGGACTTATTCTTTAAATTTTCTATTGATTCATCTTCAGAGTCCACATCTTTGACAGTAAAATCATTTGTGTTGCTTGATTCAGAATTATCCATAGTGCTTTGACTCGAAGAAAACAAAGTATTGAACAGTGAACCTTTGTACTTTTCGTTTTTAGCTTTCAGCTTTTCAATAGTTTCTCTTAGTTTTTGATTCTTCTCTTTTTCGGGTATATAGAGATTTTGCTTTTGTTTATCAACGGTTTTTTGTTTGTATTCAAAAAGTGACTCCCATGCATCCTTGGCTGCATGTCGTCTTCTTTCTTTTATTTTATCATATTTATCTTTGACAAAATCTGGATCAGCGAGTTGATCCGGAGGATCAGTTTGGTCCAGTTCAGTGGGTGAGGGTGAGGGTGTGTGAATAGAAGGCAATGGGCTGGCACTCCTACTTCTATTAGAACTCTCTAAGGACTCATGTGAGACGGTTCGCTTCAAAACTTCCTGAGATTCTTCTGGCTCGTGATGTTTGCTCTTTTTCTTCTTTTGTTTTGATTTCTTGCCATCCTTATCTTTGTTTTTACCATGTTTTTGTTTTTTGCTGTGTCTTGTTTTAGATTCAGAGTGGTCAGATTTGTGAGAGTTCTTTCTATGATTTTTGGAATGTTTACCATGGTGACGATGATGCCCTTTGCGCTTCTTTTTTCCCTTGCTCTGTTTATTTTTATGAGACTCTTTAATCTTTTTAGTTTCTGGTGCAGGTTCCGGTTTAATTTCAGTTTTCTTTTCCGGTGCCGGTTCTGGGTCATGTTCGGTATCAGGTTCAGCTTTCCGTTCAGGTTCCGGTTCTGGTTCAGGTACTTCCTCCTCCTCGGGCTTTTCTTCTTGTCTCATGTCTGATGAACTGGACTTAGGTTCACCTGAAAACGGAAAAGAAAATATAAGCACACATAATTATAAAACGCGTATCGACATATTTGATTTATTAACTGTGCCCGGTTTCGTTCACGTGACTTTGTATTATAAGGTATTATTAGGAATAGGATATGGGTACATGAAGTCTACAACATAATAAACTAAAACTTGAAATACTAATACTTAAACCAAAAATGGTCAATCATTTTTGGTTTAAGTATTAGTATTCACTCGTAGGCAACTTCACGCTAGTATCTATCTAGTAGTTAATATAGTTTGAAGGAAACAATGAATAAAAAAAACAAGTCTGAGAGCTTGATCAGGCGACGGAAAACGAGTGAGAAAATGCATGAAACACGAAAAATACTGCAAACACTTGAATATGCACTTTGGTAATATTCATGTTTCCCGGTGGCAATTCATCAGATCACTCTCCTGCCCTTATCTCAATTTATTTAGGCATGGAGGCACTTCATAATATTATGTACGTTGAAAATTATAGACTTAGCTATCTAATAATGTTGTGTAAGCTTTCATTTAAGGGACTCATAACGCGAAGTGACCACCACCTAGTGGGTATAAAGAAGTGCTAAGAAGATACGAAATAAGAAGAACAGCTCAATAATGTCTTGGTTCCTCCGAAATGTGTATATTTGGTAGGTACCTACGAGAATAGGTTGTCTATATTTTAGGTGTTTTAATTTAATTTAATTTTAAGTTTGCATGCTGAATGTAGTAAGCGAAATATGTGAAACTTTTTTATTTTTAAGACCATATTGTACCATATTTCAAGCAAATAAAGAATCTTGAATCTTGAAAGGTTAAGGTACTATGTAAGTAGTAAATAGGTATAGTCAGGTACTTAGTAGAAAGGTCTAGGTAGGTACATAATAAGTAAGTAGGAAAAAGTGGAATGCAACGCATGCCTAGAATAACTAGTTTATTTTTAAGATTGTCTTACGCAGAATATGAAATAACAATCTTTTTTAAATTGCCTCGTTTTAACATTTAAACCGCAATAAAGCCCATCAAAATCATGAAAGCTTACCTCCATCAGAATTAGATTTTCTTTTTTTTCTCTTGTGGTGGTGACTTGGAGATTCATTCGTTTTCAGTTTATGCTTTCTTGATGGTGTTGGCAACTGATATTCAACAGCAATTTCTTCATCAGATGATGAAAGTCTATGTAAATATTTTTCAGTCAGTCGATCAAATGCAGCTTGTAAATTATCTACCATCACAGTATATTCTGGAAAAAACGAAAGACGTTTTCAAAAAGAACAATCAAAATTGATGCCTGATTAAAACTAGTAAAATAAAATATTCTATACAAACCATTATCTTGGCCATTGTACAAACGGCAATTGTTAACAATAAGCTTAAAATCCGCTTTAAACATAGAAAAGTCAGTGTAATAGCCACTGTCAAGCCGTTCTTCGATTTTCCGCAAATCCATTGGCCTTCTAATAACAGCGTAATAATTGGGTGCATATTCCTCCTCCACAGGGTCCAGGAAGGGCCATGCATCGTCATGCGCAGTCAACTGTTTCAGAACTTTATACATGTCAGTCTGTATGTCCTCCTCAGTTTGACCAAATCTGCAAAAAAGTCAAGATGGTTAGTATCTCCAAGTAAATAAGCAAATTCATACAATGAGTCAAATAACAATGAAATATAAATACATTTGAGATGTCTTGAGTTTCTTCCGTGTACTGCTGACAGGCTCGTCATTGTCAGGAATTACGATCTGCCCTGTAGCAGACGCCAACGAGTTATTTGTTTTTCGTCCCGTTTTTATGAGCGGCTCTGGTGGAGGTTCGCCTTTGTGAGTAGCTGACGAGTTTTTTGAGCGCTTGTCATGGTTTTTTGACGACTTAGCTACTTTCAGGGGCATTTCTTCAGTTGCACTGGACGCACTTTCCGATGAATCCGATGACTCTGATTTCGATCTGAAATAATTATAAAGTTGCAATAATAACAAGTCTTGTAATGTGACTATAACTGGATCTATGTTTACCTAATAGTTCCAGTGTGGTATCCTTTTCGCATTTCTGGTATAAAATAACTCAATTTCTTAATCTATACATATAATAAATCTGTAGAAAAAAATTTTTTGTACATTGAAAATATTTAAAAAAGGAATTTTCAGGGTGTTTAGAATTTTTGTCTGTTTATCTGTTTGTCTGTTTCGATGACTAAGCATCACGTAAAATTTACGAAACTAATATAGGTAACTTTTATACATAAATATTGTGCGTAACTTGGAGTATTACTTAGTCTTTGTTTCATCGTAATCGGTGCTCTCTATCAAAAGATATTTGAATTTATAGTTTTCAAGAAGAACTTTATCATTACGATCATGAATGAGACATGCAGCGACATCTATTAAACGAATATGGTACTTATTAATAATGCCTTCAAAAGATAACTTTAATAAAGTTAAGATAGCTTAAGGTAGGTACTCTGTAGGTAAGTAGTCTAAATGACACTGCTTTCAAAGTCTACTTTAGTCTACATAGCCTAAACCCTATAGTGTGATTGATCGCTTTCCATGCATTCAATTTTAGCAGTTTATTTTCGTCTTCGATAGATGGCGTTGTTTTTATTTCTTGCGAAGCCCATGGTGTGGGGTGTCATTAGATAGGTCTTTGAAAAAGATTGTGAGTTTGCATAAAAACTTTTTCGATTATGGGATTCGTTAGTGAAATATTAAGCTATAAAGTGCAAATTTTGTTAGACTCAAGTCAGGCTACCTAAACTTCTTATTTGCTACAGCGTCTGTAAGTTAACGCAGGGCAATGATTTTTAGAGCAGCGGTGGCCCAGTGGTGGCGGCCCCGACTTACGAACGGTCGTGGGTTCGAACCCAGGCAGGCACATTACTTTGTGTGTGTAATTTATTTCATCACCGCTGCTCTCAAAATGGTGAAGGAAAACATCGTGAGGAAACCGGCATGTCTTAGAACCAATAAAATTTGAAGACATGTGACATCTACCAATCCGCACTGGGCCCGCGTGGTAGTTTATAGCCCATTCCCTCTCAAAGAGTGGAGGCCAGTGTCCCAGCAGTGGGAACATTAATAGGCTGTTGATGATGATGAATGATTTAATGTAATTTTGTCTAAGCGACGCATTTTAGTTTTCGATAACCACGCGAACGAAGTCGCGGGCACAGCTAGTTTTAAATAAAAATATTCAATAATCAAAATTTTCAAACACATTTTGTTATTTTAGGTTCCTGTAAATATTACAGTGATGGTTTCAATTGCACCCAAAAATTTGTAATACATAATAGTAGTAAAGTCAGAGCGAATAAATGCAGTTTTTTTACAACAAATAGCGCGCAAAAAAAGCCTTTATTTTTATCGGCAATATCGGAAGCGCCGCATTCTGAAGACCTATGACACCCAGGCTATTCTTACGAATCTATTGACACCTAATTTATTAAAATCCGTTCAGTGGTTTAGGCGCTACGGTGGAACATACATACATACATAGACTGCCAAAATCATTACCCTTCCTTTTGGCTTCGCCGTAGTCGGGTAAAAAAGGTGCCTTTTTTTAAAAACTTGTGGTTATTTCGACCAGTGGTGTCGCTACTTTAATATGTACCCTTTTTCATAACATTATGGGCCCTTTTGACATTTTTTAACCTTCTTACAGAAATTGTACCCTCTTAAGTGTTTGTTGACAATTGACGCTTCTGAGTGTTTTTGATAAGGAAGTTGTTTTATGCAGTCAATGTTGGCCCTAGGTCAGTTTGTTGGCACGTATGACCTCAAACCAACTTCAATCAGCCTTCTTCTAACTGTTCGTTCACTAACACGTACGGTACGCACTTGTTCCAAGACATTTCGGGTCTGAACAGCCGTTTGACCACGATTTCTCAAAGTTTGCACCCTTATAAAACGGTCGTCTACGGCACTGGTTGCCCGATTTCTGCCTTGCCCTCGCCTGCGCACGTAAGATCCTGTATTTTTTAATCGTTGCACAGTATGGTGGATCACAGATACTGCCACACCCAACGTTCGACTAACTGAACGGTAAGTTTGACCTTCCTCTATCATTGTGACAGCCCTGGTGACTTCAGTTGCTTGCATTTTGTATGCAATACAATGTTAACTCTCCAAGCAAAACAAACAAACTGAGCTAGGGCCACCATTGACTGCATAAAACAACTTCCTTATCAAAAACACTCAGAAGCGTCAATAGGGGATCGGACTGAGTCAAAAAATATGGTTCTGTTTAGTCCGTCAGTTAGATTATCGAAAAATATTGGATACGTGTTTTTTGTTTTATCAAATTAATAACTCAAACTCAAATTCTTTATTTCAATTAAGCCATTACAGGCACTTTTGAATGTCAGAAGAACATTTCACAAAAAAAAAAACGAAACTACGAGTGCAATACGTCATTCCGAAAGCCACCACGCCGAACCACACGCCACCGAATGCCCGCAACAACGAACACTGCAAGCACGAAAGCACGCAGCGACGCCAACCGCAACAACGAATGCTCGAAACCCCGAATCACGGAACAAATAAAAATTGACGAAGATAAAAAGCGTTGTGACGTCATTTGTAGGTAAAAAATGTACTGACATGTAACGTTTTCGAGGAGTTTACGAGTTTTCGAAGCACTGTATCGTCTTCATTTTTTGTTAATGTGAAACAAGAAAAAAATATGTGTTCAATATTTTTTGGAAATCTATCTGACGGACTAATTCGTTTTTTTTTTGTCCGATCTCCTATTGTCAACAAACACTTAAGAGGGTACAATTTCTGTAAGAAGGTTAAAAAACGTCAAAAGGGCCCATAATGTTATGTTGAAAAAGGGTACTCATTAAAGTAGCGACACCACTGGTCGAAATAACCACAAGTTTTAAAAAAAACGGCACCTTTTTTTGTTATTTTGCCGGTGTGTGTATGATTGCTAACATACAAGAAATAGCCTCTCAAATGCAACCTAGGACATCACACTAAAATTTGTGTAAAATCGGTTTCCTATTTAGGTAGGTAACTTGTAGTTTGCATTTCTTTATTTTTCTCTTGTTTTTATAGCTATGTCCTAAACATATAACATAATGTAAGTATTACGTGTACGAATTAAATTCCGTATTTTATAACAATTTTAAATGGCACTTTTTTTTTGGAATATGACCAATTATAATTGGAAGAAGAAGCCAAGAAGCCCAATATATCTACGCACAATAATAATTATTATTAGATATATTGGGCTTCTTGGATTAATGCGACTATAAAGACTGCGGCCCGCCTTTAGTTTATTTTGTCACCTTGTGGCCCTTGCTTGCCAAGAGGTTGCCGACCGCTGTTTTATAGCAATCAGCACATCCTCAACATCATGCGTGAACAATCATAATTTATTCAAGTTTAGGGGTGTCTGGCAGAGGGTTGCAACTGTCAGAAGTGTCCGGCAATGGATGATGAGATTTCTTAAGTTAAGACAATATAAAGAAATTGAGCTTTATACTTTAACGAAAGTAAGGTACTATTTTATACACTTTTACTACCTGTTAACTGCCAAAGTAACCACAGCCCAAACTCTATATTCGCTGGTCGTTCTTACTTGTATAGGGGACATGCACAGACCAACTTTCTTCAGCTTTTATAAAATAACGAAGGTCTGGCTGTCGTAGGCACTTGCTCTATATGGCGTTGATGCCTAGACTGTGTTTTGCTATATCAGTTTTGGCATTTGGTTTTCTTTTGTCACTAGCACACTTGTTTTTCGTTTTTAATAAGTCGAGACTTTGACTCATATTATAAGAGAGAAGTAGGTACAATGTGTTATGTATGATTACGCAGTTCCAGGAGGGAAACCGCAAAATTCCGTGTTTTCTAATTCGAGAATTATAAAGTAACTTGAGAAGTTATTTACTTCGTTGTTTTCAAGCTAAGTTTGTATATTTGTCAGGCTTTAGTTATTTCTTAATTTTTCCAACAGTTTGCGTAAGAGGACAGCCGTAGTTGCATGCCACTGATACCTGGTGCTCCTTCAAGTCGTTTTCATACTTCTCATTGATACAGATGTCAGCTGCCATTAGCAAGGTGGCATGCGACTACGACTGCCCTCTATACTAATTTTACTTATAATACGTTTACGAATATATTATACGAATTATTTACTAGTTTTCTACTTTCAAGACCGCGGTTTTATTAGTCCGCAATTTTATTCGTAGTCGGGTTTTAGTTTTTTAAACTAATTTTTTTTTGTAGTAAATTATTATATATTTTACAGATTATGGGCAAAAAAATGACAAAAAAAGTTCAAATGGTATCGCTATTTGCGAGCTCGGCCAAAGGAAGCTGTTTTATAATCGTCATGACAGCAATAACGATTAAACATTGGTTGTCCACTTTTACTCCCTTTAAATCATACTTGGTCACACAAAAAATCAATCTAAAAGCTTTTAGTTTTAATTTCGGTAATTTATATTCCTCATTCCCATTCAATATAGTGTACAGTTTTCTACAAATCAATCCCATTCATTTCTTGCAATATGGGTAGGTATATTGAGGGAGTTGTGAAAAAACAACGTAATTCGCCATATTGTGGTGGCGGCCATCTTGGATTTGAAATTTGTCATGGTGTATAGTATTCTACTAATCAAGTCCTTTCATTTGATACCCATATTGATAAAGTTGTGAACAAAATATGTATTCCGCCATTTTGTGGCGGCGGCCATCTTGGACCGATTTTCATCAAACAGATAAGAACACTCTCGATTATTTCACCTTTCAAACAAAAAAACAGAATCAAGATCGGTTCATGCGTTCCGGAGCTACGATGTCACATACAGACAGACAGACACACAGACAGACAGACAGACACACACACACACACACACACACACACAAACACGTCAAACTTATAACACCCCGTCGTTTTTGCGTCGGAGGTTAAAAAGGCGCAGAGATACCCATCATCGCATAGTGGTAACTAGAAAACTTACAATATGGGGACATCCATCGAGGAAACTGTACTAATGACTGTTGAGAACACCCGTTGTTTTCTGGTCATTTATTTGTTAAAAGTACATTTTAGAGAGCTAATAAAACAAGGAAGTCGTTCCTGTAATGATCTTACCGAAACCAATCGATAAAGAACCCGCGGCGCATTAAAACGAACAGCCATTAACACATAGTTCTTTTTATTTATACGGACCCAAAAATGAGCATTACAGCCAGTCTGCAATACGAATCGATGTCCTATAAGCCTATCGTAGTCTGCCGCTAAATGTAAGCTTCATAATGTTGCGCTCTAGTTTCCCGTTTTACGTCAGAGGTACTACTCGTTTATTCATGAATGAATATTTCCACTGCAGCAATGTTTGCTGGCTCCTGCTACCATCTGTTTCGTGGGTAAGCAGGCACAGCTTGTCTTCTACATAGTATTATTAAGCTTAACTCAATAGGTTTACTAATAGCTCCTTATGAATTTTGGGAAATATTATAAATAGGCAAAACCAGATTGCCTCGTTGGTCTAGTGTTCATAAGCGCGACTGCCGAGCATGAGGTCTTGGGTGTAATTCCCGAGCCGGGCAAAGTGTTGTTTGGTTTTTCCATCAGGAATTTCGGTTAGTGAGTGAATCAGAAAGTAGTGACACCAGACCAGAAGTGGCTGTCCACTTCGATGACACGTAGAGATTATTCAGGTTAATTTGGAGGCAGTGACCAATACGAGGGCTGCCATTTAAGTTGTATCGTTTGCAAACCTCCCGAAATTATAAAAAAAATGGCCTTTCATCTTTATGAATTTAGAATTCGAAAACAAAAGAATGTTTTTTGATCGGTCGAATAGTTTTTAGGCTGGTTTTAGAGTCACGCTGACCATCGGCGCTGACAGCTCAGCGCGTAGCTTGTCAGCGCTGAGGTTCAGCGCGAGACGTTTCAGTATCGTGCTGATCGCTTTGGAGTACAGACGCACAAAAATGCACGCTGACGGTGTCCACTCGGCTCGACACTAAAACGCTCACTGAAGACAGAAGCGCACGGGCGGCGGTGAGCGCCGACGGCTACGCGGCGCCGACGAGCGACGCGTACGCCCGCTGACAGGTCAGCGCTGACCAACGTACGCGCTGATAGCTACGCGTTATTTTAAAACGCTTCCTAGGAGTTCATACATTTTGGCTGTCAGCGCTGACGGTCAGCGTGCGGTCAGCGTGACTCTAAATCCAGCCTTATTGTAGCGTCTATTCAGTCGGTGACAAGTCAGTTGTAAAAATGATAATATCAAATAATTTGCGTGCGATAATTTTCTACAACTTTCAAATGGGATTAACGCGACTTCAATGCTTTGAGGAGATCACTTTTGTGTTTAGTGATGCAGCACCATGTCTTAGGACTGTAGAACGCTGGTATTTAGAATTTTAACATGGACACTCTAGCTTCAGTGACAAGCCACGTGAAGGTCGTCCAAAAACCGCCATGACGCAAGAGAATATCGACGCCGTGCGGCAGCTAATCGTCGAAGATCGTCATGTGACATACCGTGAAATAGAGGCAACCGTGGGCATTTGAGGGATCCAAAAAATCCTGCACGAAGAACTCGGTGTAATAAAGTTGATCCCTTGTTGGATACCACATTTGCTTAGCAACGACCAAAAAGCAGCACGTGTTAGATGGTGTCGCAAAACTCTGCAGCGATTCAACCGAGGATAGTGAAAACACGTTTATGATATGGTTAGTGGTGACGAGTCTTGGATATATGGATAGGATCCAGATTCCAAGCAGTAGTCAACTGTCTGGGTCTTCCAAGACGAGCCAAAACCGACCAGTCATACGCTCACGGAGCACTTAAAAAAAAATGGTTGCCTCGTTTGTGGCAAAGGGTGGCCACGTCGCGGTCGCCACTATTGTACTAGAAGATCGCAAGACGGGTAATGCTGACTGGTATACCACTGTTTGTTTGCCACAAGTCATCACAGAGTTTCAAAAAAACAACTCAAGACGTCGTCGTATGATACTGCACCATGACAATGCAAGTTCGCACACGGCCCGCGATACAAAGATGTTTTTGAGCACCCAAAATGTCGAAATTTTAGATTCCCCACCTTACAGCCCTGACTTGAGTCCTAACGATTTTTTTAAGTTCCCCAAAATTAAGCAAAGTCTTCGTGGTCAACGTTTCAGCTCATCCGAAAAAGCTGTTGACGCATACAAACCGGCCATTTTGACTAACCCAATCGGGGTGGAATAAATGTTTTATAAACTGGTTCGAACGCATGCAAAAGTGTATTAAATCTCGCGGAGAATTCTTTGAAAAACAATAAATGGTAATCTATAAATTCAGTGGCAAAAGCCGCTTGCTGTTATTTTGCACGAACAAAATATGAAGATACATCAGTTTGGTTGATGGACGGAACATTTCTAAGTAACATAACATCGCAATAATAAGACGTCGACTGAACAAGGCTTTGCAGTATGATATTTACGCAGTAAAATCGTTCGCAGTACAGTTTTTGGATGTAACGAAATACCGAAATACAAATCATCAATTATACAAGGCGTCGCAGTATAGAGATGTCGATGAAAGGTTTTCGAAAAAACAAAATTCGATAGCACGGCTTTCGCACTCAAGTAGGAATTCCGACTTAAACATAACTGGTGAAATGTGGGTGTACTATTAGGTAGACCTCTGCCTAACACTTTGGGGATTACAGTCGTGACGTTATGTGAAGTAATAGCCAAAACCAGTTGTCCAAGTCTGAGTACGATATGATAAAAAATTTGACAAATCACAAAATTTAATTGGGTCATCAGGTTGCAGCATGTCTCTAAATAGGTCATCGGGTCATTCCATTTAATCAACGAATACAGTTAGACGGAATAATCTGCTCGCACGAGCGTGCTGAGATGTTTATATGGTTGGCGCAAAATATTATTTTCCTTCTTAACATTATAGGGATCTCATAAACTTCTGTTTATGGCCTATATGGGCGCTCGCCGCCAGGACTAGGCATAATGTAGAGGTCTTAAACGGCTGCTATTTTAGACACCCCGGGCCAATGTCACCAAGATGGCCACTGTTCGAAACAGTTCACACCAACATTCCAGAAGACACAAATTTCCCACTACATCAGTGTTTGCAGGCATTGGCAGGGTTATAGATCCAGGAAGCTTGGCCATCAGCCTCCTGATGACAATAACTCAGAACGACTGATATTTCTAATAAAAAAAGTAAAAATACTACAGCTGGCAGAGGGTAGATGTCCTGATGGATGCCAGCAATACGCATAGGCATAAAAGCCTATGTTGGGATCGGCTACTAGTCTACCCGGATGCAGCTTAATACCAATATTTTACATGGAGCGTCTGCCTATCTGACCTTCACAACCGAATTATTATTAGGTAATGCGATACCCTTTGGTAAGACTGGTTGTCAGACTTTCTGGTCACTACCTGCAACGACTGCCAAATATCATCGCGACCAACAGCTTAACGTGCTTTCCGAAGCACGGAGGAAACTCGGTATGAAAGAGGTGGTCCCATCCACGAACCAAACTAGGCAAGCGCAGCTAAACCTGAAGACCAACCCGAATGGCTGTTATTGTCTAGCCACGAGCTCTTGTTCTTTGAAATGCTTACCTCACAAAATTATACAAAAATTGTTTAAACTAAAGCCCAGGGGACACCAGCCACGGACTAACATAAACTAAAGCCCAGGGGACACCAGCCACGGACTAACATAAACTAAAGCCCAGGGGACACCAGCCACGGACTAACATAAACTAAAGCCCAGGGGACACCAGCTACGGACTAACATAAAGCACGAGCTCCGAGCCACTAGTTACCGAGTACTTATCAGGGTATACTGACCAATAGTTGAGAGCAGAGCAGTCAGAAACGTGTGTGCTCAGTTCGAATGATGGAGTTGAACTGTGCCTCAAATCAACTCAAATGATAAAGGTAAAAAAAACAAATTTTCATAAAATTTTCCCCTCCCATCTGAACAAAAGCACCGAAGCCTACCTATTGCTGCCGACCGTTACGAAACACAAACAAGTACCTATTAGGCTTCAAAGTTGGGCAATGCCCATTGAATTGTTTGCTTTTGTACAAACTTTAATTTACTGTTTTTGGGAAACTTTTCTATACTGAATTTTTAAATGCCAAAATGTTCCGAAAAGTCCCTAACCTTTAAACTGAGACGGTAGGTACTTGAAGAACTTCACGTTGCGTGTGGTCACGTTGTACTTACCCTGCCTAAACACGGGAGTTACGCGACCGTCTTAGTTTTTTAACCGACTTCCAAAATGCAGAAGGTTCTCTATTCATGTGTACTTATATATTTTTTTATTGTATCTCAATTTACCACCGATATCTCCATCAATTTAGCCGATGAGCTGATGATAGAAGGTACTACTCCTCAATGATGAGGAGTTGAAAGGAAATTCTTTCAAAATTATACGTAGGTACTTAAGGACCGATAGTTGTATTCTTTGAGGCTATTAGGTTAACCTGATGATAGAACGTAAATTTCATTAACCGACTTTAAAAAAGGAGGTTCTTAAATATTTTTTTATGTATATTCACCGATTACTCAAAGACACCTGAACCGATATGGAAAATTCTTTTTTTGTTGGAAAGGAAATATCCCAAGGGTGCTACCATGATAAGAAAATCAGAATGCGATGATGGCATTCCAAAGAAATCGAGGGCAACCCTCAAACTTTATTAACTTTACTTTACTCTATTACGTGTTTCGTGCTTTTTCTAAAGCTATTCAAGTATTCGCATCTAGCAGTGATCACTTCATGGTGATAAGCTGATGATGCAAGGTATAACTTCTTAACAGTTAGGAGTGAAGGATAATTCTTGAACTAAATATTATGGGGTCGTATATATAGTTGTATTCTTTCAGGTTATCTAGGTGAGCTGATTTTGGAAGGTACTACTCCTCAACGGTTAGGAGTTGATGATTTAGATTTCTTGGTTGAATATTAAATGCATCATCATCTGTCTAGCCTTTTCCCAACTATATTGGGGTCGGCTTCCAGTCTAACCGGATGCAGCTGAATATCTGAATATTAAATGCATAGTAAATAAAAAATAAATAAAAAAACAAAAATGCCAAAAATCACTATTTTTTGTTTTTTAAATAATGATTTTAATTTCACAATTACTTATCTATTTAATATATCTTTTTCTGATTTGGCACTGAGTGAGTCGCTTAAAAGCAATGCAGCATCGATAATTCATACTTTATTGATTTAATAGGTTTAGAGACTCAGACACTAAGACGTATGGGGTTGTTAGACTTTACTGCCTACGCAATAAGAAGATTTAATAGGTGGAACGTTTGAATTATCCATTTTTTTAATGTTTGGCTTCAATTTACTCCTACTTCAATTAGGGAGGCGAGTAGAATTTCAAGAAAGATGAGCACAAACCTCAAAAGACTCCTCCGCTTGGCTCTGTTCTCCCGCGCAAGATCAGGTGTTTCTTTTCTTTCCTCTTCTTCTTTACCGTCATGCGAATTCGGTTTTGTTTCCTCTTCTTTCTGTTTTATTTTTTGTAAAACACGACTTGACGTTCTTCTCGGCGCCAGCTCCAACAACCTTTAAAGTATACCGATCAGGAATTAGTAATATGATCGGTGGACCGATGACCTGGTGAAGGTTGCGGGGATCCGCTGGATGCGAGACGCACGGGACCGGTCAATGTGGCGACACTTAGGGGAGGCCTATGTCCAGCAGTGGACGTCTTTCGGCTGAAATGATGATGATGAGTATTATGATCATCACCATCTTCCTGCCCTTATCCCATTCTATTTGGGGTCGGCGCAACACGTTTTTTTCTTCCATTCTGCCCTGTCAGCCGTCATGGCATCATTCACTCCTTTCTCTTTCAAATCATTCCTCACACAATCCATCCATCATTTCTTTGGCTTTCCTCTCTGTCTCCATGAAAATACATAATATAGTATTGTTATTAGCTGTGCTCAAAAAGACAAGTGCCTACATCAGAAGGACAATCAAATGTCGCAAGTTTTTTTTTAAACTACCTTTTTATGTGGTTTTCATTCAAAATGCTGTATATCTTGGAAAAAGTCTCGTAGGTGACGTAATTCACAATTGACTTAAAGTAGTCTAAAGTTTTCAGTCCGTGACTGTACAAGGCAATAGAAAACAAATTATTTTTCAGTTCTATACCTAAACATAAAATTATGTCGTTTTTAACTTTTTGTGTGTGTATGATTGGCAAATGCCAATAGAAATCAGATAAAGGATGTAATATTTCACTAAAGCGTTATCACATTATCCATATAAATATAATATAACCTAGCCCCGTAGTCCGTGGTTCTAGGTGTTCGAGGTTAACATGTTCTCGGAACTAACTCTATATTCTATCCATGAAGAAGATTTAAATTGTATAAGTAATATTAACATAATACTTGTATTATACCATTTTCATAAGATCATTAACGATTACTAATTTTTATGACCACAATTATTAGTATTCCTAGCAGTAGTATTAGTAGCAAAGAGCTTGAATAGGGGATCGGACAAAAAAAACTAATTAGTCCGTCAGATAGATTACCAAAAAATATTGACCACATATTTTTTCTTTTTTCACGTAAACAAAAAATAAAGACGATACAGTGCTTCGAAAACTCGTGTGACGTCATATGATAGTACATTTTGTACCTTCAAGTGACGTTTCAAGCCCCACTCCATGATCTTTGACGCGCTATAGCTTCGTCAATTTTTATTGATTTGATGTGTTCAATAAAGTTGAATTCTTTACGCTTGCGGAAGTCAATAAACCGGAGCTGCTAACCGAAAGAACAAGACCTGATTTTTTAAGAACGCTTGCACAGAAAAATAAATACATCTTACCCACATTCAATAATGTGTACGGGATGAGGGTTTCAGAATATTTAGTACCTGTTTTTCTCAATAAATTTCCGGAAGACTTGCAAACGTTATACAAAACAAGTTCGAAAAGTTATAAATATAAATCAAAGCGTTTCCTTACACAAAACTTTTCCTAAAAAAAAAAAATGTATGTATCTACCTACTACCTATAAAATTTCACCTTCATTTAAAAGTTGTTGAATGTATAATGTATATTGTTGATATTATATAGATTATGTATTTAGTATAGTAAGTTAAATTTTGTTAAAGTTTAAACGAACGGCTCGCCAGCACTCAGATAAGCCCTGAGAGGCTTTCGATGTGTGGCTTAAACATAATTGTGATAGAATAAGTTTTTTAGACAATAAATAAATAAATAAAATAAAACAAAAAACACGTATCCAATATTTTTCGATAATCTAACTGACGGATTAAACAGAACCATATTTTTTGACTCAGTCCGATCCCCTATTGACGCTTCTGGGTGTTTTTGATAAGGAAGTTGTTTTATGCAGTCAATGGTGGCCCTAGCTCAGTTTGTTTGTTTTGCTTGGAGCTTTGTTTTTTTTGAGTCAGTCCGATCCCCTATTGTATTACAGACAAAAACTTCAAATAGAGGTTAAGCTAGGTGACGCCCTAGGGCTATATGTAATGCAGTAATTTTTGTAGAAGTCACGCTTATACAAGTGTTATTTCTTGTCTTTCTTCTTTATCGTGTGATGAGTGCCTAACCTGGTGTCAAAGCATTTTATCCCGCCCATGGACCTCTGACTAGACTTAATTCTTGTTCAATGAATGTATTCTACTCGAGCTGACGCTAAGCATCGCAAGCTAAATGGGTAATTTTAGGTTTTCTCGTAATAGACTGACTACATCCTCCAGGATAAAATGATTGAATATTAAAATGATTAGAAAATTGCCCATGATTGCACTGGTTTCGCATATTTTTAGTATTATCGCTTTTAAATCTTAGGCAAATGTTGTTATCTTGTTTACTGAAGACTCCAACATTTTAAGAAGTTACTTGGTATGCCCAGAATGTCGTTGCGCTAGCTACAAAGTTTCAAATTGAACTTGGAGATTGCTCGTCATTTCAAAACTACTTTGTTAGTCAAATTATTTCATTAATGTTAACTTCGCAAATGGTTGCAAGCTATACGTTGCTCTTTGCCTAACTAAGGCCCAGATTCACAGACCACACTTTGACTTTACTAAGTAAAGTATGATTTTTGGAAAGTAAATAACAGCTTGACAGGACTAAGAAATATATTTTTGCGTGAAAGTAGATCTTTCTATCAAAGTAAAGTCAAAGTGTGGTCTGTGAATCTGGGCCTAAGTAATATATTTTTGCGTGAAAGTAGATCTTTCCATCAAAGTAAAGTCAAAGTAAAGTCAAAGTGTGGTCTTTGAATCTGGGCCTAAGCCTTTAGGTCCTCCGCCGATCAACATACATAAAAGCATTTCTTTTTTGAAAATTAACCTACTACAAGAAATAGCATCTAGCAAGCAAAAGATGCCAAAATGGTCCTTTTCTAACCTACATTAACAATTTGCCTGAACGAACCTGAAAAATCGATACTGAGAAATAATTAATTGACGACGGCCATGTTTCATACTAACTGCTTATTGTAGCTTTAATGTACGTGACATGTCCATAAAATCGATATCATATTCTAAAATTATCTTGGTCTAGTATGACGTGCTACATTGCAGTCATAATTTATTCAGATTCTATTAAGTTCGAGCGGCGCTACCTTTTTTTTTATTTTATTTTAATGTAGCCTACATTCTTTCCTTAAACATAAAATAAAATAAAATTTAAAAAAATACATGTCAGCAAGGAGAACTGCTAACTCCGATGACGGCTCATTTTACAGAATAATTTGGAATACTCTGATTTCATCTCTAATAGGATTTTAAGTTATCTCCCAACGAGAAAAAATCTACGTCATCTGATAGCGAAATGAGTTGGAAGGAAAACTCAGATAAAACTAATTTAAGGCATAGTTAAAAAAACTGGGTCATCCGGCGGCGAGATGGGCAGAGGACATTATTGCCACCGAGAGAAAAATCTGGATGTGAATGGCACAGAGACGAGGAGATTGGCACAAGAGTGACCAAACCCAGCAGTGGGTAAATTCAGGATGTAGGTGATGATTAGAAGGCATAGTAAAAAATCAATCATGAAATACAAACACATAAGCCTACCACATCGATTAAAAATCTATATTAATTGAGAACTCGCAATAAGATAAATATTACCTATTCCTCAATTGGAATAAAAACCTGAGACATAACACTTATCAACAGTGTAAGATGCAGTTTGGTCTGCAACTCTCTACGGTATAAGTAGCTCTAAAATTAAGTTTGCACAGCCACTGCAGAGCAAAGGTGTCCCCACATGATAATGCTTTCGTCAATGAATTCGAAAGCTTTAGGAACTCAAACGTTTCTAAGAACATAGTTTAATATTACATTAGATATTAACGTAGCCATAATCCAGAGATTATGTCAAGAAATAGCCAGCCCAGCCATACAAGGAATATAAAACCTTTCAGTCTATGATTTATTTTTCGAATAGTCCTGACGCTGGGTTCGATTAGTTGTCCGAACCGAAACGGGACTGTCGTATTTTCGGTTTTATTACTTGGACTTAAACCAATGATGATTTTACTTGGACGCAAAGCGGTTCTACGAAAGATAAGTTTGGTCAATCATTTAAATAATACACTTTATTTTGATGAGATAAGTCATAACATTGATAAATTTAAAATCAACGATCATGGCGTTCGCCGGTGTGCTTATTCCTTGTAGTGTTATCATACTTTTCATAGCACAGCATACTATGTCATATTATGACACTTTTATTTTTTTAGGCTATATTGTCCCACTGCTGGGCAAAAGCCTCCCCCATAGCCTTCCATCCTTCCCTCTGTGTCGTTTTATCCGTCCAATTCGTCAAATTATGGCACTTGTATTTTTTAAAACATACATGATCAACTATTCGCATTGCAGAATTGAGCAATAACTTACAGTTGCATAGGCATATAATAATAGTATAAAAAAACTTGTCTACAATAAAATGCCGAAAATCATTTGTTCGCCACGTCTCATTACGATCACTTGCTTGTTTCAGACCATACCTTTTAACAACTATATTGGGGTCGGCTTTCAGTCTAACCGGATGCAGCTGAATACCAGTATTTTACATGGAGCGACTGCCTATCTGACCCCCACAACCCAGTTAATACTAGGTAATACGATACCCTTTGGTAAGACTGGATGTCAGAATTTCAGGTCACTGACTACCTGTAACGACTGCCAAAGATCTATATATATGGCAGCCGGGACCAACAGCTTCGCGTGCTTTCCGAGGCACGGAGGAAACTCGATATGTCGGGCGGTCACCCATCCACAGACCGACCTAGGCAAGCACAGCTTTACCTAAAGATCGACCCGGTGGCAGTTCTTATTAAGCCACGAGCTACCTACTCATATAATAAAGCTAAAGAGTTAATTTATTTAAGATATAATTAATATATATAGCTAATGAGTTGATTTGTTTGAACGCTCTAACTTCTGGAACTACCAGTTGCAATTGAAAAATATTTGTTGCATTTGACTGCAAAATTCTTACTTTATCATCACCCTACGACGACGCTTGACGGATGTGGTATAATAAGAATAATTATATTCTTTATTGTCCAACAAAAAAAATAAGTTTTAAAACTAAAACACGACTCACAAAACCGCGGTCTTAAAAGTAGAAAACAAGAAAATAATTCTTGTCTGATATTCTTCATAGTCGCATGCCACCTTGCTAATGGCAATTAGCAGCTGACTTCTGTATCAATGAGAATACCATGAAGGAGCATCAGGTATCAGTGGCATGCGACTACGACGAATATCAGACAAGAATTATTTTCTTGTTTTCTACTTTTAAGATCGCGGTTTTGTGAGTCGGGTTTTAGTTTTTAAACTTAATTTTTTATTTGAATGTTATTTTTGAGTGTTATTAATAAATACGTAATAATATATATTACTTTCATAATTTAATATTCTACTTAATGTTGGTTTGTTATTTACACAATACGAATAAATAACACAGACTAGACCGCGAGAACGGTTTGACCGCATGCTAAACGTATATGTTGACTAAAACTATAATATAATACATATTTGTAATGTGCTCGTCAAGACCTTTCATTTCATACCAAACATGTTCCGCCTTATTACAAAACGTAGTTAAACCTGGTTTAACTTAGACTTGGTTTATCTCGCATGACGTCTCACTTCAATAATATTCAAAAGAAAGTGACAGCATGCGAGATAAACCAGGTCTAAGTTAAACCAGGTTTAACTACCTTTTGTAATAAGGCGGGTTATGATTATCTCAATTTAATTTTTTTCGATGTTATAATCTGACATTTAACTTCCGTCATAAAAATATTTGATAAAATTTATACACCCGGGCTATTCTTACGAATCTATAGACACCTCATTTATTAAACTCCGTTTGGTAGTTAAGGCGCTACGGTGGAACATACATACATACATACAAACATACATACATACATAGACTGCCAAAATCATTACCCTTCCTTTTGGCTTCGCCGTAGTCGGGTAAAAAATATCCAACGTGTTAATAAACAATAATATAACCTATTACTAGTTGTTTGTTGTTTATGTAGGGAATGTGAGCGATATGTGTCTGTATTTTAATTCCATAATCTTCTATATATATATATATATTATCTATATATATATCTATATATATATAAAAGAAAGTCGTGTTAGTTACTCCATTTATAACTCAAGAACGGCTGGACGGATTTATATGAAAATTGGTAGGGAGGTAGCTAAGAACCAGGAGAAGGACATAGGATACTTTTTTTTTAGGTAGGGTAGTAGGTAGGTAGGGTAGTAGGTAGGTAGGGTAGTAGGTACTAGGTAGGTAGGGTAGTAGGTAGGTAGGGTAGTAGGTAGGTAGGGTAGTAGGTAGGTAGGGTAGTAGGTAGGTAGGGTAGTAGGTAGGTATGGTAGTAGGTAGGTATGGTAGTAGGTAGGTATGGTAGTAGGTAGGTATGGTAGTAGGTAGGTATGGTAGTAGGTAGGTATGGTAGTAGGTAGGTATGGTAGTAGGTAGGGTAGTAGGTAGGGTAGTAGGTAGGGTAGTAGGTAGGGTAGTAGGTAGGGTAGCAGGTAGGTAGGGTAGGAAAAAGAGCATTGCAACGCATGCCGGGAACAGCTAGTTTTACATACATAAACTCACGCCCTTTTCCCATGGGGGTAGGCAAAAACTACAGAACGCCAATTACATACTCCTTTTGCCTCGTCCACATTCATACATCTGGTCATACACTCACGCCCGCCGGTTACGAGTACTAAGCACCTCTCCTTTCTGAAGAACGACACCAATAAGATCAGTGTCATGTCTTTCTAGGGCGTCCCCTCCTGGCGTTTAATTAATTTTATTTCTTTGTTATTTGATTGTTTAATTGAGTACATAATAATACTTTCTTTACTTTTTGCATGCCGTAAGATAGAGTGTGTTTAAACTGTTTTACAATATTACCATCTTATTTTATAAACATTATTTTTTGCAAAATAAATGATTTCTGATTTATAGTGGTAGTAGTCAAAATACAATAGAGACATATTAACACAATGACAAAGACAAATACTAGATTTATATGTTCAGTGCAACTTATACTCCATCACTGTATTTCATTTTTTGTATGAGCCGTAAATGCTCCATTTTAAGATTAGCTAATCATAACTTCAACTTCATGAATACTATTGATAAAGATCAGGAATAATAAGGGTCACAATATTTTGTATCACTTATTTTGTTACTGTTACTTTAGTTTATATCTGTTATTTTAGTTTATATAAGTAACTATTATTTTAGTTCATACGAGTATAACTGATAATTTAGTTATAATCCTATCCAAATAAAAAAATGATCTCTAGCTATATAAAAAATAAAGTAATCTGTGGAAAACGTAGTGGGTAGCAATATTTATCATATTTTAGTACATAAGCCTTGTCATAAACCTGTAATATGTTACCGTTTGTTTTTCCAAAAATGAATAAATAACAAACATCCCAATCTATTCATTAATTAAACAAAACACTTTTTGTTTGTATCGCAAAACATGCTATACAAACGTTCAAAAGTTTTAATCGCTTTGACTTGCAAGTTTGATTTTTTTTACGGCTTCAAGGGGTAGCAGCCCTGCCTGAGTATTTGATATGAATTTCAGTGTGTTACCTACATGCGCTTCTGAGCTTTTCTCAGGAACGCGTAGAGATATCAAACAACCAAGGTCTTGGTAGACGGACAACAAAGCGATCTTATAAAGATTCCGTTTTTACCGACGAGATACGGAACCCAAAGTTATAAATATGGTTTAAATAGTTATACGTATAGTATAGGTTGGTTATCAAATACATATTTAATAGTCAACTAAAACATATCTTGAAATAATCTGAGTAAGGAGTTTGAACTTTTTTGTATGGAAGCTGGCAAATCGACCCACCGCCAAATTTTTTTTTTTTAGAAATTACGGCCCACGATGTATTTATGGGTAGAGGACACCTAGACGAACAAAAAATGTAATGTAACATGGTACCCCAAAGTGTCACGTTGATTATTGACCTTTTACGTGTCTATAGACGTTGATTATTATTATTACTGTATATTGAAAGAGTGTAGGTACATTACATACTACTAGGCCCACGAGAAAACTATTCTTTGACATAACATAGAGTTTCAATGTGATGCGAAGCAATTTTCTTGTGCGCATAATAATTATCAACCTGGGACCGATTATACCCGTAATAGGTCGATTTTTAATGATTGCACCTGAGTGCAGTGAGATGACAAATGAGTACAACGACTTGTACTCATTTGTCGATCTTTACCTTCAAATATCTCGGTAACGTGACACTTTGGGGTACTGTGTTACTGGAAATTTTTCATTCGTCTATAATGTCCTCTATTCATACATACGTTCATCGTGGGCCGCGATTACGAAAAAAAAAAATAATAGTAATTATGAATTGTCATGACCACACTGTTTGGTTTATTAGGGGATCGGACTGGGTCAAAATAATATGATTCTGTTTAGTCCGTAAGTTAGATTATCGAAAAATATTGAATAGGTGTTTTTTGTTTTATCAAATCAATAAAATATAACGAAGATAAAACGCGTCATAGATCTTGGAGTGGGGCTTGAAACGTCACTTGTGTCGTCAAAATGTACTATCATTGACGTCACACGAGTTTTCGAAGCACTGTATCGTCTTCATTTTAAGTTTACGTGAAAAAAGAAAAAATACGTGTCCAATAATTTTTGGAAATCTATCTGACGGACTAATTAGTTTTTTTTTGTCCGATCCCCTATTGATTGTAGTAACTACAGGATTGCTTGATTCATATGATAGATGATAGTGAAAGAAAAACATGTACATTACACCCCATCCCACATGATTATTTTTTAAATCGAAAGCATATTATTATATACCCACAAGACCATTTTTGAAAAATTAAGAAAGTAAAGTAGAATTTAGTCAGTTGCTGAAAAAGTAGTTAAATAAGGGAAATATTAAATCAAACAGACTAAAATTATTGTACAAAAGTATAGTATAAGTTTTTAACGTGATTTGTACTTATCTTTACTAGATATTCACTATGTTAGTTATTTTGTCTGTTAGTACTTAGTACAGTTTTTAGAATTGCACAAACTTTTGGTTGTGATTTATCAATCAAGCCATCTTGTTAGGGGCCATCCATAAATTAAGTAATAGGAATTTCATGATTTTTTGACCCCTCCATGTCACAGGTCATATTTGCGAGACTCCCCCCTCCCTAGCATAATCACTACATATTAAAAATTAAAGTCCTCCGCCGCGCCTGTATGTCTGTATGTTTCGCGATTAACTCAAAAACTACTGCACCGATTTTCATGTTGTTTTCACCAATGGATAGAGCGGTTCTCAAGGAAGGTTTTCGTATATAATTTCCACGCGGGCGAAGCCGTGGGCAACAGCTAGTGCTACATATTTTGCTATTTTATATGTTTAATATAAATAAAGTAAGATTTATTTAGAAGTTTTTCATCAATAGTTCCAATTTTGTTATTTAATTTTTAGATATAATATATGTGGGATCTGAAGGGACCATATTTTTTATTACTTATCAAGGTTTTTCATTTACCCAGTTTCTCAAATAGACAAGTAACATGACTGCTGTCTCACTTATAGAGGGTCCCACTTATCATACAAGTTCTTAGATAGTACTGACAAACAAAGCAAGTATGGAAGGAATTAGACTGTTAGTAAACAAACACATCAAAACTTGTCTTAGCTTAATAAATTGTCCCACTTGGACTATTGAGCTACAAACTTACAATTATAGTGGTAAACATTGAAAAAATCTAAGAAATCAAGTCTCACTTACAAAGGTTTGGAAATACCCAGTAACAGAGGTATTTTGAAAAAGTGTAGAGACTTCATTGAAATGATCAATAATAGAGGTTTCTCAGAATCAGAGCCAACATAACCCGGTTACACTGTATAGCATCTTGAAATGTGACATCACAAAATTTAGAACACCCTCCAACCCCATGTCACACTTCGTCATTCCTTTCCCTCTCATAACATGTTATGTAATATATGGATGGCCTGTTAATTATAGAAAAAATTATTACCTCTTTCGTTGTAAACGTTCCTTTTCTTGAAAAAGCCTTGGTATTTCTGGCAAAAAGTTTTGTGATAGGGAACGGTACAACTCTTTCTCAACCTTGCTAGTTGCCTTGTGGAACTTCTCTGTCAGATGGGTCCAGTCTTCTTCAGTAAAACAAACCACTTGCCAGACACGTTCAGTGTCCTCGTCATCGAGCCAATCATCACCATAAAACCAGCCACGTTTCTTGCTCTCTTTATTTTTTTTCTTTTTAGCTTTGCCCTTTTTATTTTTCACTACATCTTCCCGATATAATCTTGTGCCATAGAAGTACCAATATGCTGAATAGTTATCATCCCAGCTGTTGGCAAAATAGGCAAATTAGTTTTACCTGTGTGTATTTAACAGTAAAATATAAACATTGACCAAAACTTACCCAAGTGGTTCAACTCTTAAACTCTCAGCTTCCAGGTTTTTAAATAAATCAAAAACATCATCAGCATCCAATCGAAAATCACATAGTGCATACAATATCTCAACCTTGGTACGTAGGGGCAAGAACTGAAAGTCAATGTCTGTGTTGAATGGGTTATATCTTCCTGTATCTGTACATTTCCT
This sequence comes from Diarsia dahlii, assembly GCA_949775195.1. Lineage (NCBI taxonomy): Eukaryota > Metazoa > Arthropoda > Insecta > Lepidoptera > Noctuidae > Diarsia > Diarsia dahlii. The sequence goes on from OX459189.1 coordinate 15,223,426, forward strand.
TCTAAACAAACGCCTCAAGTACATCTGAAAATAACAAAAACAATTATGTATGTGTCAACACTGTGTAACCTAATAAACACACGGAATGCTGATGATGTACCTGATAATTAAAGGCAGAGATGTCATTGTTGCCCAAACATCCATTCAAAAGACGAACTATCAGCTCTGTCAGGAGAGAACTGGCGGATTCCTCCGTGCCATCAGTCAAGAGAGCTTCTTCTAGATCCTGAAACACGAGCAAGGACGATAAACGTAACTTTAAATTGCATCAGCAAGTAGGTATTCCATGAACCAAATCGTTGCTACTTACTTCAATGTCAAAATCCAAAAGGTTGAATGCAGTTCTGAATAAAGAACAAAAGTACGCGATGCTTGGCACTTCCCACCATGACTGAATATCTAGAAACCGTGAGAAATTCATTCAGACATCACTTTTAGGGATACTGTCTTCGAAAAAATATTACAATTGATATCCCGTCTCAGTGAACCCACCTAAAATACCAATGAAAGATGGAAACATAACCTAAAAACGATACGCTTTCACTGTTTGCTTCTATTTGATTACAAAAACTTCATTTTTAAGTTACGGACATATTTTGATAACGATTACTCATCAGTACAATACTTTATATGAAACAAAAAAGCAGAGATACGAATATGCGTTGTGTATATCGAAACACAAACGCCATAACAGTTTACAAGTTGTACATGTACTTCCAAGTGAATCACTAATAAAATAATTTTTTTTTTAGATGTTGATTTCGCTCACAACATATTAACTAGACCTATTTATTTACCTTGCATTTTCTTTGCTTTTATTTAGAATTAATCTGTTCCATTATCAAATTAATAAAATAAATAGAACTAAAACGTTCTAAAGCTTAGCGGAAGTTAGTTCTTTTTTTTTACTCTGTGACCTTTTTGTCCACAGGCCTTGACTAAACCAACTCATCTGAAAATCTGAAACAGTGTTGCCATCTTCTTAAAATTCGAGTCGCTAGACTTAATCAAAAGTCGCTAGAACGTCGCTAAAATTGATTCTACCAGGAGCGGACTCGGGATTTTATTCTGGGAACAAGAAGTTAGTCATCATCTTTCTGTTGAGAATAGACAATGAGTAAAGACTCAGTGGTTATATTCTTGTAGGTATTAAGAACTCCTTTTTAGTGTTGTGGCTTTTGCCAAACAGTCTTTGTCAACTCTGACATATTATGTTAAAAAAAGAAATAAAACTGGACGTGATTTAATCTCAGATTAATTGTATTATTGCATTGATGCCTTGTAGCGATCCACCTGAACTACATGAACTTTAACACTTTCTGCCCTTATCTCATGTCATTTGGGGTCGGCGCAACACGTTTTTTCCTTCCATTCTGCCCTGTTAGTCGTCACGTTATGATGACGACGATGGGAATTCATGGGAACAAGAAGGTAGTGGTTAATTTAAATACAAAATATCAATATTCAATTAAATATATTACCACCATTGTAACAATCACATAAATTGTTGTTTCAATACTAGAAATGAAATAAAAAGGAGTCATATATAGATTACACGAATTCAGTTTTGTACTTTCAGGAACAAGGTCCAAGCTGCCGGTGGTCAGGGTTCCACAGAGAGGAACCTCTTCACCATGCGTGCCGTGTCTAGGAGTACTCCTTAATGAATCAAATCCAATTCCTGGCATTGTTTAAAAATTATGTGTTGAATTAACAAAAATCAATTGCCCTAAAATTGTTTTGCTTTGTACCCTAAAAGAAATCGAATAAGTCGCAAATACATTGTTGTTGCCAAATCTTATTTAAAGTCGCTAAGTTAAAAATGAGTGAGTGACTAATTTTATTTAAAACGTCACGAATACTAGACCATCCCGTGCTTATCGTACAAGTCTATCGGACCTTTTACTACCGTAAGGGGAAGCTCTGTCTTCCTCCCATCCTCTCATTTCCAGCTGCTAACCCCTGATATAATCAGCCTGTCCTTCTTCGGCCTTCCCCACTGAAGCCCAATAGTGGGTGTTCTTAGCGTGCTGTGGCTAGTGTCTATAAGTTGGTTTGGTGACCTTTCATTCAAAGAAGGCCCCTAAACGATAGTCTGTTTAAGCAGAAGCCAGTCTTAAGTGACTATGATGAAAACGGCATTCTTGATGTTAGTTCTATAGCTGCAGTTGAGGCTACTGTTCACATCTATATGACGCGTTATGACGATTTTTTAATCAGTTCCGTCTTTGCTCTCAGACAGTTCACACATTCGCAATGTTTTTTCCGCGTATCTGACACTTCACAACACGACGTGTCGCTGCGCCGCCCCCCGCACCTCACCCATTCTGACGCAGACCGGGATCGCTTCTGATGCGACACAACACAAGCCATCACAACACACTGCATCAGAGAAATGTGAACGCAACCGTATTAATTGTATGAAACCGATGCCTTTCTGATGCATCACAACACAACACGTCAGACAAATATGAATGCGGCATATGGTTCATGCAACGTGGATCTGTGTTAACGCAGTATGACGTAGATGATGATGTCACGAATGACATAAAAAAATAAAAAAGGTAGCACTCCGGGAGTGCCGGCAGAAGTGAAAACTTCAATATTAACTTTCAAACTCGCGTCAGGGTCACGTGATGCTGATCGAAAAATCTTACGCTTTTTCGATCAGCATCACGTGACCCTGACGCGAGTTTGAAAGTTTTTACCCATACAAAAAAAAGTGCTCAGCGCCGCTAAAGAAGTTTTCACTTCAAAAACGATGGTTATGATGATGTCAATATTTGTGAATGTTTTTCTGTTGTCGGTTGTATGTGTTTACTTCGTCTCCCACAATAAAACTGGTCTAAAATTTTGTTCTTCGATTCGCTACTTGCTGCCTCCATAGCTCATTACTCTACCGTTACTGCTTAAGGTGAATGCGACAAGGTAGCCCCCAAAGTTCGAATTTCTTAGGTTTTTTGAAGTGAAAACTTCTTTAGCGGCGCTGAGCACTTTTTTTTGTATGGGTAAAAACTTTCAAACTCGCGTCAGGGTCACGTGATGCTGATCGAAAAAGCGTAAGATTTTTCGATCAGCATCACGTGACCCTGACGCGAGTTTGAAAGTTAATATTGAAGTTTTCACTTCTGCCGGCACTCCCGGAGTGCTACCTTTTTTTGCAATTTTTCGGTCAATTCTTGAGATGAAAATGACATGCCGAGGGCCGGTCAAAGTAAGTGGACATTGTCGGTCCGCTGCAGGCCTGCAGGTTATTGGTCATTGGTAGAGAGGAAGAGGCTTTACTTTAATGCTTTAGTCATATTATTATCAGTTTACTTTTAAAGTAACGTCTATTTGAAGTAAATTTTATCAATTTTCATAATAATATGATCAAATTTTAATATCTATACTAATATTATAAAGCTGAAGAGTTTGTTTGTTTGAACGAGGGAAACTCAGGAACTACAGGTAGTTCCTGTAGTCCAACCAGTAGTTCCTGAATTTGTGTTGGATATAGAATATTTGCTTTTTTTACTCCGTATGGTGTCGGACGCAAAGAATAGCACCATCCCATATCTTCCCGTGGGTGTCGTAAGAGGCGACTAAGGGATGTACCAGAGAATGGGCAGCAGCGTTCTCTGTGCTTTTTGTATCGACCGTACTGCGATCGCCAACCCGCCTGCCAAGCGTGGCGATTATGGCAAACCCCCCCTAAGCAAAAATTACACTTAGGGGAGGCCTATGTCCAGCAGTGGACGTCTTTCGGCTGAAATGATGATGATGATGATGATAGAATATTTGTGCCCTTCACTCTATACAGTATAAACAAATATCTTAGAAGATAATATCTTCTTAAGATATTTGTTTACATTATTATATGTTTATATTTTTACATTGCGATAATATCGCAATGTAAAAATATCCGCGCGGCAAAATAATTCTTGTAGGTACGGGGGATTCTGGCTGGCCTCCAGGAAATTCAACCATCTAACTAAACTATTAATTATTATAAAGAGGAAAGATTATAGGATAAGATTTTTTGTTTGTTACGATTTAGCTTAATTTATGTTGGATAGTCGATTAATCGAGAAGGTATTTATGTGACGCAGACGAAGTTGCGTGGGTCATTTTTATTGATAAAACACGAACTAACTAACCATAGACTACTCAAAACCTCTATCACCATCAAAGCGTCGATCATCGACATATTTTTTATCTCACTCGTTTCTCGACTGACTCTTTCCTGCTTGAGTGTCTTGAATGTGACATGGCGTCCATCAAGATATATCACGGCCTTCTGTAAAACTGTTTTTAATGACAGTGGTTTCATTTTGCATTTTATTACTGAGGCCGTAATAAATCGTACATTTGCATTGATGGTAATGCATGCAAGGAAACCTCAGCGAATAAGTGATGGGTATGATATGGTTTTGAATGCTTCGGCTTTACAGTCTGTAGATGGCGGTCGCCGATTTGAGTTTTGCTGTAATTTAGGTGAATGTAATAAATATTTTTGTCTGTTTTCAGGTACTTTGAGAAGCATCAGTCCCATCCGTATCAGGTAAGATCCTTCCTCATGCTGTAAACGGATGCAGGAGTATTTCCAAAGATGATGGTTAAACCTTGCTCGAATTATGTACCTCCACTCTACGTAATAATTGATCCCGAGTATTCTTTTCCTGTTTTTATCAACCGCATTTATTCTATGGAAACTAGTATTACATTTGCTAGAGTTTCACAAAGCGTAATATTTCTCTTGAATACATAATTATTTCTTCATCATTCTTCACATAATCGAATTATAGGTACATTGCCTAGGTACTCGTAAAGAGGACAATATTCCATTTATTGGACTTTCTTATGGAATGATTGTAACAATGCGTTACTTGTTTGGTGTAAATAACAATGACAATGACACTCCAACCAACATGTAACCTTGCTTGTTTACTTGGATGTACAGGCAGATAAATGGCTTAATTAGTATCTGACTGATTATTCACAGTATTTTGGGGTTGCTCAGCTTATAAACAAGCATTTTGATGTACTGTTAGTCTTGTGAGCATTATTTTTGTCATTGTTTACCTTCTAGTTGTTTATACCAACATGAATACAAAAGTAGGTTATAAAAATGTCTGAGCAATCATTAGTTTCTTGACTTCCAGACTTGTACAACAAAATGTATGATTTTTTAGCAATTTGTTGTCTATTGTCATAATGCTAAAAGTGTTTTCTTTGAACAGAAATACAATTCAAAAAGTGAAAGAAGGGCAGCCAATGAATATGTCTCTCCTGAAAACCGATACACTCCTCTTCGATCCCCTAATGGTAATGTGTCAGTACATGGTCACAACACACACTCCAGTCAGTCAGCCCATGGACACCACCACTACAGTCATGTGGTTGATGACAGAGGATATCCATCATCCAGGAATGCCTACCTGCAGAAGGGTTCTGAAAAGGAGAGAGATAGAGACTACAAATCCTCTAGGAATAAGTATACAGGTAAACAATCTTTATCTTTGGTTTATATATCTGTAAAGCAAATAATATTTCTTTTTAAAATTTTGTTCACTATCCCATATATTATGTTTGGTATATATGAGAATGGATAAGATATAAAAACATTGTTAAGTTCATAATGTATTTGTAATTATTATTAAATTATTATTATAATATAAGAACATTTCTCAAGAAGGTTGATTAAACTCATAGCAGTGAAAGAGGCTGACTATTTAATTTCAAGTTAGTATTGTAAACCTTATACCTTATCCTTAAGATAAGTCCATTTTCAAACTACTTAAAACAATTATAGCAGTTAACCATTTAATTACATTTAGACATTGTTTAAATAAAGATGTATTACAAAGCTGTATGTAACATTTTTATTTTAGATATGACACTTTTTATATAAAACAACCAAAACAACACTTATTTAATTAACAACCCATTAAGTTTTTTTGTAAAAACTTGCAAAATGTAAAATCTATGACAGTTAATCCAGTTAAAGCTAGATACATACAATTCTACATCAAAATGGTTTTTTAGATCGAGTAACTGCCCTGCGATTGATTACTGTCTGACAAAGCGAATGAAAATTGAATATATGAGTTTATGTACAATCAGAAATAACTGTTTTGAATGTAATTATTCCATATTTAATTTTCAGATAGTGTCAGATCACCGAAGGAACGTAGCAAAGACAGTGAAAGAGAAAGAAGTAATCATGAGCGAAATGAACATGATAAAAAGAATAGGACTAGTGGCATGAACATTAGTGTTAGTAGGAGTAGTAAATATGACAAGAGAAGTGCGCCTTCAGCAAGCGTTTCTGCTGGCCGTGAGTGGTCAGAACATATTAGTTCATCAGGGAAGAAGTATTATTATAACTGTATCAGTGAAGTGTCACAGTGGGAAAAGCCTCGAGAATGGGACTCCAGGAGAACATCATCCAAAGATTCAACATATTCATCCAGAAGCAGTAAGTGAATTATTATTACTTTCTATTTTCTAGCATTTTCTGGTACCTATGTCATGTTGTTTTTTAGCAAAGTCAACACATAATTTGTTTGACACTTATCATCCAATCTGCATCATAATAGAGTTAAAGGTATTTATTTACATAAAGTTATTGTAGTAATATTACAAATAGGTCAACCAACAGTAAATCTTTGGTAAGAGCAGAGTTAGAACAAGTAGATCAGTTACAAGTTAATTAAATAAGTACTAATACATCAGATAAGAAGGAGTAAAACATCAGCAAGTAGGCCTGCAACTGACACAAACAAAAATACTACAATGTTTTTGTTTGTAAACCAAACATACATAATAATATAACTTAGTACATGATTAATTCGAGTCCTTATAAAACTCAAAGATTCATGCAATGTTGTACCTATCAAATTCTATTTATTACATGTGTCATGTTTGTAACTCCTAGCTAAATCAATGCAAATGACTTTATTTTCGGATTATTCCCACAATAGCAAAAATAATGGTTTTATTTTTGCAAGAAAGTTTTTTTATTTTTCCGTTTTGAGTTGTAATATCCTATTACAAATATTTACTATGCATTTAACATTCAACCAAGAAACCCTTAACCTTCAAGATTCCCTTATTATTGCTTTCAACTCCTAACCCTTGAGGAGTAGTACCTTCCATAATCAGCTCACCTAGATAACCTGAAAGAATACAACCATATAAATATACATCCCCATAATATTTAATTAAAGAATTATCCACCAACTCCTAACCATTAAGGAGCTATACCTTCCATCGTCAGCTCATCAACATGAAGTGATGACTGCTAGATGCAAATACATACTTGAATAGCTTTAGCAAAAGACATAATACCTTCCCATTAAATATTGAGGGTTGCCTTTGATTTCTCTGGGATGCCTTTATCAGATCCTGACTTGGTGGCAATGGGATCACCTTGAGAGAGAGTATAAGAATTATATAAAAACTTTGTCTTTTTTATTATATTAAAACTCTTTCGAATACAAAAAGAATTTTGAAAATCAGTCTATAATTGACAGATATCGGTGTACATGCATAAAAAAAATATATATGTATACCAATCAAATTGAGATTCTCCATTTTCTCTAAAAACTCGAAAATGTTTTATGAGGTCATAGCCCACCACCACACCTTTAACTTAGAATGGAAACAAACAATGTTCTCAGAAATTGAACAGTAGCTGCATTTTATCTATTTATCACACAAATTTTTAATTTATTCTTTGGATCTAGAACTCTAGAAGTATAAAATTTTGCTTTCTACATCCTAAATTAGAGGTGAGCTATAAGACCTTTTATAAATTTAATTTAAACCTTATAGGGACTTTATAAAAACTTTCATTTTCTATAAGTTCATAAATTTTAGCTGATGGGATATCTCATAGAGCAAACAGAAAATGCATTTTGGAAATGATACAATATGGCACTAATTTCTAAAAGTGGGACTGTCTTGTTGTTAGAAATATGTTTTTGTAATCATGTACAATGTACATGTGTCTTATCTTTAAATCAACAACCAAATGCTAAACAAAGGCAAAACCAGTTGTACTCAATAAATGCACATTGTAGCATTTGTACTTGTAGCTTAAAGGACTGAGAATGCTTTGCCATTATTCAATGAAGGTTCAAGCTTGTTCATCTTGATCAATAAACGGGATGTTTAGGGTTGTGCAACTGCAAAATGCTATCATTATGCTTCTTAGTGTGTCGATGACAGTTTAAATTGAGTCGGCCCAAAATTCGGCGACGAGTTTGGCACTTTCAGTAGCCTCCATCAGCTCCTGTGAGTAAATGTGGTCTTTCCCCACAAACTATGGGGCACTTGATATTGTGTCTAGCCTGTCCTGTTACTTGCTATCATTATTAATTTCTTTATATATATCTGTTGTTATTTATGAATGTGGATATCTATATAAATAAAGAGAGAAGTCCTGACTGACTGACTGACTGACTGATTGATTGACTGACTGACTCATCAACGCCCAGCTCAAACCCTTGTACCTAGAAAGCTGAAATTTTGCACAGAGGTTCCCTTTAATGTAGACAAGGAATAAGGAAGGATTTTTCGAAATTCAACACCTAAGGGAGTTAAATAGGGGATGAAATGTTGAATATCTGTTTCCTTTTTAAGTTGAATGTCTGTTTTCTTTTCTTTAACTATTTTTTTTTTTGTGAATTCGTGGACAATGTTGTTGGTTACATGTGTAATAACATAAATATGTGAGATTGTGTATTTGTGTATAAATGTATTTCTAAGTTGTGTTATTTTAAGAATCTTTAGTTAAGCTGGCATGTAACTGTTTTTTGTCCCTAACAAATAAAATAAAATAAAAATAAAATAAAATATGTTTGTATGGAAAATCGTCATTTTCACGCGGGCGAAGCCGCTGGCAAAAGCTAGTAATGAATAAAATAAGACAAGTATTTTCTATATTATGGGATTGATTGAAAAGTAGTGTTTCCTCAGTAGCCTTGGTTCTATGAGTTTCTGAAGTACCTATGTGCGCAAGAAACATTTATTAGTGACTGCACCTAATTGCATTATCTTACTAACCTTAGTTTCTATATGGTAGAAATTATAGTGGCATTTTTTTTCTCAACTGCATTGGGATAACCCTTGTCATTTTATCATGTGCAGCGAAATAAGATGTCAATTGATAGGTCCTTGAGAAATGAACTTTCTGCAGACTAACTAACTGTAGAGACCTGAATATACTCGCTACTTGTAATACGCAAGTTTATTTTCAAGGCCATGTTAAAATCATGTCTGCAGTCTGATACTGATTGTAGTCTGTAACAATCTCATCATTTTCGTGCCTGTGCCTCAGGATACTTTGGTTTAGATGCAGGAAAAATTAAATCATTTAATCCATACATCTATCTATAGCTCCCATCAAAGTAGGTATTAGTCACCAAAATCCTGGAGATGTATAATTCGACACATTATGTACGCGGGCTGCACTAAAAGTATCGGGAATGGAATATTTCCACTGTTCCTGTCATGTTAAAATCTTTTTACCCGACTACGGCGAAGCCAAAAGGAAGGGTAATGATTTTGGCAGTCTATGTATGTATGTATGTATGTTCCACCGTAGCGCCTAAACTACTGAACGGATTTTAATAAATTAGGTGATAATAGATTCGTAAAAATAGCTATAGGTATAAATTGTCAAAAACTTACCTCAAAAAATATTAAATTGAGATAATCATCGCAAGTTTGGTATCAAATGAAAGGTCTTGGCGAGCACATTACAAATATGTATTATATTATAGTTTAAGTACACAAAAATAAAATTCAAATAAAAAAATTAAGTTCAAAAATCTAAATTCCGACTACTAACAAAATCGCGGTCTTAAAAGTAGAAAACAAGAAAATAATTCTTGTCTGATATTCTTCGTAGTCGTTGTTTTCTCGATGGATACCGCATTCGCTCTGTGAAGAGCAAAAAGCGGCTCGCGTTACTTGGTGCGTCAGAACTCTCGAAAGATTCCACGCAGGATCCTCAAATGCTGTATACAACATCGTATCAGGTGACGAATCCTGGATAAACGCGTACGAACCCGAAACAAAAAACCAGTCACGAGTTTGGGTGTTCGAAAATGAGTTAAAGCCAATAAAAATTGTTCGTTCACAGAGTGTTGGAGTGTTGCAAAAAAAATGGTGGCCACGTTTGTCTCCAAAACCGCCCATGTTACGACTATTCCTCTTGAGGGACAAAGAACGGTTAATGCAGAATGGTATGCTAGCATTTGTTTGCCACAGGTCGTTTCTGAACTCCGTAAAGAGAACTGCAACCGCCGCATCATCCTCCATCACGACAATGCGAGTTCTCACACCGCGCACAGAACAAAAGAGTTTTTAGAGCAAGAAAACATAGAATTATTAGACCATCCGCCATACAGCCCCGACCTAAGCCCTAATGATTTCTATACTTTCCCTAAAATAAAGAATAAATTCCGTGGACAGAGATTTTCATCACCTGAAGAAGCTGTGGACGCCTACAAAACGGGTCCCCTACGTTTCTTCGAAACACTATTCTTCGAAAATTGTTTCACCTAAAACTATTCATCGAAGCCTTGATACTACGACGTTTTGTTTGGTCTACGCCTTTTTTGATCGATGTTACTTTACACCGACCACCTTCCATCAACTTTTGTTTCACCAACGTTTGTTTGTTCTATGTAACGTTACTTCGAAAATATTTAGCCAACACAATAATACGTTCTTTTCGGCTCGGTGTTTTTTTTTTGAAGCATTGGTAATAATAACTGCCACTCGGGTCGATCTTTAGGTTAAGCCGCGCTTGCCTAGGTTGTTGGTCTGTGAATGGGTGAACACCACATACCCCAGGTTTTCTCCGTGCCTTGGAAAGCACGTTAAGCTGTTGGACCCGGCTGTCATAGATCGATAGATAACGATAACGATCGATAATAACCAAAAAGAAGGTAATAATGTGTTGGCTAAATATTTTCGAAGTAACGTTACATAGAACAAACAAACGTTGGTGAAACAAAAGTTGATGTAAGGTGGTCGGTCGGTGTAAAGTATCGAATAAAAAAAGGCGTAGACCAAAAAAAACGTCGCAGTATGAAGGCTTCGGTGAATAGTGTTCGGTGAAACAATTTTCGAAGAATAGTGTTTCGAAGAAACGTAGGGGACCCCTAAAACGGCCATTTTGGAGACCCCAACTTCCGAATGGAATGGTTGTTTCAATGATTGGTTCCATCGTATGGAAAAATGTGTCAAATTTTGCGGAGAATAGGTACTTCGAAAAGCAATAATTACATTTGAGATAGTAATGTTGTGTCACTTCCTTGATTCCCGAAATTTTCAGTGCCGCCCTCGTATGCATACCTTTTACAAAGAAATTCAATTTGAATGATTTTTATTTGGGGAGCATAAAATTCACCCCTAAGAATAGAAGAACAGGGGTTGATTAATTTTTTTCCTACTGAATTTTCAATTGTGAACGGATTTTGTTTAAATTTGGCACATATTTAATCATGATCATAATACAACAAGATCTGGATTTTATCTGAAGATGGATACATGGCAGTTGGAAGAGGTCCTCAACAGTTTACAGCAACTGTATTGTGTTGAACTTGATAGTCCAGTCCAATTAGTAGTTTCACCTCGGAATTTGAGTTACCCAGCTACAAACTCGTATAAAGTTCTATTTTGACATCCTTAAAGTTGCCTCAAAATTCACTTAGGGTGAATTTTGGACACCCGTCCACATCTATTAAAAATCTATGGTAAAAAAAAACACAAAAACAAAAAAAACACAAAAACAAAAAAAACACAACAACCGGTCCGGTCCGATCCGGTTACAAAAATCGATTTTTTGCAAATATCTCGTTTCCTATGGGTTTTTCGCTATTTGTATTTATGATCAATATTGTAGAGAATTAAATTCCCTGCAACTTTTGTTTCAAGTTTTTTTTATAAGTTTTTAAGCGCGGCGCTTCATCATTTAAGGTTAACCGGTAGGAAGATGGGATGGCGCAAGGGTGTCGACGCAAGTTGCATCCTACACCAAAGGCCTATCCAACTGCCATGGCAAAACATAATTTAAATAAAAAAATAACTGAAAAGTCCTCTGACTGACTAACTGACTCATCATCGCCTAGCCCAAACCCTTGGACCTAGAAAGCTGAAATTTTCTAAAGAGGTTTTCTTTGGAATGTAGACAAGGAATATGGAAGGATTTTTCAAAACTCAGCCCCTAAGGGAGTTAAAAGGGGATGAAATTTTATATATGAAATCTTCATTTTTGTAGTTTAAACCATGCAATTTGGTATATTTATCATTCTGGTACGTCTCGTGGGCTATTTTCACACATACACGCGGGCGAAGCCGCGGACAAAAGCCAATAATTTAAATTATCATCTTCTTCATCGTCCTCTTCTAAAATCAATAGTAGATTTTACAACAAGTGCACAAAACGAACCACCTTCATCCGAGACTTTTAGCTGCCCGAACCGAAGGCGAGAGCTGATACTAATGTCGAGGATAAAAATGGTTTTGTGGACGAGTTATAAACTCTGCTTTTCACTTCGAATGCGAGGAAATAAAACAGTAGTTTACCATATTTCTTTAATTAAAATCACTTTTTTTTTTAATCTTTCGAAATTGATATTAGGCTTGCAAACCTATACAGCCTACTATTAAATTAATTTTGTAACAATAATTTTCATACTTACCGTACTTGAATTTAAATTTTAATATCTTTTAAGTCTTACAAAACACATAAGGCAAATAAATTAAAGTAAATATTATAAAACTAGCTGTGCCCGCGACTTCGTTCGCGTGGTTGTCGAAAACTAAAATGCGTCGCTTAGACAAAAGTACATTAATCATTACACTGCGTTAACTTACAGACGCTGTATAAAAAAAGGAGAGGGTAATGCAAACCACAGACTATATGTATACTAAAGTTTAGATGGATCGGCCGAACGGATCTTGATGAAATTTGAAACAGAGTAGAAGACTGACACTCCGTTCCGCTTTGCCCAAAGCGGGAGGGGTTCTACTGACTAAAAACCATCAATATTTCTTCTTAGCCCTTGTGCCGAGAGCGCGGAATCTCTTTCGAACAACCCGCAGCCACGACGGGACCCGCAGCCCTAACGGTTGGTTTAGGTTGGCCTGACTTGAGTCTAACAAAATTTGCATTTTAAAGCTTAATATTTCACAAACGAAGGATTCGTTAATCGAAAAAGTGTTTGAGCAAACTAACAATCTTTTTCAAAGACCTATCTAAAGACACCCCACATTATGGGCTTCGCAAGAAAAAAAAAGCGTGTTAAAAAAACCTCCCCTTTTTTGTGTACGTACAAATGAACAACGCCATCTATCGAAGACAAAGATAAACTGCTAAAATTGAATGCATGGAAAGCGATCAATCATACTATAGGGTTTAGGCTATGTAGACTTTGAAAGCAGTTCCATTTAGACTTCTTACCTACAGAGTACCTTAAGCTATCATAACATTTTTAAAGTTATCTTTGGAAGGCATTTATTAAAAAGTACCACATTCATTTAATAGATGTCGCTGCATGTCTTGATCATAATGATAAAGTTCTTCTTGAAAACTATAAATTCAAATATCTTTTGATAGACAGCACCGATTACGATGAAACAAAGACTAAGTAATACCCCAAGTTATGCACAATATTTATGTATAAAAGTTACCTACATTAGTTTCGTAAATTTTACGTGATGCTTAGTCATCGAAACAGACAAACAGATAAACAGACAAAAATTCTAAAAATGCTGGAAATGAGTTCTGTTGGTTATACTTTAACACCCTGACAATTCCTTTTTTTAATATTTTCAATGTACAAAAATATTTTTTCTACAGATTTATTATATGTATAGATATAGATAACAAATTCTATCTATGAACTTCTTATTGTGTTTGGCTGTATGGCTCATTTTCTTTGCCTTAATAAAGATACATTTATGAGTAGATACGTTAATGCCCTTGTGCACAAAATTCGATTTTGTGCAGCCTATATCCTGCACAAATAAGCACTTTCAGACCATGAGAAGTGAAAAAGTCATTTATTCAAACTAGGCTGATAATCAGCACTTTTCGAACGTAAAAATTTACTTTACTTTACTATTTACATTTTTATAAGACAGTCCCCCAAAACCCCCACCCATCGACACTTCCTAGTGTTGAGCTGGAAAGAAGAAGTGGCGGAGCAAACTCCCCAACACACATCTGTCTGTTGGTGTCAGTTCAATTTAAGATTTAAAGACACAATCAGTAATAAACGAAAGTATATAACAATAAACAATGTAAAAATAAAATAATAAATACATAACATAACAGTAAACTAATTTTGGATTTAACTTTATTATTAGAATTTTTAATGGTTTCGCTTAAGAATTTTGATTTTGCAATAATACAAATCTTCTGAAATAATTTGGAATAATTTTTAACATTTTCTAGAAAAGTTGTATCAAACCTGTGTTTTTTAAGACCATACAACTCGTATAATCGGGCTCGACTTTCGTAAATACCTGGTGTAGTGTAGCCCTGAAGCCAACAGAAGGTCCCTTAATGTTAATAGTTTTAGACTTAAAAATAGATTGGTATTCATTTTGCACAACATCAAAAAGGGCTTTATAAATTTCTTTAGGAGTCTCGTGCTCTACTATTTACGGTGTTACTTTAAGTGCTACATTATTTTTAAATTTATTGCAACATTTGCAACGACTAGCTGTATGAGGCCTGCAATCTATTTTGCGCGGCTTTTTTTTAATGGCATAGGTAAGCTAGCTATTAAACCACAGTGATCAGACACTAGTGGTACACAAAAAAAAATACAAATATTAATTAGTGTTACTTAACACTAATATTTGTTCTCGGCAACATAATCACTAAACATATTATCAAGGCAAGTTGATGAAGAAGCCGTGATCCTTGTAGGTTCAAAAAACAGGTTAACTCAATTAAATGATCTAAACAGATTGAGAAATGTGATACTTAATGGAGTAACATCTAAAATATTAACATTAAAATCTCCACATAAAATTATTGATTTTAACTTATTAAGTGAATCCTCGAAACGAGTAAAGTCCCCAGATGGGGGTCTATATACACAAATAACTAAGTATCGCTCGAGTTCAACGCAAGAAAACTTCCGACTGCTATAGTATTTCAAAGTCCTCTTCTTTATCGCCGTGAAGAAAATTTTTGAATCATAAATTGTAGGGAATTTAATTCTCTACAATATTAATCATATACACAAATAGCGAGAAACCCATAGGAAACGAGATATTTGCAAAATAACTTTTTTTGTGACCGTTGACCTTAGATTTTTAATAGACGCGGACACCCTACCTTATGTGAATTTTGAGACAGCTTTTAGGATGTCAAAATACAAGTCCATACGAGTTTGTAGCTGGGTATCTCAAATTCCGAGATTCCTACCTAATTTTGGCTAACTTGACTGGACTATGATGAACTTTAAACCTTAAACCTAACTGGAGTTTGACTGTCTACCTACAAAGGTCTGACAATGGAGATGGAAGACAGTTGCAAGAGGTCTTCAACAGTTTACACAAACTGTATAGTGTTTGGGCTCACTTCATAGACCTTGACCACTTGAAACCTAACTGGGCTATGGCTGTCATCAAGTGTCTGAGGATGAATATTTAAGGCTGTTGAGGGAAACCCATATTTAGAAAGACACAATAAGAATATTTCAGCGATTAATGCAAATATTTCCTTTAAATTGATACCTAAGTAAATGAAAATGTAAAAAAAAAATACAAATACTCAGAGTAGAGTGAGTAAACCTGTAATTGGTGCATTTAACACCAATGATGCACTTTATTGTTATAATATCAGGTCACTATTTTTTGTTATTATTTAGGCAGTGAAAGTGTAGTCATGTGACTGTCGGACTTCCAAGTCATATGTCAAAAATTACGAACTCAAGACCTTTGACAGCATTGTTTCATTTGGGCAGACAACACACTAACCTACTATGTAAGATTTTTGTCCTACAGTTAGTAATGAGAAAAATGGTCTTGTGGTATTAACAATTTCTGAGTAAATTACCAATTTCTGTTAAATTATATAAATATTAACGAAGTAATAACTAAAAAATCAGCTGGTTAGTGACCTCGTTATCGATACATGTTGGAAGGAGACGACTCTTTGATCAAACCATACATTTTGTAGGAAAAATACTTTTTCAAATAATTTAGGTGATTATCAGCAGATTCAAAAAAACACCCTGTTACTAATATTTTTTTTAGAATCGTCAAATCAACATCTTTCATCCCTGCTACCCCTATTACCTACCTACCACAATCGCGAGTTTTCGTTCAAAATTGTTGGGCGTCTCATCAAAATGAAGCTACTCACGGAAAATTAGCTTGATAGGAATCAAGTGCAAAAATGTACCGTGGCATCCGGACTATAAGTCAAAACACACGAATAAAATTGATAGCAACCTAGACATATTCTTTATTAAAATTTGAATGTCAAAAATAAAATTGAATCCGTTCTGTTTTCTAGGAGACAAATTGGCAATACGAAATGTCGATTTAATAATTTTTTTAATAAATTTTTTGTGTATATGATCGGTCTCAGCTGCAGCTGTCTCTATCGTACTCTGCTCGACGCTGTCTGGGTTGGTCCGTGGATGGGTCACCACACGTTACATACAGTGTTTCCTCCGTACCTCAGAAAGTACGTTAAGCCTTTAGTCCCGGCTGTCATTTCTTCATTTTTGGCAGTCATTACAGGTAGTCAGTGACCCAAAAATCTGACAACCAGTCTTACCAAGGGTTATCATACCCAGTACTAACTGGGCTGTGGAGGTCAGATAGGCAGTCGCTCTATGTGTAATACTGGTATTTAGATGCATCTGGTTAAACGGGAAGCCGACTCCAACTTAATTAGTAAAATGTTAGGCAGAAGTCAATGCTCAAAATGTATGGAGCAATGGTGCCTTTTTTATATTATCAAAGCCGCTATAAAAAATCTTTAATTTAATTCAATATTTTAAATGTTACACTACTAACCTAACAAACAGAATGTTGTATGGAGTTAAGACTTGAAACTCAATCCCGACTGAGTTAATTTCATTTGTAAAACTTGGTTTTTCATATATCTATTAAAAAACGCCTATAACCGCAAAATACTGGCATTTCTTGATTTTACACTTATTATGCCTTTGCAATATTTAATCACACTAACCATTATTAGTATTGCTATTCATTACCAATACTAACGGTTAGTGTGATATAATACAGGTTGCAGTTTTTTGGTTTAATTCTTGAAACCAGCAATAGCTTTTTCAAAAATCTAATATTGTTTTGTTCACATCGAAAATCAAATTCTTGATTTCTTTTGCCCAATTTGCTCTAGTGTCTATAATTTCAGATTTACTTCGATTAGCTAACGTAAAAATAACCCGATTTCGAGCTTTTCCACCATACGAAAATCGCGCTTTTTATGTAATTTTATGAGCATGCATACAGTCTCATTACTGGTCGCGATTTATATTTGTGTACAGATATAATAGAAGCAATATTATTATTATTAGCCATTTGTGTCCCACTTCAGGGCAAAGGCCTCCCTTCCCTCTTTCCACTTATCCCTAAAGGATATATGGAAAGCTAAAAAAATGATGTAACTATGCACAAATGAATTAAGATACCTACTCGAATGTATGCAAAGCCCAAAATAAAGATAATCAATATACCACCTTCTTAGGAATGTGCTCAAAAATGATAATTTACACATAACAGTTTGGCTAAGATGTTAAGTTCATGGGATATGATGCGACTGCAGAAACAAGTGCTGCTCAATCTACTGATGACGCATGCTCGATGGGATTGAGTGAGAATGCCATCCCAGCTAGCGTTTCCTGCAAATTCGAGCTTTTAGTGTTCATCTTCAAATCGTTAATACACACATCAAAAGTGTCTAGGGATCAACATATATTTTTGCAATAACTTTTCTCCTGATTGATATTAATTAAAATTTTCTTTAAGGATTCATCAAATAAAGTGTTTTCGTTTGTCACAGTAACGATAAACCAAGTCACCTTTGCATTAATAAAGAAATTTGCCATTTTCCTAATAAAGGAATTTTTGACATTTGAACCACTAACATTAAAGTTCGAAAAAAAGACTGAAATAACAGTTTTCTTTAAAATTTTATTGGGTAACTTAAACAATTAATAATCCGTGTTTCTACCGCGAACACTAACAACACAAGAACATCGGTTTGGCATACTCAAAATGAGTTCATCCAAATCACGCTGTGGAATGGCCGCCCATGTTCGTTGCAACAACAAAAAAAGGTCTTCTTGCGACTGGATACCCTCCATATTCGGCAGAGCTCTTCTCTGTAGCATATCCCATGCATGCTCAATCGGGTTCAAGTCTGGCGACTGAGCAGGCCAGGGCAGGACATTGATGTTAGCTGCGACGAGAGTCTGTCTTACAACTCTTGCGGTGTGCGGTCGTGCATTATCATGCATTAACTGAAATAAGGGACCGATTTGCACGGAACGATGACGTCTGATACAATCGTCTCAGCATAAATTTGAGCGTTGAGGTTGCCTCTGATCCAAATCAACTCAGTTCTTCCGCCGATCCAAATACCCGCCCATACCATGATGGTTCCACCACTATAAGGGTGGACTTCCTGGCAGGATTTTAATCGCTGTTGGCGTCCAGGGGTTCTCCAGTGTCGTATACGTCTTGTATCCGATCTCATACCAAAACGAGACTCATCAGAAAAGCACACGAAACGCCATTGTTCTTCTGCCCAATTTCTGTGTTCAAGAGCCCATTGATATCGACGATGATGCGGTCGCCGTAGCCGAAACCGGCTTGGAAGGATTATTATTATTATTATTACCCGTAGCGGTCTTCGGGAATGAAGGTTCACTTCATGCAAGCGGTTTCTGACTGTTTGGTCGCTAATTAAGTTCCCTGAAGAGTGATGAAGCCTCACGGCTAACATCATGGCGGTTATTGTTGGAGCTCTTCGAGTTAAGATTTGAATGTATCGGTCTTGTCTCCGTGTGGTGCAGCGATACCGTCCTCCATGGCGCTCAGCCACGGTACCAGTGCTTCGGTAACGTGTCCAAAGTCGACTGATAACACTGACTTGTATTCAGAGCTAAAGCCACAGTACGTT
This sequence comes from Diarsia dahlii, assembly GCA_949775195.1. Lineage (NCBI taxonomy): Eukaryota > Metazoa > Arthropoda > Insecta > Lepidoptera > Noctuidae > Diarsia > Diarsia dahlii. Next base: position 15,242,603 of record OX459189.1, read on the forward strand.
GCCGGGAACCAGCTTCTATCATTCCCACGGCTCTGAGCATTTCTTCCCTGCTTAAATGACGTCGCCGCTCCATAATAACGTTGGTTTTAATCAGTAGTAGGGAAACAGTAGCACTAATAATGTCTTCAATGCGTTGTATGTTTTTTTAAGGAAAATATTGACAGCTGATTTTCATCTTTTACTCGAATTTGATTGACAGTTCCTGATTCAAATTATGAAATGCACCAAAAAGGATCCATATAAATTTATAAAATCATAAGGTCATGGGGCAGAATCTGACCCAGTTAACGATAGTCTTCCTACAAAAACCAAATTAGTTTTATATCGTTAAGTATTAACCTACACTAAATTTAAGATGGTTTTTTTTTTTTTAAGCCATGGGAATAAAATGTTAAAGATGAATAAAAAATAGGTAATTTATTACCTATTTTTTATTCATCTTTAACATTTAGATAAAACAATTTCAGTGAAGCATTCTGTTAAATAAACAAAAGAAGCACTCGCGTCAGCGTCGTCTGCTACGCGGACGATACGCTGGTGCTGGCACAGGAGGGGTCGTACGAGGCGGCGGCCGAAACGATTGCGCGCGGGGTTGCGATAGTCGTCGAGAGGATCCGGCAGCTGAGTCTCGAGGTGGCACTTCACAAGTTGGAGGCCATGGGCTTCCATGGACGTGGGTAAGTGCTGCCGTCGGGATCCCAGCTAACGGTGGGAAGGGTTCCCATCGGCGTCGAGTGTACTTTGAAGTAGGTACTAGGGCTCGTCCTCGACAGCCGGTGGAACTTCGTGGAGCACTTCCGACGTTTGGCTCCCAGACTGGAGCGGGCCGAGGCTGCCTTCAGGTGGCTCTTACCCAATTTGGGGGGGCCAAAAGCCTCCTGCCGGAGGCACTATGCGGGGATCGTGCGGTCCATGGCCCTCTACGGGGCCCCGGTGTGGGCGCGTGCTTTGACGAAGCGGGCCGCCCACTACTTGAACGCGCCTCAAAAGGTGCTGGCCGTTTGGCTAGTCCGTGGGTACCGCACGATCTCCCGCGAGGTGGTGAACCTCCTTGCCGGATTGCCGCCATGGGATCTGGAGGTGATAGTCCTCGCGCGCCTGCATGAATGGCGCGCGGAGGCGCTACACCGAGGGGTCACTCCGTTGCCGCGGCAAATTGCCGCTCTGCGGACGGACCTCCGGCACAGAATACATAATAGTACTACGTACAGAAGGGACACTCCCTTCCCCGCGCTCATATTAAATACCGCACCTCACCCCGCACTTCGAGGTATTCGTCGTCGACACTTGAGCAATGGCTCGCGCTCGTATTAGTCGTCGTTCGGTTTTCGCGACGCAGACCGTTGCACTTTCCGCGCCATTTTTTAGGCTACGATAACCCTACTAGAGTTTACGCACACATTTGCACGTGCACGTCGTGCACAAACGTTATTTGTTTATGTAGTAGTAATAGGTAATTATTTTGCGGGCGTTGTATGGAGTGTCCGAGGTGTGCCTCCGGTGTGATCTCATGGCGGCATGGAGACAGCGACTGTCGCAACCCCGTGCAGGGAACGCCATGATAGTGGCGGTAAGTCCCCTCTTTGAGGAGTGGCTAGAGAGGCGCCATGGCGCCCTCACCTTCCGTCTGACGCAGGTCCTCACCGGACACGGATGTTCTGGGAGGTACCTGCACCGAATCCAGCGGGAGGAAACGCCCGGATGCTACCACTGCGAGGATCGACCGGAGGACACGGTGGAGCACACTATGGAGGTGTGCCCTGCTTATGCGGAGCCCCGCCGTGTTCTCGTAGTGGCGATCGGCGGCGGCGACCTCTCGCGTCCGGCCCTGGATGTTTGTCTTGGGCCCGACATCAAGATCAAATAGATACGCTTGCGGCGTTTTTAAACGATACAATTATTTCTGTGGACATTGATCATGTCGAATAAAACTTTTTTACAAAAAAATAAAACCGACTTCCACAAAAAAGTGAAAAATAAACTTAAGAAGATAAATCAGCTTCTGAAGTTGGTGACATTTGTTCATTTGACTTCATGTTTTTGCCACCGACTTCAGAAGCTGATTTATCTTCTTAAGTTTATTTTTCACTTTTTTGTGTTTTATTTTTTGTTGAAGGCGGTTTTATTTTTTGTAAAAAGTTTTTATTTTTCACTTTTTAATAGTTCACATGTGCTTACCCCTTCACAACGTACCGGCGTGATGTTATGTTATGAACTGGTGTAAACAATAGACAGACATGAGATTTCAGCAATCCCAGTCCATTTGCTATCATTTATTGAGGAGTTCCGTTGCCTATCTCCGAAGATCTTCATCAGATATTCACCAAATTGAAATGGAACCACTTTCAGAAAGTACTCTTCCAAAAATGGGGGAGAAATCGGTGAACATACATAAAAAAATGTGTATTGTACACATCTGCATACCCCCTCAGAGCATACAGGCGTGATGTTACGTCATGATAATGTCTAATCAATAAACATCCAAGTGATTCCAGCAATTACGACAGATTTGCCGTCTATTTTTGAAGAGTTCCATTTTATATCTCCGAAGATCAGCACCAGATCTTCACCAAATTAAAATGGAACCACCTCAGGAGTATACTCTTTCAAATAAAAAAAGAATTTTGAGAATCGGTCCTCAAATGGTAGAAAGTAGGCTTACTCTTGAATACATAAAAAAAACCTCTTCCTTTTTTGAAGTCGGTTAAAAACTCTTCTATACTTGTTTTGTTGTTTGTATTTTTTTTTCAAATCATGTTTACTATCAAGAAACCAATAAAATGTACTAAGTCTTGTTATAATTAACATAATCAATGTTTTTTTATTTTTTAGATTAATGGTTTTTTCCCGGTATCTGCGTTAATGCGACATATATTTTCGTAAACTAGAGACGTTTATCTTAACATCCTACCTATTTTTTTTTCTGTAGGCCCTGGGTATATTTTCCATACTTAGTCGCCCAATGACCTTTATTACAAAGCCACATCTCAATCTCAAGAAATCCGCATAAAAATGCTTGATCCCTAGACACTTTTGATGTGTGTATAACCGTTTTCCGCAGTATGGAGACTTATACTATTTGTGGTAAATAAATTGACAAACTTCATCACCAACATATAATAATACTAGCTGATGCCCGCGGCTTTACCCGCGTGGATGTCGTTCAAATTATATACTAAAACCTTCCTCTTGAATCACTCTATCTATTAAAAAAAACCGCATCAAAATCCGTTGCGTAGTTTTAAAGATTTAAGCATACAGACAAACAGACAAAAATAGCGACTTTGTTTTATACTATGTAAGGACTAGCTGACCCACGCAACTTCGTCTGCGTCACATAAATATAGCTTATAACCTTTCTTGATAAATCGACTGTCCAACATAAATTAAGCTAAATCGTAATTAACAAAAAATCTTATCTTTCCACTTTATAATATTAGTTTAGATGGTTTAGATTAGCTTAGATTATCTTAAAGTGAGAATTATTATATATCTCTTACTGTTAAATATACAAAAACACCCCTGTACTTGTAAACATTATGATGCAGTAAATATTTTGAATTTGAATTTCCCGGAGGCCAGCCAGAATCCCCCGTACCTACATTGCGACGCGCGAATTATTTTACCGCGCGGATATTTTTACATTGCGATATCTTCTAAGATATTTATTTAAACTGTATAGAGTAAAAGGGCATAAATATTCTATATTAAATTTCCGTTCTAACAAACACATTTATTTAGATATAGATTAATACCATATGGGTTAAATAAGCTTCGCAAAAAATAATTCTTTCTAACCTAACATTTTAATAGTAAATAAAAAAATTAAGTTCAAAAATCTAAAACCCGACTACTAACAAAATCGCGGTCTTAAAAGTAGAAAACAAGAAAATAATTATTGTCTGATATTCTTCGTAGTCGCATGCCACTGATACCTGATGCTCCTTCATGGCGTTCTCTTTGATACAAGGTGGCATGCGACTACGAAGAATATCAGATAATAATTATTTTCTTGTTTTCTACTTTTAAGACCGCGATTTTGTTAGTAGTCGGGTTTTAGATTTTTGAACTTATTTTTTTTATTTGAATTTTATTTTTGTGTGTACTTAAACTATAATATATTACATATTTGTAATGTGCTCGCCAAGACCTTTCATTTGATACCAAACTTGCTATGGTTATCTCAATTTAATATTTTTTGAGGTAAGTTTTTGACATTTAAATTCCGTCTTATAAAGAATTTATATTTATATAGCATAAGTCACCCGGGCTATTCTTACGAATCTATTGACACCTAATTTATTAAAATCCGTTCAGTAGATTAGGCGCTACGGTGGAACATACATACATACATACATACATACATACATAGACTGCCAAAATCATTACCCTTCCTTTTGGCTTCGCCGTAGTCGGGTAAAAAGGGTTACAGTGAGTCAATCTTAAAAGATAGACATTATGCTGTCGCGGACTTTTTTTTAGAACTTTTAAAGAGGAAAAATTCTTTCATACATGATATTTGCGTTACTTAAACCGTTTTCGCAGCGCACGCAGCGGAAGCTCTCAAAAAGGATAAACCTTTTCCCGTTCTTGTAACATTTTTCATTTATGCTCCGCTCCTATTAGCCGTAGCGTGATGTTATATAGCCTAAAGCCTTCCTCGATAAATGGACTATCCAACACAAAAATAATTTTTCAATTCCAATCAGTAGTTCCTGAGTTTACCGCGTTCAAACAAACAAACTCTTCAGCTTTATAATATTAGTATAGATATCAACAGGGTGTAAACGGACCGTTCACGAAGCCGTCAACCAAGCATTCTGTACATCAAACTAAGTAACCCTATGCAAAAATAATTGCTGAGAAACAACTTTTGTTTTGGTAAAAATCACGTTTAACGGTAAAACTCAATGCAGTACACTCAACACATTGTACTGATTTATGCTTTAAATAATAAATGGGTCATAGAGGTATTAAAGTAAAGTTAAAACTTTTAATGAGCAGTGGTGGCCCAGTGGTGGCGGCCCCGACTTACGAACAGTAGATCGTGGGTTCGAACCCAGGCAGGCTCATTACTTTGTGTAATTTATTTCATCGCCGCTGCTCTCAAAACGGTGAAGGAAAACATCGTGAGGAAACCGGCATGTCTTAGAACCAAAACATTCGAAGACATGTGACATCTACCAATCCGCACTGGGCCCGCGTGGTAGATTATAGCCCATTCCCTCTCTAAGAGAGGAGGCCTGTGTCCAAGCAGTGGGAACATTAATAGGCTGTTGATGATGATTCAAAAAATGAATATTTATCTTACTTTTACTAGTAACGTATTCAAGGATTGAACACCCAGAAAACGCGGCGTTAAGAGCAAGCGTAGCAAGCTAGAAAATTTTAGTGGCATACGGCAGACCGAAACATTTACGTAGGGCTAGTTCAAACAGCCATACAGGCAGCGCCTTAAAGTAAGGAAAATACAACACTGCTTGGTTGTCCTTATTTTTGCAACGTAGTCCCGATTACAATAGTTTTTTATATGATTTGATAACCATGACTTGATCTGTAAGGCCTAATAAAAACGCCAAGTCACACAACCAATTAGGATTTTTGAGTTCCACGAACATTTCTGAGTACGCATCATGCACCTGCTCAGCGAGCCCGCTTAGTAACGCGCGTGAAATATTATTTGTAAACATCAGCTATATTTTCCTTCAAATGGACGAGGGAATATTTTTGTTGGTGGGCCACTGACATAGTGCCGGCGCGGCGGGCCGCATGCGGGCCGCGGTCTGTGCATCCCTGCTTTAGAGCCATCGTTAGTGCCTTGGGTTGGGAGGTCAATCTGATCATGAAAAACAGTCCTAGTGACTATATTTATCTAATTTAATTTTTACCTTGTTTGTTGCATTTCAAAAGATTGAATTTTCAACTTTAGCATCATTCCAGATTTTGTTTATTTTCTATTATTTTTTACATACATTACTACATTCTGTCATTTAGACTGTGTTGAACAGGGTAAATTATTAATAGTATTATTATTTAAACTTATGCTTTCCCTTTCTTTTAATAATTGTAAATATTTACCTACTCAGTCTTGTTAGCACTACTCTGCCTAAGCTGGTCTACAACTCGACTGAGACCACTACTACTAGGCTACTTTATGACCTTTATCGAATTTTCGTCGGTGCTCGACAACTGTCTGTGGCAATATTTCATAGCAGTTATGACACTGACAGCTTTTTGAATGCGGTTTTGATGTGCTGATCGTAGTCAGTTTCATTGGAGAAATCAGCTATAAATCGGATGTTATTCCGACTGTCGTACTAAGCAGTGTTTTCTTTTTCTCCATACAGTTGAAACAACGAGAGAGCAGTGCGAGGCCCGTACTTCGCACGGACGGCATCAGTACGGCGATGTCAATCCAGGCGGCATCGCAGGCGCGGTGGCAGAACGCCATCACCCGTCTGAATTGAAAGCGCCCTATGACATGCACATGACCGGTATAGTTCATTTAGTTTTTCCTTAAATATTTAGTTTTTATTATGCCAAAAAAACACAGATTCGGATGCAGAACCACCCATGCATTTCCGCAAAGTAACGCTTGGCTCCATGGCTTAAGGCGCAGATAAGAGGGACACCGTAAAAACGACCTGTTTTTCGTTGCAGAGTTAGCGGTATTGCTACTTATTACAATTCCAAAAAAAACACAGTGTATAGTCAAATGTATAGGTAAAAGACTTATGCAAAAATATTTTCTAAAATTAATCAAGAACCTCGAAAAAAAAAATCACGAAATCACAAAAAAATCACTCGAAAAAACTTTTTCGTCTCGAAATGCTCAATATTTTGAGCGATAACTATTTTTTTTTTTTTACTATCAGAAAGGAAATTTAACCAACTAAAGACATGTAAAAATATTTTAACATTACAGCGTATTTTTTTTTTTAATAAATTAAATCTGCGAACTATCGTTCATAATGGTAGTCACGAGAATCAAACGCATCCCCATTTTCAACCTTATTTGTTTAGGCGTGTCAAAAGTCATTGTAGTAATAATAGATTTCACACCCCTTTTTAATAAATGACGCCATTTTTTACTGAATACTTTAAAGATAACACAAGCCAAATTACAGCATATCAGAGCAAGTGGTCAAAGATCTAACGACGTTACATAAAGATATCCTTAAAGTAGTAACGATAGTCTGGCAATTGACAGGGGAGAATGAAAGGAAAACGAACGTGTTGTGTCGACCTCAAGTAACATCTGGGCCTAGGGAAGTAAGATGATGATAAAAAATCCTTTGAATTTGAAATATATATGTTTTTGTTTTGAATAGGTCGGGATAAGAGATCAAGTTCCAGATCGGGCAGAAGAGAAGTTGAAAAATCTAGTAAAAGAACGAATAGTGCCTCTGAGAGGTACTGGAATAGCAGTAGAGAGGAAGAAGTGCATGATCGACCTAGACCAAAACATTCGGCGACACCACACGACGGAAAAGGTAAAACATTCGTTTAATTTTTATGTCAAGTATGTTGTTTATAATAGTACATTATGGTACAAGTGTGTAACGTTGGTGATTACCGCTGAGGCGCCATTGAGACCCGAGCCGTCAGGTGAGGGTCTTAAGAAAGCCGAGGACGGTAATCATCAATACACACGTGTATCATACGACGTTTTTCAACACATTTGTGAATAAAAGAATACTAAAAAGTCATCTTCAACAGTTAAAACGAGTTCTGATTTTTTTTCACAATGGCGTATAAATTAGTCGGTTTTCCTATGCGCGCGCATCTACAGTTCGACCAACTTATCTGTGCATGCGGGAAAACACGGAACTAAAATAAATGTACTAAGTTTGACGTAGCGATGCATTTTTTCTTGACCAGTGGCGCCACCATGAAATTCACACTTAAAATGGTCATACTAAGAATGACGATCGGCCATAGACTAAATGAATGAGCGCGATAGAGTTTTAGCCACGTATAAAATGAGGAAAAAGTTTTCTTTATTACAGAGAAAATAAAAGTTATATTATTTAAGTGAAAGTTTCATTTAATAAAATCGTACAAGTTGAAATTATCTATTTAAATTCAAATTTGCATGAAATGAGCAAGCACTAAGTACATTAACTTATTTTTACTATTGAACACGATCTTTTTTGTATCGAAACTTTTTTATGAACGTAGCAACTCAACCAATAAAATTTAAAAAAAAACCCTATAACTCACTAGTGAATAATAGCAATGAAAAAGTCACAGTTTGATTATAGGTGTCATTATGTGCCTATTTGCGGTGAAATTATAGCCACTTTATGAGCAAGTGTGTTGAAATAGTACATTATGGTACAAGTGTGTAACGTTGGTGATTACCGCTGAGGCGCCATTGAGACCCGAGCCGTCAGGTGAGGGTCTTAAGAAAGCCGAGGACGGTAATCATCAATACACACGTGTATCATACGACGTTTTTCAACACACTTGTGAAGAAAATAATACTAAAAAGTCATCTAAACAGTTAAAACGAGTTCTGATTTTTTTTCACAATAGCGGAAAAATTAATCGGTTTTCCTATGCGCGCGCATCTACAGTTCTACCAACTTATCTGTGCATGCGGGAAAACACGGAACTAAAATAAATACTAAGTTTGACGTAGCGATGCATTTTTTCTTGACCAGTGGCGCCACCATGAAATTCAGACTTAAAATGGTCATACTGTAACAATATGGCGATCGACCATAGACTAAATGAATGAGCGCGATAGAGTTTTAGCCAAGTATAAAATGAGGAAAAAGTTTTCTTTATTACAGAAAAAATAAAAGTTATATTATTTGAGTGAAAGTTTCATTTAATAAAAACGTACAAGTTGAAATTATCTATTTAAATTCAAATTTGCATGAAATGAGCAAGGACTAAGTACATTATTTTTATTTTTACTATTGAACACGATCTTTTTTGTATCGAAACTTTTTTATGAACCTAGCAATTCAACCAATAAAATTTAAAAAAAAACCCTTTATCTCACTAGTTAATAATAGTAATGAAAAAGTCACAGTTTGATTATAGGTGTCATTATGTGCCTAATTGCGGTGAAATTATAGCCACTTTATGAGCAAGTGTGTTGAAATAGTACATTATGGTACAAGTGTGCAATGTTGGTGATTACCGCCGAGGCGCCATTGAGACCCGAGCCGTCAGGTGAGGGTCTTAAGATAGCCGAGGACGGTAACCATCAATACACACGTGTATCATACGACGTTTTTCAACACACTTGTGAAGAAAATAATACTAAAAAGTCATCTTCAACAGATAGAGCGAGTTCTGAATTTTTTTTCACAATAGCGGGAAAAAATTATCGGTTTTCCTATGCGCGCGCATCTACAGTTCGACCAACTTATCTGTGCAGGCGGGAAAACACGGAACTAAAATAAATGTAGAGTTTGACGTAGCGATGCATATTTCTTGACCAGTGGCGCCACCATGAAATTCAAACTTAAAATGGTCATACTGTAACAATGACGATCGACCATAGACTAAAAGAATGAGGTTAATTTATTTTAAAAAAAAGTTATATTTATAATATTACAAAAGTTATATTATTTGAGTGAAAGTTTCATTTATTAAAAACGCACAAGTTAAATTTATCTATTTAAATTCAAAGTTGCATGAAATGAGCAAGCACTAGGTACATTAATTTATTTTTACTATTGAACACGATCTTTTTTGTATCGAAACTTTTTGAAGAACATAGCAACTCAACCAATAAAATTAAATTAAAAAAAAAACGGTATTACCCGGTTAAATTGAAAATGCTCTGTTTAATCGCATATAATTTGCAATATGGTACTAACTTAACTTTGTAGTGATAATTCTATTATGCACTAGTGTATAATATTATTATGCACGTGTGAGTTATAGTTCGGTTTATGGCCCTAAGAACGATGTAATAAGGTTCACTTTACGAGCAAGTGTGTTGAAAAAGTCTTTATTCGCTTTTCTTTTTTTGTCAATAGATGGACAGTCATTACAAGATATGGATATCTCTCCGGATAGGAGTACACCGCTCTCTGAGAATTCGTATGGAGCAAGGGAAGCTGCTATCGTACGGAGTAACACAGATAATAATGCAGTTCCACCTGTGGTTGTACTCGATAACTCTAATCAACAGGTATATTTTTGCTACTTAGTGTAACTTGTTGCTTAGTTAATATATCAAGTCCTTATAATTATCTGCTTCGCTACAAGCTCAAGTGGAGTGTTGCGACAGTGACTGTGGTGAAAACAAATACGAGGAATTGATTAGGGCTCATTACGGTATGCTACAAAAAATCGCAACGATATGCACGCACATTAAAAAAAAATTAAGTTGACAGGTCAGAGCGACAGCTAGATGCTAGTGGCATCGTGTGTGGCCGTAAACGGGGCTTAACTGACGTACTTCTCGAATGTTACAGACTGGGTCGTTATTAGCAGCGGCGTTACCACGTATCGTGGCAGTTCAGCCGCAGGTGACGATACCGCCTCCCAACAACAATGGCGCGACGGCATCGCCCATCGGCATCTGCGACGGGAACCGCAGCGGCTCCGGCACGCCGCACCGCGACCCCGGACCGCCCACGCCGACGCACTCCGAGAATATAGACCCGCATGCACCCCCGCTGCACCTAGATACAGCGCTACCTAGGAAAAGTAAGCCCCAGGATTCATATATTCATGTGACATTATGCAGAATCACGAAACAATATTCGATCTTAATAATACCTGGTCATAAGTATTACATTTTAGAAAATATGACTAGTTCAAGCAAAAAAAACGTATAAGACCTTTTGTATAGAGTTATTCCAAAATTTATTTCCTTTTGATAATATAGCAAATATTTCCAAACATTTGAACAATTCATTATGTTCGCGTTTCAGTGGAATGCCTCGGAAGTTATTCGCAAGTTGTGGGCGGGACTCTCCACCACGCGCCTCCGATGTTGACGCCGTCGCTCGTCAACTATGTGCGGTCGGACTTGACGTCACATGTAACAGGCTGGCCTGCGGATATCCTAGAGAAACAGGTAACTTGAACGTATTCCATGTTCATTACAGTGCTCCATGGTTCGTTTGAAGTGACATTAATCGAAACTAACGCCCCCATTTTGTTTTTGAATACAATTTCCATAAACATTCTCACCTAATAATGACATTGAAGGGGCGCCTAAAGAATCATGCAGCACTGTAGTCGCGTTTGTCTACTGCCGTCGTCAACGAGACCAAGGCGTGGCTGGAGTAGCTTGGCACACATCAGCCAGGCGACGCTGTTATCGACTCGACGAGGCTGTTCCAGTCCTGACACAGTTGTTTTTATCTCCGCCCTTGCGCAATCACTGTGCTGTCATTTTCGTGACAGGTTGCTTTTGGACTGCAAATGTCGGGGTGTATAATTTTGTGTGTTTGTCGACGTAGACGAAGAAGTTTTACTATGTATTCTATTAGAAGCATCCAATAATAATCAAGAACGTGTACAACTATAAAAGGAAAAGTAAAACTGTTTTCCAAAACACAAAAGAACAATATTATATCGTCACTGCCTGCCAAATTCTATATTATTATGTGCATTTTTTATTTTTTTTCACTAAACATATAGTCTCCATTTCATTCTCGATGTGCTAGCAATATCTTTTTCACTTCTCATGCTCTGAAAGTGCTTATTTGTACAGGATATAGGCTGCACAAAACCGAATTTTGTGCACAAGGGCATGAACGTATCTACTCGTATCTTTATTAAGGCAAAGGAAATGAGCCTTAAAGCCAAACACAATAAGAAGTTCATAGATAGAATTTGTTATTTTATAATATTTACTTTAATTTATTTGCCTTATGTGTTTTTTAAGACTAAAAAGATATTAAAATTTAAATTCAAGTACGGTAAGTTATTTAATTAATTAATGAAAATTATTGTTACAAAATTAATTTAATAGTAGGCTGTATAAGTCTGCAAGCCTAATATCAATTTCGTAAGATTAAAAAAAAAGCGATTTTAAAAGAAATATGTTTACTGTTTTATTTGCTCGCATTCGAAGTGAAAAGCAGAGTTTTTAACTCGTCTACAAAACCATTTTTATCCTCGACATTACTATCAGCCCTCGGCTTCGGCTCGGGCTGCTAAAAGTCTCGGATGAAAATGGTTCGTTTTGTGCACTTGTTGTAAAATCTACTATTTTGTAATATATAAACTTGAAACAAGTTAAACTTATTACATATACATTTATAATATCTAATATCAATATTTTCGTTTATCTATTACAAAACACGTTTTTCGTTGTTGTCTCAAAACTTTACACAATAAAATCACATAATATGGAACTTGTCAGGCGCAGCGACGTTAAATAACTTCGGAAGTCGGTGATATTTGTTTGCTAGATCGACTGCCGAATATGTCTTGCATTTTTTTCCAAAAAATGTTTTGTTTTTATACCTATTTTACATAAGATGTAGGTAGGAAGCAAACTTCAAGGTGTTGGCCTACAGATCATGGTCGACAAAGAGGATGATGTTGATCTTTCTTTCTGTTGTGCCAGGCAAATAAGTTTACTGAGGAAGCTTACCAGCTGGGTTGCCTGCAGTGCACGCGAGTATCCGCTGAGCTCAAGTGCTCTCGGTCACTTGTGCGCCACACAGAAATACGGGCAACTTTACAGGAACAAAAGTAAGTAGACCTTTTAATTCGTAGCGATACGAGTACGCGACTGCATAACTACATTTGGCTGAAAACTAAGCAAAAATGTATGTAAAAACATTTTGTAATCACAAGACATCGGATTTCTCACGTCCACAGAATATGGTAATGCATAAAGAATCACCTAAACTCAAGTAATTACTTTGTTTACCACCTTCACTATATATAAAAGTGTTAGTGGTAAACATACAAGTTTGCCCTAGAAAACTTTGTTACAAGAATTACTACAACTGATTATTTGCGAAAATAAACGTGAATTCCAATAATAAAAAGCATATTATGGCATTTTAATAGTGAATATAATCCGATGTCTACCCTACAATCGTAAAGCCACTGAATAAAGTCTATTAAAAATAATAACAAAAATCATAATAACCTTTAATCAAAACTATTTAGATACTCATTACTATCTTTACTGGACTTCAGACATTAATTTTTCTGTTTAATTCTAAAGATTAGAATGAGATTATCTTGTTAAACTTATTAGCATAGTATTTACTGAACAGTCACGAGCAATGATATGAGCTAAATATAAAAGCGATTTTCTCGTGAAACGCGATTTGAGCTTTGGGATAAGGCGTGTTTCGTAATAGTTTGGCTTCCAAAATGCTATGCACGTAAAATGTTTATCAACAGACTTTTGTTTGTCGTTTAGTGACATTTTAAATCTAGTTATGAACCGTGAAAGCTTAAAACAGTGTTTATCAACATAGTATAAGAAAATAACTTTTAATAGTTGCTTCGAGTATACATATTGGTGCTCGTGACTGTACAGTCCGTTTGTATCGTCTTAGAGTGCCTTTACTCGATGCGCTGACTATGAAAACGAAACGTAGCGGCTCTGTATAGCCGGTGTTGATAAGCCACCGGCTCACCGCAGTATGCGCGCGGAGCTCTATCTTGGAACTTTATGTATTGACGAGTGTTATATAATGCCCCACAGAATAATGTACCTGCGGCAGCAGATCTCACGGCTAGAGGAGCTCAAGTCGCAGAACTCGTTCATGTCAGAGGATTAGGACTAGTGGTGGGGACGCCCCCCCCCCCCTGCGCCGCCGCCGTCTCCTCGCGCTGTCGCCTCGCCCGCGCGCTGCATTTCCCGCCTCCCGGGGGAACTTTTCGTATGTCAATGCTAAACATTGTTCATTCCGTTCACTTTCTATGTAATTTAGATCGATTACTCTTGTGTTGTGTGATTTGATGTTGTTAAACTTTAAGCAATGATTTCAATTTTCATGTAATTCGGATGTTTCAATCGAGGTTCAAAATTCTTCGGCTTCAATTTAATTTGTATCGAGATGTTGATTAATCAATATAATTATGTAATTGTAATACAAAGGAAGAATGTTTTGATGAAAACTTTTGTTTATGTACATAGGTTAAGTAGGTACGACTGGAACGACGCAGCGCGCGTCCACAAGCTGAGATCATACTTATATTTTTCCAAAAATAATCCTAAACTATTTTAATAGACTCCGTCGCAAAATGTGGAAACTGGACAAAAAGTTGTTTATCGCAATTCGTGCACTCTCATTTTTCAGGCACTTCATAAAATGAGCACTTCGCAAAATGTGCACAATATTAAAATGATTTTGAAATAAATATCGTTCGCTTTTTCAATGAATTAACTTTTAATCAGACCTAATACAGTATCAGGAACTCCTGCAAATTATGAAGAAACAAAAATCACAATATATTTATAACGACTCTAGACAAAGGAGAAAGACATGTTCTCCTCATCATTGCAATATTTTTTTGTTCTGGCGCTTTGAACCTTCTAGTTACGGAGATACAAGAGGTCAAAGTTCCAAGTTTTTCACCAGTGTTTATGTTATAACTCTACTGTAAAAACCTGCACTATTAAATGCATTCATCAGCACAATGTTTTCAGGGCGTTACATTGAGTTATACCATAAACCGAGACTTTGAACCCAACATAAGATGCTTGTTGATGGCCTTATGAAGGGCCTTACCTCTTGTATAAAGGAAATGTTTGTTCCATTTTAAATTCATATCCTTACATAGTATAAAACAAAGTCGCTATTTTTGTCTGTTTGTTTGTCTGTATGCTTAAATCTTTAAAACTACGCAACGGATTTTGATGCGGTTTTTTTAATAGATAGAGTGATTCAAGAGGAAGGTTTTAGTATATAATTTGAACGACATCCACGCGGGTGAAGCCGCGGGCATCAGCTAGTCCTTAATAAAAAAAATATAAACAGCTTTGCAATTTTTGTGTTATTTACTGAATAAATAGAAACAAAACATGTTCCAAAATATAATAGCCAAAATCTGCTACTCTATTTGATAAGATATCCCATAGATTAAGGACTTCCAGCAGGGCTATTGTGTATCTTTTAATGACAGTGGATAACTTATAATGTCTATCAAATAACTGTCAAATGCAGAGTTTTTAAGAAAAAAATGTACCAAACCATAACCAATTTACAGTTAATCTATGGACATTTCTGATAGCCACTGACGTTAAAAAGATACGCAATAGGGGGGCTGGTGCTGTTATGTCTGATTAGTAGGAAATTAATGAAAAAGCGAACGATTTTTCCAACGCAAAAAGAGGGTTATAAGTTTGACAGCTATGTGTGTGTGTCTGTCTGTGGCACTGTAGCTCTCAAACGGGTGAACTGATTTGAATTTGGTTTTATTAATTGATAGCAGGTTTTTATAGCGGTGGATCTTCTCATATTTTCAACAAAATCGGTTCAGCTGTTTCAAGGTTATCTGCTCTTACGGAATGGAACGGATGGAGATATAACTGTAGTTATCATAACTTCTTCCGTAACAAGTTTAAAAATGTCGTGTTTATTGAGTTGGGGTTTTAAAGTTTATTTTTAAACCATTTTCAATATTGTACTCACTTAGCGAAGAGCTCATTTTGAGAAGTATCTGCTAAGAGACGTTTACTATAATTGCGATGTGCACGTTTTCGTCCAGTGCAAATTCTGCAACGGAGCCTTTTAATTCTCTAATTTTTCATCAGTAACGGATATCTTAATACAAATAATTAATAGTGTATTATTGTATTATCCGTTATTCATTCTTAGATTTTAATGATAATTTGTCAATATAAGGGTACTACAGTCTTTTGTAATGTGTTTACTGTAAAAATTAAATTATTGAATAATGTATTTGTTAGAGAATGATTTCAATAGTTAATACGCATTGTCGTAACATAGGATGTCGCAGTTAGTGGCCACTTAGCGAAACAGCCGCGGTTGGTTGTTCGCGCGCCGCACGGCACTCGCCGCTGCAGCTGTTCAGTTCTGACCAACAAGCGATAAAGAACCAAGTATTTTTAGTAATATTACCAAACTGATTTTCAAGCCGTAATGTTAATTGACTTGATTGGAAAATCATTAAAAATTTAATTATTTTAGTAAGTAACATTGCAAGCTCTGATTTGAAAGTGCAACACGCAGTGGAGTGAATGGATAAATATTTATTCACTTCTTTGAGTAAAATAGTGAATCGTTATTTAGGTAAAACAAACTCCGGTCTAGGTCTTTTTATTTTTCTAATAATATAGGGCTAATATATTATGTTTGAACTGCTGAAATTAGAACACCAATACATGCATGTAATAAAAATCAAAGGAAATACTACTGTGATATTCATTATTTCACACGTATTAATAGAAGTTGTCATTTACTTATGTATAAAAGGCCTGTGTGGAGCTGTAATTAGGTGCACTCTGTTTATAAATCACTTAATTTATAATTTTAGGGCATCTGAAATCAGGTCTCTGACAAATTCTAATAGAAACCCGAAGCGTCGTACTTCAGCTGTCGTCTTTTTACTGTATTTTAGTGTTAACTAGGGACCTGTCGAATCGCCCGCCGTAAATTTAGGATAGTAATATTTGAAGTAAATATATTAAGCGACTTTGGAACGTCGCCTCCACGCAGGACTTCTCTAGAAACAATCTTTCCACATTATGTCAAAGCTTGCTCAGGCAGCAGGCAGTCAATCGTGCCGCGCTTTCTAACCCTGTATCGTTGTATCGTCAGGATACCGATAGAAGGACCGCGGAACGCTTGACGGCCACTCTATGCAAGCCTTATAAACATTGTGATTTTTTTTTCAAGTATGACAATTAAACCGGAATAAATAAATCAGTTTCTGATAATTATGTGTATTAATTACTTTGCTTCCAATAGATAAATCCTTTTAAAAACTGAATTTACCAAACTGAATTTTAACATTTTGGCAACAGCCGAATACGAACCTTTCCTTTTGTTTTTCGAAGAGTCGCGGTTTTATTTTTATCCATCCTGTGATGTGTATAATTATTATGTGTATCAAATGGAGCTTCGGAAATGAAACAAAATATATGCTATGTACCTATGCTTGTAATTACCTATAAAAACAAGTACACGCCATACACTACACAATTCTATTGTTCTGGTAAACATAAAAAAGTAGTTTCGTAATGAACTAACGAAAAAACATGTAATACCTACTGTATTAAACCGGGTTCGCTGCGCCATATTGCCTTGTTTTACCAACACAAAACATTGTTAAGATAAAAGATGTGGGATAACGTAAAATGTTTGGCGCGAGGAACTAATAACATGATAGAAAATGGACGCATCAGCGGAGCTGACTTTACAATCACTGCCATTCTTACAGTTTCCGCTCCAAGATCGGAGCTCCCGTTTCTTGTTATTTAACGTGGATTTCTATAAATTCGGTGTTTTGCTGTTGCGCCTACCGCTACTGCGTATTGAACCTCAAATAAATAGCAAATCAAATAAACATACACACCAACATGATTACATCTAAAATAATTAAGTAACTAATTAAATAAGAACATCCCTTCGTGCCGTTAAAATACACACCACCTGACTGTTTTGACTTTGAACGCTTCTTGCTTAGATAACAAATACTAGAAAGTTTTTAATCAGTTATCTGTGTGAGTAGAGCTGTGCCACGTATAATCCAATAGCTTTGTGTTTGATTGGATGGCAGTAGCACGGGCAGGACAAAGTTGGTGCTGTGTCCGGTTGTCGACAGTATACCCGCTCGTTCTGATGTCTTGTATAGCGGTGCTTCATACCGCGGGTCTGGTTTTGGCAGTGTCAGCACAGGCTTAAACCATATCACCGGCAATGGAGGATTCATTTGACCTGTCACACAGAATAGTTGCTTGTAGTATCGGTTTGTAATATCGTGAATCGAGAACATTTTCGACAACTTTTGGTTTTGTGCCTTGTTGACGGCAAAAATTCCCATAATACATGGCCCATAAACATAACTGGAGAAATGTGGGTGGTGCTTCCCCTGCCTAACTTATTGTGAAAATACAGGCGTTATTTAATGTAACACCACTAATGTTTAAGTTAAAATATACAGTAGTTTACACTAAGGAGCTGCGCCCATGGCGAATTTTTGTAGCGATGTTGTCGCGCGTTCGCATCGCAACAGTCGCGATAGGCGCTAGCCTTTTTGCCTTCGCTAACAAAACGAACGCGCGACAGCATCGCTTCAAAAAGTCGCCATGGGCGAGGGACCTAAGGTTTAAGTAAATAACATGCAACCAAATCAGACGTACCTACCTACTTTATTTTGCTCTAAGTTCATGTACATACATAGCTTTGTTTAGCCAGTAAACCATTTTATTTTAAATAATTAATTATAATAGGAAAAATAATGTATAAATATACAAATACTTCTGTGGTATGAGTCACAGCAGTATTTTAAGGCAATAAACTTTCTCTTGTTTAAGATTCGTTTGTTTTCGTCGAATTTTATTTGTTTTAATGTCTGAAATAAATGCCCGATTTCATTGGGGCTAAGGTTTTCCCTTCACTAAAGAGCTAGAAGGCACAGTGGCTAGTGGGGATTTATCTGAATATGGATACTGACCTGGCAAAGCATCCACAAGGCGCATGGAATTCATATCCCAGCGTCCGGCGTCAATAAATAAACCGTGAATGTTAACACCGTCTTCTGGTCGTTTTAAGGATCGGTATATAGTGGGTTCTCCCTCTTCAACCTGTCAAGAAATTGTTACGACAGCTGATGTTAATAACAATACAAACTAGCCCACATAATAACTTATATCGCTAATACGGCGGTCACAAATAAATATGCAAGATGGATAAACCACCAGTTAACGGACCTTCTTCTTATTTTGCTTGAAAACGTCTTCCTGTGACAGGAACATTTGTAAGGGAAAGAAGTCAAACATAAGTGCGTCAATGGGCACGCGATAGCGTCGCGCATATGACTGCAGCGACCCCGTCAGCATACCTTGGGGGAAAAATAGCCCCGACACCCAACTGCTCGGCTGAAGACCTTCCACCAACCATTTCTAAAACAAACAAACAGGTTCACGGGTTCACATATGTGCCTTTTTTTTTGGAGGGCGGGCTAGCCCACTGCTCACCGTCAACACCGCGCCTACGGTGGCCGGAAGCCATCACGTGGCCCCCGACGCCCGGAGCGCCTTCCGCGGCGGCTGGGACGAGAGGTTCACTCCCTCTCACGTTCCGCCACCTCCTTCGCTAGCATCACTGCTTCGCAGAAGAAGGCGACGCGTCTTATTTCCTCTCGCCCCGGACCATGGCTTGCAGCTAGTGTTTAAAAACTTACCTCCATGAAATCAATTCTCAAAGTAAGATCGAATATCCAACTGCCAAGTGATTTTAACGAGTTGTAGCCTTTTCGATGCCACATATTGGGAACCCTGTTGTTTATGAACGCTACGAATACTTCTTCAAAAGCTTCTGACATTACCACAATGCCCTGAAACAAAGCAAACACAGGTAGGCACATATTGTTAGCTTTAATTACTTGATACCTTCTGTTACCTATCTAGAACTAGATAGGTAGGCCTCCATCAGATTACATCACATCACACTAATATTATAAAGGCGAAAGTTTGTGAGTGTGTATGTTTGTTACTTCTTCACGCAAAAACTACTGAACCGATTTCGATAAAATTTGGTCCACAGTTTATAACCTGGATAGTTTTTATCCCGATTTTATTTTTCCGTGGGATAAATTCTGAGTTGTGTGTGTTTCCGCGGGTGAAACCGCTGGCAACAGCTAGTAAAAAATAAAAGAACACAAGTTGCTCCAGTTAGGACCAGAGAATGAGCCGTAGGCACAGAATACATAATAGTACCCGTAGGTATGTACCGTATCAGATACTAAAAATTCTTACCGTAAAAAATTACTTACTTTGATTGCTTTTTGAAGCTCATTGAGTGAAGAGTGGATTACTCCTAACAGCGTGTTGAACCTATCGGTTTCATGTATCAACACAGTGGTAAGTGAATGGAGCTGTCCCATATCGTCTGGTATCATAAGCTCAGGGTTAACGAGAGATTTGTTGATTTTCTTCGCGATTCTGACTCGTGTCTGATCACAGATTCGCCACACGATCTGATCGGGCGTGTCGCCACCGCCTCCACCTCCAGCTCGCGGCTGCACGTCAACTATTGTTTGTATTAAAGTAACGGTTTCTTTGTTCTGAAAAAGAGCTGGTTTTTATCAACAATTAAAAACTCCATCATCTTACTGTGATGACTAACCGTGAAGGTGTGCGATTCGCCCAGGAGGTTTTTACACTCCAAATTATTGTAGGATATGATTGTATAGGTAGGTATATAAGTTAACTATTACCGGGCGTTCGTATGTGTGTACCCATTGAAGAAAAAATACCTAGGTTCCTACATGCAAAAGTCATTAAAAAATAACAAGTGTCGAGAAGTAGTGCACCAGACAGGACATCCGTCTGGTCAGAAGATCCTTCTTTATACCCCTAAATCCATAAATTATCATCATTTTATTTAAGAAAATAAAATAACTAGTGCTTAAATCGAGACTCCTGCTGCTGGGGTAACGCACACAGTCAAGGGTTAAAAGTAGCATAAAAATACCTCAAATGCTATATTAGCGTTATCGTGCATCCCAAACACTTCCGGATTCTCAACACTAGGCAATGTTTCTACATATTCACGATAATCTTCCAATTTATCATTTCTGGGACAATAGTAAGTACCAGATTCGGAGTACATGTAACCTTCCTCAAGAGTAGGTGGTGAAAAGAAGAGTTTTAATATAGTGGTTAAGCAACGTTGATCCCACATGTCTGTTACTCGGCCACCGTACGTAATTAGACCTGTAACGATATTTTATTTTACTTCTGATTCAGGTATTTTTAGGGTTCCGTGCCTCAAAAGGAAAAACACAGAGCCTCCTAGCTCTAGAACCATAAAGTTTGTAGTATTGTTTTACTTTCAAGAAGTCTAGAGACTAGCGAAGTACAACAACAAATTATACAGACTTATTAGGAGTTCCAAAACCGATATTTTTGTATTGCTATTTTTACACTTACTGGTTATATATTCCAAAGCGTCCCATGGCATATACCCGTCCTCACAAAACATCTGTAAGTTCATCATGGCGCACTCGCGATCGCTGTTATTGAACTCGTACGTAATGTTCCATCCAAGAGGACCAAACTTTTTGCGCTCCTGAATTATGGCGTGGAACATACAAATGCCAAATAACATGGTGCGCCAATCTTGACCCAACACTGTAAACAGAAATTTGACCTATTAATGACCGACCGTTCCCAAATTGTTCCATAATTGTGTAAATAATATAAAGCTACAAACAAAATATGTAGTAAACAATTCACTTTTCCAAAACCTTATTAAATACCCATCCCATGCCGGATACTTACAAAATATAAACACCGTTTACCCGGTGACCCTAGGCTATTTAATTAAAGTCCAGTCCAAATAAAAAAGCTGGTTCTTTATTATCATCATTTCAGTCGAAAAACGCCCACTGGTAGACATAGGCCTCCCCCAAGTGTCACATTGACCGGTCCCTTGCGTCTCACATATAGCGGATACCACCGCCCGTCCACCTAGTGAGAGGCCTTCCAACGTAACATGAGGTCCTGGGTTGAATTCCCGGGTTGGGCAAATTGTTTTTGGGTAATATCTCAGTAGCAGCCCCCATGGCACTTAATTCTTAAACATAGCTGGCGAAATGTGGGTTTATTATTAGGTACACCTCGAGTCCTTTAAGAATTACAGGCGTGATGTTATGTTGTATATTAGCATTATAATAGCTTAAATTACCCACCATGATTTTCAAAGAAATCCTCTTCCATTTCTATAAGCGCTCGTTTCACGTTCGCTTTTAACCCTTTGGGCGGTTCATTGGTTACTTTAACAGAATTCTGCAATACAGATACAGGAAATTTGGGAGTGGGCATTGAGCTTAAGAAGAGGCGGAATTCCGGTGCAGGCCAGCCACTTTCAGAAGTCAAGTTAGCTACTATCACTTCTAGACTTAACATCCACGAAGCGGCTAAGTGGCAGTTCTGAAACAATGAAGTAAGTAATAACAGTAGTTATTAATAATAGGTATGTATAGATAGGTCAGTCGTGTAAACTCGTGTATGTACCTATACATAATAATATAAGGTCCCTTTAAAATTGATTGACCAATTTTCACACTGCAGTGTTCTGTGTTCAGTAGGTCTACCCGAAGATATCCAACCAAAAAAACACTGATAAAAGTGATATTATTCTGTCCTAAAATATTGGGTAACCAACATAATTTAAGGTAGTATAATTTCGTTAGCTGATTTTTCTTCTTGTAAGCATTTAATGCATATTTTTACCATTGTCCTTATTTTGGTGGTCTAAACAACTTCTTAAAGTTTATCAGATAAATATCAGAAAGGTCCCATTAAAATGGACCTTATCTTTATCTTTATAATGCTCCCTTTTATTCGAGAATCAGTTATCCGTACTTGTAAGAAAATCCAGTCGCCTTTGGGTTTAGCGGCACTTATCATCTTCTCAGCAACAGGTCCTTGCCCCTGACCTAGCGAGATGGAATGCACACGTTCCCGCATGCCCATCTCCGTTGCAAACTTCTGGAAAGCTCCGAAAGGATCCGAACCGGTGCTTAATACAAAGACGAGCGGTATTGTTTCCGTTGTATCTGCATACCTAGAACACATGAATTTTAGTGTTCATTTCATATTGCGTTTCATTCATATAGGTAGTTGCAGGGTATACACGGGACTGCAAACCGAAAAAATCTATTTCGATTTGCCATCCGGTTCGGTTGTGACCGAACGATGGCAGGTCGGAGGCGACCCATATAAAATGTTTATTTATTAATTTAAACTTCATGTACAAGAGTGGTACATAGGCGGACTTAATGCCACAAGGCATTCTCTACCAGTCAATTTTAGGGTCAAATAGGACAGCACTGTGGTAGAGTACAAAAAATAATAATAATAAGGGTAATACCATTTTGCAAACATAATATAATACATAAATCGGTGCATACTAATACATAGGTATATTATATATTATTATATATATAGATATCTATATATATAAAAGAAAGTCGTGTTTGTTACAACACTTATAATAACTCGAGATCTGCTGGACCAATTTTCATGGTTTTTGATTCGTTGGGTTTGTCTACGCCCAGAATAGCAGAATACATCTTAAAAACAATGAAAAAAAAAAAAAATTGGTAGGGAGGTAGCTAAGAACCAGGAGAAGGACATAAGATACTTTTTTTTTATGTAGGGTGGTAGGTAGGGTAGTAGATAGGTAGGGTAGTAGGTAGGGTAGTAGGTAGGGTAGTAGGTAGGGTAGTAGGTAGGGTAGTAGGTAGGGTAGTAGGTAGGGTAGTAGGTAGGGTAGTAGGTAGGGTAGTAGGTAGGGTAGTAGGTAGGGTAGTAGGTAGGGTAGTAGGTAGGGTGGTAGGTAGGGTGGTAGGTAGGGTAGTAGGTGGGGTAGTAGGTAGGGTAGTAGGTAGGGTAGTAGATAGGTAGGTAGGATAAAACGCATTGCAACGCATGCGCGGGTTCAGCTAGTAATTAAATAAATATTAGTGGAGATTCTATAACCGGCATTTTCAGATTTAATTATCTGTGGATTGGCGCGTAATTCGAAATTCAAGTAAATTTTATTCGAAAGACGTGTTAATTTAATTTCAAATTCAGTCATTTGTTTTTTGATAGTTTTTTGTTTTTGTGACATTGTGGTAGTTTTTGGCGCCACGGATAAACTGCAAATTCGTACAATTTTCGAATATGAGTTCACACGTGGAAATACCGCTGCGCAAACAACACGAAACATTAACGACCTTGCATAAACACGGTCCATTACTGGTTCAATCGTTTTCAATCTGGAAATTTTGAGTCGAAGAACGAGCCTCGCGGTTGGCCAGTAAACATTTTCGAAACCGACGAATTGAAGGCGATAGTGGAAGCGGATTCAACTCAATCTAAGGCTGAGCTTATGCAGGCCTTGGAGTTAGTGTCAAAACAACATTGAGGCACTTGCGTCAAATTGGAAAGATAAAAAAGCTAGATAAGTGCGTGCCACGCGAACTAAGCGACCAACAGCGAGATTTACGCGTCGAAACATGCATAGCACTACTGACTCGGCATACAAACGATGAAATATTCTTAATCAAATTGTTACCTGCGATGAAAAGTGGATCCTGTACGACAACCGTAAGCGTTCGTCTCAGTGGGTGGACCCGGTTACATCACCTAATCAGTGCGCTACAAAAAAGATTACTCATAGATGATGGTGACTGTCTGGTGGACCAGTGCCGGACTTGTACACCACAGCTTCTTACCGAATGGCACAACAGTGACGGCAGATGTCTATTGCCAAGAATTGGAAACAATGATGGAGAAGCTCGCAATTCAACAACCAAGACTAGTCAATCGTTCTTCCCCATTGCTTCTCCACGACAACGCGCGAGCTCACACTTCACGAAAGACCATCGCAAAGCTACAAGAGTTACAGCTGGAAGCTCTCCGTCACCCACCGTCTCCGTTACTCACCGAACCTTGCCCCAACAGATTTCTACTTTTTTCAAAATTTAGACATTTATTTGAATGGTAAAAAATTCCTAAGTGACCTAAGTATTCATACAATCTCCTGCCGTTATTCCGACTCGTTACCCGTGGTCCCGGGTGGGACGACCCATTAACGGGTCCACGGCTAATTACCCGTGGATATATAGACTCCGGTGCTTCAAAATACATATTGCTGTATTATCTTGTTAGCTATTACACCATGCGATCGTCAGGCGTCACCTCAGAAATCACTCCCATTCTAGCCTCAACAAGATACGATGAACGCCCCCTGTTGCTCAGTAGCTGTACTCCTACTTCGGTGCTAGAGTTGTTCGTGAGTCGATTTTTGTTATCGATATTTTTCTTGTTTTGTCGTTAGTAATACACACATCAAAAGTGTCTAGGGATCAACATATATTTTTGCAATAACTTTTCTCCTGATTGATATTAATTAAAATTTTCTTTAAGGATTCATCAAATAAAGTGTTTTCGTTTGTCACAGTAACGATAAACCAAGTCACCTTTGCATTAATAAAGAAATTTGCCATTTTCCCAATAAAGGGATTTTTGACATTTGAACCACTAACATTAAAGTTCGAAAAAAAGACTGAAATAACAGTTTTCTTTAAAATTTTATTGGGTAACTTAAACAATTATTAATCCGTGTTTCTATCGCGAACACAAACAACACAAGAACATCGGTTTGGCATACTCAAAATGAGTTCATCCAAATCACGCTGAGGAATGGCCGCCCATGTTCGTTGCAACAACAAAAAAAGGTCTTCTTGCGACTGGATACCCTCCATATTCGGCAGAGCTCTTCTCTGTAGCATATCCCATGCATGCTCAATCGGGTTCAAGTCTGGCGACTGAGCAGGCCAGGGCAGGACATTGATGTTAGCTGCGGCGAGAGTCTGTCTTACAACTCTTGCGGTGTGCGGTCGTGCATTATCATGCATTAACTGAAATAAGGGACCGATTTGCACTTGTAGAGGAACGATGACGTCTGATACAATCGTCTCAGCATAAATTTGAGCGTTGAGGTTGCCTCTGATCCAAATCAACTCAGTTCTTCCGCCGATCCAAATACCCGCCCATACCATGATGGTTCCACCACTATAAGGATGGACTTCCTGGCAGGATTTTAATCGCTGTTGGCGTCCAGGGGTTCTCCAGTGTCGTATACGTCTTGTATCCGGTCTCATACCAAAACGAGACTCATCAGAAAAGCACACGAAACGCCATTGTTCTTCTGCCCAATTTCTGTGTTCAAGAGCCCATTGATATCGAATCCTACGATTGTGCATTGCTATAGGTGGTACCCGTAGCGGTCTTCGGGAATGAAGGTTCACTTCATGCAAGCGGTTTCTGACTGTTTGGTCGCTAATTAAGTTCCCTGAAGAGTGATGAAGCCTCACGGCTAACATCATGGCGGTTATTGTTGGAGCTCTTCGAGTTAAGATTTGAATGTATCGGTCTTGTCTCCGTGTGGTGCAGCGATACCGTCCTCCATGGCGCTCAGCCACGGTACCAGTGCTTCGGTAACGTGTCCAAAGTCGACTGATAACACTCTGACTTGTATTGCGGCCATTCCACAGCGTGATTTGGATGAACTCATTTTGAGTATGCCAAACCGATGTTCTTATGTTGTTAGTGTTCGCGGTAGAAACACGGATTATTAATTGTTTAAGTTACCCAATAAAATTTTAAAGAAAACTGTTATTTCAGTCTTTTTTTCGAACTTTAATGTTAGTGGTTCAAATGTCAAAAATCCCTTTATTAGGAAAATGGCAAATTTCTTTATTAATGCAAAGGTGACTTGGTTTATCGTTACTGTGACTCTGTGACAAACGAAAACACTTTATTTGATGAATCCTTAAAGAAAATTTTAATTAATATCAATCAGGAGAAAAGTTATTGCAAAAATATATGTTCATCCCTAGACACTTTTGATGTGTGTAGTTTCCGGAAAGCACGTTAAGCCGCTAACTGGATTGTAGAGGTCAGATAGTCGCTCCTTGTAAAATACTGGTATTCAGTTGCATCCGGTGGAACTGGAAGTCGATCCCAACATAGTTGAAAAGGCTGGGCGTAAATGATGATGTCGTAAGTAATGAATAAATATCAAAAACACATTTTTTTTATCTTAGATAAGACGAAGAATACAAGTACCTAAACATAAGCTCAAAAGAATCTAAAGGGGCATAATTTATGTGCGTCCGAATATTATTTGATCTGGTATATTTCATTCTAATACGAGTAGGTACTACGCCCTTTTTCAAATCAGTAATCGGGTACCTTTCGATATCGATGAAATATATCAAAGCTAAACGAATCACTACCTTCATCGAGTAATGACGCGAGTACATCCTTATTACTGAAAGATGTGCGATCACTGAGAATACCGTCATCTATGTTATGAAGCGGAATTTACTCGTCAATCAAGATTTAGCAAAGGGTTTGGCACCCTCAGTAGCGAAAATATTATTTATAACTTTTAATAAACACTTTTAGTGAATTTATTCTTCTCTATTGAAAATTAATTATTTTTAGATTATGTATTTTGTGACGTGATGGCAGGTATTGAAATACATCGATTCCTGCCATCTAGTGAGATTTGTAAATACTTTTTACCTACATTAGTTTTTGAATAAGATTTCAGGTTTTTTTCTATCATTTACGTATGCTACAGTAAAATAAATGCGTATAGCAAAGCCTGACCCCCTAACACGTGTGCGCCGATTCCATAAAAACGTAAAAAAATCATATTTAAACAGCTTGCCGCCAGCCACCGGTGGCTGTAAACAGTGGTTATTTTGTGCGGAGCCTTCTAGTCTACCCTCTCCTCTCACCACTTGTTGTCGCGGCGCGAATCCGTAACATCGTGTTGCCTTGTAGTCAAAATAATAACAATCAACAATTGAATTGACATCAAGCTATCAGAACTTGAGTAGTGCTTCTGTTCACTGTGGACCAGTTCCATTGGTTGTGCGTTCGTACTAGTTAAAACTGTTGAAAAAACATTACAACAAAAAAATTAAATAGAGAGAATACCTATAAAATAAAAAAATAACTTCACCTGGCTGGTACCTGTGGTATGTGAAAAGCGAAACATGGCTACAGCAATGGATTCAGTGTTCAAAACGTTTCCACTTAACACTGGAGAAGAGATTCCTTCCGTCGGTTGTAAGTTTTTTTTTTTGCGTAATGAGTGAAATTGTGGCTTGGACATTAACAATTAGTTGTAATCAAATGGTATTCTTTTTACCAATGTTCTTTTTTTTTTTTTGGTGGGTGATAAATCATCAAATGACCTCTCCCTCTCCTGCTCTGGTGGAGCGGAAGGGAGCGTCAGACTTCTACTGACTAAAACCCAGCCATGTTCCTTCTTAGCCCTTTGTGATCCGGGGCCGCGGCATCTCTTTCGAACAGTCCCGCAGCCCTGGCCCTTATGGACCCCTTTCATGGATAGGTTTAATCTATGGAACTAACCCACTCTGGTATGACTTGTAGCCACAGAGCTCAAGGTTTTTCACAAACATTGCTATGCATGCTGGGCATGCAACTGTCAAAAGTCCACGAATGGAATTATTGTTCTTATTATAAAGAGGTCATATAAATTAGGTCAAGCAAAAATCTACTCTTCCCTCCTAAAACATCTTGCCATTATCTTGTTGTTGCAATGTTAACCTTGGGTTTTGATGAAATAAACATAATTTTTTGTAGTTTCTGCCTATCCCCATGGGAAAAGGGCGTGAGTCGTACATGTTATGTATGCAATTATGCATGTAGATAACATCACTCAAAACTACATTCCTAAACAAAAATATCGAAACACCTCAGAAGTTTGGTTTTGTATTAGATTTATCAGATTTATATAAAAAAGAACAGTTTATTGCGGATAATATAAGGTAGGTACTGTAGCGTGAAAACTTCAAGAAAACACTTTTCTGCTACTTATATGTATAATTTAAGGAAAAAATAAATACAAGAAATACATACGAATTTTGAGGATATTGAAAGGACACAAAATAAAAAGTACGAAGTTTACAAGTAGGCAATAGGTAGGTAATTTTCTGTTTTAAAATTCAATAATTTAGATTATGAGGAAAAATGGCAAAATGATGTGTACCCTTGCGGTGTACAATGTCGAACGTGTACTGGGAGATTATAGTAGCCCAGCAAGCTAAACGACCTGAAGGGTTATTCAAAGTAAGAAGCCACTTAAGAGCCATAATATGGTCAGTTATGACCGAAAACTTCATCCCGTCTAGATAGCAACGAAAATGTTTGATAGAATCAAGCACGGACAAAAGCTCGCGCTCTGTAGTGCTATAGTTGCTCTCAGCTTTCGAAAATAGACGCGAATAATTTAATAGGCGATAGGGTGCTCAACATCATCAATCTTTTGTGTTAAAACAGAACCAAGACCAACAGAAGACGCATCACACTGCAGGATGAAAGGCTTCGAGAAATCGGGACATGCCATCGCAGTGAGCATCGCAACGCAGCGGGTCTACACACATCAGGAGCCGAAGAGTCACACCAGCTAAAACCTTTTTTTTTTAAAACACCATTATCTTTTCTATAATTTCTGTTATATCTAATTTACCTATTTTAAATAAACTCTTTTGCAAAAAAAACGGGCACTTCATATTTTTTTCTCTACTTCAATGAAGAAGGACAAGTAAGAGGTTTTATTAATTTGACGATGTATTGGCATGTTATTTGAAGAATCCTGGCATGATTCTGTCGTTCCAAATTTAAATTTTGAAATTAACAAAAGGAAAATAATGATTATTGTAGATTATTGTAAAATTGCTTTACTAATGGCGCGAATTGCTGAAACGATTTTATTACAGATTACTAAAATTTTAAAACTTTTTGGATATTTTCTGCAAATTAAACAATTTTATCTTTCTTTTTACATTAAATACCACTTTTTGACATGAGTGATAAAGCGATAAGGGCCGGTAAAATTATAGCCCTACTTGAAGAAGGTTGTTCGCAAACTTACGTGTCTCAGCGGCTAAATGTGAGTCGTTCAACTGTCCAGAGGACTTGGCAACGGTATCAAGAGACCGGTTCGGTCAAAAGAAGACCCGGTTCGGGAAGAAAACGACGCACAGAACCAAGAGATGACCGCTTTTTGGTGAGTCAGGCCTTGCGGAATCGTAAGGCGTCAAGTGTGGACCTGAAGAAGAGCCTTGAAGAAGTAAGAGGAGTAGAAGTTAGCTTGTGGACCGTCAGGAGGAGGCTTTTGGCTGCCAATATCAGGAGTTACCGCCCGGCTCGGGGACCTAAATTACTCCGTGAGCACCGTGTTGCTCGACTTCAGTTTGCTCGAAACTGTGCTTCATGGACTCTGGAGGACTGGAATAAAGTATTGTTTTCTGATGAAGCTAGAATCTCTTTGTGTGGAGAGGACCGACGCCGGCGAGTGCTACGAAGACCACGGGAACGCTATGCGGAAGTGTGTTTCGAAGAAATCACTCCTTATGGCGGAGGCTCCGTTATGTTTTGGGCAGCAATTAATTCGACGGGGCGTACGGAGTTAGTTCTCATAGAAAATGGAACATTAAATGCACACCGGTACATAATGGAAGTCCTAATTCCATATGCACAACCTGCATTGACTGCACTTGGGGAAGATTCCATTTTTATGGACGACAATGCTCGCCCGCACCGTTCTGGCGACGTGGAAGCGTACATGCAAGAAGTTGGGATCCGTCGTTTAGATTGGCCAGCTCGAAGTCCTGACCTCAATCCAATTGAGCATGTCTGGGATGTTCTAAAGAGACGGGTAAGATCAGTGCAACATGCTCCACAAAACATCAGGTAGCTAAAAAGAGTCATTGCAGAAGAGTGGGAACGTATTCCTCAAAACGTCATTAAAAACATCGTCGAAAGCATGCCCAGAAGGATTCAAGCTGTGATTTTGGCAAGAGGAGGTCACACTCGTTATTAGGTTATTACATTTGTAACTTTATTTAATTAAACAAAGTAAAAAAATCTTCTTGTCTTTATTGCTGACCACTTCTTATTGTTTGGCCGTGTACATCGGTTTTAAAGAATTCATAGATTTTTTTTTAAATTGCCACAGTTCACTTCACGCGTATTAATTTACACGATTATAAGTATACAGACTACGTCAAACAATTAAATTTCATTGAATTAACTCAAATCGACCTTAGAACGTAAATTTCCTAAGGTGCCCGTTTTTTTTGCAAAGGAGTGTAGTAGCATCTGCGTACGTTGTTACTTAATGTTAATTATTGATTTTTAAAACAGAAAATTACCTACCTATTGCCTACTTGTAAACTTCGTACTTTTTATTTTGTGTTCTTTTTATATCCTCAAAATTCGTATGTATTTCTTGTATTTATTTTTTCCTTAAATTATACATATAAATAGCGAAAAAGTGTTTTCTTGAAGTTTTCACGCTACAGTAACTATTGTTTGACGAATATAGCCACTAGCTAGTGGCTACATTGTTATAGCCGCTCGGATCAATCTTGAGGTCAAGCTGCGCTTGCCTAGGTTGGTCTGTGGATGAGTGACCACCCATAATATATTTACATGCCGAGTTTCCTCCGTGCCTCGGAAAGCACGTTAAGCCGTTGGTCCCGGCTGTCATGTAGATCTTTGACCGCCCGGACTATAGCAAAACGCTCTCCCTCTTTTCGATACGGCATTTTCTTCTTCTGTGGGTGAGGTATCAATATTTGTGAGGCAAACCTCTATTTTGTTGGGTGTCTCTAGATCTTAGTTTACAATTACGAAAATGTGATTCAATGCTGAAAGTCCGACGGAATACACATTGAAAACAAGCTCTACATAAAATTGGATGAAAATTTAAATTCAAATTTGGAATTGTAGTTTAATTTACTGGCGTGTTTTTTTTTTTAAACAAATATCAGTCCTTTGTTAACCCCCGACGCAAAAACGACGCACAGTGTGGGAATCTCGCAATCTAGGGGGATTTAATTCCAAATTGAATTAAATAAAGATACAAGTTAAAAAATATTATTTGATTGGTATTCAAATAATTAAAAATACCTAAATACTGGAAAAAATAAAGGTCTATGAAAAAAAATGCGATATGAGTAAGTTAAGCTAGGCAGGCGCGTAGCCGGACGTAGCGGAGAAAGTGCTACGCCGTAGCGCGTCCTGTTTTGTTATTTTAGTCTAATTGAATAACAATTTCTGGCTGAAGAAGGGGCTGGATTTTGATATTATTCTCTTCAACATTCAACCTTAGCTGTATAGGCACCATGGATTTCCTAAAAAGGTTCTCAGTAGATTCATTTTAAGAACCAAATTGTTGTTAATATGATTTTTGTTGTGCTCCATCACAACCACACTTAATTAACAGTGACAGTTCCTTTACTCCACTGGCCAAGGCCTCAATCGAGCCAAGAACCTCTTTCTGAGATACACAAAGTCGATCGATACTGTGATCAACTAATGATTGCATGTCACACGTTGCAGTTGATTCTGTTATGGTTTTAATGGAACGATAACATTTAGCATCTTTTATTCGATCATAAGGTGGCAATAAGTTTTTAACAAATATATTTATCCTTTGTCGTGTATTTTCTCATATTGATGTGTGGATAAATCAACATCTGCCATCATACTTACCTAGTGCTTCATCGGCCGACACAGTCACTTGAACTCTTTCGCTAGTCATTCTTTTACGTACACTTTTCACGACGGAACCCCTCTTTTTCAACTCACAGAAAGTTCTTCTACGATAGCTGCAGAATGCCTTTTATCTGCTTTTCGAAGGTTACCTTCACGTGAAATCGTTAATTCTTCAGGGTTAGTACACGATAGTGAATTCTGAAATTTGCTATATTTATTTTCTACAAACCTGTGTGGCATTCCTGGTGAATGGCCACGTAGATGATATTTCATTTAAAACTCCTATCTGGTAATCTAATGCATTTATTCCATCAAGTTATATTCTTGTTTAAAAAGCGTTCACGATGCCTTCGGCTTATTCCATTTTTCGTCAATTTTGTCATATAAGTTCCATAAAAAGAAATTCATTTAATTTATAGCCCCTTCCAAAAATTGTGCTTAAAGCTAATTATCTATTATAAAAGTAAAACTAGCATCAATCCGCTCCTTTTTCGCCTTTGAGGTTTTTACAACTCCCTCAATATGGGTAGCAAAAAACTTAAAGGGATTGATTTGTAGAATAATGGTCACTATATTGAATTGAAAGAGAATGAGGAATATAAACTAATGAAATTAAAACAAAAAAGCTTGAAAATAGTTTTTTGACTTTTACTCCCTTTAAACTTGGTCAAACTTTGATTTAAAGGGAGTAAAAGTGGAGAACCAATGTTTTATCTTTAATGAGTTGGGGTTTTTTTAAATTTTTCATTTAATTACTTGTTTTATTTAAATGCCTCTAAGATAATACTCCCACCCAGGGAGATATAGATAGACACTAAATAACGATTAAAATCTGTCGCAAAGTCGTATCGATGTCAAATTTCTTTAATAGATTTTTAGCTTTATTTCAACAGCATAAGATTGAAAATCTATTAAAGATATTTTACGATTTTACAACTTAACGACCGATTTTTATCGTTATTTAGTGTAGAGACTGCTGGGGCAGGACCGTTTTTTTCCCGTCGGGGCTGCGGGTTGTTCACAAGTTACCGCGGCCTCGACATATAGGGCTAAGGGCTTGTTAACGGAGACGCAGGGCGCAGGGACGTCTTAAACTAGGCTGGGGCCCTTGGGCACACAAGAATTTGGGGCCCTTTTGGAAAGTAAAAAAAAGTGAATTTGAAAAACATTTTTTTATTAAGTATGACCATTTATTAATTAAAGGTAATCATATATTATATCATACTGTATGTAAATCACATACAGTATGATATAATATGTCATTAGGTAATGATATTAGAATCAGAGGCGTCTCTAGCCCATGTAGCGCCCGTGTGCAAAGTTCAAACATTACCCTAGCGCCCCCTCTATTTTGATCATTAGCCAAGAAAAGTAGCAAAAAGACAATATACATTTTTAATTTGATAATGTAACACTTTGTGTTTATTTTTCAAAGTCAATTTTTTTTTTTTAATTCAAATTCATTGGTTCTAAGTAGCTTGTATGTACGTCATATTCGATAGCCATTACAGCTAATAGAGAGGTTTTCCGTTCCGAAAATGAACAAAAACAGTGGGCGAGCTCAAACAATTTTGGCACATCGAATAAATAAGAAATTCATACAATAATAATATAGATTGAAATGGTCCCTTTAAGAAAAAAGCAAGAGCGAGCGAAGCAAGCTCGAAAAATTAGGCCCCGCCTCGAAAAGGTTATTTTTATCAATAAATATTTATTTAACTTAATTTTACTACAAACGCATTGAAGAATTAGGCAATAACAAAAACACGGCGACAAGAGCGAGCGAAGCGGGCTAGAAAATTTGAGCATTCCAGATATGGGATGGGTTAGATTTTCTTTTTACCGTGAATTCAGATATAAATAAAATTATAACAATCTTTTCAATCAATGTAGTGTCACCAAAACCAAAGGTATGAACTGTGAGCAACCTATCAGCTCAATCGGATGAGGGGAACTGGTTTGAAGTTCAGTTGCAAGATTTAACTAATACAAACTAACAAATAAACTGACAAGGGAGTTCCCTTGTCACACTGCTTACTGTTTTTTAAATCGAACTTCTAAATATAAACTTTCTTTTGAGACACCCTGTTTATGCCTTGAAGATGTAAATAAATACCTTTTGATAAGATAAATGATTTGTGAAAAAAGTGTAATGTGCCCGACAAAAATGTTTTGAGAATAAATGTGCGAGAGAAATTATCTGTTCTACGGGGCCCCCTAAGAATGGGGGCCCTGGGCACGGGCCCCGTATGCCCCTTATGGTAAAGACGGTATTGGCAGGGCGTCGCGCGGCGCGTGCAGAAGGCTCGTCTCGTGCTTTTTTATTAATTTACTGAGAGACGGGTCCACCGCAACAAACGGTGCATTTTAAACTAACGAGCGAAAAATCACTTCTTGTAAAATCGGCGTTAGAAATCGTTAACTTTTTCATACATCGCCATGTGTTTGAATTAAAAACGCAGCACGCGCCGCGCGACGCCCCGCCTTTACGTAAACATGCACTCAGAAGGAACACGGGTGGTTTTTAGTCAGTAGAAGTCTGACACTCTCTTTCGCTCTAGAGCGAAAGCTAAAATATCAAAAAAAGGACCGTTTCGATTTTTGTTTGAGAAGTGTATATTTGGCTTGAGGCTTGAGTGATAGTATCTGATTTTAAGCAAAGTAACTTTTACTATGCTATTATTGTAATTTTTTTTTTTGTAATTATCTGTCTGTAAAAAATTATCGTTACAGTAGATATTAGACATTATTGTATGAAAATAATAATATCCCATTGTTCTAGTGGGAACCTATCGCCTTCGCGATCGCCAAGAGACTCTGCAGATAGTTGATGAAGCTTTGTCAGCAGGATGTCGCATGTTCGGTAAGGCCCATGGCTTAGGTACCTACTATGTTCACGAAGAAACAAAATGTGAGCAGAATTGTTAATTAAATATTAAGCAGTTGTTTCTCAACTTTGTTTCCAATGAATATGGGTTTTCAAACAATTTTTTTTTCTTTGAAACTAACCAACCTAATAATACGTAAGTGTCACTTACACCACCATATAATATGAGCTTTTAGGCTTCAACGACGCACCATTGCGTAAAACACAATACTTTAGTAACTATTACATAGCTACTGAGGTTTTGTTCAAATACGGTTGGTTGGTATCAAAAGGTGAATATTGTTTCTTGGTGTTCTTTTCTCCATAATTGTGTAGGTAATATTTTTTGAATGATATAGAAATGGGGATAGCTTACCGCCACGAGTCGCACCTCAAGGAGGCGTTTGAACAATTGCTGCCCAAACATAACTTGCAACGGGATGACATATACATGATCACCAAATTCAGTAAGTACTGTTACTATTAGGTCTTTACCTATGAAATTGCCGATTTGTATGAGAATTTTAAAATATAAAAATTTTGGTATTTTTTTTATCTCAGCGAATCAAAGTACTGGCCCAAATGATCTATACAATTTTACCATTTTGATGGTAGTTTGTTTATCCCTTTACTGTAGAAGTCTGCCGGACGGGAGGCGATGAAGTCAGCGAAAGCGTTTTGTACTGCCTCTCGGGTGTCGAATTTTTTACCAATTAAAAAAATTTCTAAATTTTGAAAAAAAGTAGAAATCTGTTGGGGCAAGGTCCGGTGAGTACGGTGGGTGACGGAGAGCTTCCAGCTGTAACTCTTGTAGCTTTGCGATGGTCTTTCGTGAAGTGTGAGCTCGCGCGTTGTCGTGGAGAAGCAATGGGGAAGAACGATTGACTAGTCTTGGTTGTTGAATTGCGAGCTTCTCCATCATTGTTTGCAATTCTTGGCAATAGACATCTGCCGTCACTGTTGTGCCATTCGGTAAGAAGCTGTGGTGTACAAGTCTGGTCCACCAGACAGTCACCATCATCTTCCTATGAGTAATCTTTTTTGTAGCGCACTGATTAGGTGATGTAACCGGGTCCACCCACTGAGACGAACGCTTACGGTTGTCGTACAGGATCCACTTTTCATCGCAGGTAACAATTTGATTAAGAATTTCATCATTTCTATGCCGAGTCAGTAACTGCATGTTTCGACGCGTAAATCTCGCTGTTGGTCATTGAGGTATAATATACGTTAGTACTTATATCTCGATGCTGTTGGTCGCTTAGTTCGCGTGGCACGCACTTATCTAGCTTTTTTATCTTTCCAATTTGACGCAAGTGCCTCAATGTTGTTTTGACACTAACTCCAAGGCCTGCAGTAAGCTCAGCCTTAGATTGAGTTGGATCCGCTTCCACTATCGCCTTCAATTCGTCGTTGTCGACAATGTTTACCGGCCAACCGCGAGGCTCGTTCTTCGACTCAAAAGAAGAATGGGTATTTTTGTATAGACCCCGTCCCTTTCCTTGTAACACTTTCTCCTATATATCAAATGAAAGAGCGTTAAAAATACATCATTTTATTGTATGACAGTAAATGTGTGAATAATGGGGGAAAAAAGTTATTCACCGATAAAGAAAGAAAAAAATAATTTTTTTTTTTCGTAGAACCTGCTTGAGTGTGGTGTCTATTGATAGGTCTTTTAAAATGACACAGGTTACTAAAACCATTTCTTCTCAAAGTCAATCGTTTGAAAGATAGACACTTCCAAAGTGCAAAAATGTGCCCCCACCCCCTCTAACTTTTAAACTAACTAGGTGAAAAATCTAATAAATATATATGCTGTAGATCGCAATGAAAACTCACAACCGAAATTAGTTTGAACGAGATATAGTCAGCAGTTTTTGAGATATAGCTCATTTAAAAAACCGCAAATATAACTTTGTCATTCATACAAACACTATGAAAAACAAACTTATCACAAAATATGTATTTATGTTGCCGCTTTAACAACAAATAATACAAATTAAAGGGGACTTCCCTACTACGATGATGCAGAACCTTTCATGTGCGAGTCCGACTCACACTTGGCAAGTTTTTTTTACCCAATTCATTTTTTTTTTCAATTATTCACACGGTTACTGAACCGTTTGAATAATTGAAGAATTGAATTGAGGAAATGGAATACTTCTATGGCGTATACACCATAGAATCGACGGATCCGTGTTGCTGAGAGGCCGCATTTTATCGTGGCACATATAAAAATAAAACTTATATTTTGTTCAATCCTAACACAGAGTGTAGTTAGCTTGGGGCAGTTTTCAGCAATAGACAGAGTGATTCAGGAGGAAGGTTTATATGTAGCACATTGTACCCGTGCGTAGCCGGGGCGGGTCGTTAACTAGTAAAAAAATAAAGAATAAATTCAATTCTTTATCGGTGAATAACTTTTTTCCCCAATTATTCACACAGTAACCTTGTGAATAATTGGAAAAAAATGAATTGGATTAAAACTTTGCCTAGTCGGACTCGTACATGAAAGGTTCTGTACCATAGGGCACGCCACGATAGCGGCGGTAAGTCCGCTCATTGAGGAGTGGCTGAAGAGGCACCACGGGCGCCCTCTTCAGCGGACACGGTTGTTTCGGGAGGTCATCATCATCATCATTTCAGCCAAAAGACGTCCACTGCTGGACATAGGCCTCCCCCAGGCATTTTTGGGGGGGTTTGCCATAATCGCCACGCTTGGCCGGGTTGGCGATCGCAGTATGGTTGTTACAAAGACACAGAGAACGCTGCTGCCCATTCTCTGGTACATCCCTTAGTCGCCTCTTACGACACCCACGGGAAGATATGGGATGGTGCTATTCTTTACGTCCGACACCACACGGAACACTTCGTTTCGGGAGGTACCTGCACCGAATCAGGCGGGTGGAAACACCTGAATGCTACTATTGCGAGGATCAGCCGGAGACCTCTCGCGTCCAAGCTCTGGTGCAAGCCATGGTCCGGGGCGAGAGGGAATGGGAAGCCGTCGCCTACTTCTGCGAAGCAGTGATACTAGCGAAGGAGTTGGTAGAACGTGATAGGAAGAGAACCTCTCGTCGCAGCCGCCGCGGGAGACGCTCCGGGCGTCGGGGGCCACCTGATGGCTTCCAATAACCATAGACGCGGACCTGAGGACGGTGAGTAATGGGCTAGCTCGCCGCTGCGCCGTCCGTCTTAGGAGGACGACAGGCGTGTCGACGTCGAGTTCGTGTTCCACGCACGCCTCAAAGAGATGTCAGCAATATGGAAGGGTCCCGCAAGAGTCGACGCCCGTCGGGGCTGCGGGTTGTTCGAAAGAGATAGAGCAGCCTCGACATAAAGGGCTAAGAAGGAACATGTTTGGTTTTTAGTCAGTACAAGTCTGACTAAAATCTGGGTTTTAAAAAAAATGTTCCGTACCATCGTCGTAGGGTCTGCCCTTTAATTTGTATTATTTGTTGTTAAAGCGGCAACAGATATACACACTTTGTGATAAGTTTGTTTTTCATAGTGTTTGTATGAATGACAAAGTTATATTTTCGGTTTTTTTAATGTTCTCTATCTCAAAAACTGCTGACTATATCTCGTTCAAACTAATTTTAATTGTAAGTTTTTATTGCGATCTAGAGCATATATTTTTATTAGATTTTTCACTCCCTTATTTTAAAAGTTAGAGGGGTTGGGGGACACCTTTTAGCACTTTGGAAGTGTCTATCTTTCAAACGATTGACTTTGAGAAAAAATGGTTTTAAAAACCTCAGTTTCATTTTGAAATACCTATCAATAGACACCCCACTCAAGTAAATTCGAAGAAAAAAAAAAAATTTTTTTTTCTATCTTTATCGGTGAATAACTTTTTTCTCCCATTATTCACACATTTACTGTCATACAATAAAATGATGTCCTTTTAACGCTCTTTCATTTGATATATAGTAGAAAGTGTTACAAGGGTAGGGACGTTTTGCCCCTTCTTCTTTCCAGATTGAAAACGATTGAACCAGTAATGGACCGTGTTTATGCAAGCAGTGTTAAGCCCGTACACGTCGTTAATGTTTCGTGTTGTTTGCGCAGCGACATTTCTACGTATGAACTCATATTCGAAAATTGTACGAATTAGCAGTTTATCCATGGCGCCAAAAACTACCACAATGTCACAAAAACAAAAAACTATCAAAAAACAAATGACTGAATTTGAAATTAAAATAACACGTCTTTCAATTTGAACTCTCGAAATAGAGATCCATGCAGACTTGCATTTCAGGATTCTCCTAAATCAGCCAAGTATGCGAAAAGTTTCCTAGTCATGTGTGTACGCATTTATAACAAAATTCCCAAAGAAATAAATTGTTATTTAATATAAACTCATATAAAAACAGATTACAGAATTGGTTGAAAGAACACATGTTTTATGACATTAAAGATTT
This sequence comes from Diarsia dahlii, assembly GCA_949775195.1. NCBI lineage: Eukaryota > Metazoa > Arthropoda > Insecta > Lepidoptera > Noctuidae > Diarsia > Diarsia dahlii. Next base: position 15,282,138 of record OX459189.1, read on the forward strand.
TCTCAACAATAAACTATTTTCTGGACTTTTGTTATTGCGGATAACGCTGAGAGAAAACTACTAAAACTACTAATAGTGTATTATTATTATTGTATTGACTTTGCATCTGTGATATTGAACTTTAAAATTGACTAATAATTATTATTTTGCATGCAATTGATACATATCCTGTATAGCTAAACATGTGGACTTTAGATTAATATCAGAGTGTAACAACTTTATACCATGTATAAGGCAAATAAAGACTTATCTTATCTTATCTTCGAATAAAATTTACTTGAATTTCGAATTACGCGCCAATCCACAGATAATTAAATCTGAAAATGCCAGTTAAAGAATCTCCAATTACATAGGTAAAGAAAGACCTATTATTAATGACTATTCGCAAATTTAGCGCTTTGGACGTAATGGACGTGGAGTTGCGGACATTGTAAATATATTTAGGTACATAACCTATCTAAGTATATATATGTATTTATAGATACAAATAAATAAAATGGAAGTGTCTGTTTGAAATAACAAAACAATAGCTTTTTACTGAATGCGTATGAAAGTAGGTACGATACTTATAACAAAACCACATTTAAAAAAATGTTTGTCTGTTTGTTCCGGCTAATCTCCGAAACGGTTGGGACAATTTTGACGGGACTTTTTAAGTCTTTATAACATTAGCTTTCTCCCTACTGGCAGAAAATTCCGCCAAAATTGGCCCAACCGTTTAGCTAATGATAAAAGGACTAACAAGGCTACATTTATTTTAGAAAAAAAAATAGGTTTCCGTAAAAAAAAAAGGGTTTTTGAAGGGGTAATTTTAATCAACTTGCTTGATGCAGAGATTATACTCAACCCAGGTAAAGTTAACAGTTTTAATTATTGTCCGTTTATTCATTTTGTCTACTTATTTCTTTCATTTTTTAATAGTCCTACTAAGGTACAGAATACAAAATATATATTTATAAAAAAAAAATTGTAGACCATTAATAATGGCAACAAGCTACCGGCAATCATGCCATAGGAAGGAACTTCAAACTCAACCTCCTAACAATAAGAGCCGTGTCTAGGAGAACTGGATTGGGCACATACATACATAGGGCCCTCCGCAACCGAAGATCCGGAGATAATGTGACGGATTGATTCACCCAGACGGTGGCATGCCAGCCATAAGTCAACCGTGCCACCTGTACATTTGCACAATAAATCTCCGGTTCCGGTCCAATTCGTCATCACAACTGCGTCCATAATTCCACAAACAAAACCTTTGGTTTCTCCGAGGAGATCACTGGAAGATGGACAAGCTGTTTTTTTAATTCGAGTATTAAACAATGCTTCGAAAGTTATTTTACTTGTGCATCTTCAATATAGTTATTTATTTACAGATGCCGTTGAAAATGTGCTTCAGCCAGGTTACATGATAAATGCTTACAAGGCATCACTGAACAACTTGGGTTTGGCTTATGCTAACTTGCATTTAGTAAATTTTCCTGTGAGCTGGAAGAATGCAACTGATTCAGTAAAATATACCGACCTCCGGCATGCGACCTGGGAAGGGATGATCGAAGTTCATAATAATGCCCTCGCAAGTTCTATTGGGGTCTGCAATTTCGATCTTTCCCATTTCGAAATCTTAATGAAGAGGAATCATGGTTTTGTTCCAGCCGTAAACCAGGTACATTTCATTTCAAATCCCTACCACATTCTACCGTGAATTTACAATAACTTGGTTGAATTTTCAAATGTTTTTTTTTTAGGTTGAATGTCTACCGTTCTTCAATAGAATGGATTCATTCGACTTTTGTAGAGCAAATGACATTGTGATACAGGCATATAGTCCGTTGGGAGAAAACATCGGCAATAATGAACTAAATGTTTTATTACATTCCTCAATTACAAAAATAGCAGAAAGTCTTGAGGTCACCAATGCACAAGTAGTGCAAAAATGGGCACTGCAACACGGTATATCTGTTATGCCTAAATTAGACAGAATAGATCCCGGACATATTCGAGGAAGTCTTGCTCTGCACTTCGATATATCTCCTGAAGACATGCTGATTCTTAACAAGCTTTCAAGGACTGAGATCCGTACTGAAGTCTCCCGTGTTGTTTAACAAAGACGTACTAGAGGTAAGAAAACTAAAAAAGGTGCTAAGAAGCGCTAATCATATGCAACATCAATTAATTTAAAATTATCTCGTCGTGAGTGTGAGAGTAATGAGTGTCAATCAGAACACTAAAAAAAACCTTGTCACGGATACAGCAAAACCCCACTTTGAACAAGACAAAAGAACGTCAAGTTGATACAAATCAGAAGGATGTGACATTTCAACTATGTGAGTGCTTCATAATTACAAAATAAAAGATAAACATTCTTGTTTCCATATATATAGATACTAATCTGAGATTGCTTTAAATGTTAGAATACAGTAAATGCAATGGAGATTCTATTAAATAGTAGATATAGTAAATACCTGAGTTGTTTTTATCTGTGATGATTACAACTTCTGGGATCTGATAAGTGATATTATTAAAAAGGTGCGGGTTGGGTTGACTGAAACCCATGCGTGTTTTGTCTTTTCATAACATAAGGTAGACATTGACACACTGCAATATTGTTAACCCCATGAATAGCTTTAAATTCTGTAATGCCTAATTTTCGAGGAATGTCTTAACATCCGAAGTAGATGAGAAAGAGAGCGTTTGAATAAAAATAACAGTAGCAGTGACGCTTTATATCTCTTCGTACCATCTGCCCAGTAGCGGCGATCATGGCCAAATACCATAGGTACCGTTGTAATATTAACTAAGATATGCATTCAAATGTATTAGTTGTTTAATAATGTTACAGTGAATCTTATACATACATAATTGTTTAGGTGTTTTCGGGTCGTGTAGATGTGAAGTTTCTGATTTGTTATCAGTGGCTTTTAGAGTTAATTGAATATTATACTTTAAATGGTAAATATTTGTATGTATACTATATTATCACAATAATGAAAACGGCTATATGGATTGATGACGATGAAACTTGTAATATTGGAGTTCATGGGGGTAAAACATCGATCTAGCCAGGTCTCATATTATTATTATGTGGGATGTTTTCCCTATTTTCACCTGAGCAGATCCAGGTCTCCCAGGTACTATGATTATACTATATAGTACCTGGTATCAGTGTCATTGGGACTCTCACTGTCACTGGGCAGGCATCTCGTGGGCACTAGCCCACAGGATGCCTGCCTGTGATTTTTCAAATACCGTGGGATAGATAATACTTGATCCAAAGCGGTAACGCGATATTATCTTCTTATCTTCTCAATATCGGAAAACGGATAGCGTAACTGTTAACTGACTCGAGCCCTCGATGCATTAGAACCTAGGATAACCCGAAACTCAAGAGCGTGTTTTAAAGCAAGTATTATTCGATATTGTGGCTTTCAATTTGAAGTAAACCATCCCCAGGTACGTAGTTACCACATAATTATGTAGGTTTATTCCACTTATTTTTATAGATTTTTATAGTTGTAGAAAGATATGTGTATGTAGTGATATTTAGACATCGTAGGGTTAGGTATTAAGATTAAGAAAGGGGATAGAACCGATGTGGCATATCAACCTGTCCGCCATTTTGTTTTTTTTTCGAAATCGCGGCCCACGATGAAAGTGGTATATATGGATAGAGGACATATAGACGAACAAAAAATGTCAAGTAACACGGTACCCAAAGTGTCACGTTACCCAGATATTTGAAGTTAAAGATCGACAAATAAGTACAACGACAAACATTAAATATTTTTTTAAATAGCCTTTTCACGTGTATATGCGTTAAATTGTATCCAAACAATAGTTCCCAGGTTGATTATTATTATACGCACAATAAAATAGCTTCGCATCGCAATGAAACGCTATGTTATGTCAAAAATAGTTTTCTCGTGCTCCTAGCAGTATGTTATGTACCTACTCTCTTTCAGTAACCAGTAATAATAATAATAAACGCCTATAGACACGTAAAAGGTCTAATTTTTATGTGGTCATTGTACTCATATGACCATCTTTACCTTCAAATATCTCGGTATCGTGACACTTTGGGTACCGTGTTACTAGACATTTTTTGTTCGTCTATATGTCCTCTATCCATACATACCACTTTCATTGTGGGCCGCGATTTCGAAAAAAAATCAAAATGGCGGTGGGTCGATATGCCAGCTCCCATACAAAAAAGTTCAAACCCCTTTAAATATCATTTGTGTTTTAGGTAAATCTTCTACATATTCTATATAATTATGTATAAATATTATCTTCTATGGTAGGTATCATTCATTTAAAATGATCCCACTTGTTTTAGAGATCACTTGATTTGCTCCTAATATGTAAGTATCCATAATATATATGTTATGGTCAGTGTGATTAACGGGATTAAGGCTAAATATAGAGACGCATATATTAGATTAGAGTACTTACTATTAATATTATTTTACATGTAATCAATATGGAATTAAGTTCTAAAATATTAACATAGCTGCAAGTCACCATATTATAATAATACTGGATGGAACCAATGCTCCTGAAACCATTATCAAAAGCAAAGAATTAAGGTGATTGTTCTAATGTTTAATGTTAGCAATCGTTATTTTCTGATCATTTTCTATACTATCCACATTTATTACTTTGACCGTAACATGTTTATTATATGGATACCTAGACCAGTATAATTATTATATATGTCTGTGACGAGCTTATGGAAATTAAGAAGGTGCACGTAATGAAATGACTGATCTTAAAAGATTGACTTATATTATACTATCTCGTACAAACGAGAGGGGGAGAAGACAGTTCTAATTTTTCGATTGTTTTGTTATTTCAGATGAAGTAGAGAAGTTTATTTTCCGCGAATGTGTTATACTAAGTTACCTTATAATTATATGATTTTTATTAATGTTACTTATAATATTAACAAAAATACATAAGTATAAGTCACAAATGTATGCGCAAGCGATTGTTTATTTAGCCATTTAGGTTTGTACTGTACTTTCAGTACCTTTTGCTTCATGATATTTATTTTATTTCTAACGCTTTTGCGTTATTGCCTGTAACGAGTACTAACTTAAAATACATCTGAAAGTTTTAATGGCCGATACAAGATCTAGATGTATTAATATTTCTGAGAATCATCAATAAATATGTACCTACTGTTCTTTTGTTTGTATGATCTTGTTTATGTACTTAAATGAATGTATTTTGCTTTCAAGTTATATCTGAATGTTCATTTTTCTTCTATGACATGTTGTAATAAAGTCGCCGCTATTTGTTTAAAACAATGCGGTGTTATCAAATATAATACTGTTGTGTTGTGTTGTATACTTATTTAATCAATCGTTATGAAGGTTAGGATGTAGAGTTCATGTTAAAATTGTATGATTTATTTCAAAAATAAAAATATATACCTACGTGTCAAAATGGTTCTTTTTTGTCTACATTCATAGTTTAAACAATCCGTGCAGGACAATAAATAATGATGAGAAACAAAGGCAAAGTATACGTACAGGGTGTTCAGTTGAACGGTGGGACTTTCAATAAACACAGATCCTAGACTTGTGGACACGTATTCCCCAATCGCAAACACAAGTTTCTCTTCTCTGAGGCACTTTAACAACATCAATTTTTCAAACGAAGTCAGTTTCTTGTCCCAATCTTCTTTCGGGGGCTGATTATTTTTATTGTCTACGTGGATGTCCTGGAAATTATAATGCTGTGGGTAAATAAATTATTCCACACATTAAGTAGTCGGAAAAATAATAAGGTGCTAGTAAAGTTAGATAGGTGATTACCATTTTCACTTCTTGACTGTATCAACTCGACTGGCCTGTTGGTCTAGTGGTTAGTGACCCTAACTGCTATGCCGGAGGTCGTGGGTTCGATTCCCACCCAGGACAAATGTTTGTGTGATGAGCACGATCATTTGTTCTGTGTCTGGGTGTAATTTATATATAATATGTATGTATTTAGAAATATATAAGTATGTTTATCAGTTGTCTAGTACCCATAACACAAGCTCTGCTTAGCTTGGGACTAGATGGCGTTGTGTGATAGTTGTGGAATATTATTATTATTATTATCAGTGGAGCTACACTACACACACACATAATACCAAAGAAACCATCTAATCTAATGGATAATAACAAATTAGAAGCCATGGGTTGTTCATGAACTGTACTTATTCTTTCTTCAGAAGAAATTCTTCTGTTTACTTTAATAATTATTAATTTGAAAATCATTCAATGATTCACTGGTTCGAGGTGGTGCAGGAGAAGAGTAATTGGCATAGCTGGGCACACCGTTAATCAAATAGTTAACTTTGTTGATCGTTAATCCGCTACAAAACGCTTCGTTAAACGTTAAAGCGTTACCTACACTTCGGAAGAATTAACGCAAGTTAACGTTAATCCGTTTTTTTTTAATTTAGCCTGCCCTGTCGCACTGCTGGGCAAAGGCCTCCCCCAATTCCTTCCAAGAGCTCTTTTCTTGTGCCGCTTCGAACCAGCTCATGGTACGCGTCTAAATCGTAACGCCACCTCTTTCTAGGCCGGCCTCGGCGGCGCCGTCCGTCTTCCGGCATCCATCGTGTTGAGGCTTTTGCCCCGCGGTCACGTGACCCGCCCAATCCCACTTAAATGTTAATCCGTTAATGTAAAACCGCATCTTTATATCGTTGCATTAGTGAACTTATAAAACCTGTTGGTTTAGGTTCTGGAAGTTAACAGGTTAGGAACGAAACAAAATACTCGTATAATTCAAATGTGTAATTTAATCGTCGGGCATAAGGTGCATATTCCCAATCAAACAAAAACTCGTCACTCTAAGCTCCGGCGCTAAGTAATGAAATGATCAAACGAATTAATCAAAATGTTAACTTTGTTAATTAACGATTAACGGATGAACGAGTTAATGCCCGGCTATGGTATTTGATAAAATGTGGGGGAGGCCTTTGTACAGCAGTGGGACATACAAGGCAACTAAAAATATGGGACAGGTAAGAATTATTTCGATAATTCATACAGGAGTTGTTTGATTGACTTACAGACCAAGTAGTCAAGATTCGAGCGGAAGTAGGAATTTTTTACAACTTTCATCTCTAATTAAATTACATATCTGAATTCATTAGAGGAATTCAAATGAATTCAGATAGGTATGTAATTTGCGATCAAAATCTCCACCGGCTCCATTGTTTCCAACCTTATGTAGATCATTTAGCAAAGTCTTAGGGGCAAGGGGCTCCTAAGGGGATAGAACCGATGTGGCATATCAACCTGGCCGCCATTTTTTTTTTTAGAAATCGCAGCCCACAATAAAAGTGGTATGTATAGATAGAAGACAAATAGACGAACAAAAAATGTCCAGTAACATGGTATCCAAAGTGTCACGTTACCGAGATATTTGAAGGTAAAGATAGACCAATGAGTACAACAACAATCATTAAAAAAAAATAGACTTATTACGTTTATAGGCGTTAAATTGTATCCAAATAATAGTTCCCAGGTTGATTATTATTATACGCTCGAGAAAATCGCTTCGCATCGCAATGAAACAATGTTATGTCAAAGAATAGTTTTCTCGTGCTCCTAGTAGTATGTAATGTGTGTACTCTCTTTTAATAAACTGTAATAATAATAATCAACGCCTATAGACACGTAAAAGGTCTATTTTTAATGTGGTCATTGTAGTCATATGTCGATCTTTACCTTCAAATATCTCGATAACGTGACACTTTGGGGTACCATGTTTCATGACATTTTTTGTTCGTCTAAATGTCCTCTATCCATACATACCACTTTCATCATGGGCTGCGATTTCGAATAAAAATCAAAATGGCGGTGGGTCGATATGCCAGCTCCCATACAAAAAAGTTCAAACCCCTTTATTTTACTCTGCCTATGGCCCCTCGCTCACGGCGACTTTTTGTAGCGATGCTAACACTGCTAAGCCAATGCTGTCGCGCATTTGTTTTATGGGCTCCTTGCCCACAAATAGCAAAAAGCTAGCGACCGCAACGCGACTTTTTCGATGCGAACACACGACAGCATCGCTACTGTATCGCCGTGGGCGAGGGGGTAAAGTTTTTTCGCAAAATACTTTACTCCTTCTTTATTCTCCTTTTCTTTCTTTCTAAACTAACTAAGAAAGATTACTCAGTGATCTCTTCTGGTTCCGTTCAAAAACCGCACAACCTAGTGGGAGGGCTTACCCTGAATAATAAATAACTGTTTATAGGATGGGGGATTAACCAATGAGCAAACCAATAGTTTGTTCATTCATACAGGATTGAGAATAGGAGGCACTCTGGAAACTTTTGTAGAATTGAGATAGTATAGGAATTTTAAGGAATGTACTAGCGAGTAAGAAAAGAGAATTTCAAGATTCGAGATGAATATACAACGCAAGATCGAGGGAAGCAAGCCGGCTCTCGGTTGGTTAGGTTTTGGTGCATTCATACAGAAACACGATTAAACTTACAACTTAGTTTGCGAATATTTTTGCTACTTTGTTGCTGGCGGAAGCGCTGTGTAAACTCTTCGCGAAATGACGACAAGAATTACAGGTTTGATCGACTTTCTTTGCTGAACGTAGGTAAGTGAGTAGTGACGGCTGTTCCTGTCTAAAAACACTTACCAAACTGAAATGTCCAAGAGAAATATGAATTTTCTTTAGACAGTCTGCATCTAATCCGCGGAAACGTGGATCAGTTTCACTAAGATGATTAACCGCTAGCCACATTTGTTCAGTCATCGTTTCAATTGCAGGTTTCTTTGGTGGCACCTAGGATTAAAATTTACATTTATTCATTACAATAACCATTTAAGTCATAATAACATAAAAACATATTTAAAAATAGGGAGCAGGATTCGAGCTATAGGTGGGCAGGGCTCTTGAAAGGAACCTCTTGATAATAAGCCGTATCCAGAAGTACTGTTTTCTTAATCAAACCCCATCCAGCTTCCAAGCGAGAGCCTCCTCAGATATTGTTAGAGGCCGACACAACTACCGGGCGCAATGACAGCTGTACTCACGTTCCACATGTCGACAACCTCGCGAGCCAGAACTTGATACTCGAACAATCATTGCGCGACGCTCCGATCGATCTATCACCACAATGTTGGCTTATTGGTAACAATAATTCTGTCAGTGACGATAGGTCGATAGATAGATTAAAATTATTATTATACTGGGGGGATTTAAGATGGGTTAGGTTAGCTTTTATAGCAAGCAGGTTACAGGCTATATAAAGTTTAACCTTCGTAGTCACGGGTAATAAGATCTTATGAGATTCTTTGAACAATCGCGGATTTGGAAAAATTATACTCGTAGTCAACTAGAGAAACGACAGTTCTCGCGTTTTATTCTCACCATGCCAATATAAACTTCCCATTCACTTCCAGTTTTGCGATTTGTGAATTTCGTAGAGTTGGCTCAAATTATTCTTTGAATCTTACAGCCCATTTTCAAGAAACAGCAAAAACTCAAATTAAATTAGCTAGCAAAACTTCGCAGACACGATGAGATATAACTAAGTACCTAAGAACAGTAAAAGATTGACATTATTTTAATACTAACCACTGCCGTACCGGCTGGACCTCGTAAAACAAAATTCCACTGTTCCGGTAAAACGAGCCCGGCATCCAAATACACTGCCATGTTTAGAAGGAAACTGAAAACAAGTTTGTGACGTTCAAATAGTCCTCTGGATACGTTTCGGTATACAGACAGAGTGATTTCACGACGTAGGATTTCCAAACGAAACTCCAGTATGTCACATTTTTCGCTCTTTTCTATAACTATATTGAAGACCTGCAAATATAAAATGGTGGATCTTTAGCAACCGTAAGATAGTAAAACCTACCACCTACAGTAGCACATAATTTACCCACTTGGAAAGCATGCTAGAATATAGTACATTTTGATACAAGTGCGGAAAGTTTGTTATTGCATTCGAGGCGGATTGAACACCCGAGCCGTATGGTGAGAATGTTCATGTGGTCGAGAAATGCAATAACAAATTCCCACGTGTATCAAACGACGTTTATCAATACACTTTCGAAGAAATTAACTAATAAAACAACATTTAAAACAACAAGTATTTTTGTCATAAATTTTTAGGAGACTATGATTTAATTTGCTTTTTTTCCGCGGTTTGATTTCGCCAGGTTGAAGAAGAAGCAAAGGTATGAAGCCGCTAAACAGCCTCACAGGAAAATTATAAAATTAAAATATTTTTTAATTAAGAACACAATTAAATGGTACTTGTTCAGAAAAATAAATAAATCATGTTTATTACTAGTATTCTTTTTATAAACACAATTTAAATATTCAAAAATAATAGTCTATAATAGTCAGTATTGTTTTTTTTTAATTTCTTATGTCTCAATCGAATAATATCGCATGCGTGCTGTAATCTTATTACCGCACGCGTGCGAAATATGTTGCATGTCGAACCTAATCGTAGTGCAATAAGAGCTAGTTTTCGAGGAAGTGTATTGAAAATGAGCATACTAGGTACCTAACCTAGTAGCAAACGAGCATGCTTTTATAGTAGCATGTGCATTCCAGCAGGCCTAACAGCAATAAATAATCTGTCATCCTTCTAAGTCAAGGATTACCTATTCTTCACCCTGACATACTTCGATAACCATTAGAAAATGATAAGGTGGTTTCAACTGACCTGGTTAAAGTACTTCAGTGAGAACTGGTACATGGGATCGATGTCTGCCAGTTGCGCAACGGCGAAGTACAACACTGCCCCCCGGGTCGCCACCGTTCGGTACTTCTCACGAGCTGCCGATATGCTTATCTCAGTCGCTTCAGTTTCTTCTAAACGAGCGTTTATTATTTCTGATGTTTCCTATAATTGGTTTAAAAAATAATGCTGCTATTGTGATGGGGACAGACATGCGGCTGGCACTGATGACGAGGCGAGGCAGGTGTGAGGCTAGCGCTAGGCTTGGCCTGGGAGACATGAGCAGTGCTTCAACCTTATTTTCATCAACGACAACCATAACAAACGAGTGAAGTAGCGCAGGTGTGGTATTAGTGACATGCAGTGGGCTTCGGATACCAGTATGCGTGAGTCAAAACGCTCGCAACTGTCTATGTCGACAAAAAAATCCATAACATCGCATGTTGGGGAGAAGCAGAAGATATGAAGAATGGAGTAAATGATACCATGTCGTCTGATATGGGAGGATAAAATAACAAAACGTGTTGCGCCGACCCCAAATAGAATAGGACAAGGGCAGGCAGACAGATGCCATCAGTCGGGTACAAATACAGACCTAGTAATACAAAGGACAAGGTAGTTTTTATTTACTATTCATAAGACATTGTTAGATAATTATTATGGATTCTTACTTTACTCTCGTTGAGGGTTTCTATCAGTTCCTCATCGTCCAGAATGTTTCCAGTAGATGCGTATAGTAATCTGAGGATTTTGTCTTCAATCTCCAGCAGAGTTGCTTTGTCGGCGTTGATACGAACTATAAGCTCAGTTCGTAAAATCTCCAGGTCTGGGCGTTCCAATCTTACCACGTCGCTGTTATCAGAATTATATAGATTACATAGGTATATCACATTAATTATATATAAATTATATTACATATAATACTATATAAAAAAAAAACAAAATGTGGTGTAATTCGTGGAAAATTTAGGGAGAATAGGAGACTATTAAATCTGTTAATATATTTTATCTTGGAATTATTCAATACAAATTACACTATCCTACCAATGTTGTACTCGTATTATATATTAATATATGATACTTCTGTGTATTATACAGGGTTACTGGATCTGGACCCAGTTTTAATTCGCATAAAGAAGAGGTCTTTAGTTTTATAGTCATACTAGCGGACGTCCCGCGGTTTCAACCGCGTAGTTCCCGTTCCCGTGAAAATACAGGGATAAAAAGTAGCCTATGTTACTCAGGGTGAATGTAGCTTAGCAGTAGGTGAAAGAATTTTTAAAATCGGCGCAGTAGTTTTTAAGTTTATTTATTACAAATATACAAACATACACACAAACATACAAATCTTTCCTCTTTATAATATTAGTGTAGATAAAACTTTAGTAAAACCAAAAAACTTAAAACTTTACTTTAGAAAGTAAGCTCTAATATAATTAGCAAATGACTGACGTCCTCTATATGCAGCTACGGCTGCTCCAGATCAAGTCGCCCTGTATAACTAACTAGCTGACCCACGCAACTTCGTCTGCGTCAAATCTTTCTCGATAAATCGATTATCCAACATAAAAAAAGAATTAATTACAACCAGCAGTTTTTCCTGAGATTAGCGTTCAACAAAATCGGACTAGTAGTTTTGGATAAAAATGGCAACATGTATTTGCACAAACATCCTCTCACCCCAAACGCGTATACAGGTCTCCGTTCCGTCGTGGGTAAAAACGTAACAAACAAAAAATCTAATCTTTCCTCTTTATAATATTAGTTTAGTTTAGCTTAGATTATTTTAAAATGAGAATTCCTATAGGTATATAACTGTTCAATATACAATTTATAACATTTGTAAACATTCTGGTGAAGTAAATATTTGACTTTGAATTTCCCGGAGGCCAGAATCCCCACGTACCTACAACTAAGTACATAGCGACGCGACACGCAACGGCCGGCCAGAACGAATGATTTTGTCGCGCGGATATTTTTACATTGCGATATCTTCTAAGATATTTGTTAAACTATTTAAATAGTAAAGGGCATAAATATTCTATGTTAAATTTCCGTTCTAATAAACAATTTATTTGAGATAAACAAAAAATTTGGGATTTTTTTATAAATTTTGCTAACGCACATCAGGGGCCCCCGTAGCCCGGGGGGCCCGTATAATTGGTACAGCAGATGCGGCAGTAGCTACGCCCCTGCCACATAGTGACGTCAAAAACTGCTCTTTGACACGTTTTATTTTCGTCAAGTTTTATTAATTTGATAAAACAAAAAATACGTAAGTATCCAGTATTTTTCGATAATCTAACAGATTTAATTAGATTTTTTTGGTGGAATACCCTATTGTTATAGGCGTTATAGTTCAATAAATTAAAAGTACAACTAACGCCAGTAACTGATCCTCAAGGCCAGATAGTGTCACGGTGAAGTTGACCAGGGTCACTTGGATGCAGATTTCTGGCAAATAGTGAGGGTTCGCTAGCTTCGTGGTGAGATACAGGCGGAAGTCCGTATCATACTCTATATCGCTGTCTCCCAAATGGATGAGCAGCCTGCCAGCCTGTTGAGTTATAATTCAAGTATTATGGTGTAAAAGTATCCTTAACGAAGCCGAAAGGTACTTGTTCTTCCCGTAATTGCGATCAGTGTTTTGTTCTGGAACATACCTTCTAGTTACGGAGGTCAAAGTTCCAAAAGTTTCACAAGTTTAAAAAAAACATAAAAGTTTTAAAATAGTTTTGTTTTAATTGAATCCAAAACCTACCTAAATTGAACCAAAACGCTCACTATTCAAAGCATCCATTAGTACAATGTTTTGAGTGCGCTACACTGCCCCCGTGGTCGAGTGGTTTAGGCGTTTGCCTTTTGACCCGGTGGTCGTGGGTTCGATTCCCACGGGAAGCATACTTTGTAAAGTTGTTTCCAGTTTGGTTAGGACATTGCAGGCTCGAATCACCTGATTGTCTGATAAAAAAGATGGTTCCGTGCTTCGGAAGGCACGTATAAGCCGGTGGTCGGTGGCCAAATGGCGGTCCTCAAACCATATCAAAGGCCCTTGCGGCGGTTTAGAAACCCTGACATTAGGGTGTGTGGGGTCGTTAGACCTTACTGCCCACACGATAAGAAGAAGTGTGCTACATTGAGTTTTACTGTAAAACATGAATTTTTAACCCAAAAAAAAAATTTGTTTCCCAGCAATAATTTAAGCATACTTAATTTGATGTAGGTACATGCTTGGTTGACGGCTTCGTGAAGGATAGGTACACTTAAACTCTGTATAAAACGAAGTTTTTTAGTAATTTACTTATTATGTTAAAGCAACTTGAATTTCCAAAAAAAAGGCCATACTTATCAGGATTTAGTATTTCCCGTTGTTATGTTTTTGTGATTACCTGAAGGAATGTTTGCTTTAGAAGCACAGGTGCCAATGTAGCCTCGAGCGTCTCTCCTAGGTCCTCGATTAACATTGGCCATCCAAGTCGGATGCAGTTCTCAAGTATCCGCAGATATCCTGCATCGATCAGTTTAGTTATCTGTAGACCGTTTTCTTTCTCCATATTTCGAATCCATCTGTTCGCCTGCATTTATAAAACTTATTAAGCTCTGGGATTTTTTAAATACACATAAAATACAACTGTCTACTTATAATACCTATAAATAAAGGGTGTTTTTATAAATATTATAGTACCGGGCACGGTTCTTGAGCGCTCGGCGGAAGAGTGGGGATCGCTGTGCGCATCGTTCACTATAAGACAAATAAAACGCACACCCGTTTATCAATTATTGGTCGTGAGGTAAGTGCAGCAGGAGTAAAGAACAAATCCCGAGTGACGGCTATGACGCGATGCGCTACGGGCCAATCACTGCACTTTCCCCGCCCCGCGTCTCACTTCATACCACCAATCATCATTCATCATCATTTCAGCCAAAAGACGTCCACTGCTGGACATAGGCCTCCCCCAGGCGTCGCCACATTGACCGGTCCCGTGCGTCTCTCATCCAGCGGGTTCCTGCAACCTTGACCAGGTCATCGGTCCACCTAGTGGGAGGCCTTCCAACGCAACGTCTTCCGGTTCGCGGTCGCCATTCCAGAACTTTTCGGCCCCATCGGCCATCCGTTCTGCGAGCAATGTGCCCTGCCCATTGCCACTTAAGTCTGGCGATTCTTCGGGCTACGTCGGTAACCTTGGTTCTCATGCTGATGTCCTCATTTCTGATTCGATCACGCAAGGAAACTCCGAGCATAGCCCTCTCCATTGCTCTTTGGGTGACTTTGAGCTTTCTGATAAAGCCCATTGTGAGCGACCACGTTTCGGTCCCGTATGTAATCACTGGCAACACACACTGGTCATTGACTTTCGTCTTGAGACACTGGGGTAAGTTGGACGAGAAGATACCGCGCAGCTTCCCGAACGCTGCCCAGCCGAGTCGGATTCGACGATTGACCTCTTTCTCGAAGTTAGATCTACCCAACTGGACCGTTTGTCCCAGGTAGACATAATCGTCCACAACTTCGAGCGTAGAGTCTCCGATCTTGATAGGAGTGGGTGTTACATGAACATTCGACATAACCTTGGTTTTGTCCAGGTTCATTTTAAGACCCACTCTTTCGGAAGCTCTACTGAGGTCATCGAGCATTTTACTGAGGTCTTCCATGGTCTCAGCCATGACCACTATATCGTCGGCAAACCGAAGGTGAGTGATGTACTCGCCGTTGACATTGATGCCGAGTCCTTTCCAATCCAGAACCTTGAAGACATCCTCCAATGCAGCGGTGAACAGTTTCGGAGATATGACGTCTCCCTGTCTCACACCGCGCTGCAGAAGGATAGGTTCCGTGGTCTGGTCCTGAAGTTGGACTGACATGGTGGCGTTTTTGTACAAATACTTTAACACCTCGATGTACCGGTAGTCGATTTGGCACCGTTGGAGAGACTGCAGTACAGCCCAAGTCTCGATCGAATCGAAGGCTTTCTCGTAGTCCACAAACGCTAAACAGAGAGGCAGGTTATACTCTTCGGTCTTCTGTATAACTTGCCGCAGCGTATGTATGTGGTCTACGGTACTGAAGCCTTTTCGGAATCCGGCTTGTTCGGGAGGCTGGAAATCGTCGAACCTGCATGCGAGACGATTCGTGATGACTCTTGAAAACAACTTGTAGACATGGCTTAGAAGTGAGATGGGCCTATAGTTCTTCAACCGGGCATTGTCACCCTTTTTGAAGAAGAGCACCACCACACCCCTGCACCAAGCCTGTGGCGTTTTCCCCTCGAGTATATATACCACCAAAGGGCCCCAATAACTTACTTTTGCGTCAGCGCTCAAGAATCGTGCCGATCATTATACCAAGCACTGATAACTTCGTGGTGCGATCGACGGACTACCAAGACATACTTAGCTTTCTAGTTCGAACCCAAGACCCCACCACTGTTTTTTCGGATTACTGTGAATATTGTATATAATATTACTTGCTTCGGTAAAGAAAAACATTCCGAGGAAACCAGCAAGCTTAAAAGATATTTCTGGATTTTTATGGGCGGCATAACAACTTTCAAACAGTTCATGAACAATTTTTAGTGTTTTGTAGTTGTATCAAATTAAAGTTCTCCACCACCACCTGTACACCTGTTACTTAAGTCTTCAATATAGATAGGTGTGTGGTGGGGTCGTAAGACCTTACTGCCCACACGATAAAAAGAAGAAGTTACCTTTGCCTAGTTAAACTGCAAATTAAAAATATATTTTCTGTTTATGAGCATAAACTACCTCAAACGCGAGTTTTATAATGCGTAAAAGTATGTGATTCAATGCAGTAATCAAAATCAGAAAAATATATGATATTCTTCAGGATATGCTAGTGACATAGTGTTGTGAAAACATACTAAAACTAACTTTGCTCGATAGAAAAAAATCGCAGGGCTATACCACATGGAAGACAACCTTAGGAAAAAATAATCTTTACGTTTTTTTTTTAAATATATTTATTATTTTCCCTTTCGAATGTTATCATAAAACACATGACTGTGTTTTTCACATTTGGCGGGTAAACATTCTTTAAGGTAAGCGGGGGTTGTAGGATTGAACAGAATACTGTAGAGCTGAAACAGGATATGAGAATTCCGGCAAAGACGTATAGGAAGCCACTTGAGCTTTGTACGAAATTCAGAAATGTGATCATATTTGCGCAAGCCAAATATAAATCTTAAGCAACAGTTTTGAAGTCGCTCAAGTTTATCTAGCTGTGCCTCAGTAAGATCGAGATAACTGACATCAGCGTAGTCAAAAACGGGAAGTAAAAGAGATTGAGCCAGCGCAATTTTAGTAGCAGTTGGAAGAAAGTTCCGCAGTCGTCTCAGGGACTTGGCAGATGGGAATATTTTGCGACTTACGTCCTGTAGCTGGGGACCCCAGGAAAGATTCTTGTCGATCCAAACCCCAAGGTTCTTGACCTTCTCACTTATCGGAATAGCAGTTCCATTAAATTTAACCTGGGGAAGCTGCGACCAGTTTATCCTGGAGGTCATCCTTGAGCTACCAACAACAATGACCTGAGTCTTCAACGGGTTAACCTGTAACCCATGAGCCTCACTCCACTCGCAGATTGAAACCATGTCCTTGTTGATTATGTCAATTGCATAAGCCAAATCTGAAGATGCAGCTTGCCGGTAAATTTGCAGATCATCTGCATAAAGGTGGTAAGAAGAAAGAAGTTTTGTGGAAATAGAATTTATAAAAATTGCGAAGAGTAAAGGAGATAAAACGCCACCCTGAGGTACAGGGAGGTCAAGAAGAGCAAGACCCTTCTATGCATACACGTTGCCGGCGCCCATACAGGTAACTACGAAACCAGTCAATCGCCGTTGGAGATATGTTAAGTGAGCGAAGTATGCCAAGCAGGATATCGAAATCGACAGTGTTGAACGCATTACTAAAATCCAATAAGCAGAGAACTGTCAGATTTCCTTTCTCCATGCCTAAACGCATGTCATCGGTAACGTTAACTAGAGCCGTAGCAGTGCTGTGACCAGGACGAAATCCAGACTGGAAAGGATTTAGCAGGCTATTCTTACACAGAAATGCACTGAGCTGATTGTGGACAAGGCGTTCTAGGACTTTGGAGAGAAAAGGCAAGATAGAGATAGGACGGTATTCTGAAAAGGAAGTAGGATTCGATTTTATGGGTAAAGGGGTGATTTTGGCCTCTTTCCACATCGAAGGAAAGACACCGTAGAATATAGAGTAGTTTAGGATATGCCATAGAATAGGAAGGATCTCGTCGAGGACAGGGAGTATCATTTTCCGACTTACACAATCACTGCCAACTGCATTTGACGTAATTGAAACAACGCTCCTCTTAACATCACAATCAGAGAATTGACTAAAGACAAATGGGGGATGATCCGGAGTTGGAAGGTTAGAAAGATAGTTCACTGTGGCTGCCTTCATAGTCCCATTACAGTAGGGCGAAGATGAGAAGTGTTGGTTTAGTTGGTCAATATCTAAGTCTTTAGGAATCGATTCTTGGCGTGATTTTCCAACTCCCATGGATTTTAGAAAATTCCAAACTTTAGCTGGATCTCCGTTTTCAACTGAGGTATGGATATGGCGTCGTTGGCCATCTCTACACACCTTATTGCAGCGATTGCGAGCATCAACAAGGATCTCACGGTTCTTCGACGAGGGCCGACACTTAAATTTAGTTTTTGTAACAGCTTTCCTGTGCATGATCCTTCTAATGTCATCTGTGATCCATGGAGCCGGAAGGTGTTTAATTTTTACGGACCCCCATAACATCCCTGATTCATATCTACAAATCTAATCTAGATAGATGTAATTTTACAAAGTGGCAGCAATGGGGGATGACGCAGCAGCCTCACACACAATCAGAGTTGATCTATGATGAAATATTGTTATATTGGTTTCGGAAACGTGTTAGAGCAAGAAGCATATCTGCTCTCCCTTATGCAGTTTATATAGGTTATTATAAAAGGGCTATGCGTGTATAACCTGTTCCTGTGGGTCGATAGTGAGCGGCCACCGCCCGGCCCGCGTCACCAGGATGCCGTTCTCTGTAGATATGGCATCCCGAGGCAGTCCTTGTGAGTTCCACGTCCGAACCGTGAAAGAGTCCGCCATCACTTCGATCAAACTAATGACAAAAGATTTGAGTTTAAAATTGAGATAATAAATTGAGAAAACATCTGTTAGGGAATAAAACAACACAAACAAACAAGGTTTAAAAAGTAAGTATTATACAGGGTGGAGCCGATGATACGACAATAAATGAAACCACTGGTAGTACAACAACTAAAACTATCAAATAATCCTAACACCGATTTTTTTTTTAAATTAACTAAATAGCATAAAACTGTAAACAAAATACAATACAATTTACAAACAAATATTGGTTTACTAACCTTAGGAATAATTTGCACCGATTAACGTGTGGAACAAAAAGGAGAAAAAAAATTTGGCAAGGATATTTAAGTAAGTTGGTGCCGACGATACGACAACGATTTCGGTGTTAGGATTTATTTCGCTATTATTTCGTCGTCGTTTCGTTATTTAGTTTAAAAATGTTCCTATGAACTAGAACACCAGTGGTTTTAATTATTGTCGTATCATCATGTATTATTTAAGATTTTTTCAGTAACTAGGGAAGTTCGCAGAGTTATGATTTGTGGCGGGGCAACGTTGACTCCCAATTCAAATTTAATTATTCGTGAGTATGCAGCTATTGTGTGTGTGTGTGTGTGTGTGTGAATAAAATCCAACACCTCTTTTTATTGTTGATTTAACGTATTAGATGCTAAATCTTATAAATCTTGGCACTACCACTAGTACCTACATGATTGAATGAAAATCTCATTGTTCATGAGATTTACGAGTGACATCTTGCTATGCTACAGTAAAAGTTTTGCGAAGTTTTGTATTTCACGACTGATAATAAATAATTGCTTCAGTTGTGGCTATAAAGGTTAGTAGAAACTAGGGTATAGTTTGTTCAATGTGTGGTTTTAGTAATGGGAGCTTCAAGTTAGGACGATTGCAAATGATTCATGATTAATATTTCATCCGCATCCGCTGCATCCGGTTATGTGACCTCAACATAATTAAAAAAGCTAGGCAGATGATGAGATATTGCTAATGATTTTATGCGGTAGCTAATCATATAATTTTAATAATTTCAACATTAAGTACCTAAGTATTAATAGAGAAAAGCTCTCTTCGATTGCATGTGTAATAAGGTAGCAGCAAATAAAACAGACTACGAGCTTTGATGCCGCAGCCGCACCCCTCCAAATACCTATTCTATACAGATAGCGAACGGTTGTAAAGCAACACAATCATAATAACACAGACATTTAATCTGGTCAACGGCCCCTGCAGCCCAGATTGAGCTAACCACTAGGTACATACGCGAATAGCCCCCTATTGGCATCGACCCTTGCACACACCGTTCCGGCCTGCAATGTGAGAGTTGCGTAGCCACAAATACCTGTAGGGTGGCATCGGGGTGTGAACGCACTGCACACCGCTCTTGTGATGACAGCGTTGCATGGCAACAATTAGCTGTGTGCGTGAGACCTAGGTGCGGGGATAGTGGGGGTAGCGGGGGCGCAGGTCCCGGGCAGAGCTGTTGAGGTATATAGTTGCCTAACTAGTCAGATATTGAAAGTTTCACCCTCTACCCTATTTCCCAAAAATAAAAAATATGACGATAGTGATGTGACATAGGGTGCAGGTACTTTATTATGTAACATGGTTTCATAATCAAGAAAATTATAAGAAATACGATGCCTTATTCTCTGTTGATAACTGGGACTGCCGAACTAGTAGCCAAGTTTTGAGGCAACTCAATTTAGAACGCCATCTTATTCCAAGAAGAATAATGCATACTCACTCGAAAGTCGCGGAAGCTGGTATCTTCAGAAGCTTGCATTGTTCTATCCATTTGACGACTAGCTCACGCCTGTAAGTGGTGGGGAAGGCTCCGAAGTACGCGATGCATCCGGAGGCTATGATTATGTCCCCCGTCGTACAAATCAATGCCTCAGATGCGGCCTGTTGGTTGGACATTCACAAATTTCACAACGATAACAGTAAGCCAGTGCAGGTAACATAAGCTGATAGTAAACGGGACCAAAGTTGAAAGTTGTTGAGCGCCGATAAGCGCCGACAAGTTATCGGCGACGTTCGCTTATCGGCGCTTGTTCAAATAAATGTCAGCGCCGGTTTCCTGAATGGACCGGTTCCTATAAGCGCTGGTACGAGTAGATCGGTGCCGGCTACCAGCTTTCTTTCTGTATAAAGCCTTACACACATATGGGTCGATTATTTGTTAGTCCAGTCAGGATTGGATGATATGATTATATCCTCACCATCAAATCAAAGTGTCTCATTTCAAACCCTTACCGCGACCTGTCTATTAAGATTCTGTGACATCGTATATAGTTACATTCTGGGACATTGTATAATAAGTCTTTAGCATTAACTACTAAATACTGATGCGAAAAAACACATTGATTGGTATTAAATAACATTAGATTTCTTACTCGAAGACTCAAAGTAAGTTTTCTAAGCGACGGCGATTTGATATCTAATGTCGCAAAGGGTGGTGGAATGGCTTTTAGTCTCATGAGTAGGTTGTTCGACTGTACCTACAGCGTATACATAGTTGCGAGTATCAAGAAGTATTTTTTTCCATGGAATATTGACATGTGACACCTATTGAAGGTAATTTCGTTGGTGAGATAAAGCGTTTAAATTTTTTAATGAACTAGCAACGTGGTTACCTTGACGCTGTCTTCCCAGCGTGTCTGCTCGTCGGCCAGCGCTTGCGTGAGCCTCCCGGCCCGGGACAGACGGGCCGCAGCCAGGTCTACATCAGCCTGTAACTTGATGCGCTCTTCCTCTACAACCTAGTAGGTGGCAAGGAACAGTGATACCAAGTTACCAACGGCGTAATATCGTGTTTTCTGAGGCACACAGTTATAAAAACTACGTGGTGCTATGAGTAACACAAAAACACTTTACTCGACCCGAGAATCGAAACCGGGAACCCTACTCAGCAATTGCGCTTACGATCACAGCGACAGTTTTGTTAATCATTATAGGCTATTAAAATTCTGAAAACTAGGCGCTATAGCTACCTTTCTTAATAACAAATAATAATAAACCCGAGAATGATGATGATCTTTTTGGAAAACCAAAAATTATCAACACCCATTATCGGGTTGGTATCAGAATGACTGGATCGCAAATAGACCACGTCGCTCATAGTCCAAATCTCAAAATGTCTAAATCTCAAAATACCTAAGTCGCAAAATGACTACATCGCTTTTAGTCCACATCTCGTAACGTCTAAATCTCATAATACCTAATTCGCAAAATGACTACATCGCAAAAAGTCCGAACAGTTGTGTAGGTACCTATACATTAATCTCTTAATACAGGGTTGATATCAGAATTACTGGATACATTTTGTTTGAAAAAGTAAGTGGTATGGGTTGGTATCAGAATAGTCTATCTATCTAGACCCAAAATAGGTGATTTTTATTTTGTTTGTTTGGTTTGTCTTGTTTGTGAAATATATATAATTTGTTCAAGCATCAAAATGGACCGATTTGGTTCAAGTTTGGTGTAAAGGTAGAGTGAATCTTGCGGAAGCAATAGGCTAGGGAAGTAAGACATTTACGGCATTAAACATTTATTTTATTTTAATTACCTATATTACCGAGAGAAAAAAAATAAAAGTTAATATCCTTATAATAAAATAATTCCTTATTCTTCTTATTTCATAAGGATTAACAATAATATTATTATACCGGTAACCGTTGCATAAAATAGCCGATATATTTTTGTTATTTGAAAATATAATTTCATTGTGTTTACAGATTAAGTAAAAACTAGGTTACGTTACCTACGTTATTATTTTGATCATGACATTCATGACACATACTTCAATTGTTTTATTTCCTATCATGGATATTACCAAGTGGCCAGGCATGAAAACATCCAACATTAAGAACCAAAGAGATTAATGTACAGGTACCTACACAACTGTTCGGACTTTTTGCGATGTAGTCATTTTGCTACTTTGGTATTTTGAGATTTAGACGTTACGAGATGTGGACTAAAAGCGATGTAGTCATTTTGCGACTTAGGTATTTTGAGATTTAGACATTTTGAGATTTGGACTATGAGCGACGTGGTCTATTTGCGATCCAGTCATTCTGATACCAACCCCCATTATCTATGCAAACTTTGAAACAAGACATTTAGAGCTAGTTCAGACATGGCGGAATCCGTGCGGATGCAAATAGCGCGGTTCTAAACGCAAGTGTTCAGACAGGCGCGGATGTAAATGCGGAGTGCCGTAATTCGCATAGAGTGACAGTCGTTCCAGTCCAATCATGGAAGTCGAAGAAGCAATATGTGTGTACTTGTTGCTCCGTAAAAAAAGAAAGAAGAAACGGCAGTATTGGGTGCATCCAATATTACGTGATCGGTTCACCCATGGTCAGTTTCAGACTTTATCGGTTGCACATAGCCACCAGCTACTCCGTTACTATGGTAACGTGATATTTTTCCCGCTACTTACCTCCAGTCACAATAACAACGTTTTTTATAGTTTAGTTATTTGGGGTGGACTGTCAATTACAAAATATGTAAACTTCCCTGTTAAATGTAAAATTAAAAACTTACTGACCAAAAATAACCTTTTTTTTCCAAAGAATCCTCGTTTTCTCCAAAAATCTCCACCAGCTCTTGCCAAGCTCCGTTTCTAATAATTTTATTAGAATATTCTGCACATTGGATGTCCCACAAAGCAGGTCTCTTTTCCACCTCATCGATGAATAGCTCGGTGTCGAAGCGATCCATTGTCACCGTCCGATACGCGCGGCTTCCGCAGAGCAACTGAACGCGCTCTAGGTACGTCAAGTAAATAGATCCGAGTGGTGACCGCGTGAATTCATTTTCTAGTGGTTGAGTGGCGGTAGCCGCGCGGATTGATAATCCGCGCGGACAGGTATGAACGAATTATAGGCGCTAATGTAAATAAGATCCCGATTTGCATCCGCACGAATTCCGCCATGTCTGAACTAGCTCTTAAAGACATCATGTTTACCATTACGACAAGTTTTGGACGAAGACCGTACCGTACCTATAGTAAAACTAAATATCAAAGAAATACCCACCTGTAATAAATTATTCAGGACTCAAGTAAGTACCATAAATATTGTGTTAACAGAGAGGCATCTATCGATTACACGCCATCATTCATGTTGGGGTGGGTAGTCGCTCTATTCATCCGTTTGTGTGCAACGAAGGGATGCTGCCGCATTATTGCATCTCGCTTGCGCATAAATAATGAAGCTAACTTGACGAAGACGGACAATAAAATCGATCATGACCCCGAGCCAGTACTAAGCCCCACCCGGATCGGTTGCTTGCTACACGCTATGCAATTTCCTATGTATAAAGTCTGTGATGTTATAAAATATAGTATTTTTAAGTACAACATACTCTGAGTTCGTTGAACATCTTAGCCAGCTGAGCCTCGATGGCCTCTACCTCTTTCTGTTTGGCCCTGAGCACCGCCATGACGTTCCTCAGTATACTCGCTGCTTCTTTATGCCTATACAACAACACATTTTATATATGTTATTCACCGAAGAAACCTTCAGACAAAAATATTCATCCATATAAAGCGACCTTATTGGTAGCCCTAACGAAAAGTTTAGATACTTACGCACTATTAGTAGATTTTACAACAAGTGCACAAAACGAACTCTCCTCGACATTACTATCAGCCCTCGCCTTCGGCTCGGGCTGCTAAAAGTCTCGGATAAGAATGGTTTTGTAGACGAGTTATAAACTCTGCTTTTCACTTCGAATGCGAGGAAATAAAACAGTAGTATAACATATTTCTTTAATTAAATTTCAAATTAATTTTGTAACAATAATTTTCATTAATTAATTAAATAACTTACCGTATTTGAATTTAAATTTTAATATCTTTTAAGTCTTAAAGTAAAACACATAAGGCAAATAAATTAAAGTAAATATTATAAAATAACAAATTCTATCTATGAACTTCTTATTGTGTTTGGCTGTATGGCTCATTTTCTTTGCCTTAATAAAGATACATTTATGAGTAGATACGTTAATGCCCTTGTGCACAAAATTCGATTATGTGCAGCCTATATCCTGCACAAATAAGCACTTTCAGAGCATGAGAAGTGAAAAGTACGTTTTCGTATATAAAAACTTATCATGAAAATTGAATGATTCATCGAATGTCCACTTATGATTCCGAGATAGTTTAATAGATACTACAGTCACCATCAAATGTGTACACGTAGTAACTTCATTACTTCACGAGAAAATAATCACTATTAATTTGCTACATTTTAATGCTCATGTACACATTTTAGCAACCCAAAAAGGGTTTGAAATCTTAGGGGAGACTCGTGACTCATACAAGTATATGAGCAATATTGGATGAAGTGGGGTAAAGACTTATCCTGTTCGTTCTTCATTTTCTACAATTAATTCTTATTGAAATTGTTGTTATCGTGAAACGGTAATTCATTCTAATTTTTGTATTAATATTCGTAACTCTGAGTGTAGGTAGTACACACGGCTACACATCAAGCTATACATTTCCAGTATATGCTGGTCTCGCATTGTATAGGATTTCCGTACAGTGCGAGATCAGCGTAAACTGGAAATGTACAGCTTGATGTGTAGCCGTGTGTACCTATGTATATAGTGTGTGTAGTTTCTTACAAAAAAGACATGTAGTCAACCCCTGCTAAAAATATTCATGCAGTAAGTGTATATATACGTTAGTGCTTAGTTCTCTCTTATATGATTTTTATTAAACTTACGCAATTATCTTAGGCTCCACAACCCTGAATACTTTGGCGTACATATCGATAGCCTGCACCCATAGCACCATGGATCGGCATACCTGAGAAAATATAATATTATAAGTAGTTATACTATACATAGCTATACCTAACCTTACCTCAATACCTAAACTTAGTTCACGTAATGAGTGGCTACCTACTAAACTTTAAATACCAAACAGCATAATCCATATTCCTAATAGTAGAGGAACGATAGAATAGATAAAGATTAAAACTCTTTTCTTACTAAACCGCATGGTTACAGGATATTTCCCATTTTGAACTCCGGGTTTGTGCCCCGTTAAGAAACTTGTAGGTGGAGTAGTAGGTTTGAAACCAGCTAAGTGCTTTGTGGAAATTATTTCGTCATCACTGCTCAGGAGACGGCGGCGAAAGAAAACATTTTGAGAAATAGGTTTCATGGTTTGGGTGCTCGTTGGTAAATAATAACGAGTCCCGTAGGGTAAACAGAATTACACTTAAGCGATCTAATTGTATACAGAAAGCATGGTTCGCCGAAGAACGGTAATACGAAAAATCGATTAGCCGAAACATCATTCAGCGAAAGCACGTTTCGCCGAATAACGCTACAAAGAATGAATGGTTGGCCGAGACCAAGATTTGCCGAAGTCATGGTTCGCCGAAACACGTTTGAACTAAATAATCTTTCACCGATAGCTATTTTCATCGAAATCACCTTACGCCAATTGAATAAACATTAAACCAATCCTTTAAACCATCCTATCCAATTCGTTCCCTTCCAAATTTAAAATTGGCGCCATCCTGGCGCACAACGCGCAGCGCCGGCGCCTCACTGCGGCGACAAAAAAAAACTATACACCCACCCCGCGCGAAGTGTGGTCGACACGTTTCCCGCGCAGCTCCCGTATTACTGTTGTAAAAAATACAGAAGAAAAACCCTTCGCCAGAGTTTGATTGACTGTTTAGTGTTCGTAACCATACTGTGAAGTGGAATCCAGAAAAACCATAAGGATTAGACATTCGTTACGCCGGCCGGCCCAGAAGTCCCGAGTGCAGCGGATACCTAGTTCCGATCCTGCCTATCCAGGTTAGTGTTTGTTTGTTCTCTTCCTCATTCGAAATCCCAGGGTTGCGAAATACTAGCATCAGGGAAATGCAATCGATTCTGCAGACGAAGTTCTAACATTTATTTTGGTGCCTCCTGTGAGGAATCTTAACCTCACATTCTCTTATAATTCTCGGTCAATGAGTACATATTGCGTTTAATATCGTGTAGTTTTAACAAGTAAAAACCTTAATACATTTCATATTTATAAACAACGCAAAGTGAGTAGGTATCCAGTCGGATTCCCGCAACGTGCTGCTGGCCAGCGGATCACGACTGTGCTTACCCTCATTAGTCATTATTAATCATTATTAACTAATTTCAGTAAAAATCTGCGTTTTAAAGTTTGAATTTAAACCTCAAATTCAGTAGATACCTACTAACCTATTTCTTGTATAATTATTTCTTGCCTTAACTGATGTTGGTATTATAAGTCTAATTGGAATGTTTTCATGGTCAAATAGTTGTGCTCGAGAAATTACCTAGGTACCTACATTCTGTTACCTACGAAATAAAAGTCATAACGACGGCTAAATTTCTTGTACCTAACCGGTATTTACCTACATAATTAAATTCATAACTTGTACCTACTTGTATTATTCGACAAGGTAGGTATACTTAATAAGTTTAGTCCGCTTGCAGTTCGGATAGTTACTGACTTACCTACTTTTTTAACTCGTAAGTCGTGAATACTTAGGCAAGTGAAAATGTCTGATGAAGTTGAATTACAGACGTCCCTTAAAAGACGGGAATATGACTTCAAGTGTATGCAGATTATCTACGATTTGTCTAAAGTTGTTCTTAAAGATAGTGCTAAGCTATCCTCTTTTAAGGCTAGGTACAAGAAGATTGATCAGATTAGAGCTGCTTTCATGGAGTCTAGCGAAAATGTAAATAGATTACAGCTAAAGTTAAACCCCAAGTCAGAAGTAGACCTAGGTGCGATGTTGTCATTTGATGACTTGTATTATGCGTCCATCGAAGTTGCCGAATCCTTGCTCGCGACGTCGTCGACGCATGCGCCCCCCGCGCACGCGGCCGCCGCCCCGCCCGCGCATAGTCGAGAAGGTTTTAATGTTCAAGTAAAATTACCTAAGTTGCAAATTCCGCGTTTTGATGGTAGAATAGAAAACTGGCAGACCTTCAAGGATAGCTACATCCCGCTTGTTCATGGCAATGGTTCACTTTCGGACACGGAAAGGTTTCATTATCTATTGTCCTGTTTGTCTGGATGTGCACTGACCTTGGCCAAGGGCGTACCTATAACCGCGTCAAATTATTCTGTAGTTTTTAATCTTTTGTTAGAGCGATATGACAATAAACGCATATTAGCAAATAATTATTTAGAAAAAATGTTTAACTTAACGCCCGTTAACAAGCCGTCACTGGAAATCTTATCCGAACGGACCAATGCGTTATATGAAAGCGTAAACGCGTTACGTGCGTTACAAATTGATGATCTAAGTGAATTTCTTTTATTTCACATAGCATCGCGATCACTTGACCTTGAAACTAGGAAACGGTTTGAGTTACAAAACTCTCGCGAGATTCCTAAGTGCAATGACCTAATTCTTTATTTACAAAATTATATAAAGATTCTGGAAGTTAGTCAACCTGCCTCGGTTTCGACGACTCCATCGAACTCTTCTAATAACAATAAACCATCTCGAAATAAAGGTCAGCAAGGGTCATCATCATTTGTAGCATCTACGAATCAAAATAATAATAATGCATCGGGCTCATTAGCTTGTTTATGTTGTAATGAAAATCATTCTATTTACCGATGCAGCAAGTTACATTCTATGACACTTGAACAGCGTCAACAGTTCGTTCAGAAATTAAACTTGTGTGTCAATTGCTTAAGGCCCAGTCACGATAGTAATAATTGTAAATCTAAAATTACATGTTTTGTTTGTAACGCGAAACATAACACGTTATTACATGGAGAAAATAAAAGTTTATTAACGTCTTCTGAATCAAACGAAAATAACGAAAGTTCCGCTAAAGGTACCAGTACACTTACCTGTATGACGTCACAAACTTCGAACCCAAATTATAGTATTACGAAGATTCTTGGCTCGGCGGTGGTGCGATTACGTCACGCGGACGGTTCGCTCCAGTGTGCACGCGCCCTTATTGACAGCGGCTCGATGGATTCCTTTATGACCAGTGCATGCGTGCGCCGCCTAGGTTTACGTATAAAAAAAGGTAACTTGAACGTTACCGGTCTCGGACAGAGTAATGTATGTGACATAAAAGGTTATACTTTCGCTTCGATTATACCTCATTCTAGTGAGTCGCCTAAGTTCGACTTATCTTTAGTAATTTTACCTAAAATTACTTCAATGATGCCTTCGTCGACATTACCGTTGCACGTCAAGGATCATTACAAGCATCTTGATCTCGCCGACCGCGACTTCGATAGATCCGGTCCGATCGATCTACTGTTAGGTGTCGAGTGTTTTGATCAAATATACACTGGCTCGCGTTTCACTCCCGGTCCCGGATTACCTTGCGCCTTGTCTAGTGTATTCGGCTGGGTGATAAGTGGCCAATATTTTCATAACACACTTCCTAACAATACCCCCGGTGAATCCGTTACGTCACTCCTCGCGGCCTCTTGCTCGCTCGAAGATATCGTTCAACGGTTCTGGGACTCTGAAGAACCACCGAAAGGTAAAATTTCCGGTGTTGAAGACGAAATATGTGAACAAATGTATAAAAAGGGTACTTACCGTACGCGAGAAGGTCGCTACGTGGTACCTATAATGTTAAGGGAGGATGCACCTTCTTTGGGCGTTTCGTCTCGCTCAGCTTTTAATCGTTTTCTCAGCTTAGAAAGGCGTCTTAATAATCAGACCGAGCTGAAAGCTGATTATAAGGAATTCATGTACCAGTACGAAGAGCTAGGACATATGCAGCCTGCAGATTCTTCGACTACTGATCGTTACATAATTCCACATCATTGCGTCGTGCGTCCAGACAGTTCTACGACACGACTTCGGGTAGTCTTCGACGCTAGCAGTCGGACTACAAATAATCTTTCTCTGAATGATGTAGTTCATGTTGGACCGAAACTGCAAATTGATATTGTCGATTTAGTTACGAAATTTCGACTTCATAAAGTTGTCTTCACTGCGGACATTTGCAAAATGTATCGTCAAATATTGATACGTCCTGAGGACAGGTGTTATCAACACATTTTTTGGCGTAATGAGCCTAACGAGACTTTGAATGAGTATGAACTTAATACCGTGACTTATGGTGTCAGCAGCTCCCCATACCTAGCTATTCGCACTCTGCGTCAACTTGCTGAGGACCACGGGTCTGAATACTCAAGTCGCGCCGCTCAAGTCCTTTGTGAAGACACCTTCATGGATGACATCACTACGGGATGCTCAACTCTTGATGAAGCGAAACAATTAAAAGAGGATGTTACCTCGTTATTGTCAAAGGGTAATTTCGAACTTCGTAAGTGGAGTACGAATACTCAAAGTCTTTTGTCTGATGTTCCTCCTGATCATCTCCAGACTTCAAAATCTTTCGATGATGCTGGAAATGAGTTTGTCAAGATATTAGGGATACGGTGGAATCCATCCTGCGACAGTTTCTCCTACAAGTTTTCAGACTCGTTTGACGTTAAATTTACTAAGAGATCTATCCTTTCTATAGTGGCTCGCATTTTCGACCCGCTCGGTTGGATCAGCCCGGTAGTGTTTTCTGCAAAGTCACTTCTACAAGAGATGTGGCGCTTAAACTTAGGTTGGGACGAAACTATTCCATCACATTTAGCTAAAGTGTGGCATTTGATAGCAGCCAACTTATCTGATTTACAGCATATTTCACTCCCGAGACTGATTATGCCTTCTAGTCCTATCGAAGTACATTTGGTAGGGTTTTGTGATGGTTCCCTGAAAGGGTATGGCTGTTGTGTCTATCTTTGTGTTGTGGTGGATGAAGTCACCACGGTCACTCACCTGTTAATAGGTAAATCTCGAGTGGCTCCGTTAAAACCGACCACGATAAACAGACTTGAGTTAAGTGCAGCTGTACTTCTAGCGCAAGTTATGTCACACATGTACAACTTACTCAAGGACAAAATTCGTTTAAATTCTATAAAAGCCTACTCGGATAGCACCACTACGCTTTCTTGGCTAAACACAGCACCTCATTTGTTAAAAATGTACGTCGCAAATAGAGTCGTACAAGCAACCGATTTAATTAGTCCCGAATTTTGGTTTCATGTGTCCACTGAGGATAACCCGGCCGACTGTTGCAGTCGCGGGATTGTCTGCTCAGAATTAATCAATCACCCACTCTGGTGGAGTGGGCCTTCTTGGTTGAAAATGTCGCCTAACAAATGGCCGTGCAAACGTACGTTGCTCGTAAACGCAGAACTGCCGGAATTAAAACCTTCCATTCCCAGCTGCCTCCACGTTACTGAATCTGATAATCCGCTGCTGACGTTAACTTCTAGACTTTCTTCGCTGACAAAGATTCAACGAACTTTAGCATGGTGCTTCCGTTTCATATCAAATGCAAAGGTTGTTCCTTCAAATAGAAATTTCTCCTCGCTTAGTAGTTCTGAACTCGATAACTCAATGAAAATTCTAGTCAAGTTTACTCAAGACCATTATATGTCGTCTCAAGTCAGTCAAGTGAAAATGCAAGAACAATGCGACAAGTCAATTCAAAAACTGTCTCCTTTCTTGGATGAGCATGGTTTATTGCGAGTGGGGGGACGCATCGATGAGGCTAATCTATCGCTATCTGCGTTACATCCTCTCCTCTTGCCAAAATTAAGTCCATTGTCGAGGCTGATTGTCGATCATTTCCATTTAAAATACCTGCATTGCGGCCCTCGGACTTTACAGTCCCTAATTCAAAGAAGGTTCTGGATAATTGGGTTAAGGCTACTTATTCGTACTGTTCTCTCAAAGTGTGTGCGCTGCTTCAAAATCAAACCTGTGTCCAGTCAACCACTAATGGGCAAACTCCCTGCTGCTCGTCTGCAGCCCTCACGATGCTTCCAAACTACAGGAATTGACTTCGGTGGTCCATTCATTATAAAAGAAAGTCGTCGACGTGGAGCTAAAACCTATAAGGCATACATGTCCCTTTTTGTGTGCTTGAGTTCGAAAGCCGTCCATTTAGAGGCCGTCACTGAGTTGAGCTCGGAAGCATTCCTCGCGGCTCTAGATCGATTCGTTTCCCGTCGCGGAATGTGTGATACAATCATTACCGATTGTGGCACCAACTTCGTTGGTGCAAACAAATATCTTAACGAAATAATCGGTGAGCTTCGCAAACATCACTCTGAAATATCAGATGGTTTAGCAACCCGTCAAATAAAATGGAAATTTAACCCGCCAGGTGCACCACATTTCGGTGGCATATTCGAAAGTGGTATAAAGTCCACCAAATATCACCTTAAGCGTGTAGTTGGCGCTCAAGTTTTAACCCTGGAAGAGTTTATTACGATCCTCGCTAAGGTGGAAGCTGTGCTAAATTCACGCCCGCTTTGTACTTTGTCTCCGGATCCGCAGGAATCGAACGTTCTGACTCCAGGACATTTCTTGACGGGAGGTCCTTTAGTGTCACTACCTGAGGAACCTGTTAGTGAATGTTTATGCCCACGTTCTCGTTGGCAAATGCTTAAGAAAATAACTCAAAGTTTTTGGCTTGCTTGGCAACGTAATTATCTGCATACACTTCAACAGAAAACTAAATGGTTCACAAATACACCCAACCTTAAACTGAACGATTTAGTCCTTGTTAATGACCCTAATCTTCCACCTTTACTATGGAAATTAGCTCGTATAGAACAGATCCATCCGGGATCAGATAACATAGTCCGGGTTGTGACTCTTCGAACTGCAAACGGTAAAACTATGCGCAGACCAGTAGTTAAGGTCTGTCCGCTACCTATTAATTAACTATTATCTTATTTCTCGAACAATATTGTATACTGATCAGTATTGTTCAAATTCAATTAGTTAAGTTAAGTTCAAAATTTTATGTTTCTCGAGCACTGCTAGTGGACCTCTGGCAGTCCTTTAACTTGCGAAATCCTGGTCAATTTCGAGTGGGGGGAAATGAATAAACATTAAACCAATCCTTTAAACCATCCTATCCAATTCGTTCCCTTCCAAATTTAAAATTGGCGCCATCCTGGCGCACAACGCGCAGCGCCGGCGCCTCACTGCGGCGACAAAAAAAAACTATACACCCACCCCGCGCGAAGTGTGGTCGACACGTTTCCCGCGCAGCTCCCGTATTACTGTTGTAAAAAATACAGAAGAAAAACCCTTCGCCAGAGTTTGATTGACTGTTTAGTGTTCGTAACCATACTGTGAAGTGGAATCCAGAAAAACCATAAGGATTAGACATTCGTTACGCCGGCCGGCCCAGAAGTCCCGAGTGCAGCGGATACCTAGTTCCGATCCTGCCTATCCAGGTTAGTGTTTGTTTGTTCTCTTCCTCATTCGAAATCCCAGGGTTGCGAAATACTAGCATCAGGGAAATGCAATCGATTCTGCAGACGAAGTTCTAACACCAATCTTATTTTCTTATTAGGCCGCAAGTTTGATAACCAGTCTTACCGAGGGGTATCGTAACACGCAGTAAAAACTGGTTTGTGGAGGTCAGATTGGCAGTCGCTCCATGTAAAATACTAGTATTCAGCTGCATTCTGTTAGGCTGGAAATCGCCCTCGACACAAATAGGAAATGTCTAGGCAGATGATGATGTTTACGTTCTAGGTGTAAGATGTAGTTACCTTAGAGACTTTAACAACAGTGTCTGGGTTAAAATCTTTATGAGTGAGGTATACTTTTATCTTCTTCAGAGTGGCCTCCGGAATGTGGTCTTTGTCATAATCTGCAAGCTTGCCGAGGAAGTTTACATCTGCTAATAGTTTCTTTGTAGAGTCCCAGTCAGGCCTAAAACAGGACGTCAGTGTTACAAAAGAAACGAATTAATATAAGAACATCACGGACTCAATTCCACTTATCTAGAAACAGTCGCTTGTCTGCTGATTTTTGAAAAATGTACGATACAATAACCTATACCCTATCTTTTTTGTGTGTGTGTGTAGTGTTATAAGATATTTGGTGGTATAAATGATTACAGTTTAGGGGAAGTATAAGATATTGCGAAGAATGGTATGGTGCAAGTGGTGACCAAGTTATATGTGGTCTAGGGCGGAGGAAATGTGGCAGTAGGACGGATGATTCCTGGGTGGAAGGTGAAGTGAAAGAGCTTGTGTGCAAGAAGAAAGAGGCCTGGCTTCATGTAGCTTGTAAGGCCCAATATAGAATGAATCAGGCAACGGGCATGACAGATGATTTGGAGACACAGAAGAAAAGTTACGCCAAAATGAAAGCGAAAGTGAAAGAACTGGTAAAAAACTTCAGGGCCAATGTTAAGCTGTTCTAGAAACAGGTAAGATTGGCTCGAGGAGTGTTAGGAACATCAAGTATGAACGCTATAAGAGCAGAGGACGGATGCTTACTAAATGAAGAATGTAACGAACGCTTGGAAGGGATATTTTGTTTAGTGGAGAAGGAGTGGGTAACTGGGCGGAAGCCAGTTTCGAAGACCCAGACTCAGCTGAAAAGAATGAAATAGAAACGGATGAGATTGTAGGAGCAATAAGAGGAATGAAAGTTGAGAAGGCTGCAGGGTATGACAGTGTCTGTGGAAATGTTGAAAAGCGGTGACTGGGGTGGTAGCAAGCCTGTTGTCCGGATCTTTAATATGTGTTGGAGATATGGTCGTGTGCCGGATGACTGGTGCAAGGCCGTAATTGTACCACTATTTAAGGGAAAAGGTTCACAGCAGGAGTGTTAAACTACCGTGGCATTAGTCTTTTGAGCGTTGTTGGGAAACTGTATGCAAAAGTGTTGATAAACAGGGTGATAAGAGTGACAGATGAGAAGATTTGGGATGTGCATTTGTGCAAGCTAGATTTAGAGAGGGAATGGGCTGTATGGATCAGATCTTATCCTTAAGGTGCATAGCCAAAAACATCTGGTAAAGCACAAAAGGGTTTACTGTGCCTTCGTAGACTTGGAGACGGCTTATGACAGTGTGTGGAGGGAAGAGCTTGGTACGAGCACTAAAATCTTTATACATGGATTCTAGTGCTTGTGTTAGGATAAATGGGGCATACGCTGGTTTAGCACCTCAAGAGATGATAGGCAGGGCTGTGTAGCGTCTCCTTGGCTGTTCAAATTATACATGGATAGTTGTCTGACAGTTTTAAAAGAGAGTGAGTGTGGATTGCGGATGAGTGAGTTGCCTGTCAAATGCCTTCTGTTCGCAGATAATTAAGTTCTTCTTGCTTCGTCAGCGGAACAGTTGCAAGATATATGTAACAGTAATGAATGAAGCATTTAAGAGAAAAAGGATAAATGTAAATGTAAACAAGACAAAGGTTTTGGTATTTGAAAGAGAAGAGGATGTATCGGTGTGTGATGTGGGAATAGATGATAAGAGTGTGGAACAAGTGAAGTTTGTATATTTGGGTAGTATGTTTACAAGAGATGACGCAGATGTGGAAAGGATACCCTGCCGAGGCTGCGGATTATCGAAAGGCATAACGCGGCCTCGGCACTGGGGGGAAGAAGGAACATGGGTTGGTTTTTACTCAGTAAAAGTATGACACTCCCTTCCGCTCTGCCCAAGAGCGGGGGGCGGTTATTTGATGATTTCCCACCCACAAAAAAAAAGATGTGGAAAGGAGAGTAAATGCGGGAAATAAAGTAAATGGTGCTTTGCATGCAGTATTGACCAACCAGTCGATGTCAAAAGAGGCGCGGCTGGCTGTTCACAATGGTGTGCTGGTGCCTAAACTTATGTTTGGCAGTGAATGATGGGTGTGGCAAACGACGCATGAAAGTAGGATGAATGTGCTTAGAGAGATGTTAAATTTTCGTCTGGTCTGAAAATTTATTAAGAGGGGCTAATATATACAAATATACTGATCTCTCGTTGGATGAATAGGAGATAGCCAATCGATTAATTAAATGTTTAATTGATATAATTTCTCATGATTAGGATCTCGTGAAAGCTGAGAAAAAACCAAGCACACATGGTTTTTGACATGTAGGACGTGGACTCTGCAATCATAGTACCGATAGTTGTTACGGTTTATGGCCTAATAGCAACACCTTAGAAGGCACTCATTGCGCGGCTGGTTCAAGTGTTTCATTCAGAAAGCAGTAAGAACTCTTAGACACAACATGCACAGTGAGCTCTTGAGGAGAGGCTCTCTGTAGGGCCCTGACTGCCGGCAGCTTAGACCTTGTTTCTGATGTCAATCAACTATAATAATTATATTATTTACATAAGATGTTACAGTATATCCTGCTATAACATGGCCGTAAATGTCTTCACAAAAAGGGAGAAGTCAATAAGTCTAACTTACGAATTGTAGATTCTATTGACTTGTATTCTAAGTATAACAGAGTAAGTACAATCTTTTACATAGTAACAGTTTGAAAAATATTTTTTTAAGCATTCTCATCGGTAAGTCCTTGAAGACTATTTGGTAAGTAAGCCAAATAGGCCATCTGTTTTTATATATTTTTGTTTATAATTTGAATACATTTGTTTTGAAATATTTCAAACAAAATTTTAGAAATAAACGAAAAAAATAAAAAATTATTACAGCTATAGACTGATACCTGACCCATAAGTTTCGCTGATTTAGTAGAGAAAAACATGGTTTTAAGTAGTTTCGATTTTGTTCATTGACTTATTTTTTGTTCGGATACTAACTTCGCACCCAGCAGTATGCAGACAGGCTCCATGACAAACCGCACGAGAACGGGAGGCTTCTGAAAGGCCTTCAGTTCATTGATGTCCGCTTTGTTGAGCGACTTCAGAGCGGCTTGTGCTGCATCCATTGCGGGCATCGCCAGTTGTAAGTCTGCTTTTGCTTCGTCTGCTATTTGTCTTACCTCTTCTGCTTTAATCTAGGAATAATATTGAGACTATTGAAAGTAAATAATATCATCTTGTTATCTATCTATGTGTATTTTTTGCGGAAACCTGCATGTTACGAATGAAGTATACCTTGGCTGCAGCTTCGTCTTTCAGGACCGCGGCTTTCACTTGGTCAGCGGCCTTCTGTTCCACTTTCAGCCTGTTAACTAGAGCCATACCTTCTTCTGCTTTCTTCGCGAGGACTGGCTCCATTTCCCGAACTTGCTGTTCCATCGTTCCAACGACTTCGTATGTTTCGTATAGTTTCTGCGTACGTACATTATTAAGGATATTTATTAAAAATTCTCCAGTAGCCTGTATACCTACACATTTATTATCTACCTAGTCCCCCATTCAAGTTCAAGGGTACTATTTTTTATTTTTATTTAGCCTGCCATGTCCCACTGCTGGGCAAAGGCCTCCCTCAATTCCTTCCAAGAGCTCTTTTCTTACTACTAATACTCATTAAATATGTTAAAAAATATGTTCCTTGTTCCAAGTCGCAAATTGATAATATTACTTACGTGCAATCCACAAGATATCCTGTCCCTGCCGCGGATTATTTGCTGCTGTTTCTTATCGAGCAGCATCATATACAGTTTCAGCAAATCTAAGTAACTGCTCGGCGTTGTGTAAAAGTAACGCCTCATCTCTTGGTATAATCGTTCCGTCATTATGTCCACATCCTATGTGTAAGTACAATAAAGACATTTAGAATTAGAATTTATTTATTTGTAAGAATGTAGTTGTACATAGTATGATGTTAAAATTTTGAAAGTTCTATACACTCTACCACAATATGTGGTGTACAAATATTAAATAAAAAAAAAATAATAAAATGTCATTCTTATAACTAAGTACAATAAAATGTCAAGATTTGCGATACAATAAGTCCAGCATTAATTAATATGATTATTAGGTATAGATTTAAAACCAATGTCCAAATTAAGTAGGTACATATCGTCTTGGATTGTTACAATCTAATAACCAATTTGTCAGCTTTTTCTTGAACATGGGGACAGGAAGTTCCCTAAATGAGTTAGGTAACTTGGTATACACCTGAATGGCATTTACATATACATTTCTCCTAAAAACTTGCAATCTACATTAAGGTACACACGGCTACACATCAAGCTATACAAAACCAGTATAATCTGATCGTTCATTGTGCGAAAAGATCTAGTAAAGTGAGGCCAAGATTAACTGGTTTTGTATAGCTTGATGTGTAGCCGTGTGTACATTTAGTTCATGTTTGTACTTATTTCTAGCAGAAGCCTTTTTGTGACTCACTTCTGATTGCATGCGAAAATAATGCAGGTTTTGCTTTACTAGCATACATAGTTCCTTGATGTACATGCAGGGCAAAGGTAAAATGTGAAGCTTTTTAAATAAGGGTTTACAGCTGTCCAAAAACCAGACACTAGATATTGCCCTAACACACTTTTTTTGGGTCCTTGAAATGCCATCAAAACTTCAACTGAGTTGCCCCATAGTATTAGACCATATGACAACACAGACGATACATATCCGTGATAAGCAGTTAGATTTTTCTTCTTTTGGGTTCAAGTGAAGTATGTTACCCATGCACTTGAGTGCTTTCCATTCCATGTCATTTTATGTCAAACTCTAAATAAAATGGTTTTTAAAACAAAGCTCTTAAAGTGGTGCTTCGTAAAGAGCGAAAGTATAATTGCTTTTATATGTCAATGAATTCACTACAAGATAACTTGAATACCAGTAAATAGGTACCTATTGATAAATACAGAAGTGTCATTTAAATTGTATGCCCTTCATAAAGGCACTGTTTTACTAATTAGTACCTATACAATCTCGATGAACTCATAACAATGCAATAAATAATTTGGCCGTTGTTAGTAGCAATTATTGTTTAAGTACAATGTAAGCCGCTAATCATTATACTGTTGTTACCTGATGCATAGTGACACAAATTGTTGATATTTGTTCGATGATAGTTTGGTCCTGCAGTGGCTGTAGACATTGTTTGGCCACGGACAGCAAAGCCTCCGGTGGCCATTTTGTGAACCAATCAATGGTGCAACAGTTAACCAGAGATGGGAACATTCGGCACCGGCGTCTGGGAAACATAAAAGTCGGTTCAAACAAAACTTATATCGACATCGACTTAACGACATATCGAACTATCTAAATTCAAGTAATTTAGATAATTGTTTCACTGACCTATGTATCAAGATAATGAAAGGATTATCGTTGGATGTTTTCTGTAAGGTTTTTAGACGAAAGTGTGAAATATTATTTGTCATACAAGGAAACTAAAATAATTATATTGAATGCACATAAGCAAATGGGAACTTATTAGTTTCCCCTAAAAGTGTTTCCTTTGTGTAATATTTGTACGCATTATGGAATCGTGACCTTTCGTATCTGGGCCTCGATTTGCGTCAGAGCTATTTCTACGAAAAACAGCCTGCATTGGAGGGTGGTGCAGGGCGGCGGGTGCGAAGCGTTGCACAGCGCAGACGTGGGCCCCGAGGACGCGCCGCTCTAGCACAATCAACAACGTATTGATCCATCGAAACCGGCCTTCACTTCTACCATCCATATTTTATTAACACGTTTCTAATTGTTTTACAATACATTTCAGTTTTTCTGTACCTAATTGCCAAATAATGTTTCACTTTCGCTCTCTGTGTCCTGAAATCTGTTGACTAACGCCCCGCTGAAAGTGTTGGCATCGTGCCAAGAAACTTGACTGGGGAGAAAGTGCAGGGTTCAAGGTTTCGACCACAGAACAGAAAGGTTCTTTCTGCTCTGTGGATTCGACCAAGTAGGTTTTCTTACGGATTCCTGGTCACGTTAGCACAAAGCATATCCTAATTGAAACGATATTAGTTATTTTTTATTACTGTTACGTTTAGCTGTTATACTTATTAAAATTACGTATTTTGTCACATATATCTTTTGCAACTTAATAACCAGGAAAATAGTGATAAAAATATAATCTGGGTGGTCTTTATATGACATAATCTAGATACTCTCAACTTCATAGCTAGTGGCGTTGATTTAT
Source organism: Diarsia dahlii (assembly GCA_949775195.1). Taxonomy (NCBI): domain Eukaryota; kingdom Metazoa; phylum Arthropoda; class Insecta; order Lepidoptera; family Noctuidae; genus Diarsia; species Diarsia dahlii. The sequence goes on from OX459189.1 coordinate 15,321,896, forward strand.
TCCTTTGTTCTCTGAGTGAGTTCACAAAAATGCATTGTTTGTAATTAGTTACAAAACCTAATATTGTTCTTGTTTATACGCTTTTATTTCAAACGTTGTTTTACGAGATGACTTGAATTTGAAAGGTAGGTACGTTATCAAATAAAAGTTTATCGAGTAAATCTTTTTTCAATTATTCGTCTCAACTTGAGACACGTCGTATGTGATCCCGTTCCTTATTAGCATTAAGGGAATGACGAAGAAGAACGTCTGATCATACCTGAAAGCCTCTCCTACAGGACTCATGCATATACAAAGGTGGAGCTTTCCCCGGACCCTGTTGATGAAGAAGTAGTAGACACCATCTCGGTCAGCAGGGTTGAGACCGCTCTTCGCGGCATCGTTGCGACAGCCGGTCTGGACTGCCTCGTAGGTATCACCTTCGAACAGGTTTGGTACCTCACCTAGATGAGGGGTTAATATTTATTAGTTATGGCCATCACAGGGATGGTCCCCTCCCGTCGGAGCTGCGGGTTGTTCGAAAGAGATACCGCGGCCTCGGCACAAAGGGCTAAGAACGAAAATGGGTAGTTTTTAGTCAGCAGAAGTCTGACACTCCCTACCGCTCTGACCAGAGCGGGAGGGATAGAGATATGGACATGACTCGTCATTCATTGATTTCCAACACCCAAGGGATGATCCCCTCGAACAGAAAGAAGACCTGTGTCTCAGCACTGAGAACATTATTTATACGCTGATTATGCGTAGGCTCTGCGTCCCAATGATAGCCGGTGTCGCATATACAATATGCTAGCTACACAATTGAAAACAGCAGGTAACATTAATTACCGTGTTACTAGAATGTCTACAAATAATTAAATTACCAGAGTTAAGCATATTATTGATGTCTTCGAGGAACTCTTCCTTTGTGATCTGAGTATCAGTGAAGAGGAACACAGTGTCTTCATTATTGACTCCAGCCCGCATGTACATCTTGCGAAGATCATCGTGGAATTCTGGCGTATCGTAGTTCCTTTTGATTTCCATTCCCATGCACCTGCGTTCGAAATATAGGCATAATGTGGACGAACTTATACTTGAAATCCATACAACGTCATTAGGTACATGACAACAAGACTTCGAATGAGCGCTGATGACCTTCTCGAAGTAAATAGCTACACCCACATTTTTAAAATAATGTTTAAATCCAATTTAATAAGCCTATTGCCGTCAACCAGACCCAAATCCAGAACGCGGTAACTTTTCCTCGAATGAGTCGAATGGCAACAAAACCTGAGACCTCATACTTTACTTCTGTAAAGTATGAGGTCTTAGTTTTGGTTTGATTCTTCACTCGGATAGCTACTACTGGATCAACCTAGCAGTCGTAAAATGACAAATTTTAGTAATCATGTGCAATTACAATGTATTTTCAGAACAATGTTTTGAAAGCGAAATAACTAAGTACCGGTTTCAAAACATTGTTGTGAAAATACATTGCAGTTGAAACTTAAAATGCTACTAGCGGACCTGGCAGACGTCGTCCTGCCCGGACAGCAGCGCCACCTACCGGGTCCAATTGTAAATCTTAACCAACCTCGAATCCACTTGAACACACACAAAAATTTTCATCAAAATCGGTTCAACCGTTTAGGAGAAGTTCAGTGACAACAAGTACACACGTAGGTACAGAAGAATTATATATTTATAGATAGAATAAAAAAAAACGGTTAAAGCACAATCTTAAAAGCTTTGTCGATGAATAGAAAAGGCCAAAGAACTATACGCGACAAGCTTTTAAGATTTTTCTTTTCCGTTTTTATTTAGTTTCTACTTTTAAGTGCATTTTTGTAAAAGCTTATTTTTAAAAAGGTTTTTGTTTAAAATTTCATTTAAGATTTTTTAGTTTTGTCCTAAACAATACTGTAAACAGTATTATCTGTTTAAAGAGGTAGCTCAACCCTATTTTCGTAATTGTGCTGATGAGGGGTACCCTCGTGAGAAGACAATCCTGGTTGCAGGATGAGGTTGTGATATAAATCACCTCAATCAATCAAAACTGGACACGTATACAAAACTTTGTGTTCGTGCTATTAACTGTTGAAGAGTTCCCTCGTGTGGAAATGACCCTGGTTGCAGAATAATGTCATGATAAAAATCGTACTTACATATTAAAAAAAATACAAAATAAAAAACCAACTTCAAACATATATTCATAAAAAAAAATACCGACGAATTGAGAAACTCCTTTATTAAATTCGGTTAATGAGATTTACCTTCTATCGTAAATCTCAGGCTATTAGGTTGACCTAATAGCCTGAAAGCAGTACAACTATCGCGGTCCACAAGTACGTATAATTTTGAAAGAATTTTTTTTCAACTGGTTAGTTGAAAGAAAATTCTTTAGGTTCTTTAGGTTTAACCTAACCGTTGAGGAGTTGCACTTTCCATCATCACTACGTCCACATGAAATTATTATTATATACGTATTACTTGAACAGCTTTAGAAAATATACGGAAAATGTATAAGTGATGCCTCTAAAATTTGAGGGTTGCCCTTGATTTCCCTGTGATCCCAGCGTCAGATCCTGACTTGGTGACAATAGGACCACCTCGGGAGTACTCTTTCGTAAAAACATTCATTCTATAATTAACGAAGATATCGGTGAACATACAAAAAAAAAGAAAAAAAAAACAATCATACACTAGAATGGAGATCCTCCTGTTTCTATATTGCCCTTGACGTGGCCACCCGTATTATGCTGAGCAGTTACGTTTTATTTGGTGTAACTTATACATTGAAAAAAAAAACATTAGTATTTTACAAATTCACCATATGCATCGACCGTGGTCAAGCGGTACTACAGATAGCTATGGCCATGTTTTTTCCAAAAACAACAGACGCTCACACGGGCCGTCTATTACTGTTACAGGCTATGGGCAGGAGAACTAGGTCCGGAGTACGGCGTACGTACTTGCACTCGTTGATGTGGCCGGCCAGGGTGGCGACGCTCCTTCGGCCGGAGCCACCAGGGCCCACCATAAGGCTGTGCCCGCGCTCGGCACGCAGCACCCGCGCCGTCCGCACTATGTGCTCTATAGCATCTTGGAACAGCACAAGATGCATCTCCGCGCGCGCTGTAGAATTGTACTCTTCCAAGTATTCCTGTGTCATTTACAAAAATAAATAAATAAATTAAGGTGAAAGCGACGAGGTAGGCCGCGAAATTCGAATTTTCTTACGTTTTTTACAATTTCCCGGTCAGTGTCAAGTCGTATCTTAAATAGAATGGGATTCGCGGCAGTAATAAATGTCTATTTACTGATTAATAATGTTCATACAATCCTCAAGAGTGACTATTTGATGAAAAAAGGCATTCTTGAGGATTGTATGAACTGAGACATAATTACTGACTGAGAAATAATTCAAAAAATATTATGTACTCAACGAAGATTTAAAGAAAATGTTCAGTTTTATTTAGGATCATTAAAATACTATCTTACGTTCTCTAAAAATATTCTAGTGTAATACCAAATATCAACAGAAAAAGGTTACAAATAATAATAAGTTACTATGCTCGTAACATAGACAATCACTTGCCTTCACAACCACCATAAGTTTAGCCAAGTCTGGTATCTCAGCATAATTTCTCATGTCTTTCGGAATAGCGGAGTTTATAAAATCACCAAAAAGCAGAAGAGGTGGTTGTAAAATGATTGTGTCCTCAGGGATGTCTAATATTGGGGTTTGGAAGTTCTTCTCACAGACCGTCTGCATTAGGTGCAAGAAGTAACTTTTATCTTCAACGTTGATCAGCCGATCGTGGAACACACGAAGGCACTCGTGATAAAATAATCTGAAATGCGTAAATATTTCTTAACTCTTTACAGGGAATAAGGAAAGTGTTTATATAAAAGCCAATGACAGGTTACTCTAATTAAAGGACAGTAGAGACCGCAGGGTGCAAGACAAATAAAATGCTAATGTACAGTTATTTTAACGTCCAGATGTAAATACCTGAGCATTCCTTGCGGAGCCCTCATGTATGCGGCGTCTGCTTGCAAGACTCCTTGCATGCACTTGGACAAATCTCTCAGATTGAACACATAGTGCGACTTGGCTGGCGTTGGTAGCAACTCGGCGCAGATCTTCAGATACACATCCACGGCGGCATCCACTATGGGACCCCCGAGAATCGAGACTTCAGTCACAAAATCTTCCATATGTCCCATCAAGATTGCCTGAATGATGGCACAATATCATTACTTAATGAGCCAGCAATGTTGCTGCTCTTGGTCAGCACTAAGTCTTAAAGAGAAAGGCTTGACGCCATAAAGTGTGTCTAATCTTTAATGGCATAATGATGATGTGTCTAATCTTTAATGGCGTATTTGGATTTCTTTATGAATTGAAGCTTTCGGTTCTTATATCTACAATGTGTCATTTATGACGAACCTTAAATATAGTCTTCATAGCTGTCGAATTAGGTGCTGAAATATAGAACATTGCAAAATGTCTGACGAATCGTCCGGTGAGTGGGTTGCGACCGCCGCCGGGTGGAGCGCACGAACACGCCAGTACCACGTCCAGGATATCCTTCCAGTATAACTTGTCGCGGTCGTACAAACCACCGAAATCAAGGAATTGCCTGTTGGACCGAAAAATGTATGGCGTGAGGTTTCAGTTCCAGTTTCCGCGCCTGCGTGGCGAGAGAAAAATCGAGAAGACCTAGCAACTCCAAATGAGTCTGTTGTTTGTTTGACCGAAATCGTGCTGGTGCCGGAAACACAATCAAATTAAATTTAACAACAAGTCAACAAAAGTTGTAGGGAATTTATTTCTCTACAATGTTGTTCATAAATGCAAATAGCGAGAAACCCATAGGAAACGATATATTATTATTTTTTGGTCTAATTTGACCGGACTATGATATAATTATACCTTTAACTAATGGAACCTACAAAGTTTTAATCAATAATTTTATTCGATTCCTTTTGGGCAGCGCGGCAGTGGATAATTGCAAAAGTTTTAAACTGATATGATGCAGACACCTAGATAAAACTTTCTGAGAACGGATAATCTAACAAAAGCAGTAGGAGTAACGGGGCATAAAAGGAAAAATATTACCTTAATAGTTCTATAGTCGGTTGTGCGCCATATATGTCCAGGCGTGGCATATTCACGTCATCTATGAATACCACCATTTTCTTTCCTATAGGAGCCCCGATGGCCTTGCGTGGTCTCTTGTCTAAACGCAACTCTAGCACCGCCTAATTATGGGGGAAATTGAAATGGCATATACTTTCAATTAGATTAATGTTGTAGGAAGCAAGCAGTGGTGGAGGAGGTGATTGACTACTGCGCTGCAAGTCGCGGTTTCGAATCCCGCACGGAGCAAATATTTGTATGACCTACTTAATTATAGTTGTTCCGGGTCCGGATGTTTGTGTATCTGATATTAAATGTCTGTAAACGCACTCACGATACAGGAGAAATTCCTAGTGTCTGTGGGGCAAGGTTTTCACAGATTCGAGTTTGAGCCACACGGCTTATGGTTTGTATTCAATGTATTCAAAAGCAATAGGAAAACAGACTATCAAGCTGATATTATTATTTACTTCCATTAGTCTATAGGTACCGTCCACATTATTGTTTAAAGAAGAAATACTATACCTGTGTTCGGCCACTGCTGGTTTGCGCCGAAAAATTCATTATAAACGGTATAAAATAACCACCTTGAGCCATTTTGTTTAGCATTCCTACTGCAATTACCGTTTTGCCGACACCTGAAAAATGGTAAATTGAAACAATACCTACTTATGTGAAGCCCAGAAGATTTATCAGCGAGCCTATTCGGCACCAACACTGGATAACTGAGTAACTGGGGCATGATGTGTGAGCGCCAAAAATATATTTGAAAAGTTCGATAAAGTACCCGTTACTACTCCCTTAATTCGACAGTTATTAGGGGAGCGTATTGCTATCAATCGAGCACAAAACCACGTTCTGTGGCTGCTATTGAGAAATTCCTGATGGGTAAATCCCATAAGACTAGCTATCATTATAGTAGAAATTAAAGAAATACCTGTATTTCCTGTAAACATGACGGGTTTGCCACAACCCAAAAGCTTTTCAAACAAATATCCGTACCGAACCGTGTCTATTGTGGGTACAAGGGTCTCGAAGAATGGTTTATTAGAGTCATACTCGAATTCAGGAATTATTTCGGCCCACACTTTTAGTCTGCGCATTTTCGTGTCCATGAACATATCGAAGAAATTGAAGCCTTGCGGCATACTGGTAAAAAAAAACAAATAACTTAATAAAAGGATTAATAGACCTTTACAACTCATCGGTTCGGCCCGCACTGGGTCCGCGTGGTGCATCGTATCCTTCTCATGGAGAGGAGGTCTGTATCCCAAAAGTTGGGCATTATACTTAAGCTGATCATGCTCTGCATACACAATCTCAATATCCACAATGGATAAGACTGTTTAGGTAGGTTTAGGTTTAGATTCGTTCAGGCATTCATTCATTAGGGGTATTCAAATGTTAGAAATATTATAAAAATGGCTTACACTTACAATTCAGCTTCCTCAAATTGTTCAAACTGTCTCTTGATGCACTCTTCGAAGAGTTTCCGTCCATCCTCGAGGATGTTGCCTCCGACACACCACACGTAGCAGAATATGAAGCAGTGAGCGATGTACACCTTGATGAATGCCTTGTCCGGGAAGCGGTCACCAGGTTCCGACAGCAGCGCCCCCAGGAGGTAGCACAGCGCAGACACTTTGCTTATGTTTACCTTCACGTGACATTGGAACAAAATTTACTGTTACTGTTAGGCTGCATCACCGCAGTTCCGGCCAAAAGTCTCTCCCTATGACCATCACTTCTTGTGATCCAGGGCCAATGGTCGTTCCAAAAGAACCTAATTTAGAAGTAGTTATTATACTGTTTGCAATTTATAACATACCATTTACAGGTATGAAATATAGACGATGACACTCACAAGCACAACGTAGCAAAAAGTATTACTCTTACTGATTCACAGCCCATGTTAAGCATTGAATACTTCAAAATAGGCGCTAAATATTTTGTAAAGCTTGACTATCTATGTTACACCGTTACACGGCATGACGGCATGTAGTAGTTGGATGAATATTTATTTAATCATATTAATTATTATTGTAAGATGGTTTATAAAGGGGATAGAACCGATGTGGCATATCAACATGACCGCCATTTTGTTTTTTTTCGAAATCGCGGCCCACGAAGAAAGTGGTATGTATGGATAGAGGACATATAGACGACCAAAAAATGTCCAGTAACACGGTACCCAAAGTGTCACGTTACCGAGATATTTGAAGGTAACGATTGACAAATAAGTACAACGACAATCATTAAATATTTTTTTTAATAGCCTTATTACGTGTATATGCGTTAAATTGTATCCAAATAATAGTTCTCAGGTTGATTATTATTATACGCACGAGAAAATCGCTTCGCATCGCAATGAAACGCTATGTTATGTCAAAGAATGGTTTTCTCGTGCTCCTAGTAGTATGTAATGTACCTACTCTCTTTCAATAACTAGTAATAATAATAATCAACGCCTATAAACCTATAAAAGGTCTATTTTTTATGTGGTCATTGTACTCATATGTCCAAACTCAAATCATTTATTTCAATTAAGCCATTACAGGCACTTTTGAATGTCAGAAGGACGGAAGAAGAAAGAAACTACGAGTGCAATACGTCATTCCGAAAGTCACCACGCCGAACCACACGCCACCGAATGCCCACAACAACGAACACTGCGAGCACGAAAGCACGCAGCGACGCAAACCGCAACAACAAATGCTCGAGACCCCGAGTCACGGAACAACGAATGCACGCCGCAACGTGCAACCGCCGCCCCGCGACCTGCAGCCCCGCACACCTGCCGCCACGGCACACGCCGCCGCGCGCCCCCGCACCCACAGCACTCGCCGCCGGTAACATCTGGCGCCGCGCAGCCCAACGCAGCAACTCCCGAAACGACGCTTTGCACTCCTACGCTACAGTCACAATCACAAGGCATAATAATTTGACTGGCCTGTTGGTCTAGTGGTTAGTGACCCTAACTGCTATGCCGGAGGTCGTGGGTTCGATTCCCACCCAGGACAAATGTTTGTGTGATGAGCACGATCATTTGTTCTGTGTCTGGGTGTAATTTATCTATAATATGTATGTATTTAGAAATATATAAGTATGTTTATCAGTTGTCTAGTACCCATAACACAAGCTCTGCTTAGCTTGGGACTAGATGGCGTTGTGTGATAGTTGTGGAATATTATTATTATTATTATTATTATATTAAATTCTTCTTTCTTCGTTCGAACATGTTTTTTACCTGTTTAATTCCAAATTGACATTTGGTATTGACGTGATCGAAACCGACATCCAACAATTTAAATAGTTCGTGAACAAATTCAGCATTTTCTGAAGTGAAGAGATTTCTTTCTGCTGCTTCGTCTATCCAGGAGCGCACCATCGGCATGTAGCCCATATCGTTAGGGTCTACGAACACCATGCCACATCGGGACACCGTGGCTGGTGAAGCTTGAGCTAAATCTGCCACCTGTAATATTAGCCTTTCTAAGTAAGTAGGTATTCATCATTTGCTGGCCCTTTCTCAACTACGTTAAGGTCAGCTTCCAGTCTCAGTTTAGTCAGCTATATGGAGAGACTGACTATCTGACCTCTACAGCTGTGTTACTGGGTGAGTGTCAGGTATTCAGACTACCGGTAACTAGCTAAGTATGAGCACACTAAGCCAAAGCATGGAGGAGTCCGTGGCTAAATAATACCAGCCACAACTCATACTTGGTAAAAGGTTTTTGCCGTGTATATGGTGGTAAAGAAGGTCAATCAAGAGTGTCTACCTCAGTTACTAACTATGTGCCAACGATAAATGTAATTATTGCCATGCTTTCTGTGCTGCTAACAAATAGCTAGTAGTTAGTGGACGTTAATACTAAACAAAACCATTTGTGTGTGGGGGTGGACTAAGAAACAGTTAAAACTTCCTTACATAGTATAAAACAAAGTCGCTATTTTTGTCTGTTTCTTTGTCTGTATGCTTAAATCTTTAAAACTACGCAACGGATTTTGATGCGGTTTTTTTTAATAGATAGAGTGATTCAAGAGGAAGATTTTAATATATAATTTGAACGACATCCATGCGGGTGAAGCCGCGGGCATCAGCTAGTTTTTTATAAATCTGTGTGGCTATGATAAAAGAATGTTTCCAGCTCTGGAAGTCTGGAACAGCTAGAAGGGAAGTTATTCGTATTTTACAAAAACCTAGTCATCATCATCATCATTCTCTTGCCCTTTGGGGTCGGCGCAGCATGTCTTCCTCTTCCACACCTCTCTGTTCTTCGTCATCTCATGAGACACCTCCTTTCTTACCATATCATTTACAAAAACCTAGCATAGTTTGCAAATACCTCAAAGAGCATGTGCACGTAAGGTGTGAGCTTGATTCTTTCCGAGTTGGAGAGGCACAGCATCTTGTTGTCGTCCAGTACGGTGTTCATATTCTCGATCCACACGGCGTCCACCGGCCCGTCGCAGATCAGCCACTGGTGGTCCGGCCTCTCGCACTAAAGGAATACTCATTGCCATAAATATTGCATACGGACATCAAATCCGGATTACGAACATACACTAACCGGATTATTTAAAAGTATTCTGTAACCGTAGCTGTGTCCTATGGTCACATAGTTTTGTAAGCCGAAGCTTTAACTTTACTAACTAAACTCTTTTGCAAAAAAAACGGGCACTTCATATTTTTTTCTCTACTTCAATGAAGAAGGACAAGTAAGAGGTTTTATTAATTTGACGATGTATTGGCATGTTATTTGAAGAATCCTGGCATGATTCTGTACGTTCCAAATTTAAATTTTGAAATTAACAAAAGGAAAATAATTATTATTGTAGATTATTGTAAAATTGCTTTACTAATGGCGCGAATTGCTGAAACGATTTTATTACTGATTACTAAAATTTTAAAACTTTTTGGATATTTTCTGCAAATTAAACAATTTTATCTTTCTTTTTACATTAAATACCACTTTTTGACATGAGTGATAAAGCGATAAGGGCCGGTAAAATTATAGCCCTACTTGAAGAAGGTTGTTCGCAAACTTACGTGTCTCAGCGGCTAAATGTGAGTCGTTCAACTGTCCAGAGGACTTGGCAACGGTATCAAGAGACCGGTTCGGTCAAAAGAAGACCCGGTTCGGGAAGAAAACGACGCACAGAACCAAGAGATGACCGCTTTTTGGTGAGTCAGGCCTTGCGGAATCATAAGGCGTCAAGTGTGGACCTGAAGAAGAGCCTTGAAGAAGTAAGAGGAGTAGAAGTTAGCTTGTGGACCGCCAGGAGGAGGCTTTTGGCTGCCAATATCAGGAGTTACCGCCCGGCTCGGGGACCTAAATTACTCCGTGAGCACCGTGTTGCTCGACTTCAGTTTGCTCGAAACTGTGCTTCATGGACTCTGGAGGACTGGAATAAAGTATTGTTTTCTGATGAAGCTAGAATCTCTTTGTGTGGAGAGGACCGACGCCGGCGAGTGCTACGAAGACCACGGGAACGCTATGCGGAAGTGTGTTTCGAAGAAATCACTCCTTATGGCGGAGGCTCCGTTATGTTTTGGGCAGCAATTAATTCGACGGGGCGTACGGAGTTAGTTCTCATAGAAAATGGAACATTAAATGCACACCGGTACATAATGGAAGTCCTAATTCCATATGCACAACCCGCATTGACTGCACTTGGGGAAGATTCCATTTTTATGGACGACAATGCTCGCCCGCACCGTTCTGGCGACGTGGAAGCGTACATGCAAGAAGTTGGGATCCGTCGTTTAGATTGGCCAGCTCGAAGTCCTGACCTCAATCCAATTGAGCATGTCTGGGATGTTCTAAAGAGACGGGTAAGATCAGTGCAACATGCTCCACAAAACATCAGGGAGCTAAAAAGAGTCATTGCAGAAGAGTGGGAACGTATTCCTCAAAACGTCATTAAAAACATCGTGGAAAGCATGCCCAGAAGGATTCAAGCTGTGATTTTGGCAAGAGGAGGTCACACTCGTTATTAGGTTATTGCATTTGTAACTTTATTTAATTAAACAAAGTAAAAAAATCTTCTTGTCTTTATTGCCGACCACTTCTTATTGTTTGGCCGTGTACATCGGTTTTAAAGAATTCATAGATTTTTTTTTTAAATTGCCACAGTTCACTTCACGCGTATTAATTTACACGATTATAAGTATACAGACTACGTCAAACAATTAAATTTCATTGAATTAACTCAAATCGACCTTAGAACGTAAATTTCCTAAGGTGCCCGTTTTTTTTGCAAAGGAGTGTAATTATTTTCTTGTTACACCGTAGCTTGTAGCCCTCGGAACTTTGCGCCCATTTTGTCACCTATGTGTTTTAATAAGATTACTCTTACTTGCACAGCAGTTCGTAAACTGAGAGGTAAAATTCCATCGTGCCATTCAAGCGTTGCCAGATTAACTTCTCCGTACAACTCTCCAATAGAAAGACTCTTTGGGTTCATTATGTACTTTTGCACTGGTTGATTTTGTGGACCTTCTATTTCCATTTCAAAAAGTCTTTCATAAGTATCTCCTAACACCTGTAATTAAAAGCGTGAATTATCTGACTTATTAATAGGGCATCACTCCTTCATGTGCCCGAAGGGATAGGCATAACTAATGTTGATAATAATGATAGTCGTGTCTTACATTTAACACGATAGTCTTCCCACCTCCTGTGGGACCGACCAGCATGACGCCCCAGCGCACAATCATGGTCTCATGAAGCTGGATCACTTTACGTATCTGACATTCTTCGACTTGAAGTTTCCTTTCAAGAATCACTGTTCCTGTAAAATACGTTACTTTGTTACCGACATCTTATGTAAAGTCGAAGTCAAAGTTCATTCATTTGTCAGAAACATGAGTAAACACACAAAGCATGTAAGATGTTTAAAGCATTGCATTGTATTGTATTGTTGCATTATTCGTATTATCTTCTTCATAGCATGTCGATGGCAATCTAAATTGTGTTGGCCCAGAATTGAGCTTCTAGTTTGGAATAACAAAAGTATAAGTAGTTAATTATTTTGAGAGAAGTACGAGTACCTATTCATATTGCGGCCCCAAATAGATTGGGATAAGGTCATCAAGAAGATATCTTGATTTTTGGTAACAGTTTTTACATGCTTTTAAATTTTTGCATGAAACCCCAAAATTGGCATGACACAAAACGAAAAAGAAATCATATTACATGTAAACTTAACACAATGTTACTCCATCAGTACTTACTGATGGCCTGATCCATGATACCATAGTCTCTCTCAGGGAGTTCCACTCCTGGGAATAGATCCGACAATATGCCAGCGAACAGTATCGCATCAGCAGCCAGGAACTTTGGCAGGTTGCTGTCGTTGAGAGCACACAATAGAGTCATCTCCTCGTGCTGGTTGGGACTCGCGCGCTTTAATGCACCAGCCATCACCTAAATATTAATATAGTAAGGGCAAATTCAAGATTTACAGAAATCTTTATAGTGTTAAAAAGCTATAACACGATCAACTCGACCACTCAATAAAACAAAAATTCAAAGACGTAAATCATATTATTTTAATCCTATTCAGGATCCAACGATAACTTAAAGAAAGTCAGATAGCAAATTATTTTTATTAATATCTAAAGGCATACGACCAAAAAAGTCGAAGAAAAATATGAGAGTAATCTTACCAGTACACTCTTGACAGCGCGCATACCGAAATCGTAATGGTCCTGTTTTGAAAGCTGTTCGCTAGACAACTTGTACATTTGTACCATCTTTTTAGCTAAACCTCTTGATGATTCGAACCCTTCAGAGTACAGGATCACTTCAGCAATTAACGCTTGAAGAAAAATAATATAATATGAATCGTTTAACTACTAGAAAATACTAGGAAGATCATTGTCAGATTCCCCTCTTACCATAATCCGGTACCATCATGGATATAGGACGGAATAAAGCCTTCAAGTTATCAGGTAGCTCAGTTCGGCCAGCGTAGCCAGGATTCATAGTAATAAAAGCAGCACAACTGCGCACCAATTTGATCTCACGGCCTTCAAACATGAACCTGAACATAGAGAATAAATATAAATAGGTCAGATATCAGATAAAATTGTTAACCACTGTGATATTCAGGTGCAATGCCTTACAAGTCTCATTCACTACACTAGGCCCGCAGGTGGGTTATGAATCCACCCGTATCACATCACAGGTAGGTCTAGACTGTACTTATGCTGGTGCTGGTGTTACCACATTTAAACCTTTCTCTGGAACTACTCTGTCTATTGCTGAAAACTGCATTAAAATCCATTGCGTAATTTTAAAGATCTAAGCGTACAAACAGCGAGAACGACCATGTTTTATAGTATGTTAAGAAGGATCTTTAGAATGAAATAATAGTTGTTACCTGCTCTGCCTTGCGACCTTTGCATTTCTTATAGTTATGAGTTGTTGTGCGATGACGGATAACACCTCAATATCGATGCGATTGAACTCGTCGAAACAACACCACGCTCCAGACGTTGCGAGGCCCGAGAAGAAACGTCCCATCATCTTATAGTCCAAGCCTGATAATATCAAATTTATTTTATTATTTTTCAAAGGATTAGGATAGTTCGGTGGGCGATACAGGTTTTTAGCTCCCTTCTTACCTACTGCACTCTTATAAAAAGAGGAGAAGTTCGATTTGACAGAATCACTACGAATCTTTTCTCAATCGAATCTTATTTTATTTTTATTGCAAAATGGGCCAGCTCTTGACCTCGATCACGCCTGATAGATGAGGAATGGATGAGTTCTATAATAGAACGAGCGTGCCCACAAGATTTACTTGAATGAAACCATGTGAGAGCAAATGGGATTATTGACTGTTTCACAATATATTAAGGGATTTTTTATATGAAATAAGGGATTTTTTTATGTATGGTTGGTTGGGCAAAGGTGTTAGTTGGATTTTCTTAAGGAATTTCTCAGTGGCAGCCACGGAGATTTATGCCCAGTTGATGGTAAAAGGTTCGCCCTTATTACATGGGACTGAGATATAACTGTCGAATTGTGGGTGAACAATTATCGCACGTACATGTCTGCCTAACAGTTCGGGAATGACAGGCATGATGTTATTTCATACTACTCACAGATGACACCTCCATTCACTCTCGCATTTACCTTCAGAGCAGTTGAACACGACACACTGTATAGCCAAGGACTTGGCCATATCCTTGGTAGTTTCCGTTTTGCCAGTACCAGCCGGTCCTGCTGGCGCTCCTCCTAGATCCAACTGCAAAGCTCCCATCAGGCACAAGTAGCAACGATCCGTCAATGGCGTTATAACGAGTACACCTTCAAGTAATATTTTTCAATAGGTTACTTTCCACACTAAACCTTGGAAAATTAAAGTTCCAACAACATTATTCTTATCGTGTGGGCAGTAAGGTCTAACATCCCCATAAACCCTAGTGTCTGCGTTTCTAAACCACCTCAAGGGCCTCTGACATGGTTTGACGAACGCCATTTGGCGGCAGGGACCACCGGCTTGTACGTACTTTCCGAAGCACGGAATCGTCTTTTTACCAGTCAATTAGGTGATTCGAATCAAGCCTGTAAAGTCCTAGCCAAACTGGAAATAACTTTTACAAAGTATGCTTCCCGTGGGAGTCGAACCCACGACCACCTGGTCACAAGGTAAATGCCTAAACCACTCGACCACAGAGGCAGTTGCCCAACAACTTTGTTCCAGCAACATAGTTGAGTGTTGCGGGAACAGCGAAACAAACTGTCTCGTTGGTCTAGTGATCCTCGTGTGGGTGAGATACTGGTCTCAATTCATACTTTGGGCTACGTGTTATTTCTAGCAACCCGAAGTATTTTATGGTCAAAAAGCTCGCCCTTTCTTGGATGGGATTACGTGGATCGACGAAGGTACACCTAACCCTAACCCTTCTAAAACTCCAGGCAGGTTACTGCGTGATGCTTATGGACATAACGTTGTAGTAAAAAATACGTTATTTTCAATGAAGTTGTAAGTCTGTACGTACCTCCTGCACCCAAATATTCATGACCATAGACGTACATAGCACTTGACATTCTCGCCACACAGTTATCGATGTCATCCTCCCAGTAATAACGGATCATCTTCAACCATTCGAAGTCTGTTCTAAAAATATGAAATAACCCAATGAAAATAATAGTATTACAGTCTTAAACAGTGGAATAATTCAGTTCTTCAAAATTGTGCATATATATTTTATTGTACAGTTGACTGTTTTTAAATATCACTGATTCAGGTAAAACTTTAAGCGGACCTAAGGGGCTTCCTTGGAGAACCTAAGATCATTAGCTTGTTTGAATTTATTCAAATATAATACAAATATTTAATGCATCTTAGCAAACGTTATCGAATGATTTATCGATAATTTGATGACATCCAGTATAATTTACTCATAGCGAAATAGCGCTACTGACGCACAAGAACAAATGTTTGTATGGCATTGTACAAATGTCAGCTCTACAAGCCTTTTAAATTGCTTTTATGAAATCTACAGTTCTAGTCATATACAGGGGCGTGATTGATAGCCTCTGAAATTAAGAGATCAGATTCTTAATTTTTTTCACGAAAATAATATACCGTCGCGTCGTAGGAATGATTCTCTGAATAACATTTTTGAACGATTGTTATGGCTACGACAAACATCTGAGAAGTCAATTAGTCTAATTAATTAACTACTAAGATGTTTGTCGTTTGGATATTTGTAAGCAATGTATCGATGTTATATAAAAAAACAACTCCGAAGATACCTAAATAATAATTAGTGTCAAAGTCAAAGTCAAAATTATTAATTTGCTTGTTGCAAATAAATAATTTTGATTTGTTATAAAAGATGGTAAATTAATAATTATGTAGTGCAGTGACACATTTCACCATAGAGTTGGCAATAGTTGGCATGCAAACATAGTGAGTACTTACGCTTTCTGGACATGTTTTTCCACCATCTGTGTAATTGTATCTCTTGCATGTACATCTATAGTGATAAGGGCGCATAGAACTTTCCTGAACAATGAACTAATATCGGCACGAGTGAGTGCCGCCAAGTCGTTCAGATCAGATATGCATTTCTTCTCATAGTCCAGCAGACCGGTGTCAATGCGAAGAGGGATCCCGAAATCGAATATCTCGTGTACACCTTTCGCCCACATTACTTGGGAGACTGACAGAATGATCTAATAGATACAACATATTGCATTATTTTTTGCAGTTAAGTTTATCAAGGTTGGTAGCGGGAAGCAGTGACACACCACAAACAACCCCACCAGATATAGGCACCACGGGCGTGGTGGACCACTGGTCCACCTCAACCAAACCACACATAGGTACCACATACGTGGTGGCACACTGGTCCTCCTCAACCCCACCACACATAGGTACCACAAACGTGGTGGCACACTGGTCCACCTTAACCCCACCACACATAGGTACCACATACGTGGAGGCACACTGGTCCACCTCAACTTCCTTATGCTAACCCAGTCCGAACAAGTTCGAAGCCAAGCAGGCACTTCACTTTGTGTATACTTTTCATCACATGGCCCTCAAAACGGAGAAGAAAAACATCTTTAGGTAATTGACATGCTCCTTAACCTAAGCCGTACCCGGTTACCGATTACCGATCGGGTGTACCAATAAGTGACATGCACTCACTCTCCACATACAGGAGGTCTGAGCACCAGAGTGACAACGTTATAGGCTGATTATTTTTCATCATCATCATCATCAGCCATAAGATGTCCACTGCTGGACAAAGGCGTCCCTCATAGAACGCAATACAGAACAGCAGCCTGACGTTTGGATCCACCGGTTGCCCGCGACCCTCACGATGTATGTCGTCGGTTCACCTGGTTGAGGCCGGCTGGTGGGGTTTATAATAAGTTAAAAACATAAACCATGTTTACCTGATTAGGGTGCTGTTGTACCCATACCACCCGTGGGTGGGAAAGGAACTCCTTTAGCGCAAATTTCATGCATCTCTTAACAGACGCGAACATCGCGTCTTCTACCTTGCCAAGCCAGTCCTCCACATTACCACGCGCTTTGAGACCCTGTCATGTTAATAAACATAATACATTTAGCTACCACTACTTTTCAAGTTTCAATTTTTATGAGTGCTCCCACATATGTACACACATAATATGACGGTGACCACACTGTGACACTTTCTCTTCCCTTAGCCATCTTACAGCTAACTTGCAGCGTCACGTATATTTTCATGTCGTTTATTATCTACACTAATATTATAAAGAGGAAAGATTTGTACCTATTTTTGTATGTTTGTAATGAATAGGCTCAAAAAGTACTGGGCCGATTTCAAAAATTCTTTCACCCTTGGAAAGCTACATTCACCCTGAGTAACATAGGCTACTTTTTATCCCTGTATTCCCACGGGAACGGGATCTACGCGGGTGAAACCGCGGGACGTCCGCTAGTAATTTATAAAATAGATACTAAGTTTGTAATTGTATCAACGGCTGTGTGCCCAAAGCTGTACAATAAATAGTGTGCATCTACAGCGTCTTTATATTGAAGATTCCTCCTAGTACGCAGCCCACCAAAAGTTTTTCCGGCGTGCATAGATAGCAAGCCGCGTGCTCGCAAAGAGCTGTGGATTTTGTGAATAATAAATAAATAAATCGGCACAGATTCGGCCGAGTAGAATTAGACTAAAAAAAATGAATGAAGGTTGTGTCCGGATTTACAAAGGGGTATATTCAACTTTTTTGGTGAATATTTAAAAACATTACGAATGTATTTTTTGTTTTACGAGTAGGATAGAAGTAGTAGTATAGTAGACTTTAAAGATATTTTAATGAAAGTTACCTTTCCTAAATTAACCCTCTCTCCTTCTGGAGACAGCATAGCGATTATGTCAGTAGTCAAGTCCTCGGGTTTCGCTGTTTTAGCCAGTTTCGCTTGTAACATATCCCTGGTTTGGAAGGACATCTCCCTTTCCACCAGGTTGCCCTCCTCAGTTACTTCCATTTCAGATTCGGGAAGTTTCACACCGAATTCTAACTTAGCGATGGCATCGAAACATTTGCGCAGATGTGGCTGAACAGCGTGGGGGTTTCGTGTCTGAAATATTAAGAATAGTTTTGGTTTCGGCGTTTGCCTTGTGGCCCGGTGGTCGTGGGTTCGATTTTCACGGAAAGCATTATTTGCAAAGTTGTTTCCAGTTCGGTTAGGACATTGCAGGCCTGAATCACCTCATTGACTGATAAAAAGATGGTTCTGTGCTTCGGAAGGCACGTATAAGCCGGTGGTCGCGGTCGCCAAACCATGTCAGAGGCCTGTGAGGCGATTTAGAAACTCTGACACTAGGGTGTGTGGGGTCGTTAGACCTTACAGCCCACACGATAAGAAGAATAATAATTTTTGCTTAGTATACAGGCTGGGAAAGAACCCTTCACGAAGCCGTCAACCAAGCATTATGTACATGAAACTAAGTAGGTACCCCTACTCAAAAGTTATTGCTTGGGAATTACTTTTTTTTGGGGTGAAGTATTACATTTTACGGTAAATCTTAAAGTAGCACTCTTAAAACACTGTGCTAGTATATTCTTTGAATAGTAAACGGGTAATGGAAAATTCAAGTAAAGTTTAACCTGAAAAACTAACATTAAAAAAATACAGCTGTGAAAAATTTGGAACTTTGACCCCCAATATCTCCGTAAGCCTGGGAACCCCCTAGAGTTCCCAGGTTTTTTGTCTAAAACAAACAAGTTATCGCAGAGATGGGGAGAACAATTGTCTTTCCGCATCGTTGAGGGTACTCCCTTTATACTAAGATTAGTAAGCGAAATAAAACAAGGATCACCAAAGCGACTATATTTTTGATTAGTAATAGATAAAACTTATGTTCTGTGTCAGTCTATGAGTCTACCATAAGTTGGATTCAGAAATTGTAAGCGGCGAGTTCAAAATAAGCTTGAACAATATTTTTTTTTATTTGTTTGATAAGCACTAAGCCTAGCCTAGGTTCAATAAAATGGAATATTATGCAATTCAAACACGTTAAACTGAAATTCGTTAATCAAACACTCATCATCATCTTGTCATCCGAAAGACGTCCACTGCTGGACATAGGCCTCACCCGAGTTTTGCCATATTGATCAGTCCCGTGCGTCTCGTGGATCCCCGCAGCCCTCACCAGGTCATCGGTCCGTCTAGTAGGAGGCATCTCAACACACAATATACGGTCAAAAATTGCACAATTCGTGATATTTTAGATGTAGGTTGTTTAGCCTTAAGAACAACTGCAGTATTATTAAAACATGACAATAATTTAATGTTACCTGGGCCAATATCTCCAAAAGTTCATCATTGGACAAAAAGAAGAATCTTGGGAATGCAACGCGTTTTGTTTCTAGGTAAGCCTCTAAACACTTCATGATTTGATCCAGCATCTCATTATTTCTCACAAATTCTTCGTAGAGCTTAGGTTGAGTCGCTGCTGGCATCGCCAAAGGCACCTGGAGAAACGTTTTCATCAATACAAAAGATAGGTCTGGTCATAATTTTTTGTCCTCGGGCGTAATTTTATTAAAACTTTTGACTAATATTCACCATCTGACCAATAATTTAATATGCGTGAAAATATTACAAAAATTAAAAAGTTGTTACTAAACGCTAGTGTGTAAACATCTACTGAGAGACGTAAAGACTGCAACAACAAAACGTAGTGCTATTCTGTGCTACGCGGTCCTACAGTGCTACGTGTTGTTACGCAGTGCTATGCAGTGGGCCTACTACACGCACGCACTTCCCCACAGTTTTCGTTCACACTTCACAGTACATCGCGCGTATGGTTGGTAAAACTGTATTACCATTACAAACCACACGCGCGATGTACTGTGTGCACCGTGTAATCCCGCAGGCAAAACTGTGGGGAAGTGCGTGCGTGTAGTAGGCCCACAGTACTACACAGTGCTACGCAGTACAACGCGGTGCTACGTGGTGCTACGCAGTGCGGTGCTACGCGGTGCTATGCGGTTCTACGCGGTGCTACGCGGTGCTACGTGGTGCTAACCGGTGCTACGCGGTGCTACGCGGTGTTACGCAACGCTACGCGGTGCCACGCCGTGCTACGCAGTGCTACACAGTGCTACGTGAGTATCTGTATGCTAAATAATTATGTATTAATATTGCATCGTTTGCAATTTGGTTTTTCTCTAATTTTAGGTCCAGTCCACTAAACAGTCAAAAATTTGCAGTCTACGGCAGCCTAGCGTGTTGTAGAACTGTTGCTATGCAGTGCTACGCGGTGCTTCGCGGTGCTTCGCGGTGCTACGCGGTGCTTCGCGGTGTTGTGATAATTTTAATTGTAAAAGAATATAAAAGCAGCAGAATGTTAAACAGACTTTAATAGAACAGCAAGTGACAAGTATAGACTAAAGACACAATCATAACCATAACTTTTTGAACACAGTATTAATATACAACATGCCCCCTCAAAAAGTTAATTCAATGGCACTCATAAAACAAAGGCATAGAAATAAATAAACCAAACTTATTATAACTACAGTTTTAGAAGAAAAACATTATTACTGTTTGCTAAAGCACACTTAGTGTTATAAATAGTACAGCCTTCTTTATCAAAAAACTACAGCGTAACCTTTCTTTACTACTGTATTTACTGAAAGTAAACTACAGTTCAAATCAGGAACATGAACTACATTCTCTATTTTGTTCGCCAAAGTAACTATCC
Organism: Diarsia dahlii; assembly: GCA_949775195.1. Classification (NCBI taxonomy): domain Eukaryota; kingdom Metazoa; phylum Arthropoda; class Insecta; order Lepidoptera; family Noctuidae; genus Diarsia; species Diarsia dahlii. The sequence goes on from OX459189.1 coordinate 15,342,760, forward strand.
GTATCAATGCATATATCACCAATACCAACAGCCGCCACTTTTTGTCCATTAGCCACAGTAATCGTTCCACATTTTACTGGCCGAGAACTGCTGAACCACTCGCGATGCGGAGTCATATGAATGGTTGCACCGGAATCAATAATCCATCTCCCTTCATTAGGAGCTGGCGCAGAGAAAGCCATTTCCTTCAAGACAGCCTGTTCAACCTCCTTATTATGATGGCAATCTGTTTCTTTGATAACCTTTCTCGACACACTCATAGCCTTCCTATCGTTCTTATTGGGACATGCGGGGCATGTCCTGGTTGTCACACTTAAAGCAGATTATAGGCTTCGTCCTTTTGCTTGTAGAACCTGTTGAACGTTACGCAGCCACCCTCGTCCTGGTGTTGTGGTTAGAAGGTCGTTTAACAGCTTTGCCTTAACCAACTCACTAGTTACTTCAACATTCAAGTTCTCTAAAGCCATGATCAGCGGTTCGTGGCGTGACGTCAATCCACCGAGAATAATCGCAGCCAAAGATCCATCGTCGATCTTCTTACACATTTCTTCAAGATCCTGAGCAGTACTCATAATGGCGTTGATATATGATTCTATGTCTTGGAAATCGACCAAGGTATATTTGTCTATTCTACACTCTAAAGATAGCCTTCTACCCATACCATTATCTTCGTATGCCTTTTGTAAAGCACTCCAAGCTTCCTTAGCGTTTTTCGCACTTCTCACATGCGTAATTGCACCTCCGTCTACCGTAAGGCATATTTTTGACAACGCCTTCTGGTCATTACGAGAGCGCACATCCTCCGCCGTTTTATCAGAATCATCGTACCCAGTGATGGATGTCCACAGCTCCTCATGAATGAGAAGCCAGAGAAGCCTGAGAAGCATTCTCATTTTGAATTTCCAAGTTGGGTAATTTTCTCGGTTTCTTAACATTTGTATTCCATGAAAATTCGCATTATTCCCTGCCATTATATTTCTTATTACCTCGTGCTGATAACGTTTGAATATAAAAGCAGCAGAATGTTAAACAGACTTCATTAGAACAGCAAGTGACAAGTATAGACTAAAGACACAATCATAATAACCATAACTTTTTGAACACAAAGAGTATTAATATACAACAACTGGACACCATGGTTTATATTAAGAAATTACACTAAAACTACCCTTAGTCTTAGAATTAAATAATAAATAAAAATGATTAATAGAACTTACAATACATCACCGTTTTTGCCATTATCACAATTAATTTAAATTCGGTGCTGTATGTCATCTTCTATAATTCTCTATTACTCGTCATCTCAGCAGTCTAAATGTAAACTATAAAAAAAAGTAAAAAACTAAAACCCGACTACGACAAAAAAAAACGACGCTGAAAAAGTATGAAACAAGATTTTCAGGATAGAACAAAAAGAAAAGCCGTAGTCACACGGTATTAAAGTGTTTAGGTTGGGACCTATACTTTTTCAGCGTCGTTTTTTTTTGTCGTAGTCGAGTTGTAGTTTTTTACTTTTTTTTATTTAAAACAATTTTGATGTTATTTTTTTTTTATCTTGACTTTTTGTCCGCTAGAGGGCGCCAAATCGCTTTTTGTGACACGTCACGCCTATGTTCAGCGGAAAATTAAGACGGTTCTAACGATACCTCATATGTCGAGTTCCGATAAGTAGATTAGAAGCTATGAGGGAACAGATGAAGATACTCACACACATACACACATACATACATACAACAAACATACATACATACATAGCCAGTCAAAATCATAACCCTCCTTTGGCTTTGCCGTAGTCGGGTAAAAATGAGCAATAGACACGTTACCTTAGCTAGTCTGCGCATGATATCCTTCCAAGACTTGTCCACAATAGTGAACAGTCTCGTTTCATTCGGCAGCTGCCTTTGAATATCAGGTGCACTAAATATCACCTCCAAGTAAATCCAAGTTTGTTGACAAGTGCTCCACTCATCCTGTAATAAATCATTAGGTACATTTTAACAATCACTATATTTTACTTTACATAATTATTATGGAACCAACATTTTCTTTAGATCATTTCCATTCTCACCTATTTCATTAAAACGTTTATATTTAAAAAAAACTTCATGTATGCAATTTTATGTATATAATTATGTACTATATTTATTGCGTAGCAAGGTTTAATTAATAATTAATCCAGAAGTAATGAATAGAAACAATAGGGGATCGGACTGGGTCAAAATAATATGATTCTGTTTAGTCCGTAAGTTAGATTATCGAAAAATATTGAATACGTGTTTTTTGTTTTATCAAATCAATAAAAAATGACGAAGATAAAACGCGTCAAAGATCTTGGAGTGGGGCTTGAAACGTCACTTGTGTCGTCAAAATGTACTATCATATGACGTCACGTTTTCGAAGCACTGTATCGTCTTCATTTTAAGTTTACGTGAAAAAAGAAAAAATACGTGTCCAATAATTTTTGGAAATCTATCTGACGGACTAATTCGTTTTTTTTTGTCCGATCCCCTATTCTGACTTAGTAGGTAAATGAGATAGACTAACCGAGTAGCATCTTTGAATGGGGTCGAGAATACGGATACGAGTATGTAAACAGTTAGATGGTAAAATGTAGTCTGGGAAACAATATTGTAAAATTATTTTTGTATGAATACTTTGAAAAAGTCAGTAAAAATGATAAGCAATCAAGGAAATCTGTTTCAAAATACTTGACTAAAAAACTCTTTAACTAGCCACATTTGCGTATACCTGACATTCGTTTTTCAGAAAATATATTATAGCGAAAGATTTTTAAATATCAAAAATAATAATACATAATTGGTTACAAAAGTTTTAGAGAATTCAATATCACAGTGGTGTCAGCCCTGACTAACGAACAGTAAGTCGTGAGTTTGAACCCAGGCAGTCGCGCATTACTTAGTGTAATTTATTTCATCACTGCTCTTAAAACCTTGTCTTAGAAACAAAAAATTCGAAGACGTGAAATTTACCAACCCGCACTGGGCTAGCGTGGTAGATTATAGCCCACCCCTCTCCTAGAGACCCCGAGGGCCTGAGTCCCTGCAGTGAGTACATTATAGGCTGATGATGACAATGAGTATAATAATCCGTTACCAAAGTTTTAGAGAACAGGTCCAAGTTCCTTGCCCATTCCTCCACCCTGCCCTTGATAGGCCCACAGTTCCGGGAGCTGAGTATCGTGCTGATATGTATGTTCCCCTCATCCACACACGCCAGGATCTCCTCCAGACCACCCAGCACATACACGTCTTTGACATCTTTATGCAATATCACAGGGAACTCTAAAGCTGCCCACATTTCTTCAACCTAAGAAAGTGATTTAAAAACTAGACTTTTTAGGGTTCCGTACCTCAAAAGGAAACAACGGAACCCTTATTTCAGAAACTACTGAGCATAAAATTTTGAAAAAAGTACAGAAATTAGTTCAAACACTACAGGAAAACCTTTAAGAAGTGTATGGTGCTAAACATGGTCATCATCTCTTAATATCTACTACAATGGTACGGAACCCGTCATGTGCAAGTCCGACTTGCACTTGGCCAGTTTGTTTTTACGTTAGTGAACTAGAAGTTATTGTATGTAAGTAAACAGGTCGTGCAGACACGTAATTTTGCATCCGCTCTCATTTTGTCCTGAGCTTGACCGAGTTAAAATAACTAAAAGTGTCCAGGTTCATAGTGTTTTCATTGTTGTCAGTAATTCTGTATTGTTGTCTGTGTGGGTGAACTGAATAGAATTTTACCTTCTTCAATAATGCTTCCAAGCCAGCCTCTGAGCTAGCTTGTCCGGCTACCTCCATTAACTCCTCAGCATGTTGGAAGGCGTGCAGGTCTTCAAACGTTTTCAGCGTGACTGGTGTATCAGGTGAAAAGCGTGTTTTCAGAATTTCTTCAATTTTAACCCAGTGCCGTGGTTTCAATGCTGGGTTTCGGAGGTACGTCATTACAGGCAGCTAAAATTATACCATTGCACAATACAATCGATTCATAGTTCCACATTCGTTGAATTTGTTATCTGGTGGGCAGTATGTTTTCAACCAGTCAATGATACATGTGCACGCACACATGCACATCAAGCTGCAACCATCCGTCAAATTTCTTTAATAGATTTCAGTTTTATCGCTACAGCATAAGGTTCAAGGTTGATTGGGAAAATTTGACAGTTTCGTAGCATGATTTGCTGGCTTACATTACCGTTAATTAAACCATACTAACCTTTTCTTTGACGACATCTATAGTCGCCTTGCATTTTGGTACGATTTTGTTCGGTGGAACACCTTTGTCAAGTTGATTGAATATCTTGCCAAAGTTAATAGTTGTTGTCTGTATCTCGTCGATGTCTAACGTGTGGAAAGGAACGTCGTACCTGAAAAATCAAACTTTCGTCTATAGTTGATGAACAAAATACGATAATCTTATATAATTTTTGAGAGTGTCGTATCGTTTACCAGGAGTGGTACATGTCCATCCAATCTTTAGAAGATTTCCAAAGTAACTGTCTAAGTCTGACGTCGTTTATCGCTTCGTCTAATTGTTCTAATCGCGCCGGTGGTATCTGTAAAGTTTTCAATCTTATCAATCATCTTATCAATACTTTTGTACTTAATTAACATAACTGGTGAAATGTGTGTTATGATTCTAAATATATATACTTACGCTCAAAGACTGGAATCGCTGAAGTGGGCATCAAGACTGCTCGGTTAAGGCGGAATTGAGCGGGTAATGTCTCTAGAATGCATCAGGACCGAAGATCAGGACTGATGGAATATAGTCTTCACGCAGTGGGTGCCAGAAGATGAGCGTCGTCACCGAGGAACCGAGGAACCGAGGAACCGAGGAACCGAGGAACCGAGGAACCGACGTCCTCTTATATCTCCGAAATTGATCGGAGATATAAGAGGACGGCTGTAGGGGAGACTTTTGCCTAACACAGTGGGACATAAAATAAATGAAGCTTTTATCCCGCTCGGAGTTTGTATGACGCAGGGTTATTTATTGCACCCTCTTTCATCCTCTTCTTTTCAGATGTTTATGTTTAATTATTTTTTGTTTTTTTTTCTTTTTGTTATTTAATTCTGTATTTTCCTCGGGCCTAATGTACAAAACCCACATTTAGTTTTTTTATTTTATTTTGTAATTTAACCTAAATTATTTATTGTTGCCGTACTTGCCCTTTATTTTTCTGCGAGTGCTGTGCACTTCTGTAAGTGACGAACTCACTATGTTTAAAACTGTTAATGATGTAAGTATATGTATCCCCTTAGTGAGTAAGTCGTTGAAGTGCCATAAATAAATAAATAAATAAAATAACATCACGCTTTTAATCCCCGGAGAGTTAGGCAGAGGTGTACCTAAGAGTACACCCATTTCGGCAGTGGGATAGTACTTATAGCCTAACAAAAAGGCTTACATAAAGGACATTTTATCTCGATTCCTAATAATATCCTCACGGATCTGACAGTGTTTTTAACATAATTTTATATTGCATAATGATTGTGATAGGATATAAGATTTCCTTTCAGTTCAACTTCTTACTTATTTACCTTAAATATCTTCTGCCACTCTCGTATCTGCTTGTCCCTAGCGGAACATGCACTAAGTTTATCTTGCAAGTCCTGCAACGTCTCCATTACTTTCTCCATGTCAAAATTTTGATCGTACAACCACGGTTGCTAAAGTATGAGAAACATATAAAAAATCAAGTTAAATTCATATTTATGCAGTTATTCATACCCGGGACGATTCTTTCCGAAATGCCCTTGGTTTCTGAATTCCGGTACTCCTGGTCGCTTCTACCAAAAGTAAATAGCAAATTTTGAAGACATTGGTACTAGTGCTAGAGGTAGGACGATTTAAGCCTGCATTGTTGCCTCGGAAATATTGCTGAAACAGAACTTAGATTCGCGTTGGGCGCCAGGTACCTATTTTTAACTCCTAACTTAACCAACAAGAGTGAATTTAATTTAATGTGGTAGTTAATAGAATGAAAGCGAAAACAATTCTACACCGATCCTAAGTCATTCCCAACAAAAAAAGCGCACAATGAAAAGAAGATACAGAGCTCAAAACTCTCCTTTCACTTCATTGTTCGCGGAGGAATGGTTACTGAAAACTAAACATTTCATTGCTAGTATGTAGTGTATGTAAAGTGTGTTTTTTAATTCGGGAGACTAAATTGACACTTGCAAATGTCAAACTTACAAACAATGTTGTCAGCTCTTTTGTATTAGTGTTGTACCTACGGTACCGGTTTGTTGAATCGTAACTTTTTATATTTATTAAACGATTTGAAAAAAATTACAGATGCTATCAGTGTGGTTCCCAAACACGATAAAGCATTTCAAATATGTTTATACTGAAAAGAAAACCGAATCTCCAACCGAGACGCCGAAAAAACACGATTGTGTTTTAAAAACTGCCGAAATCCTGAACATATCCAGACCTTCAATCCACAGGGTGCTGAAGGAGCACAAAGAGAATAAACATTTTAGCTCTCCGAAAATACCTGGCTCTAAATTAAATTTTAAAGACGATTTCACTCTTTGAGCCATACGTCGAAAAGTTCATCAATTCTTTTATAGAAACGAATCTCTTTACTCAGGATAGCTTATTATAAATAAAAAAACGATATTACTTGATTTTACTAACGGCAATTTACGGTAGTGGCACATCACTACTTACTTAAGAATTGCAAAAAACTGACAACCCACGTAATGTCATTTTAGTCTCCCGAATTAAAAAACGTACTTTAGGTACCTACATTCCAAGCAAATAAAGACCTATTCTTTTCTATTCTATTCTAGAATAATTTAAAGTGCTCTGTCATATAATAATTACCGCAACTTCATCCCTTAGTTTGTTGACGTCGAGCATGAGTTCCATTATATCCTTTCCGATCTGGCTTGCGAACAGTCCCGCTAGCTTGCTGCGAGTCTCAAGTCTTGCGTCCACATCCGTTCTCAAAGTTCCCAAGGCCACACTTAAACCTAACGTAGCCAACCAAAGGAACCATAGTAAAAATTACTAGTTCAAAATGTTGTAACTAAAGCCTCCAAAAAGTGGAATTTTGTTCTTTTTTTCTACCCGATTTGTACATATCCGATAAAAACAAAACAAAAACTTAATTGGAGACCTATAGATCTTACAGTACAAATTTTAAATAAGGATATTTATAACTTTAAATGTTAGTATTTCTATGACACGATCGAAATCCTCAGTATTGAGTGACCCCGTAGAAGACGTCTTTATAACAAGAAACCCAGCTTAGATATATTGAGTTTTAGAAAAACACTTGCATGCATACACGAGTAAGGATATAGTGATTGCTTGTGGAGTCGTGGCTATACGTGTAAGATGTTTATGAAAACCTAGCTGAAGTGCTGTAAATGACGGCCGTGTATGTAGTTTGGCAGTGGCAGCAGTGGTGGCTCAGTGGTGGCGGCTCCAACTTACGAACAGTGAGTCTCGGAATCGAACCCAGTCAGGCGCATTTTACTTTATGTAATTTATTTCATCACCACTGCTTTCAAAACGGTGAAGGAAAACATCGTGAGGAAACCGGTATGTCTTAGAACCAAAAATTCGAAGACATGCTACATCTACCAATCCGCACTGGGCCCGCGTGGTAGATTATAGCCCATCCCTCTCCTAGAGGTGAGGCCTGACTCCCTGCAGTGGGAACATTATATAGGCTGATGATGATGATGATGATGTAGTTTGGAAGACTGACACCATGATAACATAAGTATGCGTTATCAATACGTACCTAGAAAGTCAGTCATGTCATCAGGTGAAATTGGTATGTTGAATTCTCCCATCAAATCATAAAGTTCTCGAAGATATTCCAGCCTTTCTTCCAAATGTGCTACTCGGGATTCGAGCCCATTCATCAAAAAGTTGAATGCTACCAGTTCTGCAGCAGTTTCCGGTTCCTTTGTTATATCGTCGTTGATGTATCCAATACCTCTAACAATTTCTGCGATACAATCGTGTCCGATCCTACATATGATGGATATGATTATTAAAAATTATAATTACGCAGGCGCCTGTCCTCTTGACGCCTACATCTATATATATAAAAGAAAGTCGTGTTAGTTACTCCATTTATAACTCAAGAACGGCTGGACGGATTTAGCTGAAAATTGGTAGGGAGGTAGCTAAGAACCAGGAGAAGGACATAGTATACTTTTTTTTTTTTAGGTAGGGTAGTAGGTAGGTAGGTAGGGTAGTAGGTAGGTAGGTAGGGTAGTAGGTAGGTAGGGTAGTAGGTAGGTAGGGTAGTAGGTAGGTAGGGTAGTAGGTAGGTAGGGTAGTAGGTAGGTAGGGTAGTAGGTAGGGTAGTAGGTAGGGTAGTAGGTAGGTAGGTAGGGTAGTAGGTAGGTAGGGTAGTAGGTAGGTAGGGTAGTAGGTAGGTAGGGTAGTAGGTAGGTAGGGTAGTAGGTAGGTAGGGTAGTAGGTAGGTAGGGTAGTAGGTAGGGTAGTAGGTAGGGTAGTAGGTAGGGTAGTAGGTAGGGTAGTAGGTAGGGTAGTAGGTAGGGTAGTAGGTAGGGTAGTAGGTAGGTAGGGTAGCAGGTAGGTAGGGTAGGAAAAAGAGCATTGCAACGCATGCCGGGAACAGCTAGTTTCCAATATAAGCGAACTCTTTATCAAAGACAAATACCAAAGACTATTAATTTTTTCTGCCCCTGTTAATCTTTATTCATACTATAAAAATGGTAAAGTTTGTTAGTTTGGATGCAGGAGACATCTTCGTGACTCCGTGCTTGGTGATACGATTCTATATTTTTTTTTCATTGAAAACGTTCCCAATGAATAATTATCGACCATAAAGCGAACAAAGCCACGAGTAAAAGTTAGTTTACAATAAATTAACTTACTCAGGGGTTACATTGGCCACAACATCAAATAGTTTTCTCGGCTGCGGTCTAAACAACTCTTGGAAGGGGAGTAGGCATAAAAACAATATGCCCAGGGGATGATAGCTGACGATTTCTTCCACCGCTTCCATTTGTTTAACAAACATGTCACATAGTTGCCTGAACTTGAGTACATCTCTTTCATTTTTAATTACGTTAATATCCATTGCACAAGAATCACGAAAGTTATCCTTAAACGATTGGAAACGTCTCAAGAATTTCCACACGCTTTCATAGCCAAATTTAATTGAATACGGAATGAACGCTATATCTGCCATCATTTTTACGTCCTGGTTCATCAAAAAATATAAATTGGGTGTCTGTCCTGCGGACCATTCAACTGGTTTCCCCATTATTGTGGGTTGCACAAATATTTGTAACGTTTCATCGTGTAGGAAGTTGTGAAATATGCGCACGTACTCTTCCCAATATCCTAAAATGTTGTTCATGTGCGTTGATACTACTGCCTCACTGGGATTTAGTACCATGTCACCAGATTCTACTATGTATGCATCGACCTGGAATAAAGCCCACTGAAAAACGCGAACAGAATGATAAATAAACATTGTCGTAATTAAAGGTGTCACGTAAAATACAAACAATAGTTAAATTGAACATGATACAGTCAGCATCAAAAGTTGATTAACACTTGACTCTAACCTTAAAGTGTGTGAGGTATGGTGCTGGTGGCTTCATACAAAAGACATCAACGCGCAGAAAATTTAAGAAAAATAATCATTTAAATCTTAATTAAATAATAATAATAATAATCTTTATTGACATTAACTTACTTTTATGTAAGTTACATTATTGTATGGATGGAAACGCTGACTCCTGCGCTAGGAGTTTCAAAACAGGTTGTTTTAAATAAAAACATGTTAGACATTACTTGGTCCTAACCCGTTATTGAAGAGTAAGGAATATTTTAAAGAATAACATTATAAATAATAGCAAGAGTCCTGCACATAAAATAATTAAAATTACGAAATGTTAGGCTATACTTCTGTTGCTGACCGTACATAAATTGGAATAGTGTCACGTCATAGATGAGAAGACCATTACTTTTGTTGAGATGTGGTAAATATATGCTGATGGATTAAATAATTGTTTGATTAATATAGAATGACAATAGCGTAATTGAATGGCAGTAAATTTCTTGAAACTTCATATCTGCGCCTAGAAGTTAACATCTAATAGGCAATCATGGTTATTGATCTAGTCGGAATGAGAATTCCGACTAGATCGCAAACGCAATGGATGTGCAAGCAAAAACTTGTTTATCTGAAAGTCGCATCTTGGAAACTAGCTTGAAAAGGTGGCTAGATATTCAAAATATCTGTTTCTCAAATGACAGTAGCCTATACATATATTTCAGTACTTACCTTGCAAGTTTCCGAAACCCGAGGCAAAGGCTTTTCCACCACGGTATCCATGATGTGACCATTCAGCTCTGCATCGGGGGGAGTAAACTCGACGTGAGTTCGAAGCATATTGGCCATCATACCATTTGACCTTTTTGTCAGGCGATGCAACATGTAGTTAGTCATATAATCCGCCAACTTTATAAAACTGCAAGCATATAATAATATTATTATTCTATTTTTTTTTCTTAATATATAATTTGCGTAAAAATACCCTTTACGAAGCCGAAAGGTAGGTACTTATGTTCTTCCCGTCATTGTGATATGTTTTTGTTCTCGAGTCTAGAATTTTCCCAGATATGGTCTAGATTGTAGACCATACCTTCTAGTTATGGAGATATTGGGGGTCAAAGTTTAAATTTTTTCAATACACTTCCTCGAAAACTGGCTCTTATTGTACTACGATTAGGTTCGACATGCGACGTATTTCGCACGCGTGCGGTAATCTTATTTTTCCGCAACCAAGTGCGGGAATAGTACATTATGGTACAAGTGTGTAATGTTGGTGATTACCGCCGAGCGGCTCGGGTCTTAAGGTAGCCGAGGACGGTAATCATCAATACACACGTGTATCATACGACGTTTTTCAACACACTTGTAAAGAAAATAATAGGTACTAAAAAGTCATCTTCAACAGTTAGAGCGAGTTCTGAATTTTTTTTCACAATAGCGGGAAAAAATTATCGGTTTTCCTATGCGCGCGCAACTACAGTTCGACCAACTTATCTGTGCAGGCGGGAAAACACGGAACTAAAATAAATGTACTAAGTTTGACGTAGCGATGCATATTTCTTGACCAGTGGCGCCACCATGAAATTCAAACTTAAAATGGTCATACTGTAACAATGACGATCGACCATAGACTAAAAGAATGAGGTTAATTTATTAAAAAAAAAAGTTATATTTATAATATTACAAAAGTTATATTATTTGAGTGAAAGTTTCATTTATTAAAAACGTACAAGTTAAATTTATCTATTTAAATTCAAAGTTGCATGAAATGAGCAAGCACTAGGTACATTAATTTATTTTTACTATTGAACACGATCTTTTTAGTATCGAAACTTTTTTAAGAACTTAGCAACTCAACCAATAAAATTAAAAAAAAACAACGGTATGACCCGGTTCAATTGAAAATGCTCTGTTTACTCGCATATAATTTGCAATATGGTACTAACTTAACTTTGTAGTGATAATTCTATTATGCACTAGTGTATAATATTATTAAGCACGTGTGAGTTATAATTCGGTTTATGGCCAGAACGATGTAATAAGGCTCACTTTACGAACAAGTGTGTTGAAAAAAAAATTACCACAGATAACTATACCTTATTATACTAGTCCAAATCGATTATAACATAGGAAATTTAAAAAAAAAACACCAACGACTATTATAGTCTGCGTTGTTTTTTTTTAATACGTCTTTTTAATTTGCGTCTTTACAGCATAAATAGTTTTTGAATATTAAATTGTGTTTGTAAAAAGAATACTACTTATACATACTTAAACATGATTATTTTAAGCAATTATTTATTTTATGAACAAGTACCATTTATTTGTGTTCTTAATTAAAAAATATTTTAATTTTATAATTTTCCTGTGAGGCTGTTTAGCGGCTTCATACCTTTGCTTCTTCTTCAACCTGGCGAAATCAAACCGCGGAAAAAAGCAAATTAAATCATAGTCTCCTAAAAATTGATGACAAAAATACTTATTGTTTTAAATGTTGTTTTATTAGTTAATTTCTTAGAAATTGTATTGAAAAACGTCGTTTGATACACGTGGGAATTTGTTATTGCATTTCTCGACCCCATGAACACCCTCACCGTATGGCTCGGGTGTTCAATCCGCCTCGAATGCAATAACAAATTTTCCGCACTTGTATCAAAATGTACTATTACCTACTGCAAAAAAGGAGGAGGTTCTCAACTAGGTAGTATTTTTGTTTTGGTGGCCAGTCAATGAAACAAAAGTTATTTTAGACTTTTTAGTGTGTAAGTTCATAAGTAATTTTATATCTTTACTTTGAATACCAGCACGACCCTCGTATTATTCAATGCATCTATTTGAGTGCGTTACATTGAGCCCTACCGTAAAACGTCTTTTCACCCCAAAAAAAGGCAATATATTTTGTGGAGAGTTCTTAGTTTGATGTACAGAATGCTTGGTTGTCAGCTTCGTGAAGGGTCAGTGTTATTAGATAAGAATTCGAATAAAAACAATACCATGCTAATCTTTCACAATATTTTCTCTTGTTCGCTTTTTCTGTGTACGACATGCCTCCTGTAGGTTTGCCTCTAATCATTTGGAAGGGTGGAATATTTCTGTCGTCATACACAAACCCCTGTTGGTACAGAGCCGTGTGACATGACTGGGTGAGTACCTCCATAACAACGGTGCGGTATTCTACCAACCTGTCTCTTACGTATTCTATACGTTTCATCTGTAACATAAATAGTATTTTACTTTGAAGCCTATTCTCGGAAGAGAATGAAAGGAATCGTCAATCATTGCGTTAACTACGTTTCATTTAGATAAGTAGAATTATAATCAAATTAGACAGGCATAGGTACCTTTACACCAATTGTAGTTTTTCTAAAACCGTCGTCGTCCCCAGCACCTAATACTTACTTGCGTTTTTGTTACCTGTCTACTACTAAATGAACCAACAGGAAGTTTCTCGTAGCCTTTACCTGATCTTCAATGAAGTAGAAAAATGCAGTATCCATGTCTCTGCTCACATCAGCAAATGTTTTCATGTACATTTCACAGCACATCGCTTGTATACTTAGCAAGGCCTTGCCTAAGACTGGCGTCAAAATGAAAAGGTTCTTTGCCAACTTGGTACGAATTTTCGTATATTTTCTGAACACTATAGATTTCCTCCACACATAAAATGCTTTCCAATATCTATATAACTTGAAGAACTTGATCTGGAAATGTAAGCCATTTATAAACTTAGAAGAAAAGTGCCTGAAGCAGTTATAAAAATCAATTTCAACATTCTTACATCTGTAAGTTTAACAAATATATTATACTCCTGTTCCCAACTTGGAAGTTTAGTGAAGACCATCTCGTTCGAATAGTGTGTCACTCCGCATTGGCTTATTGTAAAAAAATTATGTTTGTCGATGTGCTCATAAGGTACGACTCTGGAAAACCGATTATATGCTTAGTATCAAGATAATTCAATAAACGGTGCATTCGAACAAGTAAACAACTATTCATAAATAGTTCTGAAACGATTACAATTATAATAATTGTTGTTTAAAATATACAGAGTGGAAAGGACACTGACGCACAAACGGTTAAGTACCACGTATTAAGTACACACGGCTACACATCAAGCTATACAAAACCAGTATAATCTGATCGTTCATTGTGCGAAAAGATCTAGTTAAGTGAGGCCATGATTAACTGGTTTTGTATAGCTTGATGTGTAGCCGTGTGTACATCATTGGACTCGCAAACACAGGGTTCCTTACCACCAAACGATAAAAAAATATTTTATTAACGCTCATTCATTCAGGGTGTTTGGTGCATCGTGTGCCAAATTGAAATGGTCGACTAGAGAGGTCATCTGCTATCCTTTCAGACCCATATTTTTTTTTAAACACATTCCATCAATTATTTGGGACCATACGAGAACTTCCATTTATCTATTTTAGAAAAAAAAATATTGCGTAAATCCTGACAAAATATTTCTACAGATACATTTCTGCAGGCTGTAGAAAATTATTTCTACAGCCTACAGAAATTTTTGATGTGCGTGTGAACTGAGGGACCCAAAAGGAATCCGCAAAATGAATATCCTAGGATTTAGTAGTACACTTAAAACAATTGTAGAAGGAATCTGGGAATTTGTAAACAAATATATTGAAAACTACGACCCATAAAGTGTGGTCCCTCAGTTCTCACAGACGATTAGCCAGATCTCGGAAAGTATCTTAAAGAAGAAGATTTTGTGAATACAGACATTTAGTAAAGAATTTGAAAAGATATTTACCAAATAACAAACCACAAAGCATTAAAGATAAGAAAAATATATCGACTGAACTGTGGTCCCTCAGTACAAAGATAAATATTTTAATGAATCTTACTGAATACAACCGTCCTTTTTCTACATAAAGTTTTAGTAGAAGTCTTAAAACATATTGTAAAAAAATGGAGCTTAAATATCGAAGCATTTTGAAGATAGCAATGATTAATACTGGTCCCTCAATCCTCAAATCCACTGACATATGTGCGTGTCCTAGCTGCTTGACGAGAGGAATATCAGAAACTCTAGTGTACTTAACTTTTAGTAGTAAGTTTCTTCTAAATAATAGGTATCTAAAATTGTTTATTTTTTACTTCTTAACTGAGATAATACTATTTTTTTAATCCTATGAAAATAGATAGAGAAGTGTGACCATACAATAAAACAAAATGTACTATAATACTTTATTTAACCCCAGCTTTTGCCAGCGGCTTCGCCCGCGTGAAAATGACGATTTTCCATACAAACTCATCCCCTATTTAACTCCCTTAGGGGTTGAATTTCGAAAAATCCTTCTTTATTCTTTGTCTACATTACAGGGAATCTCTGCATAATTTCAACTTTCTAGATCCAAGGGTTTGGGTTGGGCGTTGATGAGTCAGTCAGTCAGTCAGTCAGGACTTCTCTTTTTATTTATATAGATAGAAGGTAGATAGATATCATTTTTTAGACGAAACGAAAACAAGGTTGTATGGTTCCCGTCGGGGCTGCGGGTTGTTCGAAAGAGATACCGCAGCCTCGGCACGAAGCGCTAAGAATGAATATGGGTGGTTTTTAGTCAGTAGAAGTCTGACACTGCCACAATACCACTCGATGATGATTAATGCTTTCCCATGCCCCAAAGTTCTTTTTTTGTAAATAACTATGTTGATTAGCAAGCGGTTTCCGAACGCAAGCTTGAAGTAACATTAAATTAAATTACCCTCATTTTTAAGGTTCCGTAGTCAATATGGACACCATTTTTTTTTCTTGGGTTGAAAATCATCAAATAAGGTCCCGCTCTTAGGCACACTGAAAGGGAGTGCCAGACTTCTACTGACTAAAAACCACCCGAGTTCCTTCTTAGCCCTATATGTTCAAGGCCGAAATTTGGCCCAAATTTTGCAGAGATTCCCTGTAATGTAGACAAGGAATAAAGAAGGATTTTTCGAAATTCAACCCCTAAGGGAGTTAAATAGGGGATGAAAGTTTGTATGGAAAATCGTCATTTTCACGCGGGCGAAGCTAGTGTTAAATAAAGTATTATATGTGGTACTGTCTACATTTTGTTTTATTGTGTGGTCACACTTCTCTATCTATTTTATAAGGATTAAAAAAATAGTATTATCTCAGTTAAGAAGTAAGAAATACACAATTTTAGATACCTATTATTTAGAAGAAACTTACTACTGAAACTTAAGTACACTAGACTTTCTGATATTCCTCTCGTCAAGCAGCTAGGACACGCACATATGTCAGTGGATGTGAGGATTGAGGGACCAGTATTAATCATTGCTATCTTCAAAATGCTTCTATATTTAAGGTCCATTTTTTTACAATATGTTTAAGACTTCTACTAAAACTTTATGTAGAAAAAGAACGGTTTTATTCAGTAAGATTCACTAAAAAGTTTATCTTTGTTATGTGGACTGAGGGACCACAGTTCAGTCGTTATATTTTTCTTATCTTTAATGCTTTGTGGTCTGTTATTTGGTAAATAACTTTTCAAATTATCTACTAAATGTCTGTATTCACAAAATCTTCTTCTTTAAGATACTTTCCGAGATCTGGCTTATCGTCTGTGAAAACTGAGGGACCACACTTTATGGGTCGTAGTTTTCAATATATTTGTTTACAAATTCCCAGATTCCTAAAACAATTGTTTTAAGTGTACTACTAAATCCTAGGGTATTCATTTTGCGGATTCCTTTTTGGTCCCTCAGTTCACACGCACATAATTTTTGCAACACATGTAATTAGAAGGTCTATGGAAGTTCAATCTAAGTATTTTAAATGAATGAAATTCAGGTCAGAGTGTCGTCTTGGGGGCACTATGAAAAAAATACTTAGAAAAATTTAATAAAGCGACCAATTTCGAGGAGCGTAGTTGGTCTTTGCATAGTATATAAGGTCCCTTTAAAATAGGTCACGCAACGAGCCATGGAGACAGCCATGCTCGGAGTTTCTTTGTGCGATAAAATCAGAAATGAGAAAATTCTTCGATGAACGTCGTGATTAAGTGAAACTAAAAAAAAACCCGTGTCCCGTAGGGTGTCCGGGCAAGAATAGCATCCACCCATTTCATCCCGAGGGTGTCGTAGAAGGCGACTAAGGGAAAAATCTGGAAACGGGCAGCAGCGGCTTCTGTGTACTTAACAACAACTTCACTGCGATCCCCAAGACGCCTGCCAAGCGTGGGGATTATGGCAACTCCCCCCTTAAAATGTCAGACAGACTAAGCACACGGCCCCCAGTCCCCGGCGGCTCCACTATTCCTGGCTTCGGTACCCCCAACGGACTTTGGCCCTGGCAAGTGGCAACACACAACATCCGCACATTGCGGACCAACGAAAAGATTGTCGAGCGAGCTGGAGCAAGTTGCGATGGGACATACTGGGATTGAGTGAAATAAGATGAGAGGGTCAGGACACGATAATCCTGGATTCCGGCAACATGTTCTTCTTCCGGGAAGGAGACCGAAAATCCCAGGGTGGTGTTGGGTTTCTCGTCCGTAAGCCCCTCGTTAACAACGTAGTAAAGGTCGATAGTGTGTCGAGCAGGGTAGCATATCTTATACTCAGAATCACCGATCGGTATTCGCTGAAGGTCATACAGGTATATGCGCCGACCTCGACATACCCTGACGATGAAGTGGAGGCTATGTATGAGGATATATCGATAGCCATGCATACCTCCAAGTCATACTTTACAGTTGTGATGGGGGACTTCAATGCAAAGGTGGGCACACGGAATGGCAATGAGTTGAGAGTGGGGAAATATGGTTATGGACAGCGGAACCAGAGGGGCCAGAGGCTGGTTGACTTTATGGAAAAGGAGGGACTCTATTCGATGAACTCTTTTTTCCAGAAGCGCCCGACTAAAAAGTGGACCTGGATAAGCCCTGACGGTTCCATCAAAAATGAGATCGACTTCATCATGACGACCAAGAAGCAAATATTCAATGATGTCTCCGTGATCGGCAGGGTGAAAACCAGTAGAGATCACCGTATTGTCAGAGGCACAATGAATATCGATGTTAAGCTTGAGAGGTCACGTCTGGTGAAGTCCACGCTCCGTCCTAATTCCTAATCCTGCCCAGATCCTAAATCCCGAAAGCTTTCAACTCGAACTGCATAATCGCTTCCAATGCCTAACCGAATGCGAAACAGTGGACGAGCTAAACAACGGGTTGGTGGAAACTGTCCATGCAGTGGGGTATAAGTTCTTCAATATCTCACGCCGGAAAAAGCCTCAAAAGCTGATGGAAGACCGGTCTGAGATGAGACTGCAATCTTCAGTAGAAATGTCGGAATATGGCAAACTCAATAGGCGCATCTCAAAGTCCATGCGACACGACTTGCGGTCCTATAATACTCAATGTATTAAGACCGCAATTGAGCGAAACCAGGGCTCCAAAGTGTTCGCGAAGAATGCATCTATTGGGCAAAGCCAAATGACAAAACTGAAGATCGAGGACGGCAGTATCATCTCATCGAAGCCAGAGATCCTGGAAGAGCTAGAGAGGTTTTATGGACAGTTGTACACCTCGACCCGACAGCCCGTTGTCAGTTCAGCTCAAAACACCAGAGCGAAACTGACCCGACACTACACTGAGGATATCCCAGACGTCAGCCTGTATGAGATTAGAATGGCCCTCCAACAGCTTAAGAACAACAAGGCGCCGGGGATGATGGAATCACGACAGAACTTCTGCGAGCGGGTGGAAAACCAATACTTTTAATCCTCCAGAAGCTGTTTGACTCCGTATACTCGAAGGTATTACGCCAGAAGCATGGCACAGGAGTGTGGTGGTGCTCTTCTTCAAAAAAGGTGACAACTGACAACACGCTATTGAAGAATTAGACCCAGCCGGTTTCCGAAAAGGCTTCATCACCATGGACCACATCCATACGCTCCGCCAGATTATACAGAAGACTGAGGAGTATAATCGGCCATTATGTCTAGCGTTTGTGGACTATGAAAAAGCCTTCGATCCGATCGAAACCTGGGCGGTGTTACAGTCTCTTCAGCGGTGCCGTATCGACTATAGTTAAATCGAAGTGCTGAAGTGTATATGTTGAAACGCCACTATGTCGATCCGATTACGGGACGAGAGCACGAAACCAATCCGATTGTAAAGAGGCGTGAGACAGGGAGACGTTATTTCTCCGAAACTGTTCACGAACGCATTGGAGGATGTTTTCAAACTCTTGGACTGGGACCTTACTGGGACGGATTCGGCATCAACATCAACAGCGAATATATCACTCACCTTCGTTTTGCCGATGATATAGTCATCATGGCTGAATCGCTGGAGGATATGAACACAATGCTCAGAGACCTCAGTAACGTTTCTCAACAGGTGGGTCTTAAGATGAACATGGACAAGACGAAAGTTATGTTTAATGACCGTGTTCCACCCGTACCGGTAATTGTTGGGAGCGATACTCTCGAAGTTGTTGATAGTTATGTTTACCTGGGACAAACTGTTAAACTGGGTAGATCGAACTTCGACAAAGATGTCGCCCGAAGAATCCAACTCGGATGGGCAGCGTTCGAGAAACTACGCGACATCTTTTGGTCCAAAATTCCGCTGTGTCTCAAGACGAGGGTGTATAACCAGTGTGTGTTGCCAGTGATGACTTATGGCACAGAGACATGGTCCTTAACTGCTGGCCTCTTAGAGAAGCTCAGAGTCACGCAACGAGCCATGGAGAGAGCTATGCTCGGAGTTTCTTTGTGGGACAAAATCCGGAATGAGGAAATTCGCCGAAGAACCAGGGTCACCGACATAGCTCGCAGAATATGCAAGTTGAAGTGGCAATGGGCAGGCCACATCGCTCGAAGAACAGACAACCGATGGGGAAGAAAGGTTCTCGAGTGGCGACCACGAACCGGAAGACGCAGCGTTGGCTGGTGGGAACCAGGTGGACCGACGACATCGTGAGAGTCGCGGGCAACCGGTGGATGCAAACGGCAGGCTGCCGATCTTTATGGCGTTCGATGGGGGAGGCCTTTGTCCAGCAGTGGACGTCTAATGGCTGATGATGATGATGATGAAAAAAAACCCATACATTTTTTTCATCTTCTTTTTCAAACCTATTCGTGTGAGACGTGTCTATAGATAGGTCTTTAAAAATGATATTGAGGTTTCTGAAAACATTTTTTCTCAAAGTCGTACTAGCTGATCTCGATCCGAGGCGAACAAGCTTCGATCAATAATAGTACTGATCGAAGCGAACAAGTAAGTATCTTACATTCGTAATTAGTGCTTTACAGAGTACGGTCGATTTATTCGTGTGTAAAATTTTAAACAAAATCTGTTCTACAGTTCAATGCGTGAACTGTGTAACACATTCCAAAAGAGTATTTGATTAATATAAAGGTAGCGTTATATACTCACTTGAGATAATAAGGAGTGAAATAAACATTCTGAGGATGGACGGCATAAACCATGTAAAGGAAGCCAACTGATGGGTTAGTTCTCACGTGGTTGATCACGTCTGTTTGAGACGCCACCGGCGGCTTCACTTTCAGAGGGTCTGTAGTTTGGTACTTTCCAACTAAGTCTTCTTCGGAATCTTGAATAACAAGTTTCCTTTTCTTTTTAACAACTACATGAAACAATATAAAACATAATTAGATTCAGTCATATTAAATCCGCACTTAGGTAGCAAATTAAATTAATTAAACTCGATGGTGGAAGCGCCTATTAAATGCACCAGCGTTTTATTGATGTTTTAAATGATTTTATCTCGGCGTCGGCACATCAAAGATATCTTTTTTACCGCTTTTTGGGAACAGTGTCCCAAACCACAGTAACTCCTGTTAACCAGAATCAACAGTAGCGACCACAAGAAAAGCGCCGCGACAATGAAGCTCGACGAACTCCCAGAGAAACGATTTAACTGTCTTGGATCCCGCAACGAAATTAATCAGAAAAGAATAGCGGAGGAGTAGGAAAATACTTACATAATTTCCACTTCCCTCCATATCAGCAGGAGACAGAACAGAACAAGGCCAATAGGCACGCAGGTACGTAGGTATACAACTGGGATAAGCCCACCACGGATATTATTGTCATTACTATTACTGGGTCCTAAGTTGTAAGCTGTGTTATCTAAACTTCTATACTAATATTGTAAAGTTTGTGTGTTTATTAAATTGTAAGGGGTACCTAATCTCGGGATCTACTGAACCGATTTTAAAAATTCTTTCACCATTAGAAAGCCACAATAATGCTGAGTGTCAAACCGAAAAATAAAAAGGCTTTTACGTGGTAGTCCGTTTTGCTAAGTGAATCGGAGAAAAAACCAAAGGAGCGGACGGCGCGCGATGTTTTCGGGTTTAATTCGGTTCGCGTTCGTGCTCGCTTCGGGAGAAGGGGGCGTGGCCTTTACATTTGAGAGGTTTTACCCGCGCGGCTCAGTCGCGTGGTCGGCAAAGAGTAAAGTACTATATGGTCGGCTCCTTACGCAGCGGACGTCCCCGAAATTGAATTTTTCGAAACGTAACTAACACACTTTCGACTAATTATGCCCAACGAAGTGCATGGGCACGGGTCAACTAGTATTTGATAAAACAGCTCACAACTTACTTGCTCCTTTACATAAAGGGTGAGTGGACTTACCAGAGTCTGCTATAGGTGCTAACATTCCTGGTTTTCTTTCGTTTTTGAACCTTTCCTCCTGCGCGGCCGTAAATCCCGTCTGTAAGGAACAAGAAATTCATTGCTTTAAGTAAATTTAATCAACCTATTGCAAAAAATAACATAATATGTGTGTCAATGTGTGCATACCAGAGGCTCAGGCTCCTTTTTCACATATTCAATTTTTTCCAGCAATTTTTTATGCGGTACATGAAAAGGAATCTCTCGCGGGTTTCTGAAATTGATTAAGAAACACGTTAGGTTTTCTACCTACAGAAAATTCAGAGTTATAAATTAGACTCAAAAATTAATCAATCAAACATGACCGGAGAAAGGTGCATAAGTATAGGTAGGAGGCAGCAGGACCGAAGGCTTCAACGGCTTCAATTACAGACGTGTTAGTGGGTATTTACGTAGGGTAGTTTGGTAGGTAGGTACTTTTTCAGCGGACAGAAGAATCAGAACGTTAAAAACTTTTACCAAAGCAGCAAAACACTGCAGTTACGCCATAGTCCACTCACTGAGTAAGTGCCTACTACGATAAATTATTATATTTCTTGGTTTCTTTCAAATAAATAAATATAAGTAGGTCTAATTATTACTTAGCGTAGTATGTAGGCACTGTCTTGATATTTCTCTGCAATATCTCTATTGCCGGTAATGTCTTCGAGATGGTTCTGCGATGCAAATGTTTCTCCATGTTGGACTTGGACGAAAAGGGCATTTTTAAATATTAATATATCGATCTGTACATAGATGAAAAATGTATACTCTACAGAATACACAACTATTTTGAGCATTTGAGTTAATTTACGAAGTTAAACGGTTAAACGATGGGACAGTCGGACAGTCGTAAACAACTTAACATTTTGTTTGTTTCCATGGAAACCCGAAAAAGTCATGAAAAAAATATAAAGCATAGCATAGATGAGCATCTAGATAAAACATGTAAACTTAATGGGGAGTTATACCACAGAGTTAAACGAGTGTCTATATTAGCTATTTATTCACCAAGGGGAGTAAGGCACAGATCAGTAACCGAGTGTACATTTGAGGCACGACGCGAAGCGGAGGGTCGTGAACCACACGAGTTTAATAATCTGTAGTTACCCTCGAGTGAAATATACTGCTTTATACTACACTTGGCTTGTTTTTCACTTTTCCACTGCATAAATATTTCATGTTCCTTCATATATTTCATCTTGGATTTTCCAGGCAAGAGATTACTAACAATGTCTTTAGCATCTGCTATTAAGTCAAGTGGAGTTGTTGTTAATAAATTGCGATCATTGTCACTTGAACCACTCATTTTAACTTGTGATTTACACCGCCAAACTTCAAAATTTACCAAGAAAATTGTTTCTACAAAATACGTCACCAACAATAAGTCTTTTTTTTTTCTTTAAATATTAGCGCGTCAAACAATTTTCACGCCAAAAGACGCGAAGCCGAGCCGATCTTTGTGACTTGAAAGTCTGACAACCAGTCTTACCAAAGGGTATCGTATTACCGAGTATTAACCAATGGTATTAACTGGGTTGTAGAGGTCAGATAGGCAGCCGCTCCATGCAAGATGCTGGAATTTAGCTGCATCCGGTTAGACTGGAAGCCGAACCCAACATAGTTGGGAAAAGGCTAGGTAGATGATGATGTGTTACAAATAAAAAAAAACCGCCAAAATAACGAACATCACAAAACCTAACTATATTATTTGTGGACATATATTTAGAAATGAAAATTATTTTTTTTACATGAACCATAGACATTTTATATCTCAGGTTGAGAAATATTATACCTCTGCGCACAAAAGCCACAGCCCGATGTAGAAAAAGTAATTGTCTATGATTTGATTGTGATTGTAAGATTGGCGCTATTTTGCGTTTTTATTTTAGACTACTTATAAATACAGTATTTATTGTGTTATGTATGAAATACTCATTAATAATAGTTTCCGTAAGTGTACATAAATCAATATAAAAGCTTCGTACAAGGTACGTTTCCAAACAATTTAATCATTTAGAAAGCAACTTTCTCCTTTCGCTGCTGTCAATTTTGTCTATAGGTTTTCTAGGGACAAAAAGGAGGTCTAAGATTTATCAAGGAATACTTTAAATTAATACATTTAATAAAATAGTGTTTATTTCATAATGTAAATCAAATTATATTTCCCTTTTAATTCCCAATATAAAAGAACAACATAAAAATACCGAAGCCCTGCCGTGTTTTAAGACGCAGACTGCGGAACAGTACAGGCTCAGTACAGGTACCAAATGTAGTGTTTTGATGATGATAGGCGTTAGATTATTGAATTATTTGTGTCTATTTAGATGATTACCTTGCAAATTGTTTATTCAGCTATTGGTTTTAAATATATTGTTTAATTTAGGATAGCCATAATTATGCAGAATATACTAACTGTTAACATGATTAAAGAAAATTAAAATTTAATGAATGGGTAAACAAAAGTTTTCTTTACTAAAATTAAGTAAACTATGTAATTTAAGTATCTAAAAATTTATCAAATTGTTGTCCTGATGTACGATGTAACAATAATAATAGTTTATTGGGACTGTAAGTTGTTTGTTACAATGATTTATTGTTGGATCCACAGAATATACTGTTTAGCACAGAAAACTATCAACTTCAACTTCAGTAATAAATAGGTTGCTATCATCCAAATCAGAAAAAAACAAGAAGGCTGGTTGTGGCAACTATAGGCACTAATACAGATACTGAAATTAATAACTATAACATTAAATTATGGCAGACAGTTCAAAGTATGAAAAATGGAAAGGCCCTGAAACAATACCAGTTGAAGTATGGAAGTGTTTAAAAGAATGTGGACGATGTGGTTGACTTTATTCTTCAATAAGTTTGTGTGAAGAAGCAATCCCAAGACTACGAATGAACATTCTGCGACTCCGGCATTCCGCTTAGACTTAAGGGGAAGATTTATAAAACAATGGTTAGGTCTCCAGCTGTCTTGTATGAATTATTAAGCTATGTAGGGCCACAAAAAAGACAAATGAAAGAGATTTGCATGTGGCTAAGATGGCAATGCTAACAAACACATCCCCATGTGTGGTGTTATGCCTTTGGTACTGGTGACTGCATGTGATGCGGAGGAATGAAAAAAATATTGTGTGGCAAGTTTTTAGTATGAATGTGGATTTGTGATTATGCATATGGAAGACCAAAGAAAAGATGGATGGATTATGTAATACATGGCAAGTAAGGAGGTATGTGATGAGATTACACTGTGCTGACCCCAAAAGGATTGGGACAAGGGCAAGAGCAATAATTATGATACCTACCAGTTTTATTATTGGTGAACTATGGGGCCCAGGGCTTTTCAAATCAGATCAACCAAATTCAATATAAATGTAACTTAAATAATGTGGCAGTGGCAGATTGGTGGAGTCAAAAGAAAATTAGGCCTTTCTTGTTTTTGTGCTACAGAAATTAATATATTTGTTGGATCCTGATGAGTATGCACTTAAAATTAAACAAAAGCACCTTGTTTGGCATTGTGCGGACTCTAGAGGTAGGTGTTGGATACTGACCTTAGTCCCAATAGATCGCCTGTGATCATTTGGGCAGAGCAGTGGTGGCCCAGTGGTGGCGGCCCCGACTTACGAACAGTGAGTTGTGGGTTCGAACCCCGTCAGGCATATTACTTTGAGTAATTTATTTCATCACCACCGTTCTCAAAACAGTGAAGAAAAACATCGTGAGGAAACCGGCATATCTTAGAACCAAAAAATTCGAAGATATGTGACATCTACCAATCCGCACTGGGCCCGCGTGGTAGATTATAGCCCATCCCTCTCCTAGAGAGGAGGCCTGAGTCCCTGCAGTGGGAACATTATAGGCTGATGATGATGATCGTTCAGGCATGGTCAATGTGACAAATACTTTCTAGGAATTGCTCTGTGTATCCTTTTAAGTTCAGCGTATTAGTTAGTACAGTAGTGTTAGTAATTGACTGTACAATAAGCTGTGTACAAGTTAAAGAAGCTATTTCTATCATCTACCCGTATCACATTCTGTGCCCACAACTGTTTGACACTATGTAATCTATATATGTCATTTATTACTTCCTGACTAGCGCCCTATGTACCTGGATGTGACATTATTTATATTCCTAAATGTTGTGTGTGAAATGGGTATGACTGCAAGTGATACTTTCAGGGTTTATACCCTTTCCTGATTGATAGTCTCGTAACCGAATTAGAAAAATGGCAGAAAAATTAATAAAAACCAGACAACTGTTTTGTTGGCATCTCTGTTTAGCTTAGCAGCCCTCAATGCAGAATGGCAATTTCAAAAAACATGGTCCCCAAAATACAATTATCTTACAGCAAAAAACATTGTTTTAACAAAAAACATTGTTTTAACAATGTTTTTCTTCAATAATGACCAAGAAATATGAGAATTATTATTGATATCATCAAACACTAAACCTTATCACTTCACAGATTGTTCAATGGGTTCCTTAACATAAAACCTGCCAGCAGCTTCATTTGAAGCCTTTAGACTTAGTTGTCATTGAGGAATTGAATGGCTATGTATTATTACGCAAGTAAATTAAATGAAGCCTCATGTAGTGGGTGCAATATGAAAGTGCCCCCCGCACCCTCAGAGCCGGCCCCCGTGCCTCCGCCACCAACCGATCTTGCACCACTACCTCCAGATCCATCTCTCCTGCATGGCACAGGCCTCTCTTATTATGATGTAAGTTTATTTTTATAACTGTTAATCCTATTTTTATTTTATCATGTAACCAATGATATGCTTAGGTTATTGCTTCTGTCTTATGTCAACTGGTCACATGTTTTTAAAATATGATTTTGTTTTGTTCCGAATTCCATCATAGTATGACCATTGTAATCCCTTTGAAGATAAACCATTCTTTACCTGTAGAATGGTTTCTGCTAATTGACTATAGCACCCACTAAAACGACGGGAAATAAAATGAAAGGAGCCAAAGATGTATTTTGAAAATATAGGTTTAACAACATGGATGTGGAAAGTATTATTTTGTCCTTTACATGGAAGTATATCATGTGCTACTTATGCTATAATTTTTATTTTCAGAATGATGATTACTACTCAATGGTGAGGGGAAACAAATTCATGTCAGAAACTTCATGCAAACACATTGTGATGAATGGTGGAATCAACTTTGTTTCATCCCAGAAAGTGGATACACCACAGGTATATTATTGTTATGAATGTTTCTTAACTTTCCTGCAGACTAGCTGCGGACTCCAGACGGCACATATTTCAGTACATTGTCTGTCGAAAGTGCAGAATCTATAGATCCAGAGTCCAGTTGTCTTGGCTGGACTTCACTTTTTTGCAAATTATTGATAATGATCAAGCCTTTGTTTTTAAAAATACATTGTTTTCATTTTTTAGGTAACAGCTGTGCTACCTTCTGGAGCAAAAACAATTACAAGTCTGCCATATGGGAACTGTCCAGGTGATAAGTCAGAGGTTGAGTACAGGGATGGTCAGATAGTGAGTTCAACTCTGGAAGCCCTGGTGGACATGGTCCGACCTGGAGCCAGCAAAGCTTTCACATTCACATTCCTATTATGTTCACGGCTGTTTGTCAAACCACATGAACTACTGAGCAAGCTCTGCAAACGCTACTTCAAAAGCTATGAGAAAATTGTAAGTATACAAATATATTTTAGGGCTGTATGGTCTTAATTAAGTGTAGTGTAGACTCAACATTATGTAGTAAATGCATTAAGACTTCTTGTATATTGTTTGATGTCATAATTATATCTCAATTGTAGGGAAAAACAGAAGTGAAGGAGCTAGTAGAAAAAGAACTCAATGACATGATTTCCCTAGTAAGGGTTTTAAGCCAATGGACCAGTATGTTTCCATACGATTTTCGTGACGACAGGGTCATGGCTCTTGTCCGCAGTATAACCCAGAGGTAAACTAGCCTTTCCTTCTTAAGTTTTAATTCTGCACCCAATTTTGTTATACACACAATAAGTATGTAGAGAGAATAAACGCAAATGCGAATGATAATAATGAAAACACTTATCTTTAGATGTGCAGCAGATCACATGGCTTCAGTGAGAGTGGAAATGTCAACAACATTAGAAAAACTGCTTGATAAACTAACAGCGCTTGAACAGTATGAAGAGACCTTAACAGAACCACCCCAGGTGGCTTCTGTGGACCAGTTGACACAGGTAACACTATACATAATGCTCTTGCACTATACATGCACCATTTTCTCTGTTTCTTCAAATTCTTCAAAAAACTATTTTTTTGTTTATATTATGATCATTTAGGTAATAGGTTGACCTAATTATTTTGTTTCAGGGTGACATACTGACGCTTGGTCTGACACCGGTTGAATTGGCGAATCAGTTGACAATTGTAGAGCTACATAGGCTATCGTTTGTTGGACCAGAGGAGTTTGTACAAACATTTGCACCAACGCAGCCGCAATCTTCGTCATCGAGCGGAAAGGCGTCTATCAGCTTACACCACATAGAAACTAAAAGCACGCGGAATTTGGAAGCATACGCTGATTGGTTTAACCGACTCAGTTATTTAGTGGCAACCGACATACTCAAGGCAATATACGGTTTTTACTATAGTCATTCACACTAAGAAGAAGGCTAAACATAATAGTTGATTAAATATGTGTTCTTATGAACTTATCAATTTCAGGCAGCTAAAAGCAAATACCGCGCTCGAGTTATTGAACAGTGGGTGATGACAGCCAGGGAATGCTTTAATCTTGGCAACTTCAATTCCTTGATGGCTATTATAAGCGCGTTGAATATGTCGCCAGTGACACGACTTAAAAAGACGGTATGGAGTTGTTCATGCGTAATTATGTAACGGTTTATTCATTTAGATTTTAGAAGATGTGTTTAAGATAAAGTTTATTTACTATGTTTTAGTGGAGCCGGACATCTGCAGTGTGTGGTCAACAGTTGCGGCAACTAGAACTCTGCGTTGAACCTAGTGGGAATCACGCCAGGTAAAAACTAATCCTTTTTATGACTACCAATTATATTATGTTAGCATTTCTTCTTAGCGTGTCGATGGCAATTCAAATTGAGTTGGCCCAAAATTTGGCGACGAGTTTGACACTTCAGTAGCCCCCATGAGCTCCAAAAAAATAACAGGACAGGCAAAACACGATATCAAGTGCCCCATAGTTTGTGGGGCAACAACATGTTTACACATACAAGTTATCATCTTAAATGTAAGAATTTGAGGTGATAGCTCTGCATAGGGGTAGTGTGGTTTTGTTGCATTTGGCAATTCATGTTGAATTGGTTATAAAATAATCCAAAATCTTGCCATAGACCTCACCAAGCATCGCCACATTAACTGCTGCTGCGCTTGTTGCGTCCAGGTTCCCACGATCTTCACTACAACATCGCTCCACATATGTCCAGTAGTGAACGTGTTTCTACGGAATGATATTGACCCAAGCGCCGCAGCTTCTCGACTATGTAACTGCTCACCTCTGCATCATATTCTAGCCAAAGCAATAATAGGATGTTTCACCAAAACAAATCATGTGTCCATTATTTTTTGGAAATCTATCTGACGGACTAATTCGATTTTATAGGCTACCTACAATATATCAGTACCATACGCGTAAGCAGCCTAGGGTGGGTACAGTTTTCGGAAATAACAAAATAACGTTACATTTTCAGATACCGTGCAGCATTGGCCGCTGCTCCTACTGAGACGGCGGTGCCCCTGCTGTCTGTAACATGCAGGGACCTGCACTTCGCTAACCAAGGTTCTCCTTCAAAGTGAGTTTATTGTATCACGAGAGCACTATCGTCTTAATATCCCGTAACGTTTAAAAGTGGTTTTCTCTTACTGTATTTATTTACTACATTAATTAAAAACTATAAAATAAACTAAACCAACAATAAACTATAAAAAGGCATCGAAATATTGCTCCTCAACGCTGTCAGCCGGTAATGTGCCCAAAAGACTGGCGGTATTGCCTCGTTGTATGGCAACACTTAGCCTCTGGCCAAGATAGAAGCCAGCCCTTGGGTCACGAGAATTGTTTACTGTATTCATTGTAATTTTATGTTTTTGAATCCCACGCCATTATGAAATAGATCTTATGCCAAACTTGCAATATTATTGTTAGAGGAGCTTGTGGCTTATTAACTGCTTGCTTAGGTTGATCTGTGGATGGCTGACCACCCATTATATTGTTATATACCAAGTTTCCTCTGTGCCTCGGAATCGGCTGCCATTATATAGATCTTTGCCGTCGTTGCAGGTAGTCAGTGATCTAAAAGATTGACAGCCAATCCTATCCAAAGGTACTTAGTTCCGGGCCTGTGGACGGTGAGCGATGGGCTAACTCGCCGTCCATCCGTCTTATGATGACGAAAGACCGTGTCGACGGCGCGTTCGTGTTCCACGCGCGCCTCAAAGAGATGTCAGCAACATGGAAGGGGGGCCCCTTCCATGTTGCTGACGGCAAGGGCCGACATCCGTCGGGGCTGCGGGATGTCCACAGGATACCGCGGCCTCGACATATAGGGCTAAGAAGGAACGCGGGTGGTTTTTAGTCAGTAGAAGTCTGACACTCCCTTTCGCTCTGCCCAAGAGCGGGAGGGGTTATTTGATAATTTTCCAACCAAAAAAAAGGTACCCTGTACTAACTGGGTTGGGTTGAGGAGGCCAGGTAGGCGCAGGCAGTCGCTCCATGTAAAATGCTGGTATTCAGCTGCATCCGGTTTGACTGGAAGACGGCACAAACATAGTTCGGAATAGACTAGGCAGATGATGATGTCAAATTTGCAATTATTGTCGGCGTCGTCCACGATGAAATCAGAGCTGCTATGCTAATTAATTAGCAATCGTCACCATATTTTTATTAATACTTTCGGGGCCAAGCACCCGGATTAAAGGTCGAACAATAATGCGTTTGTGTAATTGTGTGCCGACAATTCGCATCCGAGTCGTTGCTATAGTATAGCTATAGATTACTTGGCAATTTCGGGCATACAAAGAAAACATGATATTTTCAACTTGCCAGGGAATGGTGACGGAATATTTGATATTCTTATTACTTAACAGGCTTCCGGGTAACCGTGTGAACTTCGAGAAGTGTATGCTGTTGGGCCGCCATGTCAGCATGCAGCTAGCCAGCCGACGGCTCACGAGCGAAGAGAGCCCCGTGACGTCACACCCAACCCCGCACCTGTCGGTGTGGCGGTTCCTCAACGATAGGCCAACGCTCACTGAGATCGGTAAGTGTCAAATTACATTTTTCTAAGCTGGTTTTTGTGTGCTATTACTAACATCAGTCATTAAGTCCAGTGTCTAAATTAAAAATGTACTACCAGCTTATGTCCGTGGCTTCACCCGCATGCAGTTACATAATTGAGCCACGGGATCCAGGTTATAAATTAGCTGTGTGCTAAATTTCATCCAAATCCGATCAGTACTTTTTGCATGAAAGAGTAACAAACATTCGTACCTTGCGTACTTTGAAATTGAACACCTAACACAAAGGTAGTTCATCCTTCATTTCTAGACTAGTGCAACCTGTGAGTGCAATAGTGTATGCAAATAGAGGGGACAAGCTTGTCAGATTAAAGTTATGGTGTCAAACCTAGTTACTCCTTGCAAGAAGAATGACGTAAAGGTTCGGACATTAAGGAAATTGTTAATCTTTTCAGCTCTGGAAATGATATCTTTCGAGCGCGAGCCGCCAGTGGACCATCAGGAAAAGGAACGCTTGAAGCGCCTACGAGGCGCAAGTTAAACGGTACGATACCTCGTTCTCGCGGTCGGAATCCCGATACTCCCAGCCCTGTGATTGGTTAACGCCCGCCAGGCGTTATAATGTGTTCCAATTTTAATCTCATTACTATCGTATAATAACCTCTTTTCTCAGAGGAGTAGGTACTTATGTTCTAAACTTCATGTCATTAAAGTCACATTATATTTTATTATGAGAAAGAAGTAATATGCACTTATTACAATGTCAACCATGTTTCAAGTGGGATTTCATGATCTCACCTAATTTGAGTAAAATTATAACAAACATAAACAAGCCTCGTATGGAGGATTGCTAGAAGCTCCTAAATGAATATTTTATAGACACAGACCGAAATCGGATGTTAGCAAAAAAAACATGATTTTACTAATGTATGCCACATTTTTTTTACCGTATTTATTTTCAATACAAGGGATAACCGACCAACGATAGTCATATCAACAAACTGCTCAATAAGTTTCGATAACATTTTAGTTTTATACAATTTGCTGGCACATGGACATCCTGGGAACTTTTTAAATATTTTCCTTGTGTGTATAGAGTATAATGCGATTATGAGAGTTCGTATACATTGAATATCGTAATTCATAATATTACGTACGTGTATAACCAGCCGGGGGCCGGATAGAAGAAGATATATTATAAATGTAACTATGGAATTTACTACATTGACTTTAAATATGAAATACGTGTGATTTTAAAATTGTTTCCATGACTTATTTGATCTTCATTTACGAGGCCATTTAAATCCAAGTTCCTTACGCATCAGTATTTAGCTACCTGGTAAATCTCGCCATTATGATGAATCTCGTATTGTAAGTACTTAATATTTATTTTAACTTTTGCATTCTAAAAATTGATCTCATTTGTGATTGAATTTATATTTTTGTGTATTTTGTGTTGGAGTGTTGAACGTGTATTCGAATGTATGTGAGACGGATAATATTTATATTATGGTGTAGTATTATGCATTTATTGTGCATACAATATTATTGCACTCGTTCCTTTTATCCTTTGATGGGTCTAAACCGAAAAAAGTAGCTATTTTTATGGTTTTCTATTTAGATTAATTCACTATTATTTAGAGAAATAGATATTCATTGATGTTTTATATTTAAAATAGAACTAAAGCAAGAAGTTGTGGTGTTTAACTATTCTTAAGATATTTACTTGGCCGTTAATATTTAAATAAATGTCTACTTAAAGTCTCGAACCCAGGTTAACTGAATTATATTGTCAGCATGGGGAATAGATATTAACAATTTAAATATTTAAAACGAAAAGATTATTATATGTGTTATGTATGTAGTGACTATGTACCTATTTGAAATCTATGTGTCATATCACATATAGCATTAGTGTTTACGACGCGATAATCATTCTTTTAACTACCTATATTTTAATTAAAAAATGTGTTCATGATTATACTTTTAAGTATCATTTGTACTTAATAATTTATGTACTTAATACTCATACTTTATAAGATCGCAAACGATTTCAATAGATTTATGTGTACAAATATAAGTTGCCATGTTAGAGTTAGAATTAACTTTTGATTAATTTATACTGTGGCCCTTTCTCTTTTGATTGAATCGATGTTTTTTAGCCTCTTTTAAGTTATTTTTATTTTTATTTACTATGACTGGATCTAGGTTTACAAAATAGGTAACAAATACATTATAAAGTAACATCCAAAATATTTCTTTTTATTTCACTTAAAGTAACTATGATGGACTTTATTTGTATTTTTGTTACCTGAATACATTCCATTGCATTCATTCACCCTAACCCAGTGTTTTGAAGGCAATAAAAAAACAGTATTGGCTTTTGCTTTAAATAAGTTATGTGTTTCAACTAGTAAGCGAATTCACAAATTATGCTTGCAATCAGTAGCAAATAGAAAACTCAAGAACGTTAGGATAATGACAATATTTTAGCCACATTTGATATTGATTGCAAATACAATTTTACAAATCAGACACTGTTCCGGGTTTTTATATTATTTAGGACGTTTTATTTTGAATCCCGTTGGCAAATTGTTTACAAATACGCTTTATATTCTACTATTTATCTGCAATGAAAAATCTTATTGCCTTCTAAATCTCTATTTTTTATATTTGGACTGAAATTTAGTAAAATACATTTGCCCTGTGATATGTGATCTATCAAACCTGTATTTTACATTCCTTTTATTATATCCAGCGTAAGTCACTCAATTATAATCTTCTCATACATATTTCTACTAACTATGTACATGTATGGGTAGGTTATGGTATGGATAAATACTTAATAATAATAGAAAATGTATGTAGTTTTCAAATTATCTGTTTAAAAATTTACTTGTTACTATCGTAAATTATCTAAATGTCACAAAATTCTAAAATTATAAATTAAATCATAAGATAAAAGTATTTAAGAAATAAAATGTCATCATTGTAATAAACAAGTATTGTGTTTTTATTAACCACTACCAACCTTTATTTAACCAAGGAAAGGTATTTAGGTAATTACAGCCTAAAATATATAAATGTAGTCTTCATTGCTAATTATTAATATTATACATCACACTAAAGGATTATTTATATAGGAAAACCATTCATCAATGGTTTTTTGTTATCATGCTGTACCGATATTAAAGGTGCACAGAAAGCTGTAGACCAGGGCCGAAGCCTTCAAAAATGGTAAAAAATTAAAAAAAATTACAGTAGGGTGAAACCCAATGGAAAAAGTAGAGAATATAACAAAAATTAAAGGAAAAATAAATTACGGTCGATCTGAGGTCGGGAAGTGGGGGTGGGGGGGGGGGGGGTTTAAGGGGGGAAAGCGGTTTATCTCGATTTCCGGCAAAACTACAAGTCCTATGGAAAAAAATGTAATGGCAAAGTTGTAGAGAATAAAAAGATCTACAACTTTGATTTTAACACTTTTTTCACATAACCTCAAAATGTATGTGAAAAATTCAAAAAAACAAGTTTTTGGTTTTTATTTATATCTTTTTCAAAAAAAATTTTTTTCTACGAAATTTGGTGAAATCTTACCTTAATATGTCCCAAATACACTGTAATTTATTTGATATAAAATATTTATTTTTTCGGCTTATTTTAACTTAATATCAAAAAAGCGGGTCCCTAATTTTCAATCGAAAATTCTGAATCACAATATCAGCTTTTTTAAAAAAGTCGGTGGGCGTTGTGTCTCTTATAATCTCTACTTTCTGATGATGTATAAAAAATATACATTGCAATGGTAAAAATGCAAAATCAGCTGCTGCGAAATAATACCCACTACCAAATAATAAGGGCTAGACAAGAAATTATAAGCGTATTTATTGCTGTTTTATGCCTATTTATTGTTATTTTAAGATAATTTATATATCGTGGAGACCTACGGAAAATTTTGGCCCATCAAAAGGTATTTCACAGAGAAGTGGGGAAGGGGCTAGGAGGGTTTGGCCCTTACTACCTGTTTTTTCATAGCAGCTGATTTTACTTTTTACATTTTTTTCCATAGGACTTGTAGTTTTGCCGGAAATCGAGATAAACCGCTTTCCCCCCTTAAACCCCCCCCCCCCACCCGCACTTCCCGACCTCAGATCGACCGTAATTTATTTTTCCTTTAATTTTTGTTATATTCTCTACTTTTTCCATTGGGTTTCATCCTACTATAATTTTATTTGTTTTCAAAAATTAAATACCCTGGTCTACTGGTCTAAATGACAATTTTAAATACGTAATTTCGTATTTAAATTTTAAACAAAGACTAGGACGTTATTTCTATTATTATCTATCAAATTAATTATCAACAATACTATAACGTCTTTGTTTTAATGTTATATTTATTATTGTACTATCTAAATCACTAGCACCAATTTCACTTAACACACGAAATTCTCTGTACAATTTTAAAAAGTATTTAAATAGTAAATTATATGTACTTTCTATGTTATAACTAATTACATCTCATGGGTGTTCCGTCTGGGTTGGTTGGCATTTTGGGTTTGCAAACCTTTTTTCTTCCCTCGGCGCTACTGACCATCGTACACGTAAATGTAAAATAGCCACAGGATGACGATTTAGTGTAGTACGTATGAGAGTATTGTTTGCGAACATTATTTTCACCATCAAAGTCACGTGTAACCGATTTAGACACTGAGACATATCTGTTACTGTCTTCCGGTTTGGGATTATACAATGATCTTAGATTTTTAGGATTAACGTTTCTTGGGAAAGGTGGATATTTGTATTTTAGTCTGCCGCTTCCGGGAGTAAGTGAGACTGTTTGAGCTTGTGATGGAGATTCTTTTGAGCCGACCACGTAAGTTTTGTCTTTGGACGCTACGGACTTGACACTACCTGTAAACCCGATAGGTATGGTGTAACCACCAGTGCCAGGTACACGCTCTCCCGGTTGGTAAATTCGACTTTCATCGGGGCGTTCCGAATTCCTCTGTGTAATTTCTGCATCGTGGTCACCTAAGGAGCCTAGCAAAATATGTTGTGTGTTGCCGCCTGTCGTCTGTCTCACTTCTACACCTTTTCTTTGTGGGCTATGAAGCGATTGGTGTGTTGTTTCAGGATCTCGGGAGAATTCATTATAACCTGTATTGATGTAGCCTTGTTCGTTGTCAGCAGCATCGGCTCCTTCAGGCCCGTATCCATCGTCATATTCTTCTGGTTGATTATCATCTTTGTCAGGAGGATACTCGTTATAGTCTGCTTCAAGATTAGGGTATGTTGGTTGGAATGAGCGCCTGCTTCCTGCTTCCACCGGTGGTGATCGAGTAGGTGCCAATGATGGTTCGTCTGATGTATGGTGATCTTCATGTCTGTGGTTTATGTAATCGTCACCGGGCTGAATATGAGGATCTTCTTGATTCGATTCTGTTCCGTCCTCTGGTTCATAAGAAAATTCTGTTGTTGGCTGATCTGTCTGGGGCAAGGCAGTTGTATACTCTACTGTTTCTGTGATGTTATAGTTTTCGTCATTAAGGTTAACATTTACGTTTTTATTGTTTTTATCGTTAACGTCAATTTTTTCAAAAGGTAGTCTATTTGGAAAAACAGCATCTTTGTCTAAACTAGATCCTGCCTGCGCTGCTCCGTTGTATGTTATTCCATATTTGAAGGTGCCATGGAGTTGTGACTGTGACATGCCAGTTCTACCACTAGATTGCGCCGATGAAACTCCTCCTCCAACAAATGGCACTTTCTGCGAGTCATGTGATTTATCTCCTTCTTTGTAAGGTGTGAACCCTATTTGAGCTTGAGAGGACGTGCTTCCGGGTCCTCGGGCTTGTGCGTCCGCCATACCTCCTTTGATACTGCCTTGAACTTGTGAATTAGACGAGTGCAGTAGGCCTTCACTCTGCGATCCAGTTACAACCGAACCAGTCTCTAAACCGAGTTCAACATTAGCTTGTGATTTGTTATTTTTTCCACTTCCCTGGGCTGTGCTGGAAGCACTTTTTTTATTTCCGCTTACTTGACTGTTGGCAGCTTTATCTTCACCAGTAATTTCAGCTTGAGCCGAAAAAGATCCACTGCCGGTGTATGTACCTTGTACGTGAGTTTGAGCTCGACCTTTATCGTTGCCACCTTTAGAAGATGCAGACGCTACGGTGCCATTAGCAGCTTGGTTCACACTTGCTTGAGCTTCTGAGTCATCCCCATCAGCAATCGAATTGGGATCGACGAAGTTTTGTGGTGCACCTAAAAATTCAAATAAATATTGGTTACCTTTTTGATTCAGTAACTGTATACTTACCTACATCAAAAATATATGTAGTAGACGTGGCATGGAGGTATCAATGGTGTCGTATTTGAGCATTAATAAGTTCTATGAAACTTAAATCATTTATTAGATACATATAACTCACAAACGCTGATTGAAGTTGATTAAAGGTTAGCGTCTGTACAACCTTTACAATTTAACCATACCTACATGACGTCTATAGGTACGCCTCGTAACGTTAAGAAGCTTTTATGAATGAACCCCATAATTTTGCAACTTTCTTGGGAAAGTCTTTTTTGATGAAAACAATTTTGGCATACCTGGCTACTTAATTTTTAGTCAAGTGTGTGCAAAAAAAGTGGAAGCAGTGCCCGCGACCACAGTCCGCGTGAAAATATATAAAAAGTAAGTAGTTAAGTACTACCTAATTCCTTCTTTAAATCGGAATTTGTTAACAATTTCAAGGGTTTCGTTTTCTTGTACTTGTGTATTAGAGTAAGATCCCAGGGCCGTCAGACGATACGTATTTTCTGACGAAGGAAATGTAGTCGATTGTGTAGTTTTAGTACGAGTATGTACTAAGAACGCACGACTACCAGCTAGCTTGCTTAGACGGCCAATTTTCAGGTATCTGGCAATCAAGGTACATAAAAAAATAACGCTACCCGATCGTCCACATTTCCTTCGTCAGAAAATACGTGACGTCTGGCGGCCCTGGGATCTTGGACTATATGCGACTAATGCGACTTCCAAATACGAGCATAAACGCGCCGTTAATATGCAATGGCGTATTTTTCTGTAACGGCCCTTAATGTTACTAAAATCTTATTATTAATGTTAAAATCTATTTAAAAAAAAATGCTTACCATTTCCATTACCGCCCGAACCCTGAAATCAAGAACACAAAATGAGTATTTGAGAGTTGGGGTAATTCCATAAAGATCTAAGAAACTTTAGTCATTTCGCGAGTATAGATTGGTTCAGGTCTTTAATCTTGGCTCTTGCAAAACAATAACTGTATTTCATTTTATTATTAAACTTGCGTTACGGCTATTTAATCATTAATTGAATCGAAAAATATTCCATAAAAACAAAATATTCAACTTACCCCTTGAGAGCCTTCTGTCCCACCCGGCCCAAATTGCCCACCAGATCCGCCACCGCTGCCTGGACCTCCCCCAGTGCCTTGCCCACCGGGGCCGTATTGCCCGCCATTACCTCCTCCAGTGCCACCCGGCCCATATTGCCCGCCAGATCCGCCACCGCTGCCTAGACCATATTGGCCACCTGGACCTCCGCCAGTGCCTTGCCCACCAGGGCCATATTGACCGCCGGTACCGCCACCAGTACCTGGACCTCCCGGACCATACTGTCCACCTGTACCACCACCCGGACCATATTGCCCGCCGGTACCACCTCCTGTGCCTGTACCACCTGGGCCATTTTGACCACCTGTTCCACCTCCTGTGCCAGGCCCACCCAGTTGTCCGCCGGTACCTCCCCAAGTGCCATCCGGACCAAATTGCCCGCCTGTACCTCCACCTGTGCCACCCGGACCATATTGGCCGCCGGTGCCTCCTCCAGTGCCACTCGGACCATATTGTCCGCCGGTACCCCCTCCAGTGCCTTGTCCACCAGGGCCATATTGACTCCCAGGACCTCCTCCAGTACCTTGCCCACCGGGGCCATGTTGGCCGGAGCCTCCTCCAGTGCCTTGCCCACCAGGTCCGTATTGCCCGCCGGTACCTCCTCCAGTGCCACCCGGACCATATTGCCCGCCGGCATCTCCACCTGTGCCACCCGGACCATATTGGCCGCCGGCGCCTCCTCCAGTGCCACCCGGACCATATTGTCCGCCGGTACCCCCTCCAGTGCCTTGTCCACCAGGGCCATATTGACTGCCGGAACCTCCTCCAGTGCCACCAGGACCATATTGTCCACCTGGACCTCCGCCAGTGCCTTGCCCACCAGGTCCGTATTGCCCGCCGGTACCTACTCCAGTGCCGCCCGGGCCATATTGC
This sequence comes from Diarsia dahlii, assembly GCA_949775195.1. Lineage (NCBI taxonomy): Eukaryota > Metazoa > Arthropoda > Insecta > Lepidoptera > Noctuidae > Diarsia > Diarsia dahlii. The sequence goes on from OX459189.1 coordinate 15,381,564, forward strand.
CCGCCGGTTCCACCTCCAGTGCCACCCGGGCCATATTGCCCTCCGGTACCTCCTCCAGTGCCACCCGGACCGTTTTGTCCACCCGTACCACTGCCCGTTCCATGACCACCAGGGCCATATTGCCCGCCAGTACCACCGCCTGTTCCGGGGCCGCCCGGTCCATATTGCCCACCAGTGCCACCACCTGTTCCAGGGCCGCCTGGTCCATATTGCCCGCTGGTACCTCCTCCTGTTCCAGGACCGTATTGGCCACCCGTACCACCGCCAGTGCCAGGTCCATATTGCCCAGCCCCTCCGCCGCCGCTGCCTGGACCTCCGCCAGTGCCTTGTCCACCAGGACCATGTTGCCCTCCGGTTCCACCACCAGTGCCACCTGGTCCATACTGACCACCGGTGCCAGGACCATATTGTCCACCTGTACCACCTCCAGTGCCTGGACCACCAGGGCCATATTGCCCGCCAGTACCGCCACCAGTACCTGGACCTCCCGGGCCATACTGTCCACCTGTACCACCACCCGGACCATATTGCCCGCCGGTACCACCTCCTGTGCCTGTACCACCTGGGCCATTTTGACCACCTGTTCCACCTCCTGTGCCAGGCCCTCCCGGTCCATACTGTCCACCTGTTCCACCTCCTGTGCCAGGACCTCCTGGTCCATATTGTCCACCTGTTCCATCTCCTGTGCCAGAACCTCCCGGTCCATACTGTCCACCTGTTCCACCTCCTGTGCCAGGACCTCCTGGTCCATATTGTCCACCTGTTCCATCTCCTGTGCCAGAACCTCCAGGTCCATATTGTCCACCTGTTCCACCTCCTGTGCCAGGCCCTCCCGGTCCATATTGTCCGCCTGTTCCACCTCCTGTGCCAGGACCATATTGCCCACCTGGTCCATACTTTTCATTAGGTCCTTGACCTCCTCCAGTACCCGAACCCTGACTTCCTGTTGAACCTGGCCCACTGGTTCCCTGAGCTACACCACAGCAATAATAATGAACTCCATCAGCACCTAGAATTGGTCCTGGTAATAATGGCCAATTAGATCCACCAGGACGTTGCCCTGATTGTCCTGGAAAACCACTCTGAGTGTCAGTCGGATATACACCGGTATACCCTGGTCTGCCAATTTGATTAGGACCATAACTTCCAACTCCATTTTGAGGATGAGTCAACGAACCTGGTGGGATATTGCCCCCGCCTTGAGACCCTCCTGTAGAACCAGTGTGCGTTCCAGGAATACCACTGGGGCCATATTGCCCACCACTACTTCCTGTAGTGCCACTCGGGCCGTATTGCCCTCCAGGACCACCTGGTCCATAGTGCCCGCCGGTACCACTACCAGTGCCACCTGGTCCATATTGCCCCCCGGTACCAGCACCAGTACCACTTGGTCCATATTGTCCGCCAGTACCACCACCAGTGCTTCCTGGTCCGTATTGCCCGCCAGGGCCGCCTCCACCGTTGCCGGGACCATATTTCCCATCAATACCTACTCCAGTGCCACCCGGACCGTATTGTCCGCCAGTACCACCACCAGTGCTTCCAGGTCCATATTGCCCGCCGGTACCTCCTCCTGTGCCACCTGGACCATATTGACCGCCAGTACCGCTTCCAGTCCCACCAGGACCATATTGTCCACCTGGACCTCCACCAGTGCCTTGCCCACCAGGTCCATATTGCCCGCCGGTACCGCCTCCTGTGCCACCCGGACCATATTGACCGCCGGTACCTCCTCCAGTGCCACCAGGACCGTATTGTCCACCTGGACCTCCGCCAGTGCCTTGCCCACCTGGTCCATATTGCCCGCCGATGCCTCCTCCAGTGCCACCTGGACCATATTGCCCGCCGTTAACTCCTCCAGTACTACCCGGACCGTGTTGACCGCCAGTACCTCCTCCAGTGCCACCTGGACCATATTGACCGCCTGTACCTCCTCCGGTGCCAGGACCACCCGGACCATATTGACCGCCTGTACCAACCGGACCATATTGCCCGCCGGTGCCTCCTCCAGTACTACCTGGGCCGTATTGACCACCAGTACCTCTTCCAGTTTCAGGGCCACCCGTGCCATATTGCCCGCCGGGACCGCCTCCAGTACCACTCGGACCATATTGCCCGCCGTTAACTCCTCCAGTACTACCCGGACCGTGTTGACCGCCAGTACCTCCTCCAGTGCCACCTGGACCATATTGACCGCCTGTACCTCCTCCGGTGCCAGGACCACCTGGGCCATATTGCCCGCCGGTTCCTCCTCCAGTGCCACCTGGACCATATTGCCCGCCGGTTCCTCCTCCAGTGCCACCTGGACCATATTGACCGCCTGTACCTCCTCCTGTGCCTGGACCACCCGGGCCATAATGCCCGCCGGGACCTCCTCCGGTACCACCCGGACCGTTTTGCCCGCCAGTACCTCCTCCAGTACTACCTGGGCCGTATTGACCACCTATATCTCCTCCAGTGCCAGGGCCACCCGTGCCATATTGCCCGCCGGGACCTCCTCCAGTACCACTCGGACCATATTGCCCGCCGTTAACTCCTCCAGTACTACCCGGACCGTGTTGACCGCCTGTGCCACTTGGACCATATAGACCACCTGTACCTCCTCCGGTGCCAGGACCACCCGGTCCATATTGCCCACTGGGACCTCCTCCGGTAACACCTGGACCATATTGACCGCCTGTACCTCCTCCGGTGCCAGGACCACCTGGGCCATATTGCCCGCCGGTTCCTCCTCCAGTGCCACCTGGACCATATTGCCCGCCGGTTCCTCCTCCAGTGCCACCTGGAACATATTGACCGCCTGTACCTCCTCCTGTGCCTGGACCACCCGGGCCATAATGCCCGCCGGGACCTCCTCCGGTACCACCCGGACCATATTGCCCGCCGGTACCTCCTACAGTACTACCCGGACCTTGTTGCCCGCCGATACCTCCTCCAGTACCAGGACCACCGCCTTGACCCCCATTCATAATTGGTGGTCGCATTCCAAATGGCGTGCCATTTGGATTGGTGCCAAAACCTGATGGTCCGCCTTGGTTCACACCATAGCCTCCAGTGCCTCCTGGCGCACCGCCTTGATTAGATCTGAAATAATTAAGTACATAATATGTAAGTGTGGTAGCACTATTTACATCGACCCGTTCCCAGAGTTCCGCCATAAATATGGGAAATATACGGCGACGTGCGATTTCCCACATTGCTGCGATATGTCATTCTCTATACGTATGTTAGTTTAAACGAGGGACATATTGAAACCCGCAATATGCTTACATGACACTAATAAAAATATGAACAAAACACACTGATAAATAACAAACAGAATCGTAGAACCATACCAAATATTTCGGAAAAGTCTCGCCACCCTAGCGTTTATCACAGAAAATATGCGCGGATCAATGACTTTTAGGTATTATCCATTTTCCCTTCATATTTTAAAACTGGCGCAGGACAATGACTAAAAATTAAGCAAAATTAAAAATTTTGAAAAAAAACCCACGACGGTAAATAAAAATCTAATTGAAAAAGAATAAATAGTAGATTGTACACCAAGTGCATAAAACGCACCATTTTGCGCAAGACGTTTATCCATCCGATGCGAGCTTGCGAGCGAGGATGGATATAAAGTAGAGAGTAAATTGGGTTTTATGGACGAGTTTTACACTCTACTTTTCACTTCGATTGCGAGGAAATGAAACAGCAACTTGTAAATAATGTAATAATAATTATTGTTCCCGTTTTTTTTTTCAGTAGGAAACGTGACATAACACCTGACTTAGGTCGTTACTCATACTGCTCAGTTATAAAAACATTTTGAGCAAGCCTATTACCATCAACCAATCTAATTAGAAGCAAGCCTATTGCCATTAACCGATGTAATTAGGAAAAGCCTATTGTCATCAACCAATCTAATTAGGAGCAAGCCTATTGCCATCAACCGATGTAATACGGAGCAAGCCTAATGCCATCCACCGATTTAGGTAATTGAGAGCAAGCCTATTGCCATCAACTGATGTAATTGGGAGCAAGCCTATTGCCAGCAACCGGTATAATTAGGAGCAAGCCTATTACCATCAACCAATCTAATTAAGAGCAAGCCTATTGCCATCAAGCGATTTAGGTAATTCGGGGCAAGCCTATTCCCATCAACTTTCCTTGTATTCGTAATGAAAAGCACAGTGTTTACCTCGGGTTAAAGACTTATTTAGTCCCTCGAACTATAATTAGCGTCATCTTAATATCGTAGCGTAATACCTTGTTCTTAGAATACTAACGAAACGAATTAAATTAAAGAGGTTATTTTATGAAGTTGAAGTTGTTCCTGTGGCTGTTGGGCCGATTACCTGTGCCGATTACCTTATTTCAAAATATAGATGCAAAAAATACCAAACTTATTTAGTGGTTTTAAGTAGTGTCCGACCGAAACAGGATTTTCAGCCGAAACTGAAACCGAAACCGAACCTTCGGTCTTGGTCCCAGTTTCGGCCGAAACGGAAAACCGAAACCGAAACATAAGTGATTTTTTATGGCATGTTAAATTTATTGTATTTTAAAAATACAATACACTAAATACTAGACAGTTAATACGTGTAAAAAAATGGAAACAATTAAAGTAGGTATGTACCTATGTCACAAAAAAAAAACATGCCAATGTAATAATGTCCTACCATTAAAAATATTTGTTAAACTTTTTAAAAAATAACACAAAATTTTTAACATTACTATTTTTGTTAGTAAATTAAAAAAAAAAACAATACCTACTAAGCACCTCGCGTACTAAAGGGAAAAAATGCGAAATGACTAAAAAATAGTACTGAAGGCCATTCACGGTAATACATAGTTAAATCAACGGAAGTAGTTGTGTATCGGAACTACGGAGCGGTTCGAATACGGGTACAAAATTTAATTCATCAACAATTGCAAACAATTATAGTAATATTTAAATCAAAGAACACAGATATCTTCACACATCTTTTAAGTGTTACATTAATTTGTTCATAATTTCATATTGTAAAAGTTCTAGGGAATAACTCAACAGAACCAAGTAAAATATTAAATGAATTCTTTTCTATACACACTTACATCATCATTAATCATAAGTAAAAACAAATACATGTAGTTAACTAATTTTTGAGCGAAAAAATCACAAAACCTCAAATCGTCACGATCGCGCCGGCTAGCGAACTCAACTGGCACTCGAAGTTAGCTGAATGATGCGTGACAATTCACGTATAGGTACCTTGTTTCGGCGGGGCCGAAAGGTTCGGCTAATAATTGGCCGAAACCGGAACTGTGGCCGAAACTAGATTTTTTGGCCGAAACTAGCCGAAACCGAAACCGAACCTTCGGTCGGTCCTTAGTTTTAAGTCCTACAATAATGTCAAAGGGCTTAGTCACTAATGGTAAAAAATTATATATTGGATTAGCAACTTTTTGCCCTCGAACATTCAAACTAAATAAATATTATATAAATATAGTCGATTTTGGCATTCGGTTTTTCGGTTTCTTTTTAGCGAATTGCCTAAAAGCAAAACAGCGGCAATAGGGGGACTGTACGGGGATTTAGTCGAATCTTGTGCAGCGAACAACGAGGTCTTATAGTGCATTTTTTTGCATTACACATGTTTTTGAAATTAATAGAAGTAAACTTAACTAAAATAACTGTGCTCAATAGAAAACGAACTACAAAGTATAAAAACTGTGCTCAATAGAAAACGAACTACAAAGAGATCAAAGTCAAAGCAGTCGAAAGAACACAGATGACCTTCCAGCTTGAACTCCAGAATCGCTTCGAATGCCTAGGAAGCTCAGTGGACGATTACAACGACGCGTTTGTGGAAACTGTCCATACGACTGGGTCTAAATTCTTTAAGACGACAAATCCTTGAAGAGCGACCTCCGCCGCTTTAATACCGAGCGTATTAAGACGCAATTTTACGGAACAAAGACTCCAAGGTATTTGCAAGAGATCTGGCTATTGGGCAGAGCCAGCTCACAAAAACTACCAAACCAGAGCTTCTGAGAGAGATCGTGAATTTTTATGGGCTGACTAGTTCACGTGTACAGCTGTACACGTCAACTGGTCAACCCGTTGAAAATCTAGCGAAAGACCCCAGAGCTCGACTGACCCGACACTATACCGAAGACATCGCGGATGTCAGCCTGAGCTGTGTATTAGGATGGCTCTGAAACAGCTTAAAAACTACAAGGCACCAGGTGATGACGGAATTACGGCCGAACTTCTGAAGGTAGGGTGGCAAATCGATCCTTAGGGCCCTTCAGAAGTTGTTTAATTCCGTCATACTCGAGGGAAAAACGCCACAGGCTAGGTGCAGGGGTAGGTAGGGGTAGGTTTGACGATTTCCAGCCTTCCGAACAAGCCGGATTCGAAAAAGGCTTTAGTACCGTAGACCTCATACATACGCTGCGGCAGGTTATACAGAAGACCGAAGAGTATAACCTGCCTCTCTGTTTAGCGTTTGTGGACTACAAGAAAGCCTTCGATTCGATCGAGACTTGGGCTGTACTGCAGTCTCTCCAACGGTGCCAAATCGACGTGTTTGTACAAAAACGCCTCCACGTCAGTCCGACTTCAGGATCAGACCTCGGAACCTATCCTTCTGCAGCGTGGCGTGAGACAGGGAGACGTCATATCTCGGAAACTGTTCACCGCTGCACTGTATCAACGTCAACGGCGAGAACATTACTCACCTTCGGTTTGCTGACGATATAGTGGTCATAGCTGAGAAGTCATAGCTTGGAAGACCTCAGTACAATGCTCGATGACCTCAGTGGAGCTTCCGAAAGAGTGGGTCTTAAAATGAACATGGACAAAACTAAGGTTATGTTGAATGTTCATGTAACACCCACTCCTATCAAGATCGGAGGCTCTACACTCGAAGTTGTGGACGATTACGTCTACCTGGGACAAACGGTCCAGTTGGGTAGGTCTAACTTCGAGAAAGAGGTCAACCGGCAGCGTTCGGGAAGTGGCGCGGTATCTTCTCGTCCATCTTACCACAATGTCTCAAGACGAAAGTCTATGACCAGTGTGTGTTGCCAGTGATTACATACGGGACCGAAAGGTGGTTCCTCACAATGAGCCACATCAGAAAGCTCAAAGTCACTCAAAGGGCAATGGAGAGGGCTATGCTCGGTGTTTCCGTGCGTGATCGAATCAGAAATGAGGATATCCGCATGAGAACTAAGGTTACCGACGTAGTCCGAAGAATCGCCAGACTTTAGTGGCAATGGGCAGGGTACATTGATCGCAGAACGGATGGCCGATGAGGCCGAAAAGTTCTGGAGTGGCGAACGCGAACCGGAAGACGTTGCGTTGGAAGGCCTCCTACTAGGTGGACCGATGACCTGGTGAAGGTAGCGGGGACCCGGTGGATGCGAGCCGTACGGGACCGGTCAATGTGGCGATACCTGGGAGAGGTCAATGTCCAGCAGTGGACGTGTTTTGGCTGAAATGATGGACGGACTCTTGTGACCTGTCAGTTTTCTTTTCCGAGTGTTTTCTTTTCTGAATGTTTTCTTGTACTGGCTGATACTGGCTAGTAATAGAAGTTACACAATTTGAATGAGTTAAGCAATACAAATCAGTAACTTGTAATGTTAGTACCATTTTGCGTTCTACGTTCAAAGACATCCATTAGGAAATAGAATGGCAAAACCAACTATATTTTCGTATTTTTTTAAATTGTTTTAAAACTAATGCGGCCTTACCATCAAATTATCAAAACAATACTATAACTCACTGAAATGCGAAGTCTGTTAGATACAGAACGACTTTTTCAGATATGCTTGTATTTGTACTATAGAGGCAAAACCAACTAAATGGGGGGATTAATTTCTTTTTTGTTATTTTTTTGTACAAATTAAGTTAGTTTTTGTGTTTAGTATGTAATTGTTTGAAACGAAGATAATTATAGAACACGATCATACATTTGCGACTGATGTACCTACTTTTATTACTAAGGACTTCATTTTAATAGCAAACTTTCCAAGTTGCCCTTACGGAAAATTTTGAATTGACTTTTTTGGACTAAATAATTGGTTTTGCCTATAACCCGGCGATATGTGAACTTTTGAACTTTTGTTTTTTTATCACTTAGGTGAGATCCATTTCTCTTTTTAGCGCTCCCGCCCACGACAGACTTTTTGTAGGTGACCGATTTAAATTTGTTCGTAAAAAATCGGTGACCGACTTATTTTTGGTCAGAAATAAAAATCGGTCACCAACAAAAAGTCTGTCGTGGGCGGGAGCGCTTATCCGCTTTGATCTTTCATACTTACAGGGTGTAAATTAACCCTTCACACAGCCGTCAACCAAGCATTCTGTACCTACATCAAACCATGTACCTACCCCTACGCAATTTTTTTTGCTGAGAATCGACCTTTTTTTGGGGTAAAAATCACATTTTATGGTATAACCTCAATGTAGCACTTTTAAAACATTGTGCTGATGCGGATGCTTTAAATAGTAAACGCCATGGAGGTAATTTAAGGAAAGTTATAACCTGAAAAACCATAATTTACAAAAACAGCTGTGAAAAATTTGGAACTCTGACCCCCAATATCCAAGTCCGTAAAATAAAAAATATCGCAGTGGTGGCGAGAGCAAGTGCCCTTCGTTTGCGTTAGGGGTACCTACTTTTACACCCTTTACAATTACATATACCTATACGCATGCATATATTTTAACCAAAACTGAACTGATTCGAGATCTATTCGTTCCTGACACCAACAATTCTTCTTCTTTATCTAACCTAACCTAACCTAGCAACAATTGTAATGATAATTATCTCTCTAATAAACATTGCATCAAATTGTTCTTGCCATTGCTGACCGTGGTTTTCACTGCGACTAATTAGTACCTAGTACCCACAGATAAGAATAAAGTAAAAAGAAATCGCTCACATTTTAGTTACGTTTAGATAATAGGGGATCGGATTGACTCAAAAAAATATGATTCTGTATAGTCCGTCAGTTAGATTATCGAAAAATATTAGATACGTGTTTTTTGTTTCATCAAATCAATAAAAATTGACGAAGCTATAGCGCGTCAAAGATCATGGAGTGGGGCTTGCAACGTCACTTGATACACTTAATTTTTTGTTTACGAAAAAAAAGAAAAAATATGTGGTCAATATTTTATGGAAATCTTTTTGACGGACTAATTAGTTTTTTTTTGTCCGATAAGTCAGTCTCGGCGAGGGGGGCCAGGAGTCCATAGCACAGGGTATCCTAGTTTGGGTTCCTGACTCCCACAATCCTCTGTACCTCCAATAATATTGTTACACCTCTATATTGTATGTTTGTACTTTGTGGGAGAAATACATGGTATATTATATTATTATTATTCATCATTCTCTTACCCTTATCCCAATTCATTTGGGGTCGCCGCAGCATGTCTTCGTCTTCCATACTTCTTCTTCTCGTCATCTCATGAGAAACCTCCTTTCTTACCATATCATTCTTAAAACAATCCATCCATCGTATCTTTGGTCTTCCTCTACTCTTATATATCCACATTCATATTCAAAACCTTTCTGACTACATTTATGTTTCCGTTTTTAGTAATGTTTAGATATAACACCTACCTATTAAAAATTCACTTGCAAGATTTGCCCAAAATGTTAACAAAGTAAGAGTAACACCGCAAATTAAATAGAAGTTTATAAAAAGAGGTAAAATGTGTTTGTTTGTTGGTAAGTATGTATGTAGGGGGAAATGTGGGGGTAACTAATGATCCACTTTAAAACACTGGCAGAAAACTACATTGTTTGTGGACGCTATAGGCTAACCCGTTATCCACGTTATATAACATGCACATTAGCCGCGACATCACACCTTTGGCGTCCTAACCTCACGACCGCTAAGAAGTAGTCGTAAGCAGATAAAAAACCTATACAACTCTAACTGAACCCAATTAAGCTCATTATCAAACACACTATTTCCGACATTGTGATGGAGTGTATTAAAATAATTTTGGAAAAACTTACACTTGACCTGGATGACGTTTCAGATTTTCTGCTCCTGTCAAGTCAGTCCGACCAAGACAGTCTTCGCAGCTTGGATCATACATTGATTGACTCTGGGCCTGTCCCATACCACTGTTTCCAGCTGAAATAATTATTATTTGATTTAAAAACATTTTCTGTGACAGTAGGTGTACCTACAACTAGTAACTCATCATCAGCCTATAATGTTCCCACTGCAGGGACTCAGGCCTCCTCTCTAGTTGAAGGATGGGCTATAATCCACCTCGCGGTCCCAGTGCGGGTTGGTAGAGAGCAACTAGTCAACTTTTAACTCAAACGCTATTTTTTTGTCTGTATCAACACCATAGGCCTCCCTTGATCGCCACATTAACCGACCCCGAGCGTATCTCATCCAGCGGATCGATTATTCTGCATGCTCTTGCTAATTTACTAAAGCTAAACTGATTTAATCGGGTGTTTGGCTGCTTATGAAGTCTAAATTCAAATATAAATAGTACCTACCTAAACAATTTATTTTCCAACAATCTCATTAAGTATTTCTATATAAATATGTATGTAGTTGTTGTACCTAATAAATAACACAACAATAATAAGGATGGGCTATAATCCACCTCGCGGTCCCAGTGCGGGTTGGTAGAGAGCAACTAGTCAACTTTTAACTCAAACGCTATTTTTTTGTCTGTATCAACACCATAGGCCTCCCTTGATCGCCACATTAACCGACCCCGAGCGTATCTCATCCAGCGGATCGATTATTCTGCATGCTCTTGCTAATTTACTAAAGCTAAACTGATTTAATCGGGTGTTTGGCTGCTTATGAAGTCAAAATTCAAATATAAATAGTACCTACCTAAACAATTTATTTTCCAACAATCTCATTAAGTATTTCTATATAAATATGTATGTAGTTGTTGTACCTAATAAATAAACTACAGTCACAAAAAATACTACTATTTCCATTGTCATTTTTTACAGGAGTGGTTATCTTGAAAGAGTAGAGTTACGAGACAATACTCACTAACGGTCGCCCTAGACGAATCAGCGGCTGAATGAGCCTCGGCCTTTCCCTCATCTTTGCCACCTCCACGGTCAATCGCCAGGTACTGCGACTGAGTCTGGCCTCTGAATCGTCCCCGCGGAGAATATGATGCCTCACGACGGTCCCTTTGGAATCCTTCCAGTACTTTTTCATAATTTCTCCCGTCCAACACGCCCACAACTGAGGACTTGCAGAACAAGCGCCTTGTTGATCCATCACCGAAAGATTTGACCTGATTAAAAAAACAATATGCTAATGTATAACGTATTGAGTGTTAGATTGCCTTGACATAATAACCGTTTTCTTTGTTCCATTTACGATAAAGTAATTGTGAAACATAGGCCAAGGAAACACGGCCAACCTTGACAAAAAAGAAGTTTTATCTCCTAATAATGCGTGATAAATAAAAATATATACGCTTAGAACTCAAGCTCGATCATAACAAATATCATCGGGATGTAATGTTTTTTTATTTGGAGATTTGTAATCAGTAAATTATGGAATTGTTGCAGAAATGGATATCTATGCATCTAGTGCTACATATGTATAATTTTACTGTACTGTAGTAGTGGATAGTGGTTCGTGAGTTCGTGACATTGTATACGTATAACTGAAATTCAGTACGTCATGATTGTAAATTTTTACAGTGGATTTTATTAGTTTATTAAAAACAAATAGATTATTACAAAAAATATACACTATCATTTTGATAGTGTATATTTTTATGGAAAATCTTTTTAAAAATAAAATATTCGATAAAATATGACTACGTTGATTGGTCTTCATCTTCAGTCATGTAGGTACTGAATGCATCCAGTCATGTACACATATAGGTACGCAAACCTATAGTTCGTTGCCTAGCCATTTACCAGGGTCTCGCTTGTTTCCTAGTGAGACGACTCTAACACCCGTATTTATAAACAAGTCATAGTGATTACTTGTGTAAAAGTCATTGTTTAAGATACGATTTTTTCTCTGTAGTTTAGTGATTCCTTGATGTTTTAACTACCAAATTTTAGAATTCTTAGGTTTGCTTTCATTGACGGTTCTAACTTCGTTTAAATTCTTGTCCATTGCATAAAAATGTTTGCTTGTGTAATTACTTAAGTTCAAGAATTTACTATAAGAAAGAAAGAAAGAAAAATATTTATTTGGGACAAGCACAGGAACTACAAAAAATAATAATAACAAAAAAGAAAATAAAGCTAAATAATAAAATAGAAAACCTGTGCGAGGCCAAAAAGGCCAAACCAAAACTGAACAAAAACGAAAACTTGACTATAAATACGGATGTAAGTGCCCAGATAAAGCTATTTGTATTTATATCAAAACATAGTTCATTGAGGCTATGTAATTAGTGGGTCTACCTTTTATGGTAGAACTTTTAATATCCGAATTTTATTTTGCATAGCAGTGGATGGCAGAAACTTCATTTTGCCGAAAATCATTTGGCGTACACTCATTTACCATAAGTTCAAAACGCATAATTTTGTAAGTCAGAATCATCTTTGAGCATAAACTTCATTTCCAGAATAATTAAAAAGTAGAACCATCATATTGCCGAAAGTTCACAATCAGAATCGTCTTTTGGCATACATGCAGCAGGCATGGCTTCTGTCACGGCTCCGGCGCTGCGGTGCTCCGGCGGTCCCACGCAAGCTTATCGTCGCAGATGGTTTTAACACACACCACCGCAGCTTCGGCAAATAATTGTTTTGCCTTAAACACATTCGTTCAAAGAAGAATATGCCAAGTGTGTTATGCCAAATAAATTTCGGAGCATCAAGTTTCTGCCAGTTAAATGGTACCCGTAATTAGTTCAGTGATTCATTCAATACATAGATATCCAAACCCTCAAACATGATCTGCATTTGGTAATATCTGATTCTATAACTTATCCATGTTTGGATATCGCGAAAATCCTAGTTTTTATTATGGGAAAAACAATTGTTTTTTTCTTTCTCAGATATTACTCTCTAAAATCAGCTCGCAACATTCTAAAAAACCATAACATCGTTTTGAAAACAAAGACCAAAGGGTATTCATGGTTTACAACCCTATGGACTCCATACTAGATCATAAGTATTGGGTTTCTAAAATCATAAAGCATGGTTCTAATAAATCACCGTGACAGGTACACACCATAAATCTCGATCTGAATATGACTTTCGATTAAGACTTTGATTCGTAAAAGATAATCAAACACATAACCCTCCTTTGGGGCTTCGCCGTAGTCGGGTAAAAATAGAAGATAAAAGGTAAAAGTAGAAGATAAAAGGTAAAAGTAGAAGCTTTTAGAAATTGAACCGTTTGTAAGTTACTTTTAACGCACAAAATAGCTAATCCTATGATTCCAACGGATTTGGAATAGATGTTCCTCTGCCTACGTGCCTAACAAACCGACATGTCGGCAGTAACATTGAAAAGGCCTGTGTAAACACAATTCAGGACTATCTAGGAGCACCATTGGCTTATCAAGTATGAAAGCAAGCTCAAGTCCAGGCTACTGCCTGGACTTTGATTTCAATGAGTCTGGTTCTATTTTCTAAATTAGTATGTAAATACAGTTCGTTAATCTGCTAACCTACATTTAAATGAAGTAGGTATGTCGGCAGATAACTTTGTTTCCAAAGAAGTAATCTTCTCGAAAAACAAATTCGTTACGTTTGAAACAGAGTTGATAAGTTTAGTGCCTTCCTATTTCTTAGTAACTGGGTCACCAGCTAGTCGTCGCCTGACTCAGGGCATCTGATATTATTTGTTACTATTTACGACTACATTACTGTTAGATTTATTGCTTCATATCTCACATAAGTATTGGCATGCTGGAATTATAGCATCTTCATAATATAAATTCTAGGTGGAGCGCAAAGAACAATAAGATATCGCGAAGCTTTAGGTGCGTTTACCGCCTTATCCTAACGCATAATCAGATTATTCAGTTGTTCGCAAAGCAATATATAAACTAATAAAAACTTTTAAAATTACCGTAATACTCTGCTTTAATCCTGGACGAGGTTTCGTGTTGCTGATAAAGCAGTTGTCGGTTAGTCTAGTGTCTGAGAAGAGCTCTCTCACGCCAGCTACATCGTGCTTGAAATCAACTTGCAATGTTAAACACCGGTGAGATTTAAAATTTTTGCAGACAATATATTCCTGAAAATGAATGGGTGTTTAAACATCATGCTTAATGCATTAGAATCGATCAGGTTATTCTCACCATTATAATGAAGTTATCACACAACACTTTTGTCTCTGGGAATAGAAAATTTGAATATAAAATTCTTACTTGCGAGGCTGTGGTAGTAGCAGAGTACACGAGCAGAAGAAAAGCGGCGAGTGAAAAGTAGGTGTGCTCGGGCCGGGGCCGTACGAGCTGCGCGTCTCGACGCATGCCTGCGGTGGTGCGCGCCGACACTCTGCCGCTCCGCCGCCGGCGCAGGCGCACTGTCCGCCATCTGACCCTTGCCCCAACTCCCAACCCGCTCTAGATATAAGTTCACCCACCTAATTTCGGCGATAGCAAGCGAATTTGCCACAGTTTAGCTTCAAGATTGAGGAAGTGTAACTCTCAAAGAAAGATAATGCTTCAACCTAATTTATTTGGCGTCACTTGCTACGTAACTATACAATCATCTTTTCTTATCTGCTCCTCATGTTCCGGTTCTACCTATCGGCTTCTATCATCTTCTCTATGGTAATCTATAGTCTACATATAAAACCGACTGTGTGCGTAGTCTCGCTCAACATCGAAGGGTTTTCACAAGCCAAATCAGAAATTCTCTCCGCTGTCTACGCAATACTCACTGCGATATTTTTTGCGTCCAAGAGACCCACCGAGCTGAAACCCAAAGTCGGTCACACATCGATGGACTTATGCTTTTCGCCGAGATCGGCCACCCGAAGTGTGTTGTGTGTGTTTCTGCTCCCGGCGTCCAAACCAACACGCCGCCGTCCCAGTAAGGTCCCGAAGTCACAAAACCTCAACAGCGCTTGCGACGATATTAGTAAACCATCCAACCTTACTGATATTCTTAGAAGACTGGTTGTCAGCCTTTGGGGCTACTGACTACTTGATACGACTGTCAAAGATCTACAAATGGTAGCCGCAACCGCAACCAATGGCTTGACATGGAGCCCGAAACACGGAAGAAATTCTGGTTGTACCCATTACATACAGACTTTCTTCCGTGCCACTCCTTGGCTAGATATTCACAGACCATCCTAGGCAAGTGCAACATAACCTTAGAAAATTGATCCTGGCGGTTGTTATTATTATATTTAGCGGTTAGCCACGAGCTCCTCAAATATCGTGCAGGTATTCAGGACAAATACCCTAGCACTCTCAACGTAAAGATGCACCTTGCAAAGCTCTTCAAGCATTTGCTCGAGTTCTGAGGCAGAAGAAGAGAATAAGACTCATGAGCGAAGCGAAGATTAGTAAATATTCTATCTCTGTCTAATCAATTCTGAAGATAACTAGTTAGATCAGGTACAAGATTATACCCAGCAAAACTTTTGGCCTCGTAAGATTTCGTTCATAATATCAGGGACCACTCCGTCCATCCAGAAGTTTCTTTGCAAAGCTCTCATCGTAGTATTTTGTAATTAAAATTCATAAAAAATATTTAATGATGTCTTAATTACATAATTATTTAGGCAGCTCTATATTATCAGGCGGGGCCTGATTCGGTTACTTCTTTGATACATACAATTACTTATTATTTTATATTTGGGTTAGATTGACGCAACAATACCTATTATTGTTATTCATACTGCCTACATTATAATTTTTAAATGTAAAATTTTTGTATTTTACAACAATAGACCATTTGTTATTGTAAATCTGACAAATTGTGAACATAGTAGCACACGGACAGAGGTACCTTGAACCCCGAACTGACCGTCAGCCCTGAAATTAACAATATTATCATCTTTTTTGTATAAGAACGGCCATTGTTTAAAACAATTCGAAGGTTTCTGTTAAATAAAAAGCAACGATTTTGTTGATACTTATTAATTTATTATAAAAATCTATTAATCAGTAGGTAAAATGCGGTTAATGGCGGACTTGGTAAAATTACAGTTAACATCTACAGTAAAATGACAAATTGGTACTAATTAATTATCGCCACAGGCTTTCTATTGAGCAGTAATGGTTAGATAATATTATGTGTAGATTATTGCCATCTCGATCTCACTCATTTTTAAAGTCTTGTTATTTCAGAGCTTATGTTGGGGTCCTTCTTTTTGTACGAGTGCGTCGGGTAGATAAAGTGCTGCGTGTAGTACGCGGCCGAGTGCTGCTCCGCGGGACTTTTGCTGTTGCTCACGCGGCGGTAGTAGTCAATGGATTCCACGCACTCGCAGGCGAGCCTGCTCTCAGACCCGCTACTCTCCAACTGGTACTTGGGGACCATGATGAGGCTCTCCGTAGACTTGGTCGGCGGGCAGTGGCTGTGACTCCTCGTGTACACGGAGCAGTGGTGCGGGGCACTCTGTCGGTGAGAGTGTTTCTCTTGTGCATGGTGCTGGTACTCATGGTGACTCTGCGTACTGCGGCTGCTGTGGTTACGTCCGTGACTCTTGGATCGGTTTGTTTGTTTCGTCGCTGTATCCAAGTAGCCATACCCAAATCCATATCCTCCAAATGCTTTAGTAGTTAAATTATCCCACGACTTCGGTTTCACGTGTTGATGACTACTTTGGTATTGGATTTTGGGCGATGACTTAGTCTCTGACCTATCATTATCCCAAAAGAGTGTATCGCTACTTAAGGAAGTACTGTAACTGGATGCCGAGTTATCACAAGGCACGGTGGCATTGCTCGTCGCGTACGACTGAAGGCTGCACTGGCTCGTCTGTGTGGACTCCGTTGTTAAATATCGATAGCGATTCGAGCAGTGTCCAGATTGACATACTTTCTTAGTTCGCGTGTGAGAACCACTGTCAGGTTTCTGTGTGGATTTGTCAACTTGTTGGCATTTGTCTTTTCTCTTGTGTTCTTTGGAGCATTCTCTCTTTCGACGCATTTTCTTTCTTGTGTTTGGCACGCAGTGCGGATCGCAGCAGGGACTGGCGAGATCATAGGCCTCTAAACTGTTAGCATCTTGATTGTTGTAGGTAGGCATACACGGAGCGCATCCGTGACTGTGAGTGCTTCTGTGGAGTTTGTTTTGTTTCCCGCTACTTGTTTTATAGTTTTCTGAGGCTCTGTGGCATTCCTGACCCGGTGTTTTCACAACATAGTGATGGCATTCGCGCCTGTTCCTCGGGGAGCCCACAGTGATGACAAAGCTCCCAGTGCGCAGGTTGGGCTGTATGAGGCAGGCTCCGTAGCGCGGGTCGAGGTACTGGTACATGAACACGTTGGGCTGCGGAGGTTTAGCGGCCGTCACGTTCTCGCTAGAGAGTGTCGGTCGACAATACGTATTGTTTATATTTTCTCCAACGTTATTCTCTTCGTTGTCTGAATTCACATCGGATGGGGAAGTTTTCTTCTTTTGAGAGGGCAAACTATGCGTCTTCCAGTTACAATCGAACATTTGTCTTTCTCGAACGGAAAGTTGTTCTAGTTCCCTCATTTTAGATTGCAGGGTTCGTTGGAGGTTAATGTATTTGAGATGTAGCTCAACTTTCCTTACGCAGTCCTCGAAGATGACGACCATACGCATTCTGGCATCGCAGCTATTGATGGCATCGACGATGGCGCCGTGGTCAGCGCGTTCCACGTCTGTGCCGTTGATGGACAGGATGACGTCACCCTCGCGCATGCCCGCTGCTGCTGCTGGACCATCCGCCTCTACGTGGTCCACGTATGTGATGACCTCAATTTCCTGCTCCTGTGGATAAACAAATACATCATTAGTTCATTACAATATATGGTAAGATAGCACTGCCTTAAGACAAACAAGCACAAAAGATTTACCATGTAGGTAACCTGACAGAGAAACTCAATACTTAAATTGGCACTACGCTCAACGCTAACTTGCTAATGCTTGGTTATACAGCGTGATTCGAGACCTTTCAAAACTTTCTCCATCTTCACCCTTTTTATTTTTTTTTAAAAACGTTGCCCCACACTAGGAATTTCTCCAGTATCGTGGGTGCGTTCACAAACATTATAAACTCACATACACAAATACCCAGACCCGGAACAATTATCTGTAGGCCATACAAATATTTGTTCCGTGCGGGGATCGAACCCGCGACACGCAGCGCAGCAGTCCAACCCTGAAATATGGCCACACCTTTCTGTCGCAAGCCAAATTTCAACACTTTCAGAATAGAAATAACAAAGACGTAGCCGGTACCTTCTTGTAATGGATCCCATAGCTTTGTAGTGTGAACCCATAGCTTCCATTTTTCTTTTCGATGATAATGGTGCGCCTTCGCCAGTCCTCCTCATTTTTTCCCGGTCTTTCAGATTTTAAAGATTCTCTTATCTGAAACAAAACATTTAGAAATTATTTTCCTTTTATTGGTAGGTAGGTACATAGATCTTAAAATTGATATGAGGTAAAGATTCTCTCTTTAAGCTTTTTTATACTCGCATGTAATCATGGATTTCTTATATTTCCGTCTCCCATTACTTAAGTTATAAAATAACAAGCAAGCTGATAACGTTTATTTTGTAATACATTTAATGCATAACTTCATATCCAATTACTTATTTTAGGTACACTACGAGTAGGTCGAACAAAGTTCATTCACCCCATCGATGTAGCGAGACACAATAAATATGCGAATATTTTCATGATTAGCATTTCTCATGAACCCTTTCTTAATTATAAGGCATTGCTTTACAAAAAAGATTTTAAACATAATCAGCCTAAAATTTTCCCACTGTTGGGACAAAGGCTTCTTCTCTAAGAGGAGCGGGTAATTATAAACCGGGTTCCTCAAAATATTGTTTTCCTTCACCGTTATGAGATCAATGGCGATGAAGTAGATTACACAAAGTAACGCACCTGGCTGGCTCAACAAAGACAAGTTATTTAGAAGAAAATACTCACAGAATTATCCAAGGATTCCTCCTTCGAGTCGTTGTTGAGAAGTTTTTTTCCGTTGCTCATTGTACTGGGGCTTCGTTCATTGAGTTTGGGCGAGGTCATCCCGCTACCACTACTTGTTCCTGGCAATACAGCCTCGCGTGTTGTTATAAAGGCGACACCTGAAGCGGCATGGTTGCCTTGTGCTGTTAACTTTAATGTTACCAAGCTACGGCCACGGACATCGGTCGAGCTGCGACAAATCATTAAAGTACGAGCGCGCATGCGTGGAGTTGGCGCGTGCGTAGTAGCGGACAGCACCTCTACTCTTTGTGACTTGGCTCCAAAAACTTGCTTTCGTACAATACTTTCATGATTTTTTCAATGTTAACCAAAGGGTATCGAAACATTTGTGTTTAGGCGAGCCTACATAAACTTTTTCAGTGCCTAGCACATCGCGAGATTTATTTTCTCTCAATTTTCCTTTTTGAGCGTAGATCGTGATGTTGTTAAAGTTTTGATATCTACGTAATTCAAAAAGTTTTGAAGTTATATTGTTACCAAGACAAACTTTGATGAATGATGTTTCTTATGGAATAAAGAAAATAAAATAAAATACATATAACAATAATAACCAAACTGCACCACTAACTAAATAATAAGTTATAATATTTATTCAATTTACTCCTAGAACTTAAAATCATAAATATGTAAAGTTATGGTTTAGTGACGAGAGTGTTTATCTTAGAGTAATGTACGACTGAAGTGTTGGGTATCGGCACTGGTATGTCAGACATGTTGTTGTTAAGGGTAAGCAGAGGTGGGATGCCAATGGACTGCACCCCGGCCGACTGGGGAATGACCGCTGAGCCACTACGTATAGCCACGGGCGTCTTGCCGACAGCCACGTCCCTCTTAAACAAACTCTTGTAGAATTCATCAAAAGGCGTGTCTTCGTCATCTGTGTCTAAATCCATTATATCTATACTTCTTTTTAAAGTTTTCGGTGGTTCTGGAGCTGAAATAAAAAATATTATTTTTTACGATTTCCAAATAGCGAGGGACTTGGGAAGGGAATTCAAGCAAGATACTTTCGATACTTTATCGGTTGTAATGTTATTGTACTGTACGCGTCAGTGCAATTCGCCGAAGTAGCACAAAACTGCATTATTAGATGTCACATAAGTCCACATCGGTAACTTTAGCATTAATGAACACTTATTAGAGTTCACTCGAACTGCAAAAGCTGAAAATTACGCTTTCGTCTGTTTATTGACTATATAGTCTAGTCAACAAGTGCTTTTTTGATCAACTTTTTTCAGCAGTCTCCGAAAATTATGATTGAGGTGTCATTCGATTCGAAATGGCATCCAGATGTTTTTTGAAAAAAATTAAGTTCCGCTTGCAAAAATTGCAAAAGTTATTAACAATTAACTAAAAAATTAAAATGGGTTTAGTTTCAGCTGTTTAATTTGTGCCCAAATCAGAGTTATATCAGCTGAGACAGCGCCTCTAACGCTTTTATTCAGCAGGCTTGTACAGCTTAGGAATCTAATGTGGACAGTGATTCAGCTATATAGCGTTTCTGTGTTACTTGGGCGGTTCTCAACAGGCATTATTCTCTTGCCATTATCCCTTATCATTTGGGGGCGGAGCAGCATGTCTTCTTCTTCTTTGTCCATCCATCGTTTCTTTGGTCTTCCTCTACTCTTAAACTCATCCACATTCATACTTTCAAAGGTTTTACTACATTATTGCAACCATTGATATGATCGCAGCGATTTTTTTTTGCCATTTGTAAGCTGAATTATTTAAGAACTAAACCAGTCATAAAATCTTACAGCATTTTCCTGATTGTATGTCATGTAATCACTCATGTACTGCCATTAGTAACAAACGGACTGACCGACGATGCCACGAGGTCAAACTTTTTTTTATTTTTTTTAATTCTTTATTTATTAGAGAGGGTTTGTTCACATAGCGAACATGGACAGGTCAAACGTTACATCACTCCATTGGTCCCCGGAGGGGTAGGCAGACGTTTGTGTATATATAGTTCCATCAGATATTAGCATATTTAGCGCAAAATCCGATAATATTCAGATCGTGCTGTTGTTATCTTCGCAGGCGCACACAGCAAAACAAAACGTGGTTAATTAACTAAATAGCATATTTACCTGCTATTGCCGAAGGCATATTAGTTAAATGATTCAGACTGCTCCAAGGTAGCTGGTTAGAAGGGTTCTCTGAGTTGACAGGCATCGGTGCGACGCCCACCATACTCTGGGCAGTCACATTGGTAAGGAGAGGAGCCGGAATCTTACTCAAATCCAGACCTTGGGAGCCATTGGAGTTGAAGAACGTTACAGCCTCTTGGTTGCCACTACGGACACAAGAACAATATATTATTATAATTTGCGAGTTAAAGGTTAATATGCATTGCTTCGTGAAGGAGCCATGTGTTCTATGTCCTACCCCAAACCTAAGAGTGATTCTCAAATTTAACCAAAAATAAATAGAACAGCCAGGCGACCATTGGTATACAAAGCACTGGTGAGCAGAATTCGCGTTTTACTTCTTAATTATTACAAATATAATTTTATGATGAGGATTCTTTCCCGCCCGTTGTCCACAACTAATTTGCACCCTTGGATTTGTATGAGGCAATCGATAGAGCTGTCTACATACTACGCTACATACTCATCGAACAAAGTCAGCCATTCGAGAATATGATGATGATGATTTTATATTTTACATATCATCATGATCAGATGTCATTGATAATGCAGACTGATGCCCTTCTTTTTTCCAACTATGTACATCGGGATCGGCCTCCAATCTAACTGAATGCAGCTGAGTCAATATTTTACATTATTCAACTGCTTAATATCTGCCACAGCCGAGTTATTGAGTAACACGATACTTTGTTTATTATACCTAAACGGTTCTCCGCCTACGTAAAAACGATCATCGTTTTAACTTAACATTGAACACTCAGTTGACTTGTCACCTTAGTTGTATTTGTGTGGCTTCTACTATTGCGGATGTAGCTTGCCTGTTGTTCTATTTCTGTATTATGTCAACTTTATGACCTGTGATCGATACAAGGTTATATACGTTGCCAAGCGTCGGAAACACCTAACAACGACAAAGCCCAAGCGAGTCTAACGCCCCAAAGTGACTCCCTTTCTATTTCGAGAGATAGGGACTTTGACCGACCCCGACCTCGGTATGGTACCTATCTAATATAGTTAACTTATTAGATAATTAATAATAATTATTATAATTTTCTTTGAAACTTATAATCATGCCAGGATCAAATTTAGCTAAAGAAATACTTACGAGGTGTAATTCATGTTGGCTGTTTCATTATCCGTTTTGTTGGTGAGGATGCCCACTTGATACACCATGGCGTGTATTACGTACCTGCAACATTTACCACCATCTAAGACATAGATACATAGGTACATTATAATGCCTTGGTTGACGGCTGTGTGATGGGTTAATTTACATCCTGTATAAGTCTTGTTACTTTTAATAGTTAGTCTTCAAATTTTAAGTGGTGTTTCGATCAGTGCGCCTAGCATATAAACGCATGGATTAAACGTATTAACGTACGCAGATTGTATTTACTAAGACTTTATTAGGCATCATCATTCATAGCCCGAATTTACCCACTGTTGGTTATAGGCTTCTTTTTTTGCGCCAATCTCCATGCTCCTGTGCCAGCCTAATCCATCCGAAGGCAGCTAAGTCTTCTGCCCATATCGCCGCTGGACGACCCAAATGTCTTTTCCCCGTGTTTGGGTGCCATTCAGTGACAGGCCTGCCCAACTTCATTTGAGTTGATTCATTATTTTATTACGCTCGTAATTTAGGAAGTAAAAGCAGTCTTGAAACATCGTTACTTATATTAACACTAACACAGTCAGTAACCACATACGACTTACGAGGCTACGAGGTCAAAAATCACATCTCGCCTGCTTCTCTACTTCCTGGAAGGATGGGCACATCATGTAGGTATATTGTAGACTAGACCCCAACAAAATCAGTGCTGTGCCCATGTTTGACAAAAGCAGGATTACAATTTTTTTTTTTGGTTGTATTCTCCTTCTAATTAGATAGTGCCTGTATGAGGAGAGTCCGCTCGAAAGTGATAACACGTCTTGGTATGGGAGATATTTTTATGATACTTACTTACTTAGTGTCATTAGAACGGCAACAAAACCATGAAGCATTATTATAGCTCTGTCTTTCAGCTTTCTTTTAACCACGATCCAAAAAAAGTTTTGTTTGTACTCTAACGGGCCTGGGGCTGCAGTCTCGACACTAATAACGTCGCTACGAATGTCGCTAAGTCTAAAAATCGTAAACTTTCTTTAATAGATTTTCAGCTTTATTTCAACAGCATAAGATTGAAAATCTATTAAAGAAAGTTTACGATTTTACGACTTAGAGACATTCGTAGCGTCGTTATTAGTGTAGAAACTGCAGCCCCTGCACATTAACTTAATCCTGGCCGATTAATTAAAAAAAATATTAAATGGAACCGATATTATTAAAAGAAAAAAAAGAAAAGTAAAATTCTAAGTAGGTAATGACATCTTTAAAATTATTTTGGGCCATAAATGCATTTTTTTTTCTATAGATAATAACAATTAACTATCTAAAGATGATTATTATTCTGTCTTTCAGTATTGTTTTATTAGTAAGTAGGCAGTTTACAACGACCCAAAAAAAGGTTTAACTGTCCTATAACCTGCACATTGCCAAATCCTGGCCGCGATTTGTAAAAAAAAAATTGAATGGAAGCCATACACGAAAAGAAAAAAGAGAAAAGTAAAACAGTAATGGCATCTTTAAAATTATTTTGCGCCTTATTTTAGTATCTAAACATTATTACAACCCTCAGTATTTTTTTAGGTAAATAGGCAGTTTACCACGATCCAAAAAAAGGTTTAACTGTCCTCTAATCTGCGCATTGTCCAATCCTGGCTGATTTTGTAAAAAAATATTAAGTAAAAGCCATAGGTACGCCGCTAAAACAAAAAAAAAAAAACTAAAACACTAATGGCATCTTTAAAATATTTTGCACCGAAAACAAAAATGTAGTACCTAATTACCTATTTATATAGGTCACACTACAAAAATTACCTACGAGGTTGATTACAGATAAATGCAAGACTAGAAAATATTGTGTATCCAATGTGTATCCAGTAGACTCTTCTGAAATAAAACTTACACCGTTTAAGTCTCAGTTTAAGTATAGAAATATAGGTATGTAATTCTTAATTCTTTTGATCGAAAGACTGATATCGTTTGTAATATGCAACTTACAGTCGTAATTCGCAGTCGCACAATACATAGTAAAACAGATTCTTCATCATGACTGTGGGAAATGAGGTCAAATTATGTCCTATTTATCTATAAGAAACTATACAGCCTTTGTAAAGAACATGTTAATTATAGTTTCGCTTTGATTAAATAAAGAACTGTCCAATATAATTGTGAAAAGCTTTCATTTTCTTGTACTCACATATCTTTATTCGGATCCGTAGAATTCACCGGCAGTTCTGTATCGTTGACAGCGTCTACAGCCATGGCCATGGCACAGGAGAACCATGGCGACATCAACAGTATTAGCATCTGGAGGAGAAATTATCATATATCAATGACAAAGAGAATAACGGAAAATGGACTCTTCGTGGCGGCTCTAGCCAAAAGATGATTAAAATGTAGACTTGCATACTATCCTCGCGTTATAATGGATACTTGTAGATCAAAAAAGGTAGCATGTACCGAATGCTACCTTTTTTGGTCCTATTTTATATCGATCCTCCTCGGTGAAAAATGTGAATAAGCGAATATGTGAATAAAGCTGGTAAAATACATAATAAATCGTACATAATAACATACTAACCAGTTTTTCCATTTTCTTCTTATAGGAGCGCAGTTACAGTGGGAAATTTCTAGCGATCCTTACATATATAGTCTCTAGTAATTAGCTCCTGTATGAGATATCAGACGCCCTTTGCGCTAATTAGGACCGCCATTAACAAGCTGATGATATTCTCAATAGACAGAACTTACTTATTTATAACAGACTAGTTGTAGCCCACGACTACGTTTGCGTGGGAATTTTGATGTGATTGTAGTAGACAAAAAGATCCTATAAGCTTGGTGCTATATAAAAATAAATCTCGTACCTATTACTAGCGAATAATCCCAGTGAACAAGAAAACATGTTGCTCTTTTTCTTGTTCTGCCGTAATAACGAGCATATCTCTGATTTCAAACTAAACGATTGAGATACGATGACGTTCATCTATCAACTGTAGAGTAGGTATCTACGATATTGGTGTGTTATCGAGACACAGTTTCAGGCTATCAACCGAATCAGTGTGATGCTGGGCCGTGGCGGAGCGCGCCGACCTACACCAGGCGTCCTGCCTTCCTCCTCTGTGCATCTATCAAACCTCGACCAATGAGTCATAGTTAATTACCAATCGTTCGTGGCTCTCTAAGAGGAAACTTGACACCATGGGACTGAACAAAATTATGGTTACCTCCGGGATCATCACGCTGGTAAGTGATTTGTCTTACTTATGGTGCTTGTGCGTACGTGTACTCAATAGTAAATGGGTTAGTAGCATGTGCATGCTGGCGATATTTGTATTTAATATGTCGACTTTATGTTATTGGCTGTGCGATTAAATACATGGTAGAAGCAGGGGGAAAACGGTGCAAGAGTGTAGATTGACCTAGTTAAAACAAAAATTATTGCTTCAATAATGGATCACGTAGACTAAGTTTGGTAAGACTCAATTTACTACTGGAAGCTTGCAATCTAGCATCTTCATCATCATCAGCTGGAACACGTCCACTGCTGAACAAAGGCCTCTCCCTAAATGAGGGTTGCACTAATCCCCACGCTTGGCAGGGGCTTGGGGATCATCGAGGTCATCGAAAGTTTAAAGGACACTAGCATCTTCAATTTACTTTAATTCAAAAAAGATGCAGCGGGATTTTTATGATTTGGATAGGTAGGACACATTTCTTCGTTTATTTATTTTGTGCTCTTAATGAATTTCTATCAAGCATCTACGCAGCCAAATAGTAACACCAAACCACTGACATGTGGTTGGAATATGATGGATTCCTATCATTCGAAGGTTTTACAAGTTAATTAAAAACCGTTGAATTTTGATTGATTAATGTTCCAGGTCGGTTGAATCAGGGTATGAAACTTATCTGTTCATTACCTACCATTAACGACCCAATTTCATTTCATTTCAAAATCGGTACCTACTGATCTTCTCTTTTTTATATAGGTAATACGATAGATTACCTGCTTTCAGATTCATTCGAAGCCGTTGTTTGTATTTTGATTCTACAGCTTTTTTATACTCGTAAGAATGTTTAGGCTATTAGAAATCTAGAGTAGATGAACCCATTGTATTAGTATCAAACAAACAAAATCCATTTTAGGAAGCAAGACAGGTAAAGAATATAAAAAATGGGTACTTTTGAAAACTTTATCTTTATGCAATTAGGTAATTAATACTAATAATAGGTAATTATAACGATATATCGCTCCTTGTAAAATACTGGTATTCAGCTGCGTGCTGACCCTTACATAGTTGGGAAAAAGCTAGGCAGATGAAGATGTATGTGATGATGTATACTAATAAATGAATAATAACAGTTTTTCTTATCATAAACATAACCAATTTACTACCGGTGAAGGTGATAGGGTCGTTGAGTCACGTGTTGTTCTTGCATACTCTAACAGTACAAGAAAAGTCCCATACCTTTCCAATGACTAAAAGGAAATGGCACGCATGGCAATAATGTAATAGATCAGATAGTGTTTCGTAAGATGATAGTAAGAATATCGGCTTATCAGTTGAGAGTTTCTGTCAATGATAGCGCTTTGGACAAGAGACGCCATTCCAATGCCGTGAGAAACATGAAAACCGAAAAAGATAGTGAACTTTCATAATATTAAGATTGCATACCACTCTGTATTTAAAACGATTTTTTTGACGCCCTGTAATTCTTCTCTTTTTGCTACTTGTATATATTTTATCATAATTTTAGTTCTGTAAATTGTAGTCTGTAAATATTGTAAATAAACGAAGTATTTTTCAAAATTAAATTGGGCGTGCGTCTGTGACCATTTAGGAAAATTGATCATAACAGGAAAATAATATAAATTGCGTTAAAATTCTTTAAGCAGTTACAGACGCAGTCACTATTATGTTTTTTAACGCAATACATATTATGATCTGCTAAAGTGGCCGTTTTAGAGCCCCATGTCATTAATCACCTGTATTGAAAAAGTATTAATAAAACATTGAGATCCGTCCCGGTGTTTTTACCAATGAAAAACTGCACTTAGCATTTTTTATTATAAAAGTTTTGTTTCAGTCAACCAAGGTCCTGAAAATTATGAACACGTTAACAAAAATAGGTACAGCAAAATCGTTTAAGACATTAGATGATACTCCGTCTTACAACAGTGACACAATACACATAAACAATATGTCACCGTCTTACAACAGTGACACAATACACATAAACAATATGTCTCCGTCTTACAACAGTGGCACAATACACATAAACAATAATATGTCTCCGTCTTACAACAGTGACACAATACACATAAACAATATGTCCTGTAATAATTAATTTATTCATAATCATCATTACAGTCCGAAATCACCCACTCTTAGGTATGGGCCTCCCCTTTTCTTCTGCCATTCTTCTTCACTTAATTATACATAGATTATATCAACCTAGTCTGACTGGAAGTCATTTCAACCTCCACACGGAGGTAGGATATGAATGTCTGCGTTGGAACTTGATCACTTAAATTAAGTAAGTTATCAAGTTAAGTATGTACTTTATTTTTATGCTACAGACCTCAGTGTTTATTTTATTTGCGAGTATTATATTTATCTATTTTTTTATTTTATTTTTTGTGTGTGTATGTATTTTGTGTCCGTAGGTGTGACCGTGACATCACAGTGGGCCCTATCAGAATACCAGCGCTGCGGTATTTGTTTTCATTTATCGCAGCATCATGCTGAGATAGGAGCCTTTTTGGCCTCGCACAGGATTTTCTTAGTTAGCTTTATATTCTTTTTTGTTATTATTATTATTTTTTGTAGTTCGTAAATAATAATTAGTGTAAATAAATATTTTTTCTTTCTTTCTTTCTTTAAATGAACTGCAGTCTTCATGTACAGTCACATACTAACTTGTACATATTGCAAAAGCGATTTCTTCTGTTCTTCGTGGATTATCGATTGCAACGTTGAGATAAGATCTAGTTCATAATAATTTAGGGGGTCCAAAATGCTATGCTCGTGGTAACATTAAATATCAATCAATGGGTAACATAATAAATATCACGCCGATAATCCCCGAAGGGTTAGGCAGAAATATAATATACCCATTATGTATCAGTCCCATGCCGTAGGGGCCGAGCCTATTGTCATCAACCGGGCCCAAAATCAGACTCCGTGGCTGCTACTGAGAAATTCTGTTGGAAAAACCCAACAACACTTTGTCCGACCTGAGAATCGAACCCAGGACCTCATCCACAGCAATCACGCTTACGACAACTAGACCAAGGAGGCAATTTTCAGGGTTTTCTCCATTGATATCCATACTAATATTATAAATGCAAAAGTAACTCTGTCTGTCTGTTACTCAATCACGCCTAAACTACTGAACCAATTTGCATGAAAGATAAGGAGATATTTTGATACCCGAGAAAGGACATAGGCTACTTTTTAATATTAATTAAAAAAAAACTTTATTCAAGGGGTTGAAAGGGGGGTACGAAAATATTACTTTTGGTTGCGATAACCAGCATCGGTAGCGATAACCGACATCCGCGCGGTTGAAACCGCGGGCATCAGCTAGTATATTATATATCAATGGTTTTCTCTTATTGAATTGTTTGAAATTCAATAATATGTCCAAACCCTGAAAACCACATTTAATAAAAAGTTGCAACGGTTGCCTATACCACAGAACAGAAAGAACAGTACTTCTTCTTCTTCTGTTCTTTCTGTTCTGTGGTGTATATACTGTATACATGCAAGTTGTAAGGTGTAGATACATATTAGTGCTCGTGACTGTACGCAATTTCCTGTATGAAATGACATCCGTCATCTGCCAAGTCTTTCTCATCTACGTTGAATTGTGAAATGAATTGGATTCAATTGGAAATAGTCATTCAATGGGATAAAATGAACACAAGGGATTGCATATTATTTACGCTTTTAGTGACGATAATTCTGTAAATACGGTCACGAATCGTATTATAATTAAAAATACAGCTCGACACTGATAGGCAAATTAGAAAAAATACGTAAGAATATTTGAATTTTGCCGGTTAGTTTGAGGCTGAAAGAACGAAATATCAGTTTTCTAAATGAAGTAGACAGATTGTGATCTGAAACTAAGAATTCATGTTTTAAAGGATATTACGTTTATCTTGCATTCATAACTCTTTTGTTCTGCACTCAAATTATCATCATAATCGTAATTAGTTATTTGTACCTATATCGTAATGATACCAATGAACTGAATATGTGTTCTATAGATATTCCGTAAAATATTCAAAATTACTAATTATGTGGACGAGGTAAAAGGAGTATGTAGGGATCGTAGCAGGTGGCGTTCTGTGGTTTCTGCCTACCCCCATGGGAAAAGGGCGTGAGTTTATGTGTGAACTATATTTATGTGAAAGAATAGGTAGGAGATAACTTCGTCTGGTCTACGGGATCCTATTATAATTATTGATTACTAGCTGACCCGTGCCCACTTCATTGGGCATAATTAGTCGAAAGTGTGGTATTTACGTTTCGAAAAATTCAATTTCGGGGACGTCCGCTGCGTAAGGAGCCGACCACGTGACTGAGCCGCGCGGGTACTACTACCTCTCAGATGTAAAAGGCCACGCCCCCTTCTCCCGAAGCGAGCACGAACGCGAACCGAATTAAACCCGAAACCATCGCGCGCCGTCCGCTGCTTTGGTTTTTTCTCCGATTCACTTTGCAAAACGGACTACCACGTAAAAGCCTTTTATTTTTCCACTCAGCAATAATGTGGCTTTCTATTGGTGAAAGAATTTTTAAAATCGGTTCAGTAGATCCCGAGATTACCCCTTACAATTTAACAAACACACAAACTTTACTTCTTTATAATATTATATTATTATTATATTATTATAGTATAGATATTAGTATAGATTTACTGCTCGGCGTAGTTCCTAGTAGTACAACAAGTTACCTCCGTGCCGGAGAGCACGTTAAGTCGTCGGTTCTAGTGGTCATATGTAGATCTTTGACTGTTCGTATCATGTCTTTCGGGCTACACTGAGTATAATACGTAACTGGGTTGTGGAGATTAGATAAGGTGTCGATCAATGTAAAACACTGGTATTCAACTGCATCCGGTTAACTGGAAGCCGACCTATCACTGGGAAAAAAAGGCAAGATAGATACTCTGATAAAGTATGGAGAATAAAAACAACGGGAAATACCCCTCTCTTAGCTGTTGTGCACTATTGCCATCGGATTTATGTGATCCTCAACTGGTTGATGGTCATCCTTGTGAGACACCTTCTGTACTTTCAAACTTTTTACGCAGTCAGTTGTCATGCGTTCCATAAAGTGAGCCAATTTATCTCGTGTAACTTATTCTACCGGTCCGTGGGCTTCGGGTGCCTATGTCTTTTACGAATCTCCTAATTTTATTTCTTCAATGTTTTCCCTGAAAGTTTCCCTTTACTGGCCCTTTATCAGTTAACTTTACAACAACCTACCTTTTTACTAACAAGTAATGGGATCTAGTCGAAGTCCCACCATTTATTTTAGCGAGATAATTAAAAGGCACTTTTGACATAATGTGCTGAATTATTATTTGTCTTAAAATGTTACTTATTGGAGGCCAACTATCCAAAACAAAACATCGACCGCCTATTCATTGTTAATTTCTTTCTTTCCTTTTTCTTAAAAATAAATCGTGCGTGCGTTTAAAAACATTTACATTACTCACATACACAAACAAACAGAAAAAAAGAAGTCCTGAATCCATATAATAGATTATTTGTGTCGCCTATAATGAATTTTAATGATTTCATCTATGACTAAGACAGGTTGCCAGCATTTGCGTATTTACATTCTTAATACACACTTAAGTAGGTATTCCTAGTATTTTATGTGACATTCATTATGTTTATATACTTAGGTGTTACATGTGCAATTAGAACACATTGTTATTTAGTTAGTACGTATCGTTTGTTTACTTAGATTTTTTTCATGGTCTGTGTTATAAACTGAGTAACAAAGTTCCGGGAATTTCATTCTTTTACTAGATGAGAGGGTCATTAGCATTTACATATTTTTCCTTCTTCTTAATTTGAAAGCCAGACACAACACCAGCACAAAACACATGACAAGTCAATGTGACGTGTATAAGTTTGTAGTAATATTTTAAAATACATTGTCCTAATCAGTCTACTATCAATAATACGTGGTATCAGTTTAGTCATAAAATAATTGGTTCGATGTCTTAAACATCCTCATTCCACGACGCTAAGTAGGTACAATACTTATTAATAATAATATCATTAGATATAAAATATTTTGATAGATGTTATCTTATCGACTTGCTTTCGTCATAATGTGGCACGGAAATTCTCTATTATATATTTATATCTATGGCAAATACGCACACATATCGCTTTACGAAATTCCGTACATACCAAACGGGCGATAAGTATTGGGTTCTGCACAATCTCATACAGTGAAACACACGAGTGAACTACTTTCCTCCTTCGCGCTAGTTTTATTGCCCAGCAGATAAAAATATTAAAAACTAGCTGATGCCCGCGGCTTCACCCGCGTGGATGTCGTTCAAATTATATACTAAAACCTTCCTCTTGAATCACTCTATCTATTAAAAAAAACCGCATCAAAATCCGTTGCGTAGTTTTAAAGATTTAAGCATACAAACAAACAAACAGACAAAAATAGCGACTTTGAATTATACTATGTAAGGATTAATGCAATTGGCATATTTACATAATTATTGTAATATCCTATGGTTATATCGTAGGTATATTACCCACATATTACCCAAGCAAATTCAGGTTAATATCTTCCAGACGGAGGTAGAGTCAATTCAGTATATAATATTTATTTATTAGGTTTAATATTCAGTAAAAGAGAAACTAGAGAGAAATTGAAAAAGCCTCTGTGCTGGTATGTGATTGTGCAATAGGTACTTTATAAATAGTATCAATTAATATTCTGTCAATAGATAGTGTGTAAGAGCAGCGGTGTAATTTGCCTTTTGTGTCTGACCGTACCTAAAGACAGTAGCTTGACCAACTGTTTGCGAATGATATTTTGTTAAAAGTGTTTATTCTAGGTACGTAAAATGCAAAATCAATAGTTCCCATGTTTGATAAAACAACATCACCATCATTCCCCTGCTCCTATCCCATTTCATTTGGACTCGGCGCAGCATGTGCATTTTCATAATCCTCTGTCACTCGTCAAAAATGTTTGTACAATATTCTTATTACTTTGTGTAATTTATTTCATCACCACTGCTCTCAAAACGGTGAAAGAAAACATTGTGAAGAAACCGGCATGTCCTAGAACCAAAAATTCGAAGACATGTACCAACCTGCACTGGATTACAGTCCGCAGGATTACAGTCCGCATGGTGGATTGCAAAGGCTTGTGTCTCGGCAGTGAGAACATTATAGGCTGATTATGCTTCGTCTTCTTTATCTATCGATAGACTAAAATTGTGTTTGACCAGTATGTAGCCACACTAGCCACCCAGCTCTAACATCTGCTTCGAGAAAATCTTGTAAGGTGCAAGTGGTTGTGCACTGAACAGGCTTTGGGATGCTTTCCCAGTTAATCCTCATTCCTTCCTTGTATTCCTAATTTAAATCTGCCGCCACACGCGACATTCAAACGTTGCGTATCCAAACATCATATCGTCGGACCGCTCGCGCCCTCTGACGGAAGAAAACAAAAACTTCAGTTCGAACTCAAATAACGAGCGGCTGGCCAGCCCATCTTCTCCGCGAAGACTATACTCAAAAATACCGTGAAAATACGACTGCTCGTCAACAGTGTGGTGATCTCCAGGCTCCCAGTATCCCGTGAGTACATTACCTTCCTCTTTTGTTTCTCTTAGCCTGGTTCTGAATAGAAGCCTTCAAAACCGCGTGATTGGCTGTACGCGAAACTCAAATCATATTTGTGGTCCATTTCGAGCGCGATTACCTGTAGATTACAGTTTTTTCAGGCATTCTCTGGTTCAATTTCAATAGAAAACTCAGATTTCCTAGAATTTCGCAAAATAAAAGTATTATCCTACAAAATTGTGTTGTCATACTCGCAGGGTAAACCTATGCAGATTCAGAGGTCATCTTAATTTAGTCGGGTTATATCACAATAATTCGTAGTTATTTTACGAAATTCATTGCGCAATCTTATTAACTTTATCTATTCACGGTATTTATACACTAACAAACGTTACTAGATAACTATTTCACCTATATGTATTGATTTACACCTAATAAATCTCAACTTAGGTTCGTATTTTCATACTCATAGTCTACCTACGTAAAACAAAATGGAAGACGGTAAACTTAAACTATTTCAGTCTCAACGCGAATATGTCTATCGTGATATCCAAATCCTTTATGACTTATCAAAATCTATGATTCAAGATCGTTCAAAGGTATCGTCGTTCAAGGCGAGATATACGCGGATACATTCAATTCGCGAAGAATTTGTTGCGTTGTGTAGTAAAATACAGGCGTTGGAGTTAGCCATAAAACCTGATGCAAAAGTGTGTCAAAAGTCTTTGAGTTCGTTTGATGATTTGTACTATGCCGTAATCGGTGCAGCGGCTGACTTACAGGTCGCTGATAAGAGCGAAAACGTCGACGGGACGTCGCAGGCGGCGCCGGCGGCTCCGCCCACGGGGCCGGCGGCTCTCGACTCCATGCAAACAGGACGTAACGTTAGGCTACCTACTCTTGAGTTACCTAAATTCGATAGTAAAATAGAAAACTGGCAAACATTTTATGATATTTACAAAACTTTAATTCACGATAACAATTCGATTTCGCAAATAGAAAAATTTCATTACTTAGCGTCTTGTTTACAAGGCCCGGCTTTGTCTATTGTCAAAGGGGTTCCGATGACCGCTGATAATTACGAAGTAGTTTTTAATAGTTTGATCGAGCGTTATCAAAACAAGCGTATTATAGCTTTAACATATTTAGATAAATTCTTTAACCAGCCAGTGTTGAAATCGGGTAACTTCCAAGATTTACAAACTTTATCAAACGTAATTTATGAGGCATACCATGCACTCCAAGCTTTAAAAATTGAAAATTTAGGTGATTTTATCTTATTTTGTTTAACTTCACGTGCGCTGGACTCGGACACGCGTAATCGTTTCGAATCTCAGAAAAACATTTCACAAATACCTACTTTTTGTGAATTGTTAAAGTTTCTTCAAGATTATGTTAAAATCTTAGAAACTAGTCATTTATCTTCTAAATCTAATAACAATCCTAACCCTCGTAACCTCGAAGGGAAAAAACCTTCGCCTGCGACCAGTAGGCAAAATAGCAGCGGTTCAAAACGCTCATCTTATCTCGCAAAATCTAATCCTCCTGCCAATGTGGCTTGTGCTCATTGCAGTGAGCCGCACTTGATTTATCGGTGCCCTACCTTTCAAACCTTAGATTCTCGTGCTAGACTCGCGTTAGTACAAGGTAAAAACAATATGTGTACAAATTGTTTGCGTACAAATCACGTCATAGAAAAATGCGTATCTAAAATGTCTTGTACGGTGTGTGGATTACGTCATCATACCTTATTGCATATTGACCCAGCGCCATCTAGCGCCGGCGCTACCACTGCAGCGAACGTTACAGCACATTCTCACGCTGCCGTTCCCAACCGTGACATGGTTTTACTAGGGACGTGTCAGGCGCGCGTGTTCAACACCGCCGCCGGCACTCAATATACCGTGCGTGCACTCGTAGACAGTGGGGCGCAGGATTGTTTTATCACCGCTGCGTGCGCGCGAATACTCGGGTTAAAACTCCGCCGCTGTAATCTTAATATAGCCGGACTAGGACAAAACTCAGTCACACAAGTAAAAGGGGTGACGGAATGCACTATACGACCTGTACATGGTGATGCTCCACAATTTAATATCAAGCCAGTCGTGTTAGATAGCATCACTGCTCTAATCCCTAGCGTGAAGGTACCATCAGTCGTTAGAGAACGTTGCAACCATCTAGTGTTAGCCGATCGCGACTACGATGTTCCCGCCAAAATCGACTTATTAATTGGGGCGGAACTATTCCATGAAATCTATGACGGTCAACGCATCAATCTGGGGCCCGGTTTACCTACCGCTCTGCATAGCGTTTTCGGGTGGATTCTGTCAGGGGCAGTAAACTTTAATTCTGCACCTTTGAACACTGCGTGCTCTTTAGTGGCCACCACATTTAAATTAGACGAACAAATTCAAAAGTTCTGGGAAGTGGAGGAACCACCGCGCGCTTTTATCACCGTACCCGAGAATGATACCTGTGAACGCATGTACACTGATTTAACCTATCGCGAACCTAACGGACGATATGTCGTACCAATCCTCTTAAAGGATGGCGATCGTTCTCTGGGTGAATCCTACAATAGTACCTTGTCGCGTTTTACTTATCTAGAAAAGAGACTTAATCGTCAGACTGAACTTAAATCCGATTATGTTAATTTTATGCGCGAGTACGAGAATTTAAATCATATGTATCCGGTACCTAACCCAACGGTACCTACTCTCAATCGTTATCTTATCCCTCACAGTTGCGTCGTTCGCCCAGAGAGCACGACGACTAAATTGAGAGTAGTCTTCGATGCTAGTTCTAAAACTACTAACGGTCTATCTTTAAACAATATTGTATTCACTGGCCCTAAGCTTCAAGTGGATATTGTAGATATCATAACCGGTTTCAGATTACACACAGTAGTTTTAACTTGTGACATCTCAAAGATGTATAGAGGAATCTTAATTAGACCGGAGGATCGGAACTTTCAACACATACTATGGCGAGAATCTCCTAGTGATCCAGTAAAAGAGTACGAACTTGCGACTGTCACCTACGGAGTTAGTAGCTCACCTTATCTGGCCATCCGTACCCTCCATCAATTAGCAGCCGACCATGGCGCCGCGTACCCACGCGCAGCTGAAGCTCTCCTTCACGAGACATATGTCGATGATATAACGACCGGCGCGCCCTCTGTACGCGAAGCCATAGAACTAAAAGATCAACTTATCAGTTTATTAGGCTGTGCTCAACTAGAGCTCCGAAAATGGAGTAGCAATTCACAATCCTTTATTAAAACTTTGCCTGCAGATCATTGTCAAGTACCTAAACCTTTCTCTGAAGAAAGTGACAAATCAACGTTAAAAATCTTAGGAGTCCAATATGATCCTGTGAGTGACAACTTTAGTTACTCACAGTCCCCAATCGAGGACAAAGAATGTACTAAGCGTTCCATCTTATCTAGCATCGCACGTATTTTCGATCCTCTTGGGTGGCTCACACCTTTTATCTTAAAAGCCAAATTGCTCCTTCAAGACTTGTGGCGTCTTAATCTTTCATGGGACGAACCTGTGCCCAGAGACATAGCTATAGAATGGCAAAGCTTTATAGCGGATCTTCATAACTTAAAACTGATAGAAATCCCTCGTAGGATTATACCTTCTCAGTCTAAGGAATTTCAACTCATCGGATTTTGTGATGGATCCACTAAAGCATATGGATGTTGTGTTTACCTTCGTGTCGTTACCTCTCACGACGTACAAGTTTATCTTTTGATTGCTAAGTCCAAAGTAGCACCTCTAAAAGTGTTGACTGTCAACCGCTTAGAGCTTTGCAGTGCTGTATTACTGTCCAAAGTAATAAATCGCATTCATTCTTTGCTTAGTTCAAAAATCATCTTAAATAAATCTATCTTGTTCACAGACAGCTCGACTGTGTTGTCGTGGTTGAACACTGAGCCACACAAGCTTAAAACTTTCGTTGCCCACAGAGTAGTCCTAATTAATGACAGTCCTGTGTCAGCTGAGTGGCGACATGTGTCCACCCATGACAACCCAGCCGACATCTGTAGTCGTGGCTTATCATGCCTATCTTTATCTTCATCTCAATTCTGGTGGTCTGGTCCTCAGTGGCTGTCCAACGAAACTTGCAACTGGCCTGCTTCAGCAGTTGAAATGTCCGTTATCTTACCAGAACTTAAGCCTCCATCACGCGCGTGTCATACTGGTGTGACACGTGAAGCTGAATTGCTTACTTCCATCATGGAACGCCACTCCTCTCTTTCTCAAGTGGAAAGAGTGGTTGCATGGATCTACCGTTTCATCCACAACGCAAAAGCTAAACGTTCTCAGCGTAACTTATTACCTTATCTGACAGCCACTGAATTAAACCAATCTTTAGATCATTTAACAAAATATGTTCAACATCAAAGTTTTAATGATGTCATATCTTTAATAACATCCAATAAACCTTTACCCAAACACTTATCTAAACTCTCTCCTTTTCTTGACACTCGCGGAATCTTGCGAGTGGGGGGACGCCTTAAACACGCGTCCTTACCAAGTCAAGTCAAACATCCATACCTCTTACCTAAGATTTCACGATTGAGTACTCTTCTTATTGACCGCTATCATAAAACTTATCTTCACTGTGGGCCTCGCCTACTCCAATCTTTAATTATGCGTCGATTTTGGATACTCGGCGTTAGAAATCTTATCAGATCACGGTTATCTAAATGCGTGACCTGTTTTAAAGTCAAACCTATTCCACTTCAACCTTTACAAGGTGATCTTCCACCTTCTCGACTACACCCGGGTCATTGTTTTCAAACAATAGGCATCGACTTCGGAGGTCCTTTTATGATAAAAGAAAGTAGACGTCGTAGCGCTAAAACTTACAAAGCTTATCTTTGCCTCATAGTCTGCCACGCGACCAAGGCCGTTCATCTCGAGCTGGTTACTGAGCTCACATCTGAAGCATTCATAGCGGCCTTAGATCGTTTTGTATCGCGGAGAGGACTTTGTCACTCCATAGTCACAGATGGTGGCACTAACTTCGTAGGTGCCAGGCGTTACTTGTCGGAAGTTAGGGAAATGCTCAACCGCGAAAGCGATAGTATTAACAGTCACCTCGCTTCTCGAGGAATCACTTGGAAACTCAATCCTCCTTCCGGTCCTCACTTCGGAGGCATTTTCGAGAGCGGTATAAAATCAACAAAATACCATCTCAAACGTATCATAGGATCCCAGATTCTTACCTTTGAAGAATATTACACTATCTTAACGAAGGTGGAAGCCATGTTAAACTCAAGACCCTTAGTGGAACTATCTTCCGATCCCGGCGAGGTTGACGCTCTTACAGCTGGTCACTTCCTCATCGGTCGACCTTTAGTATCTCTTCCTGAACCAAGGTACGCGGAAAACGAGACCTTACGTACTCGTTGGCAGCTATTACAGTGCCTCTCACAAAGCTTTTGGCGCACTTGGCAAAGGGATTATTTGCATACCTTACAACAGCGAATGAAATGGTTCAAACACGGCAACCATCAGCCAAGACTGAACGATCTTGTTACCATTTATGAACCCAACTTACCTGCCAACGAATGGAGGTTGGGCCGCGTTGTACAGCTCCATCCGGGTAAAGATGACATTACTCGTGTTGTGACAGTCAAAACATCTAAAGGCTTACTTGTAAGACCTGCTGTCAAAATTTGTCCTCTTCCAATTGAGCAAAATAATTAACTTATCTGCATTATATTTTCATACTTATAATTTAACGCACATAAAACACTTAACCATTTTTCAAGTATCTAGTATATGTATATCAGACTTATCTATTACATTTAAACTTATTTTGTTCTTATCAGCTTAGCTTTAATCTTAGAATCTTATCAGCATGATGACAAATGAATCTGCATAGGCCGTAAGTCTCGAACTTCATCTATCTTATCTTATGAAATCACCGGTTGATTTCAAATGGGGGGATATGAACAGGCTTTGGGATGCTTTCCCAGTTAATCCTCATTCCTTCCTTGTATTCCTAATTTAAATCTGCCGCCACACGCGACATTCAAACGTTGCGTATCCAAACATCATATCGTCGGACCGCTCGCGCCCTCTGACGGAAGAAAACAAAAACTTCAGTTCGAACTCAAATAACGAGCGGCTGGCCAGCCCATCTTCTCCGCGAAGACTATACTCAAAAATACCGTGAAAATACGACTGCTCGTCAACAGTGTGGTGATCTCCAGGCTCCCAGTATCCCGTGAGTACATTACCTTCCTCTTTTGTTTCTCTTAGCCTGGTTCTGAATAGAAGCCTTCAAAACCGCGTGATTGGCTGTACGCGAAACTCAAATCATGCACTATTGTGGATAGGAGGTGGCGTATATCCTGCAGAGGGGCTCCACTGGCAGTTGGCTTGGGATAGATTGAGGATACCCCATTTGGACAGATTGTAACTATAGCGGCCAACGTAGGCTGGCAATCAGTTTATTTAATCATGCTTATTCTTATTTTGAAACTGCAGCTTCAAGCGGCGGGACAGTTAATCTTCACGTCGCTGGGCATAGCGCAGTATTTCTGCGTGATCGACTTCTTGAGAGGACTTCCCGTGCTCGTATACATTCGAGTTCTTTATTTTCACAGTAAGTATAGCAATTACTTGACTCCTGTTTGAAGCAATTATAAAAAGTTCAGCTTCAGCAGCCACGGAATCTGAAATGTGGGCGGAACTATTAGGATTTGGATGATTATCTTTTTGTTTGGAAGATGCTAAACTATATACGATGATATACAATGGAACTCTTTAATAATAGACGGAGATATAATATTACTTCTGCAATAATTTAATATTGCTTTGAAGGGTCATATAGGGTTAGTGACGCGCCAGTTTAGTTTCATTGTAATTGTGGTAAACCTATCACTATGGCATGTATTGTAAAGAATGTACAATTAAAGCATAGAAAAAAAATTGTATAAGATGAAGAATAAAATTTTCATTTAATAAAAGTTTCCGTATTTTCGATTAGCATCAAAATATGGAAATATACGTAATATTTTAGGTTGTTTGTTTCAGACCCCGCCAGTTGCGGCCCCACGGTGAACATCGGTGAAATCATTGATGGCATCGCCAACCAGGCATTTGTCTTGTTCAGGAATGAGCCGTTCACCGTGTTCAGGACCTTCGTTATCAACTGTACGAGTCTCGGACTGAGTGTGATTTGGTTGATAAGCAGTGTCGTGATCATCAGTAAGTTTAGTTCCCCTATTGATTTATGTATAAATAGGTAGCTAAGTAAGTAAGGTATAGAATACAAAGTGTAATATTGTACCTAGGTAAGAAAAAAAAAACAATCTTGAACCTACCTAATACTTTAGCGATAAAGTAAGAATTTGACAGATTGTAGTAGCTAAAATTGCTGGCGTCTGTAATTGTACATAATATTATATCTGCATGGACAGCACTTTCATCTAGGACTCTTCTAAATGACTAACATAAGCAATGTTTTAATTACCGATTTTTAACGGAAGGCTGCTAATAACTTCAAAGAGAAGCGGACGGCTGGTCGGACTACTCGTACATGTCTGATACTGACAAAACGTTAAATAATGGAAGTTCGTAAGGTTTTAGTTCTCTCGAATCGTCAAGTTACTTACTTAAAATCAGCTGTTTTTTATATCGGGTGTTTGGAGCCAGGGATGTTGCGAATATTCGAATCCGCATCCGCAAATGCGGAGCTTCCGCATAGATTTGAACATCCGCATCCGCATCCGCATCCGCAATAATCAATGCGGATATTCATGCGGATGCGAATGTCATACAAGTTGCGGCAAGAAAAAAATTGGGCGAGGCCGGCCGGCGAATGGCGCGTGCCGTTTCCCTTGTGACAAATGACAATGACCAATGGGAGCAAAGAAATTGGTGCATCTTTTGTTTCTTGTAAAATAATAAATCATTACGTGTTTGTTTGCGCTGTTGATGACTTATCGTATAGATTGATATTTCGAGTGTTGTCGTGAGTTGTGATTGTGATCATTGTGTGTAAATAATTACTTAGGGGAAAGCTTTATATAAGTTACACTAATCCACAGATTATATCGACTAATCTAAGACTACTTTAGTCCTAGCTCAGCTTATTTCAATCGTCAGGTCAATTCCATTATGTCACACCGGTAATACGATTTATTGTAGGTAAAGTTTATTATTATTACTTAGAACAAAATTCTTTATTTTTCAGCGTCTAGTTAATTAACAATGTCACCACCGATACAAAGTACCTAATCTAAAGAATGTTTTAATAATTCTTCATTCATATATCTAGGTACTTCATTTTTATTTTACTTAATTTTTTTTTCTTCATTTATATAATTTCTTAAACATTCGCATCCGCATCCGCATCCGCGGATGTGAGCCTTCAAAACTCCGCATCCGCATCCGCATCCGCGGATGTCAAAAAATCGGCATCCGCAACATCCCTGGTTTGGACTTCCAAAACTTATAATCAGATATGGGTACTTAATTGGTGTGATATCTGATTATATGTTTTGACATAAGGAAATATCCGGTATCTAGGGTTAGTTAGCTGTAATATAAGTGATTCACGTAGGTAAATACCGATGACTAAATGCCTAATCTACTTACCTACACTAAAACAAAGGTTGTGGATAATTTAAAAAGTGAAATGCAAACAAAAATGCAATTAAAGTCAGTTGGAACTTTCTTATCACCGGATATACCTACGGCTTATTTTTTATCGCTTGTATCTGATGCTGTTCAGTGTGATAAAACCGATATCTACGAGTATGAATCGTGGATCTCATTCATACTGTCGTTGCTACATCCACTTGATACAATTTCTATTCTCCGTATTATTTTCTAGTCATCGGACAATGTTTCGAAACCTGAAAAACCTGTCTTTGATATATTTTCAGTTTTTAGGAATCCACGTAACTCTTCTTTGTAGTCGTGTTCTTCATTACTGAAGGACGTGTCCCTGATGAAAGTCCTTCATAGTTCGTACAATATGTCTCCATTTCTCTCGATGTTCGGCTTTCCTTAGATCCACGTAACATCACGCTTATAATCCCCGAAGGGATAGGCAGCGGTGTACCTAGAGTACCCCAACATTTTGCCGATCAGCAATCACAGCACAGTCTAGTGAATAGTTAGTAGTTTTTTTTGTAAATTCCATATTCCTTGCTTCATAGGTTTGAAAATATCTCTCTACTACAGCTGCACTTTGCTTAACTTTTATCAATAAACGTTTAACGACTATGTCGTGGGTCGAGTGGTCGCAAGCGAACGGCTGAACTCGACGTGGGTTCGACTCCCGGATCCGACATTGTATTCCATCAGGAATTTTTCAGTAGCCACCACGAAGTCTGAATCAGGTACAAACAGGTTATCGTTCTAACAGTCAGGCTACTTTTCATAGTTTACACAAACTTAACACAAGATGATTCGATGAGTTTCTGACTTATGATCCCATTGCACATTGCTCTCTTCTCAAGAAAAATGTGAAAAATCTCTACTTTCGCACAGATTCTTCACATTTTCAGGTAGCTATATCTATTAGTCTGGTCAACAAGTGCTTTTTTGAGGAACTTTTTTCAGCAGTCTCCGAAAATTATGATTGAGGTGTCATTCGATTTGGAATGGCATCCAGATGATTTTCGAAAAAAAATTAAGTTCCGCTTGCAAAAATTGCAAAAGTTATTAACAATTAACTAAAAAATAAAAAAATGGGTTTAGTTTTTTGCAAATATCTCAAAATCGAATTAAAATTTTTCAAATTTGAAAAAAGCTCGAAAAGAGGAGAAAATTTCCTAAAGAATGTTCTAACTTCCGGAGTTGTAGGACCAATATTAATAACTTTCCCATCCGGTTGAAAATACGCCCGAAAACGCGTACTCCGGCTTGCGCAAGCAACGCTCCATTCGGACCTTTCATGACTGAATTAATATTATTTTAAACTTATTAAATACTAGCGGACGTCACGCGGTTTCACCCGCGTAGTTCCCGTTCCCGTGGGAATACAGAGATAAAAAGTAGCATATGTCACCCGGGATGAATGTAGCTTTCTAATGGTAAAAGAATTTTTAAAATCGGTTCAGTAGATCCCGAGATTACCCCTTACAATTTAACAAATATACAAACACACAAACTTTACTTCTTTATAATATTAGTATAGAAGTATAGATAGTATAGAAGTATAGATATACCTAGATGAAAATTAAAAATTGAAAAAATTCAGGCGCCTGGAAGATAGATCAATAAACAATAATCAGTGGTCCAAAAGTTTTTATCGCGAATTTTCAATAAGTTATCCATTAGTTAATTAACAGTTTTTTGTAGCACGAACATTAACATTGCAAGTGCGATAAATGTTAAACTATTAATCTGAGATTTTTTTTCCTTTCGTGGAGCTATTTTTCAAAGGTCGTAAAATAGATTTTCGTTGGAAAAATTAAAAAAATGTTAATTTTCATTTTTTTATCAACAATTCACTGAGGTGAAAAATTACAAAGCTTCATTAGACATTCAAAAATTCTTTTTTTTATATAATATTATTATTGAACCGTTTTTTATGATCAGAAGCTACTTAAAAATGATTTTTCATATTTTTTATCTCCTATTGTTTAAACAATGTTTATAAACAAATG
This sequence comes from Diarsia dahlii, assembly GCA_949775195.1. Taxonomy (NCBI): domain Eukaryota; kingdom Metazoa; phylum Arthropoda; class Insecta; order Lepidoptera; family Noctuidae; genus Diarsia; species Diarsia dahlii. Next base: position 15,425,434 of record OX459189.1, read on the forward strand.
CGTTGTTTATGAGACAATTTAATTATTTCTTTAATAACATAATCTTTGATGATAACTATGATTGTTTTAAAAAAAAAAAACGTGTGGCACTCGGAGACTGCCGCGGTAAATCTATTGCATAGCATTTTTTATCAACTTATGCAATAATAGGTATAAATAATTAGGTATTAATAGTGTAATTACACACCAAAATAATTATTCATTCAAAAAATTTGAACAAAAATAACAATATTAAGAGTTTGATCTTCGAATTTCGCGCGATGTACATTATATAAATCAAAACTAACCTTCATAGACTAACTAAGCTAGTAAGAAACTCTATGACAGAAAATTTAAAAGAAAAAGTATTGACAGCCTGACGTAAGAGTCATAACATTGAAAAATATGAAAATTATTTATTTTATTTTAGATATTTTATAAGAAAACGAATCGTTTTAGACCGATTCGCAGAATAGTAATGCAAAAACCTCAGATCAAATAATAGCCAAAAACCAATAAAACTTATGATAGATGCGTACTAATAATAAAATGAATGTTTATAGAGTACGAGTACTCACTCCTCACCCTCCTCACTTATTTTCTTTCACTATTGTTTCGTGACTTTCTTCATTAATAAATGCACTTTGTTTATTCATATTTAAAACACTTTGTACACAAATTATACGAGTAAGAATATTTTAGAAGGAGAAAGCAGAGAGACAAACAATTATTTAATTTGACAACCTCAGTTGACAACCTTGTTATTTTCCGTAACCATAGCAACCTGGTTGAATACTGAATCCTGAATATTTTCGTTAGGAAATCTCTGGATTCGCTCTCCACGCTCAACTCAAGGCCTGCGATAGAATCTATGCAATAGATTAAAAATCGTTTCTTTAAAAAATAAATTTATTTCTTAAAAACGCATTTGTTGATTAACAATTATTTTCTCCCACTTCTAATTAATATTAAGGATTTTGAAGTGAAAACTTCTTTAGCGGCGCTGAGCACTTTTTTGTATGGGTAAAAACTTTCAAACTCGCGTCAGGGTCACGTGATGCTGATCGAAAAATCGTAAGATTTTGAAGTTAATATTGAAGTTTTCACTTCTGCCGGCACTCCCGGAGTGCTATTTTTTTTTTTTTAAATCAACAGTATTTGTTTTTTCTTTTCGATATATAAAAAAAAAATATTGTTTTGTTACATTTTTTATTGTTTATCTAATAAACAATTTGTTAAAAACAAATAAATTTTTACTTTATATTTTTTTTCTTGTTTTACTTATTGTCACAAAAACAGACATGATTCTTTTTTTTTGTTTTAATTTTTTTTTAAGTTGAAAAAAACAAAATTGTATTTGTTTTTGTGACAATAAGTAAAACAAGAAAAAAAATATAAAGTAAAAATTTATTTGTTTTTAACAAATTGTTTATTACATAAACAATGAAAAATGTAATAAAACTATTTTTTTATTTATATTTATCGAAAATAAAAAACAAATACTGTTGATTTAAAAAAAATATTCCTTCATATTAATTAGAAGTGGGAGAAAATAATTCTTAATCAACAAATGCGTTTTTATAAATAAATTTATTTTTTAAAGAAACGATTTTTTAAAAGTGGTGTGGGTGCGGGGGCGCGCGGCGGCGTGTGCCGTGGCGGTGGGTGTGCGGGGCTCCGGGTCGCGGGGCGGCGGTTGCACGTTGCGGCGTGCATTCGTTGTTCCGTGATTCGGGGTCTCGAGCATTCGTTGTTGCGGTTTGCGTCGCTGGGTGCTTTCGTGCTCGCAGTGTTCGTTGTTGCGGGCATTCGGTGGCGTGTGGTTCGGCGTGGTGGCTTTCGGAATGGCGCATTGCACTCGTAGTTTCGTTCTTCTTCCGTCCTTCTGACATTCAAAAGTGCCTGTAATGGCTTAATTGAAATAAACGATTTGAGTTTGAGTTTGAGTTTGAGTTTGAAAAAGAATCGTAGTTATCATCAAAGATTATGTTATTAAGAAAAAAATTAAATTATCTCATAAACAACGCATTTGTTTATAAACATTGTTTAAACAATAGGAGATAAAAAATATGAAAAATCATTTTTAAGTAGCTTCTGATCATAAAAAACGGTTGAATAATATTATTATATAAAAAAAGAATTTTTGAATGTCTAATGAAGCTTTGTAATTTTTCACCTCAGTCAATTGTTAATAAAAAAACGAAAATTAACATTTTTTAATTTTTCCAACGAAAATCTATTTTAAGACCTTCGAAAAATAGCTCCACGAAAGGAAAAAAAATCTCAGATTAATAGTTTAACAATTATCGCACTTGCAATGTTAATGTTCGTGCTACAAAAAACTAATGGATAACTTATTGAAAATTCGCGATAAAAACTTTTGGACCACTGATTATTGTTTATTGATCTATCTTGCAGGCGCCTGAATTTTTTCAATTTTTAATTTTCATATTTAATAAGTTTAAATAATATTTAGTCATGAAAGGTCCGAATGGAGCGTAGCTTGCGCAAGCCGGAGTACGCGTTTTCTGGCGTATTTTCAACCGGATGGGAAAGTTATTAATATTGGTCCTACAATTCCGGGAGTTAGAACATTCTTTAGGAAAGGGGATAGAACCAATGTGGCATATCAACCTGTCCGCCATTTTGATTTTTTTTCGAAATCGCGGCCCACGATGAAAGTGGTATTTAAGGATAGAGGACATATAGACGAACAAAAAATGTCCAGTAAAACGGTACCCAAAGCGTCACGTTACCGAGATATTTGAAGTTAAAGATCGACAAATGAGCACAACGACAATCATTAAATATTTAAAAAATAGCCTTTTTACGTGTATAGGCGTTAAATTATGTCCAAATAATAGTTCCCAGGTTGATTATTATTATACGAATAATAAAATCGCTTCGCATCGCAATGAAACGCTATGATAAGTCAAAAAATAGTTTTCTCGTGCTCCTAGTAGTATGTAATGTACCTACTCTCTTTCAATAACCAGTAATAATAATAATAAACGCCTATAGACACGTAAAAGGTCTAATTTTTATGTGGTCATGGTACTCATATGTCCATCTTTATCTTCAAATATCTCGGTAATGTGACACTTTAGGTACCGTGTTACTGGACATTTTTTGTTCTTGTGTAAGTCCTCTATCTATACATACTACTTTCGTCGTGGGCCGCGATTTCGAAAAAAAATCAAAATGGCGGTGGGTCGATATGCCAGCTCCCATACAAAAAAGTTCAAACCCCTTTACTCCTCTTTTTGAGTCTTTTTTCAAATTTGAAAAAAATAATTCGATTTTGAGATATTTGCAAAAAAGTAAACCCGTTTTTAATTTTTTAGTTAATTGTTAATAACTTTTGCAATTTTTGCAAGCGGAACTTCCTTTTTTTTTTTCGAAAATCATCTGGATGCCATTCCAAATCGAGTGACACCTCAATCATAATTTTCGGAGACGAGACTGCTGAAAAAAGTTGATCAAAAAGCCACTTGTTGCCTAGACTATTATATATTATCTTTACTAATATTATAAAGAGGTAATAATACCTCTATAATTAGTTATGTATGATACAATACATGTTGAACTGTCAAAATGTAAAGTATTACCATTGTAAGAGCCTTACACATTTTGTACCTTTCTAATTAAGTACGACTGATTACTTAACATTGTATTTTGTATTTATTTACAGTGGGTGGAGCAAGAGACAAGCAGACGAAGTGTATGCGATGGCCCTGGATAATTACCAGCGCTGCTGTCTGTGGGCTCGACTTGGTAGCCTCTGTCACATATGCTAACGACTCATTCCATACAAGGGTGAGCATTCCAGGATTGAGATCCACTAGTTTGGGCTGCTGGTTGTTCGAAAGAGACACCGCGGACTCGGGATTAGGGCTAAGTAAGACGGAACATGGGTGGTGTTTAGTCAGTAGACACTCCTTCCTCCTGACACTCCTTTTCGCTCTGCCCAAGAGCGGGAGGGGTTATTTGAAAAAAAAGAAAGGATCCACTAAATTCTTGTGTTCAGTGTTTTTACTAGTTTTAGAAAATATCTAATACACTGGTTGAGTGATCTAGAGTCGAGACGAAGGAATGCTCTATAGCCAATGACGTATTACAGCCAAACTTATGCTTAAGCTAATTCAGGTTCGTACAAACCCTTACGAACATACTGCGGGCGTGGCTGTAGACACTGGACTCTTCTCCTTCTTTTCGGGTGGAAGAGCCTCACCTGATAACAGAGTTTTTATACCTCCCATGGGCCTCTAACTTGGCTTTCCATGACTTCGAGAAGTATCTCTTTGGCATCCCGATTTCCTCACGATGTTTTCCTTCACAGAAGGTAGTGATAATTATGCAATACAAATGGCTCCGAAAATCAGAGATGCTGACTCTGATAGATAATATACTGAAGTAGCTGTCACTTTATCTGTAGGTGCCGTGTACTAATGGGTGCACGTCTGTCTAAGCCTTCGAGGATTACAGGCGTGATGTTATGTTTCTGTCACAGTGTCACTCTGTGAGTGTCCAGTGTCTGCAGCCAGTCAACAATCTGTCCGTAGCGGTTAGACTGAACCCTTCGATGTCCCATATTTACGGCTATCTTCTGTATCTATAGCTCGATACGTAAGCTCTACACGCTCTTTTGTAGCTTGATCTTTTCCTCAAAATTCTAGACTCTTCGCGAGATGATGGACTTCGTCGGCGGCCAAGTCAACGGTCTGGGAAGTACTGAGCTGAACACCGCCTGGACTTCCTGGATAATGGTTCTCCTGTACTCTCGCTTCGTTTTACTATTCATCGTCAATGTCATTCTTATAGTCATCGTCATTGTTGACTGCAATATCAAGAGGGAACCCGAAACTGAGGCTGATGTAAGTATAGTTTGACCTTGTATCTACGAGTAGGTATATGAAATAATCATATTGATCCAATTTCAAGGAAATGTATTCTTTTTTCATACTTTTGGACTGCCTGGTATAAATTTTTTAAACTGTGTCTGTTGGTGTTAACTATAAGTACCTAACTAATCTAACAAAAATGTTCTATTGTTGTAAATTTTCATTAAAACGAAACACGAAAATGCACTTGCGCAATAAACATTTTATCTGCCTATGTTATCTTGTTATTTACGAGTACAACACACCTGTTAAAGTTATAGAACTAAATCTGAAGCTCGAAAAGTGTTATCGAGTTACCAGTGGAGTAATCTTCCCTTTCAGAACATAGAAGCTCCAACACCAGTTCAGGCTGAAGCTGCTCCCCAAGTGCCAGTTCCTGTGCAAGTGTCCACCGCCGTGCAAGCAACTCCTCCCCAAGAGCCGGGACCTCCCACTATCATCACCACCGACGAAGTCAGCGACAGGGACGAAGAACTAGCCAGCCTACCCAGTGAAAGAATTACAACCAGGATACCACGCGCTGGGTTCAGCCGTTCCTTCCGTCGAATGAAAGCCTTCCTCTTCAGAAAGTCACCTTCACCAGATGTTCACACTAGAACAATTACATCTGATCCCGATTCTTTGCAAGTGTCGCCTGAAAGGTGGGTTTTGTTTTTTAGTAAGAAGAAGTCTTCGTTTTTCTTCTAAGTGTTAAGAAATCAGTCTTAGTCTCATCTTCATCATCAACTCTTGTTTCTCACTGTGAAACTAAATAACAAGGAAGCAAAATTCACTAACAGAAGCATTAAGCTGTGCACATATTATCTATTAAATGTAGGTACAGGATCAAAGAATTCCTGAAAATTCGTTCCCCACAATAGTTTAAGTTTCGTATGAAAGTTCTGCCATTTTTGCCAATGCCATCTCGGCTCGTTATTAACTAAATACATATAAAACATGGAGAACTAGGTATACGTTACAGTATAACTATATAAACTAGGTACTAACGAAACCATCCAATAATACATGGTAAACTCAATGAATAACCTACAAAATTGAAAAACACCTCTCAGATCACTACGCGTCGTCCACCACGTCCACCACGTCGAAACAGACTTAGATAAGAAACGGACGGTGAACTTCCCGGAGAGTTTGATGTCTCTGCCGCAACGCTTGGAGAATATCATAGCGGAGCAGCAGAGGAGGCTGGACCGCGCCGTCATTGACACGTCGGGGCGCGCCAGCCCACCCCGGGCCTCCCAGTCCATGCCGCATCTAGCTGACACCTCCACCCAACCAGAGGGACGAGGGTATGTCTCTACTTATAAAAACAGGCTACTTAGAAACCAATACATGAACCTCCGTCGAGGAGGTCTAACAACTTTGAGCTATCATTGTCATGTAGGTACTGCAAAAGCCTTCAAGTATTGACAGCTTGCCAAGGCTTCGATGAATTGTTTTAGGTGAAACAATTTTCGAAGAATAGTGTTTCGAAGAAACGTAGGGGTCCCTTCATTGCAATTCATAATTGTGCTGGTGCAACAGTGTATTTATGAGAAATTAAAAATACTATCCAGGCACATGAGCCTCAGAATACAATTAAAATAATCCGTTATTTTGAATCAATCATAAATCTCTCAATCGTTACCATTTCAGTCTGAATGAGTCTTCTGTCTCGCTTCGAGACTTCTTTGGTAAGAACATTTACTTATAATGGGTCGCATACATCAGCTGTAACATCTTTCTCAATATTTATTGACTTTCTCACTAGGCAGTGCAGTCTATTCCTTTCCTTCACCAATATATCAACAAAATGTTCATCGCATTCAAATGCTCATTCCTGACTAACTGCTACTGCGTTATATCTTTCAATGCATTTATGTTTGTTTTGTTTCCTGACATCATTTTCGAATAAATTTGCATCCTTGAACATTTGGTGTAGGGGTTATCGGTTTCTGCTGTTGGTGCAAGTAAGTAGTATAAAATAATAATTGGTACAACCTGACCGCGGTTATACACGTCTCAGGCTGCGGTTCCACTGAGGCGGAGCGGAGCAAGCCACGTGATTGGTGAATCCTCCGCTCCGCCTCAGTAGAACCGCAGCCTCAAGTTATTATGGCAAGTCCTTTTATATAATGTATCTCATATGTCACAATGTTCGACGTCGATGAACTGCGATCTGGTCAGTAATAAGCCATTAAGAGTTGATGAATTAATAGACAATTGTATAATTGTACAGAAGGCGTGGAACCACGGCCGAGCTCAAGGGGCAGCTTCCTTGGGCGTATATACCAGCGTCCTCGCACCGCATGCGGGACCAACTCCCTCCGGACGAGGACCTCCCGCCTGTCCCCCTACCGGACTACACCGCCCTCCAGTCCGTTAGAAAAGCATGTAAGTGCCAATTTACTACATACTGTGTTACAATTATTCAAATATTATGCAATTTTAGATGCTTAGAGCTGCATTCTTGGAGGAGCTCGTAGCTACTCAATACCAACAGTACTGGTCAAGGTATGATTCAAGGTTAAGGAACGCTTGCCAGGGTTGCCTTTGTTCGTTTTATGACAGATTCGCTTTAAGGCAGTATCCCTCTCATGCCGAGACACTTCCGTGCCTCAAAAGCACGTTATTTCGTTAGCCCTAGCTGTCATTTGTCCGTGCTGACAAACCCGAAAGTCATAGTATTTAGTAAAAGTACTTTAAATAAAGCTAGCATAAACATCTGTTTTATATTATTTCAGCCGTCCATCGAGCAGCTTCCAGTTTAAGTTCTCTAACACAAAAGAAAGATTATGTGGCATCATCACGGTCTGTGCGTTGTGAGTATTACACATACAAGAAGACTTAACCCCATGTTTTGGCAAGTAAGCCCTATCAAACCTTTTGCTACGTTTCAATGTATACAGGCTGAAATTGAAACACTGCGTTAATCTAGGAGACGAATATCTATGAACTACTTTTGGTACAACTTTGAAATTCTCGTAGATGATATCTGCTTTTCATAGTAAGTCACATAGTACCTATGTCATTTTTATATTGAGTAATTTCACCCCCTGGAAGGTTGCAATTGAGTTCAAATTCAGCAGGTATATGTACATTTTTTATAATACGTACTTAGTTCCTGTAAAAAGAAAAAAGTTTCGGTTTAGGATGATGATGAAGTTCACAGCAGCTCTGGCTAGTCCCAAGAACAAGCCGGAGTCCCGAAATGACTACACAAAATTGTATCAGAAACTAGGACCAACAAGTGTGCACCCGATTTAGTTCACAAACATTGCTGGTCGACCTTACCACGGTAGATATTTATACTGTGACCTTACCTATATGAAGTCAAAAAAAAAATCCCAAATAGATGACTATGTACTGGTGGAGATTAGTCGATTGCAGTTTTGTTGTACAGTCAGCCCCAAAAAGATGTAAACACGCAAAAGGAGACTACTTACTTTACTCGAGACATGTTAAAATCGTTTCAAGTCATATGACATTGTGAATCGTGTACCTTGTTTTAGCCGTTCGTAGGTTGGTTATATTATTAGTATCCAGTCCGTGTCGGAGGTTTTGGTGATAAAAAATGTTTACTATGATTTGTAACCTTTACATTGTAGACACAATTTTGGAATAATGGTAGTAGAAAATAAAATGATTCCTTGTCCGTGTTAACACCTTTTTGGGGCTTGGGGTTGCCTCTCTTTCGTTTGGAAAGAAGCTAGGCATCCATCCCTATACCGTTGACCTCTTGAGATCTATGAGGAGAGAAGAGAACCTTATAGGTACTGTTTACCAAACAATCAACAGGAACCTAATGTCGTGAAAGTCATGGTTAACAAATATTTTTCTTTCTTTTCAGCAGCGTTGAACCAATCCGACGTACTATATTAATTTAAGAGTTGTCAACAGAGGTAAATTTCGAAATAAAGTGTTCCAATTGAGCTGTTATAAACAATCTCAGATATTTTTGTCCATTCAGACTCCGAGAATAATGTTTGTACGATTTGTGTGTTTGTTATGGTGCATTTTATTAATTTATATGATAGGTAGACGTTGGGTAAACTTTGTGTTTGTTGGGTGCGTTTTAGACTTAAGGCTACGCTTTGGGGCATCAATGTGAAAGTTTAATTTTACAGTAGTTTACTACCTAAGGTAGGTACAGACGCTAACACATCAAGCTACTACAATCTGTCTAATTTATTTAATAGATTTCGAACTTTATCGTGAAAACATTAGATTCAAGTTTGATTGAGAAAATTTGACAATTTCGGGTAGGTTGATGTGCTAATCTGTATTAGGACATTTTTAAATACAGTGAACAGATTACAGAAGAGTTATTAAATGCTTGTGAGTGTGTATGAATAATTGCAGTTAATATGGACCTGTTTTAAATGTACCATAAAAGTTGCTTTCTCTGTCTTCATCAGTGGTAGCGTAACATACTGCACTTTCAGTGTCGTTTACCTCAGTTTTTGCAGAACAATGTAAACTTTATTCTTGTCGTCTTACGTGCTCTCAATTTTATAATAATATGTATGTTCCCACTGATGTGAGGCTGTACACCTATCAGTTGGATAGCAACAAGAATTAAGTTCATAAGGGTCTCGGTGGCAATCTGAAATGTGTCCTCTGGCTCAGTATTGAGCCGCGACATTGGCATTTTTGTATCTAGTTAATTTTAAAATGTATAGAGGCCGCTCTCGAATTATTTATCCAAACTGTATACTACCTATACTTACTATTGATACTTTGTACTTACAATGTAGTCATTCTTGGACAGTCCGGCTTTCAGAATTTAGAATAACAGTGTACCTACCACACATGTACTGTAGAGCAATAACTTCGCTTAAATTATTTGCTACATTGTAACTAACTTTTTGTAAATAAATAACTATTAGACATAGGTTAATTAAATTATACATAGAATAAGAAGGTAAATGCTAGTTTCCTTAGGTTTATATAAATCGACAATATTTAATGTAATAAGAAATAAATGTTGATATTGAGTGTGGGGACGCTCAATATTTATTTCTTATCCTTAGTCCTGGGTTCGATTCTCGGGTTGGGCAAGAAGTGCTATTGAGTTTTGCCATTAGATATTTTTCAATAGTAGTCCATAGTTTGGAAGTTGGCGGTATGATAGCACAGCTCACCTCTCTCCGGGCGTGCCGGATTGCCGTCCCATCGGACTATGAGAGCAAAGGAAAAGAGAGTGCACCTAGGCCTGCGCACGCACTTGTGCATTACAATATCAACTGCGCTGACGGCTAATCTTCGCCGCGATTGGCCGCCTTGAAACACGGTCAGAAGGACTATTGTTATTTATTATTAATAAGTAATAATAACTGATGTTGTATATCGTGCAATATCAGGTTATTATATTAATTCAGCAGAAATCTGTGAGAGTTTTCTCATCTCAACGCATTCTGAGGTGAGATTAACTTCTTCGACGATAAGCGATGATTCTTTGTATGAGTACAGTCTGAACTGAACTTGTTACAAAGTATTTTATCAAAACTTCACTTGAACACTGCAGGCTAACAAACGAATTTTTAAATTGTCACTATAAATGTGCGCTTGACTGTACATAGGGATATGACGTGTAATATGTGTAAAGTGTATATTTAGTTATTTGCATACGGTCATACGGTATACTAAATAATTTTTATAATTATTAACACAATAAAATTCATAAAAAAATAATGTTGTTTCGTTTCGTTTTTGGGTAAATCCTGCCTTCTAACCTACCAATTATCGTAAATAACAATACTTGTAAGGACAACCTTCCTTACTAGAACGCACTGGTATAAGAATATGGTATAAATTAATCATGATTTAAGATAAGCATCATAATTATATTAAAAAAGTAGACAAAAGATATTAGCCAATAATTTTATGGAGGTCCCGCCAAATAACAAAAAGGGTTTGTAAGATATATAGCAAAGAAAGTAAGTTAACGATGGTTATCAATATACCGGTGTTGATCGCTCGAACGAATTTTTGGACGTAGTAAATTGAGTAAATCTGCTGAGGTATACCCAGTAAGGTCCTGGCGAGGCTGAGGCGAGGGTACTTATCGAGGGGCAAGAAATGGAGGATCGTGAACGCGATGACCAGAATCCTCGAATTCATCTCGAATTGTATCTGAAATAGCGGAACACAAGTACCTATAGATAACCATGCACTGACGTGCGACCATGTCCACGACAGGCAGAACGATAGGTCAAACAGACCTATTACTATCCCGTTAAAGTCGGCCGGCATAACATCATGGGTACAGCAGACGGTCCACTGGGTTATCCACTTGAAACTGTTATTTTACTTGTTTTTGTTGGTTTTTTTAACACATTCATACAGCGTCGCTCATTTTAGAATATTACACAACTGGATACAGTACATGATTGTGCTAAGTACTCAAAACATGATTCAGAAATTATACGTAGGTATTTTGAGTGGTTAGCGCTACAATGACATCGTTGATAACATTGCAACCAAAGAGTAGAATACTGATTGCAATGTCAGGCGCAATGACAGTGGCCCAATGATTACTGACTATGGCTGTGATTTTGGAACTCGGTCCTCGATCCTCTTTCAGTAGGTGGAATAGAGGTGGCCATCCAATCACCTTGTGTCTATAGTCTAAGCAGTGCCGGATTAAGCAGGAGGAGTAGAGAGAGGAAGAGCAATTGCTAAAGGCCCCCTTGACTTTGAGGCGCGTGTGGAACACGAACGCGCCGTCGACACGGCTCAACTTGCACCCTTGATTCTTTATTTGTAGATAAGACTAATTTTCAATGTGTGGTGGAAACGAAAATTCAAAATTTTCTTACGTTTTTCAATTTTCAGATTAGCCATTGAAACTCGCGCCATCAATACGAATCTAACAACGTGTATTTTATTCAAATCCGTTAATCAGTTATTTCTTTTTCTTTTTTTTTGCGTTGATTTTGGGCACCGAGCTTGCTTAATCCGGCACTGGGTCTAAGAGCCCGTTTCACCGCCTACAATTAAGTTCCTGTTATTTGGCAAAAAATTTAAAAAAATATAACAACTTACAAATTCTGTTCATCTTTTAACTTATTCGTAAAATAGTGACTACTCTGACATCGTGAAACAGGCCCTAACTCTTAGTTTCAGTAACGAATATGGGTCAAAGCCTAGCTTTTACCTATTTGGAACTTGTGTTTTTATATTTGGCTATGTGGCTCAAAATTGGTTAAGGCTGAATATAAATTTACAGATAACAATCAAGTTGTTGTTATTTACAAATAAATATGATTATTTTGATTTAAGTGGGTAGGTGCAATCCGTTGTTTCCATGCTCGACTCTCTCATGAAGAAAAATAAAGAGAGGGTGAGGTAATGGACACTGACCGTACCTAGGTACCATAGATATAATAAATAAGCTAGGTCCTACGTACTTAGCTACAATTAATGAACGCCCACGAGCCTCGTCCGGAGAGGAGTCAGTCGTCTCAATAGGACGCACGGTGTCCATGACTCTGACCATGAGTATTGGAGTGATCGGAAAAACATTGAAGTGTGGAAGGAGCTCCTCCATATAATATAGATAGTGGGCGTTATTATTACCGATAACAATTATCATGGCGCGATTAATACTGATATCTTGTTGAGTTCCTTCACTAACGAATAACACTAACTCGACATGACGCGTGTTTCATAAAGTTGCTGCAAAAATAACGCAAAATGGATACACCAAAGAATAAAAAATTCTCGTCGCACCTTGTGCTAACAGCGGTATTGACAGGGGGGATAACCATAGTAAGTAAAGTGTTACTTTATCTATCTAGCGTTAGGTACTTACTCACCATAATTTCGATCGATGCATGCGTACATTGTGTGACTCATTTAATACATAGGTATAAAGTTCCCCGTAAGCGCCATAACGTGAAACATTTAATTGCTGTTTTAATAGATATTTATATCCAGAAAATATAAAATCTACTGCTGATTTGTATGTTACCACCTATGTCCGAGTATTCACAGTATCTGCCTTGCTATTTATATTTATTGGCTATGCGAAATTTTAGTAACTACACCTTATCTTTTGCTTTTTATTTTAATGAAGGGCAAGATTACCTGATCCTCTAGTAGCACTAATATGAATTACCGAAAATAAGTACCTACCTAGAAGTGGACCTTCATGTAATAGTACATTGTAACATTAGGGGTGAAAGTAGCTTCGGAGTAAGTCCCTCGAACTATTAGCGCCCTCGCTGCGCTCAGGCGCCAAACCCCGTCTCGAGGACTAAATAAGTCTTTAACCCGAGGTAAACACTGTGCTTTTCATTACAAGGAAAGTTGATGGGAATAGGCTTGCACCCAATTACCTAAATCGAAAGAAAGAAGAAAGAAAAAGTACCGTATTATTGGTTTCACATACTTAGGACAAAACAAATTGAAAAAAAAAAAAAGTTAAAATAAGAGAAACACTTAAAATAGATTAAATCTAATCGGTGGATGGCAATAGGCTTGCTCCTAATTACATCGGTTGATGGCAATAGGATTGCTCCTAATTAGATTGGTTAATGGCAATAATCTTGCTCCTAATTACATCTGTTGGGGGCAATAGGCTTGCCCCCAATTACATCAGTTGATGGCAATAGTCTTGCTCCTAATTACATTGGTTGATGGCAATAGGCTTACCCCAATTACATCAGTTGATGGCAATAGGCTTGCTCCCAATTACCTACCTAAATCGGTGAATGGCAATAGGCTTGCTCCTAATTAGATTGGTTGATGCCAATAGGCTTGCTCCTAATTACATTTGTTGATGGCAATAGGCTTACACCTAATCACATCAGTTGGTGGCAATGGGCTTGCTCCTAATTACATCAGTTGGTGGCAATGGGCTTGCTCCTAATTACATTTGTTGATGGCAATAGGCTTGCACCTAATCACATCAGTTGGTGGCAATTGGCTTGCTCCCAATTACATCAAATAATTTGACTGCTGTCAGTAGAAAGCGATTCTCCCTAGGGCTGAAAAGTAGTACTTTCAACCCGCTCCGCAGGCATGTTATGAACTACTTTCAGAGTATGAGTAATGAAAAATGTTATTATTACATGAATTTTCCAAACACAGTTTTTAATGCAAAAAACTAGCTTTTGCTCGCTTTTTTTTAATCGTTTCGGTAGTTCCGAAGATTACCCCTACATATAAACTTACAAACTTTTTTTTACTTCATTCTAATATTAGTAGGTTATTGTATATTTCGTAGTAAGGCTAAACAATAAATTCCAAGTTCGTAAAACGTAAAGTGTAAATAGGTAAATACAGTAGGTACAAGAAAATCGTTTTGAGGTACTTATAATATGAACATTTAAATTGCTCGTGACAGTACTGTCACTTCTGCGTGCCCATTCAGAGCATACAGGACGTCATGTTATGTTATAAAATTGCGTATCATCGTCATTTCAGCCCGTAATCACCCACTGTTGGGTATAGGCCTCCCCTTTCCTCTGCCAGTCCTCTCTGCTTTGTGCGTCTCTCATCCATCCATTTCCCGAGCTCCTGACGATATCGTCCACCCAACGCGCTTTGGGGCGACCCTGGCTTCTCACGCCCAACCTTGGCCACCATTCGGTCAGAATCTTACTCCATCGGCCATCTCCGCGTCTAGCCAAATGTCCTGCCCAACTCCACTTTAGGCGTATCGCCCTGTCCCCGACGTCGAACACTTTCGTCCGACTCCGGATCTCGGTGTTGCGCACTCGGTCTAGTAGGGTTATGCCGAGCATAGCTCGCTCCATGGCCCTTTGTGCAATACAAGTGATTGCAGCAATCACGACAGATTAGCTGTATTTTATTGAAGAATTCCATTGACCCGAAAGTCAGTTTCAGATGTTCACCTCTTCCCCCAACAAACAAAGAATCATCGAAATCAGGTTACAATTGGCAAAGATATCTCAAAACAAAGAAGATACAAAAACCTAGCACTCCCGACTTATTCACCTTTCAAACAAAAAAACAAAATCTAAATCGGTTCATGCGTTTGGGAGCTACGATATGCCAAAAACAGGCACGTAGGTACAGACAGACAGACACGTCAAACTTAACACAGCCTGTCGTTTTTGCGACGGGGGGGGTTAAAAAATGCGAATTGAATTCCTTCTTTTGAAGGACGTCTTGCAAAAAATCTGAAATCTTGACGTGTATGTATTTATTACTTACAGTTTCGTAAATATTCGAATGTCCTAAGTAACTTCAACCAACTGTGCAGGCGGGAAAACACAGAATCAAAATAAGTGTACCAAGTTTGTTATTTTCTGTTAGGTATTTGCACTTCAAACCGCATGCCTAGAGTGGCTAAAGCATAGACTAGCTAGAGATATTTATTTGCTATAAATTGCGCGCGAATGGTACACGACTGAAAAAAAAGAGAATGCTTATTAATTATTTTATTATTTGAGCAGATTAGACTTTAATTGTTTGTTTTTTTTTCAGACATTTTCCCTTATTTACATTTTACTGAGCATAGCAGCAATAATATTTAACTTTTCGTCATGTGAAGCGACAACAAATCCCAAAGATTTCTTTTGGACACTCGTCACCGCTGCATATATTAGAGAAGGTATGTTTAATTTTTAATCAAGTAGGTATAGTCCCACGAGTCTATCTTACCCGCTATCATTATCGCTGACGGTGAGTAATAAATTACAGGCAGCTCTACTTTTCATAGCGATTTCATCGCTATCATTAATACAACCCTCCGAGCTCATAAAGGTTCCGGAATGACTTTGACCTTGTAAAAAGTCATTTTTACACCTTTATGAGCTCGGAGGGTTGTATTAATGATTTTGATGATTATAATTCTATAACTACAATTGTCTGACAGCCGCGAATCAAATGTTCATCAACATACAACCTATCACTGGCCTGCAAATTGCAAAAAACTTAAGAAAATTTGAATTTCGCGGGCTGGTTGGAGGATTCACCTTAATTAAACTTATTTTATAATTATAGGTGACAATTGCGGCCCGACTGATTGGGGTATTACTTCTGCATACACTGTGTTTGTGTTAGCGACGATCACATTGACCGTCTCCGTACTTTGCCTGGCGTCTGCTAGCGTCCTTATCGCAAGTAAGTATCAGTGCCGAAGGTATTCCCTCAATACTGCAGATACACTAGGTATGCATCCAGGTCTGTAGACAACAGTCTCTGTCAATCTACTTTAAAATTACAAGACTCAATTTCGGCCTATGTAGGTAACAACGAAAACAATTATATTTTATGAGGTTAACATGTGTGTACCTATGTTTCAAAATCAAAATTCATTTATTCAAATTAGGCTGATAATCAGCACTTTTCGAATGTCAAATTTTACAAGAGACAGTCCCTCAAAACGCCCACCCTTCGACACTTCCTAGTGTTCCGCCACTTCTTTTTCCCAGCTAAAGGAAGAAGTGGCGGAACAAACTCCCCATAGACCGTATATCGGTGATGTCCGATATACAGTCCTCTACTTGCCCGAAAATAGCAAAGATCAGACAGAATCAGATATCCTGTCCTCTGTCTGTAACTATCCTGTCCTGTCCTGTCGGTAAGGAGCATGTTTGCCAGAAAGTATTACCTACAAGTTACAACAGCTTAGTGCCACGACACTACTTCCTACAAAAAATAATGGGTGAGCTTGAGACCATGTTGATGTAACATTACAACCTAAAAATAAAAAAATAATATTAAATACAACTTAACTTATTTTTTTTTTTCAATCTGCTGAAATAAGCATCTTTAACACATCGACTAAGTCGACTAACGAAGGGGTGCACTTAAAAGGGTTTCTTTTCCTTAAAACTGAGGGTAGCATACTTACAATATTATCTTTCTTGTTTTTATCAAATTTTGAAGCTCTGTTCTTTTGTACGCAGCAATACAAGATGAGGGAGCTTCGCGCTATCTCATTATGGTCGTGGCGGCTTACGTTGGGACCAACTTTGCCTCCTTAGTCGTAGATATCACTACAGCCTCACATTTTGGAATTGATCACGGCACCATAACATCTCTAATGGTGAGTAAATCAAACTGTTACTTACATTACAACGAAAGCATTAAAATATTACGACTCCTTGGGCTAAGCGTTATTGCGTTCTTCCATCAGGATTTCTAGCCTAGCCTGAATAGCACCCACAGAGTCTGGATTTGTGCCCGTTTGATGGCACTATGCTCGCCTCCTATATGTACTATTAGGTGCAACTCTGCCTAACCCTTTGAGTATTACAAGCGTGATGTTATGGCATGATGACGCCAGTGCCCTGCAATTACTGGCCCCAGCAGGCAACAGAGAATTGGTTTTTTTCAAGCTCGCCACTGCAATCCAACGTTTGTTTACAGGACCCAACAAATGTGACGACCTTCAACGAATTCTATGTACTGGAGGTGGTACGGCAAGGAGCGTTCTGGTTTATGACCATAGGCCTGAAGGGCTATGTTGGTCTGCTAATGAATTGGATCTTGATCATATTACTGATTGTTTACGTTTTGGAGCATCGGAAGCAGATGAACACTGCTGAGGTATGTTTCACCTTCCTTATTAATCTTAATAAGCATGTTATTAAATAAAATAAAGTCGTACCTAATACATAATCTAATTAGTCTGCTTTTTCGTGATCACATTTTTTTTCTTTTCAGCATTCTATCCATAAAATGGGAGCACTCAACGCATTCGAGTAAGTGTTTCAAAACCTACTTTTCTATCAAGACAGCAGGATGGCAGTTCACGTAGTCGTATAATATGCTCCCTCGGTAGTGCCTAAGTATTGTGCTCGCAAGCGTGTTTGAGTCAAGTGGGTTCGATTCTCAGATCGAGACGTACAGGGCTCATTTTGTATTGGATGGAACTTACCTACCTACCTACAAAGAAATGTGGGGTAGGTAATTTAATTACTTAGACCACCCAAACTTTGGCTATTCTTGTGTAAACAAGCCAACAACAACTTTATGTACCTAACGAAGTTAATTTTATGAACAGCCAGCCGAGGAGGCCCGATGAGAACAACTGGGCGACGAACACGAACCCACGCGAACCAGAAATATTTTCACCATTTTCGAGAGGGTAAGTAAAAATACATTGGTTGTTTAGTTACATTCAGTCAGCCTATACTACAAAACTTTTAATCTGCTCTTGATTAGGGCTATAATTATATCTATTCAAATGAGGGTAGAAGAGACATTTCCGCACAAACGGTTACCATGAAGACTATATTATTATGGTAATAGTAGGTACCTAATTACGATTATAATGTACCTATGTATGATAATTATAGTTGATTTCATTATGACAACTATTGAAAATGATAATGAAACTGTTGTAGCAGAATTATTTTTACCCGACTACGGCTTAGCCCAAAAGGAGGGTTATGTGTTCGACTTGTATGTATGTTTGTATGTCCGTTTTTTGTTACCTCATAACTCCTAAACGCATGAATGGATTTGGATAAAATATACGTCGTTAGATTTCTCTTGGTAGTGAGAGTGTCACGACTTGGCTTCATTAAAATGAAAAGCTTTGTTTCCCTTGACACATTTATTTACCTAACACAGTAGAGTCTACTGTGAGATGTAGAGTATCTGTGTGTGTGTGAGTAGACCTTGTCAGGCGAGATGAGCTGGACGGAAACAAGGACCAGTAGTCCACATTGGCCCTGGATCGTAAGGTTTGGAAGTAATGCCTCCTACTTGGCCTTCCTGCCATTCCCAACAGTAGGATCACACAAGATAAGGCGGGCGCCGAAATGGCGCGTCATATCCACGCCCGAGCCACGACATTCCGTGTATCCTCAATTGCGCTTTATTTCTATGCTGCACTTGGTATAACATTTGAATGGAATAGGAAGGCGCCCGCGCCATGTCCACGCCCGACGCCATTTATGTATGGCCTGCGCCTAACAGTAACATATTTGTTTACGTAACATTGGGAACTAAATCACGGAACATGTTTGTGTGTTACAGAGCTCAGGTGAACAATGGTTTCAACGACGACGATTCTGACCGCGGTGCAAGACGTACGCCGATGAGATCGGATACCAACTATTCCAAGTTAGTCGTTTGATTACTTTTGCTATTAATAGAGGATATAGGACTGACTCAAAAAAACATGATTCTGTTTAGTCCGTCAGTTAGATTACCGAAAAATATTGAATACCTACGTGTTTTTTTTTATCAAATCAATAAAAATTGACGAAGTTAAAGCGCGTCAAAGATCATGGAGTGGGGCTTGAAACGTCACGTCGTCGTGAAGATACAAAATGTACTAGCAAGCATTTGACGTCACACAAGTTTTCGAAGCACTGTATTATCGTCTTCATTTTTTACCCGACTGCGGCGAAGCCCAAAAGGAGGGTTATGTGTTTGACGTGTATCTATGTATGTATGTACGTGTGTCACTTTGTTCCCTCATAACTCCTAAAAGGATGAAGGGATTTGAATGAAATATACGTCGTTAGATTCGTCTTGATGGCGCGAGTGTCATAGGGTATATTAAAAGTAAAAAACAAAGAAAAGTTGCGGATTTTGGGGGACAAATCGCGGAGTTCAAAAAAAAAAATCCGATACCATCGAGTAGGGCATCAAAATAAAGGATTTTAAAAGGAGATTATAAAAATATAAAACACTTATATGTTTAAAAGAAATTCAAAGTGACAAATCCTATAAATAAGCACAAAAGTTAAATCATCTGCGAAGAATTTTACGCGACCAACGAAAGAACAAACACAAAATAACTAAAAAGTTGGAAATAAAAAAAGTAGGTAGTTAAAAACTAAAAAAACCGACTGAAAAAACTGAAAAGCAAAAAACAAGCACATTTTAAATTAAACAAAACTTGGAAGCAGGCGGGGTTCATTTGAATATTAAATTATGAAATGAAAAAAATAGAACAAAAAAACTTTTTTACAAAAAATAAAACCGACTTCGACAAAAATAAAACACAAAAAAGTGAAAAATAAAAATCAACTTCTGAAGTCGGTGACTTTTGTTTGTTTGATTTCATGTTTTTGCCACCGACTTCTGAAGCTGATTTTTATTTTTCACTTTTTTGTGTTTTATTTTTGTCGAAGTCGGTTTTATTTTTTGTAAAAAAGTTTTTATTTTTCACTTTTTAGTGGTTCACATGTGCTTACCCCTTCACAACGTACCGGCGTGATGTTATGTTATGACCTTTTTTAAACAATAGACAGACATGAGATTTTAGCAATCCCAGTCCATTTGCTATCATTTATTGAGGAGTTCCGTTGTCTATCTCCGAAGTACTTCATCAGAATATGTTCACCAACCTTTCTAGTGAGTACAGGCGTGATATTATGTTGTGTGATGGCGTAAACAATGCTTAGATATGCTATAGCAACAATCGCGGTTAATTATTTATTGAAGAGTTCCCCCGATTTCTACAAGATCCCATCATCAGATATTGAAATGGTGACAATGGGACCACAAGGGAAGCACCAGCTTTCAAATGAAAAAAGAATCATGAAAATCAGTTCACTCAGTCGCAAGTTATGAGCGAACAAACATAAAAAAAAAAAATACAGTCGAATTGATAACCTCCTCCTTTTTTTGAAGTCGGTTAAAAAAATAGAACCCCGCCTGCTTCAGTGCTTCCAAGTTTTGTTTAATTTAAAATGTGCTTGTTTTTTGCTTTTCAGTTTTTTCAGTTTTTTAACATTTTTTTTTGTTTAGGTACACACGGCTACACATCAAGCTATACAAAACCAGTTAATCTTGGCCTCACTTTACTAGATCTTTTCGCACAATGAACGATCAGATTATACTGGTTTTGTATAGCTTGATGTGTAGCCGTGTGTACATGAAAAAAGAAAAAAATATGTGGGAAATATTTTTTGGAAATCTATGTGGCGGACTAATTCGTTTTTTTTGTTGTCCGATCCTAGGGGATCAGACAACACAAAAAACTTAGTTTATTAAACTTAATTTTAAGAACTTAATTTCATACTCATTCTCTACCACTCTACTTTATAGGTAATGGAGGGATAAAACTAGTCCAACTACTATCTCCATCCGTTTTTATTTCCAGGAATCGTGGGTTCCCTACTTCTCTTCTACAATATTTTTAATTTTGTAGCTATCAAATTCAATCAAATATATTATTATGGAAACAGATCAAAATTGGTTCTACTCACAGATACAGAAACAAGTTCTACTGATAGTACGATGGTTTTTTCAGAGCTAGTTCACTGAAAAAACGATTAGTATGTTCATTTTAGAGATAGTAGCGTTGGACTACTGCTCGCAAGTGCGACTACTGAGTATGAGATCCTGGGTTCGATTCCCGGGTAAAGTGCTATGGGGTTTTTCTAATAAAAACAAATTGTCTGGATGTGTGCCCGGTTGATGGCGAAAGGCGAGCCATTCCTTTTACGTGGCATATACACATAACTGGTGAAATGTGGGTGTACTAGGTACACTTCTGCTTAACCCTTCGTGGATAACGACAGGTGTGATGTTTTGTTATCTACTGTTGTTGACTGGCCTGTCGGTCTAGTGGTTAGTGACCCTAACTGCTATGCCGGAGGTCGTGGGTTCGATTCCCACCCAGGACAAATGTTTGTGTGATGAGCACGATCATTTGTTCTGTCTGGGTGTAATTTATCTATAATATGTATGTATTTAGAAATATATAAGTATGTTTATCAGTTGTCTAGTACCCATAACACAAGCTCTGCTTAGCTTGGGACTAGATGGCGTTGTGTGATAGTTGTGGAATATTATTATTATTATCTACTATTTACTCCACTTATTATTTCTGTAGACTGTACTAATGAACCAACTCGCATTCATTTGCATTTGTATATTTTCAGCCGTTCGTACGAAAACTCCGATTCATGGAATCGCGGTCAGCCGACCATGGCCCATGGCACCCGTCCTTTCTCGTACCTAGAGGACCCGCCGAAGCGGCCGGTGGTACCCGCTAGGCCTCCGCCCTCGCCTGCAGTGGAGGCTCCATGGACCCGCCGCGACCCCTGGCCGCAGCCGATGGGCCCGCCCGTGCCCGCACCAGACTACAGCCCGACGCCCCGACTCAAATCTGCTTTAAAGCCAGGCGGTTACATGTAAACCGTGTCGAATCAATGACAGTTATTGATTTATTAAGCTGTGAACTTACCCACATATTGTACTTATTTCATTAAAATTAATTATTTGTATCTTCTTTTCTTAATTTCGTTGTGAAACATTAGAGACTAGCGTTGAAAATTTCGAAAGTTTCAATTTGTTTTTTACCCGGTAAAATACAAATTCTCGTTTTTTTCCGTATTTTACGAAAGTTGCAGTGAAAAATTCACAGTACGAATCGTTCGAAATCGAAATGAAAACGTTACTAATAAAAGCTAATAAGAATAACATTTAATCAATTTTTATTGTACTACTAACAAATTGTATTGCACAGTTAATTTTATTTAATTTATTTAAATGTATTTTGAGCCTACTAACATAGTTAAAGTTCTTTGTTACTACTACCACCTACATACCTACCACCCAGCCACCCACCCACCCACCTACCTACCACCCACTCACCTACCTACCACCCACCCACCTACCTACCACCCACCCACCTACTTACCTACCACCCACCACCTGCCGGCACCTACCTACCACCCACCTACCTACCACCCAACCACTTTCCTATCACCTACCTATCGCCTGCCTCCTACTCCTACCACCTACCTACCACCTACTTTCTCACCGTTCAAATCTTCCCTGGACTGCCACTTATATTTTAAAACAAACATTACCCAAATCGGTCCAGCCGTTTTCGTGTTTTAGCGAAACTAACAAACAGCGATTCATTTTATATTGTGTTGATTTAAAACATGAAAGATTCCTTCCGTTTTTTTCGAATCTTTCCGTAATTTTCCGTTTTTTACCGTATTATTCGAAAAAAACGTGAAATTTACACTGTTCCAATGTTCTTGAAACGTACGAAACTTACATTGAAAAATACAACGGCAATTGCAAGAAACGGGAATCTTTCATTGCAATTTTCAACGCTATTAGAGACAAGCTTTCTGTCTGACAATATGGTACCTAATCTTAATTAGGTATCCGACCCGATTTCCCAGCGAAAGATTTCCTATAAAGTTCATTGTAAAATAAAATGATAATGAGAGAAAACCAAAAATTTGAAAAGTAACATGAATTTATTTACATATCTATAAAACTAAGTAAAAACTGTAATAAAAAATTGATATGGTCTTTTATTTAAACTAAAACAGCGAAAAAAGGTACCCTTGCTAAAGTAAAATATTATTTCGTAAAAAAGTATAAATATTATCGTCGAAAATAAGTGGAAGATATTGAAAAGGCACGAAAAATCTTTATAATTATAATTTTATATCTTACTAACAATATGTACACAAGTTTTATACATTATAGTACAATTTTAGACTATCTACATGTTCACAAGTTTATGCACATGCATTTATAATAATAAAATTGTACAGTCAGTGTCGCGAAAGGGCAAAGACCAATAAACTAACATTCTTATAAATATGAAATAATTTTAACAAATTCAATATAGTTGTCTGTGTGGACTTACGCCGCATAAAGTGGTCGGCGTTGCTTTGCTTTTGTTTGTTTGTTGTATGCTTAACATCTGAACAGATTAGGTCTAAGCCTTATTTTGTTCATTGCAAAGTAACTTACTTAAATAATTATGTGTCATAATCATTATCATAAAGGTCAATTGGAGCAGTCCGTCATAAAGGGGCTTCGCTTTACTTACTATTACTACCTGAGTCAAGAAAAACGTTTAAATTCGAAATACTTATGCTTAGTTGCACAATTGTTCTGCAATTAACACATGTATTATGTCTATGTCCATTATGTACTGAGCATGCAAACTTTAAATGTATATCTCTTTATATAAACTTACGATGCATAGATTTTCGGAATATAACCTATGATACTCAGACACATGACCAACCAGTCAGATTCCGTCATGGTTGTTTCCAAAATATGAATACATGGCCGGTTTCGTCGATTTTGCACAATGGCATTGGCAGTGGACCTATCTACTATCATGCTTATAGTTGCGGCAATTCACTATTGGTGTAACGCAAAAATGAGCGTTTCACAAATTAGAAATTACTGACCGAACTAGTTACTGTGTAAACAGTTTCCTCACACAAATAAGTACCAGATTGTGATTGTCCAAAACAATGCAGATACCCAGCTTATCGTTAAATAACACAGACGGCCTCACAAACAATACTATAACTAAAAACATGTCCGAGTCTTCTTTGAACTCGTGTCTCACTAAATACCATCACATATAACACATACATAACTCAAGGCAAGGTCAAAATAAGCTCCGGATCCTGTGTTCACTGCATTTTACATAATTGCCATGGTCAAAACCTATCCTGTTCTTGCTTCGACTGCATCTCATCTGTGACGTCCTCGACGGTGCCTGTGATTTCTTCATTGGTTTTTGTAGCGTCAGTCTTTGCCGTGCACGCATTGGGTGGGCCTTCTACATCCTCACTTATAAATTTACTCTTCGATATGATGACGTTTTCGGAATCGTCACTAACTTTCGGTTCATCGTTAGACAGAGACAATTCAAACTGCGCTGCCAACTGGCTGAGAACTTTTTTCAGATGATCGAAAGATTCCTTATCATTAGATACGTTAGGCGTCTCCAGAACAGTTTCACAATTACCATCGTCGCAAATGTTTTCATACTGTGCTTTCATTGCTTTTAGCTCGCCGACGGTCACAGTCAATTCAGGCTTTGCCAAGAATGTATCCGTCAAGATACGACCTTCTTGAGAAAATAGGAAGACGGCTGGTATAGTAATGTCATCCTTACCGTCGCCGGACATCGCGAACAAGGCCGTGCTCTCGTGACTGGAGTCTGGTATGTTATCGAGGATGATCGCTAATGTGGCGCCGGCAGCTTGCATGTGCCGTACTTTTTGAGCAAACGTGCACTGACCTCGTTTGGCTATGCCGAACTTGCCTTTAACGTCATTGTTGTTTTCGATGGGTGTGCATGCGTCTAGTGGCAGCACGAAGGAGACGGTGTTGGTGTATTGGTTGCTGGGTGAGATCTCCTTGCCGAAGTGTCCGGGTCCCGCGGGGAAGATCTTGTCATTAACCTTCACTGCGGCGGGTACCACACCGTTTTCCATATCACTTAGCGAATTCCACTTTGACATTTCACGCATGAACGTGAGGCCTTCCGCAGCATCTTTCGCTGATTTTGCCTGAAAATACGAAAAGAACATCGTAAATATCAGTGTGGGTCCAGGTTATTTAATATTTAATAAGTTAATAAAAGTATTCGATATAACCAGGTGAACACTAATTCGTATTTAGAATAGGACGAAAACACAAGTCCAGCCCTGATGGCTGACAGCAGTGGACTTATTTTTGCAGTTTTTAAACTAATATTGCGTGTTTACAATGTTTTCACATTTTCATCTTTTTTTTCTGGTTCTCACAGTACCATGATTTAATTTCGCCCAACTCACAGTGGAGGTTGTGTAGAGCAGTTGCACCCTGCCATCGGGGAGGGTCAGCACAGATATGCCCATGTCGGACAGGGTGTGTATCTGTCGCGGGTCGTTGAGGGGGCGCAGGCGTGCGGGGGGGCGCGCCGACGTCGAGCCGAGCAGCTGACGCATCGGGCGCCGCACCTTCTCCGCCACCAACGACGCCGTGTTCGGGCATGTCCTGAAATATCATCCAATTTAAGATCCCATTAAAATAGGTAGACAAAATGCCCCTGGCTGGAGGCCTTAAACTCAAGGCATCCACAGGGAATTGTCCGGTTAAGCAGTAGCCAGTCTCCTAGACTGAACTGCGAGCTGCCATATCAAAAAAA
Organism: Diarsia dahlii; assembly: GCA_949775195.1. Taxonomy (NCBI): domain Eukaryota; kingdom Metazoa; phylum Arthropoda; class Insecta; order Lepidoptera; family Noctuidae; genus Diarsia; species Diarsia dahlii. The sequence goes on from OX459189.1 coordinate 15,451,150, forward strand.
AAAAAAAAAGGTGGACAAAATTTCAGAAATCATTCAGACCACTAAAATAAGAACGATGGTAAAAATAATAATAAGAAAAACGCATTTAAGTACCTACTCTTATAGGATGACTTTGTTCTAGAGTGCCGGCAATTTATTATTTTATGTAAAAAAAAATCACTTTATTTTATTTATTTTTTTGTTTAGATATCTTTGGTTAGACCTACTGAACGTTGTGTTAAAATTTGTCCACCTATTTTAATAGGACCTTATATTACACCACACATCTACAAATGATAGCGTGACGACTGACAGAGCAGAATGATAGAAAAAACGTGTTACGCCGACCCATACTGACATGGGATAAGGGCAGGAAGATCCCGTCGGGGCTACCAGTTATTCGAAAGAGATACCGTGGCCTCGACAAAAAGGGCTAAGAAGGAACATGTGGTTTTTAGTCAGAAGAAGTCTGACACTCCCTACCGCTCTGTCCAGAGCGGGAGGAGTCATTTGATGATTTCCACACTCAAGTAAAAAAAATCACATATTGATAAAGAACTTCATAGGCGTTCTTCGAAAACAGAGAACGCCCTAATTTGAAGTAACTACTCCTAACCGTGGTCGAAAGATTCATGAAATAGAAGAGTTTTAAATATTGTACTTATTTTATCTTTATTTGTACATGCATTTTGTAACTGTTATTGAACAGCAAAAACAAACAATAACTTACTTCCTATACTTGTCTTCATCTTCGTCATCAATTTTCAGTGTAAAATAAGAGGTATTTTTTCCATCGGTAGCCAAAGACAGCGGCAAGAAATGTGCTTCGGTGGTTAACACATAGTCTTCTAACTTGACGGGAACATCCTTGTCTTCACCAAACAGCATGTAGAGGTACTTGAAGGTCTCAGCCAGTACGAAGGAATCCATTCTGTCCTCGTGAATGCGTGTCCTCACATCGTTGACGGCCGCGTATCCACAAGGAACTCGGGCATACTGCTGCAATGCTTTCAGAACTGCCTTCCCAACTTGCAGGTAATGATGGTCTTCAGTAGCGCGGTGGAGGAAATACGTCGATTCTAAGAACTCCGGCCGGAGTGGATGTTGGCCCCAGTGAACCTAAAATTGGATATAACGTTTTATTTAATACTAGCTTTTGCCAGCGGCTTCGCCCGCGTGAAAATGACGATTTTCCACACAAACTTTCATCCCCTATTTAACTCCCTTAGGGGTTTAATTTCGAAAAATCCTTCCTCATTCCTTGTCTTCTACATTATATAGGGAACCTCTGTGCAAAATTTCAGCTTTCTAGGTTCAAGGGTTTGGGCTGGGCGCTGATGAGTGAGTCAGTCAGTCAGGACTTTATTTATATAGATAACGTCACACTTAAAATCCCCGAAGGTTTAGGCAGAGGTGTACCGATTAGTACATACACAAATCGCCAGTTATGTTTAAGTCCCATGTAATAAGGGGCGAGCCTATTGCCATCAACCTAGCACAATTCCAGACTCCGCAACTGCTACTGAGAAATTCCTTACTGGAAAAACCCAATAACACTTTGCCCGACCCGGGAATCGAACCCAGAACATCTTGCACAGTAGTCGCGCTTGCGACCAAGAAATTGTTACAACTTATTGTCATATTCACCTGGAAATCTGAGGTGAATGCCTCTGGAATGAAGGTGTGTCGTTGCATGACTTGGTAGAGCATCTCATGTGTCTCGACGGCGGGTCGGACGTCGCCCAACAACACTTGCAGACCTGGCCAGAACGCGAGCAACGCGTCCATGAAGTTACGGGACTGCAGGTGTGGCCTGAAACATAAGAAAATAGTTACATATTATTACAGGGTGTAAACGTACCTTCACGAAGCCGTCAATCAAGCATTATGTACTTCAAACTAAGTAACCCCACGCAAAAATTATTGGTGGGAAACAACTTTTTTTCGGGTCAAAATTTTTACGGTAAAACTGATGCTTTAAATAGTAAACGGGTCATGGAGATAATTTAAGTAAAGATAGAACTTGAAAAACTGGTATTTACAAAAACCGCTGTAAAACATTTGGAACATTGACCCCCAATATCTCCGTAACTAGAACCCTTCCCAGGTATCGTCCAGAACAAAAAAAATGATCGCAGTGGTAGGGAGAACAAGTGCCCTTCGTTTGCGTTAAGGGTACTTTTACACCCCGTCGGAGCCGCGGATTTTAGTACGAGATGACGTAGCCTCGGCACAAGGGCAAAGAAGGAACATGGGTTCGGTTTTTAGTCAGTAGAAGTCTGACACTCCCCTTCGCTCTGCCCAAGAGCGGGGGAGTGTCAGACTTCTACTCAAATGTGTAAATGACCCCCTCATTTGATGATTTTCCACCCACCAAAAAAAAAAAAAGGTTACTTTTACACCCTTTAGTTACATTTACACGGGACATCTACGAGGATAGTTACATTACATAAACACGTCTGGATTCCATAAACAAACACAACCAACATTTTGTCCAGTTTTGTCAAGTCCCGTGTACTAAATAGGGTCTGATGCCATGAACCTGGCACAAATTCTTGGCCGTTAATTCTCAATAGAGATCAACGCTTTGGAATGGGCAACTACAGTACATTCACAGTATATACCTAACTTGTGATAATAAAGAAGAGCTAAAGTCCCAGCTGTAGCTTCTCTTTATTTTGTATTTGTTTCGACAAGCTAAAGTGACTATAACTGGCCTACTTGACACAAATGCTTTGATTTTGATTGATAATGCTTGCAATTAAGAATTCTTTAGTCCAAATGTATCGACCGTCGAGGCCCGGGCATAAGGTCCTCGACGTCGTCCAATAGTCGTATTTGCGAACTAAAACCGCCAAAGCAGTGCAAAGCAATAAAATTTGCGTAAAATAGTCAAAACCAGGTAAGTGGAATGTCACAGGCACCTTCATGAGAAAACCGGTTGAAATGTTGTTTGTCTCAGTACAATGGTTGTATCACAGCATTATTTGGGCCAGTTAGGCACTGTGATGGTATTTCCAGAAGCTGATTATTACGTCGACTATATAATGAGAACATGCTAGAATACGTTCAAGCCTAGTATGTTCTACTTAGAACCGTGAACAAAGTTCCAGTAAGTTGTAGTCTCAAAGGATTGGTTGACATTTAAATAGCCGTCGACGATGGTCTGTCTAATTTTGGCTAAACAACGAAGCAACTCGAAGTGAACTACAAGGTGCGATATTTAAATTAATAGTAATCAGTTGTGAATTTGTGATTAAATAAAATGCGTTGTGTTTCATTGATAGTGTTAAATGTATCCCATACCCAGCTCATAACAATTAGGAAACTCACCGATGCATATGAACCGCCAACATAACTGGACCTCTGCTGATGTACTTCATGACCGCGTTGTAGTGTCTGTTGAATCTGGCCAGGTACTTCTCATCGCCGAGCAGGATGTAGGCCTTGAGGCAGTACTCGTAGTAGGAGTCGATGCCAGCGCCGACGCCCGCGTCCTTGCGCACCCAGTCGCCGGAATGAATGTTGATTACTGTGCCCATAAGGTCTGAAGTCCTGTAAACAATGATCTTCATTTTTAAGTTCCTGAGTATTAATTAGGTTACCCGTATCTTGGGTTGTAGGACTGGCCTTCCAAGTACTGTATTCTACTGGATCTGGTTAGACATAGATAGCTCATGTTGCGTATATGAAAGCCTTTAACCCAGACAAGCCTGAAACCTATATTTGAAACGTTGAAAAAGCCCTATTTTTAATTTTTATAGACCATCTATATCTATAAAAGCGAAAGGTCACTCACTCACTGACTCATCACGAAATCTCAAAAACCGCTGGACGTACAAAGATGATTTTTGGCAGGGAGGTAGTTTATGGTTAGTAGACGTCCGCTAAGAACGGATTTTGCGACAGGGCCGGATTAGGGTGGTCTAAGGGCCCTCACAAGTTTGTATGAAAGTCCTTCATTTTTACCCGACTACGGCAAAGCCAAAGGAGGGTTATGATTTTGACTGGCTATGTATGTATGTATATATGTATGTATGTATGTTTGTATGTATGTATGTGTGTATCTTCATCTGTTCCCTCATAGCTTCTAATCTACTTATCGGAACTCGACATATGAGGTATTGTTAGAACCGTCTTAATTTTCCGCTGAACATAGGCTAGATGACGTGTCACAAAAAGCGATTTGGCGCCCTCTAGCGGTCAAAAAGTAAGGCTTAAAAAATAAAAATGGAGATAAACACGCCGTGTTTGGTATCATTTAAAAGGGCCCCACTTGTACATTTCCAAAATATTGTTCAAATTTAAAATCACGCCCTCTAGCGGACAAAAAGTCAAGAGTAAAAAAAATATTTAACACCAAAATTGTTTAAATAAAAAAAAGTAAAAAACTAAAACCAAACTACGACAAAAAAAAACGACGCTGAAAAAGTATGAAACAAGATTTTCAGGATAGAACAAAAAGAAAAGCCGTAGTCACACGTTATAGGCACCAACCTAAACACTTTAATACCGTGTGACTACGGCTTTTCTTTTTGTTCTATCCTGAAAATCTTGTTTCATACTTTTTTTTGTCGTAGTCGGGTTTTAGTTTTTTACTTTTTTTTTCGTGCTACAATCTTGATTTTTGGCAGAGACGTAGTTTATAGTCAGTAGACATCTGCTATGAATTAGCTTTGCGACTGGGCCGGATTAGGGTGGTCTAAAGGCCCTTAAAACTTTGTATGAAAGTCCTTCATTTTTCGTGCTACAATCTTGATTTTTGGCAGATATGTAAGTAGTTTATAGCCAGTAGACATCTGCTACGAATTAATTTTACGACAGAGCCGGATTAGGGTGGTCTAAGGGCTCTCGCAAGTTTGTATGAATGTCCTTCATTTTTGTGCAACAGTCTTGAATTTTGGCGGGGACGTAGTTTATGGTGAGTAGAAGTTTGCTAAGAACAGATTTTGGTTCAGGGTCGGATTGGGGAGCTCTAAAGGCTCTCGCGAGTTTGTATGTAAGTTTGATTTTTGTACTACCGGCCTGAAATTTAGCAAGTCTATTAGCTAAAAATTTTTTTTGTGAAGACCTGGACTAAGGGCTCCCGCAAGTATATAAATGAAATCCTTGGCTTTTTGAAGCCGAAATTGGTAGAGAGATAGAATATAGTTCAGACATAATATGTATGTGTGGGAAAAGGAATATAATCGCTTCGATTGGCATTTGTCATTCGTTTTGGCATAGTACATCCAGAGGCAGGCTACTATGGTTAGTAGACGTTGGTTAAGAACAGATTTAGCGACATGGCCGGAATAAGGAGGTCTGAGGGCTTTTACATGTTTGTATGAAAGTATTGTTTTATTTTTATACTAACGACCTGATAGCAAGTCTAGAGTTTATGAGTAGGAGACATAAGCTAAGATTTTTTTTAGGACGACCTGGACTAAGGGTTCCCGTAAGGTCATATGAAATCCTTGGCTTTTTGTAAATTGGCAGAGAGATAGAATATAGTTAAGACATTTCCGGTAGGAGCAAATTTTACGGGTTTAAGGGAATATAATCACTTCGATTGGCATTTGGCATTCGATTTGACATAGTACATCCAGAGGCAGTCCAGATTCCAGACCAGTGAGTCAAAACATCTACGCGAACGAAGTCGCGGGCAACTGCTAGTATTCAATATTTCTACCGTCCTACATCTAGGATAGAATCTGTATAAAACATGTGCACAAAAAGAAAGCATGTAGCGAAACATTTAGTACGATACCTTTACCCCTTTACCTGACCCCTCTTTCTTTATTTTACGTTGTAAAAGGGGTTAAAATGCAGAGCACTGACTGTGCCAAATGAATGGTACACATCCTTCTGTTTCTCTAGAGAACCGAATAAAGTTGGGTAGAGACATAACCTATATTTTAAAGGAGTGGTATTTTAAAGGTGGCAAATGTCCAAACTCAAGGTTTGCCAAAGAGCGATGGAACGTAGTATATTGGGTATTAAGCTCAGCGACAGAATTTGAAATACCACAATACGCTCAAAAACAGGAATCGCTGATGTGGGCAACAAAACTGCTGGGTTGAAGTGGGATTGGGCGGGCCATGTCTGCAGAATGCACCAGGACCGATGGGCTAAAGTCGTCATGCAGTGGGTGCCAGAAGACGGGCGTCGTCGCCGAGGGAGGCCTAGAAAACGCTGGCGTGACGACTTAGAGGCTTTTGCGCGAGATTGGCCGGAGAAAACCGCACAGAGAGAAGAGTGGAAGACTATGGGGGAGGCCTAAGCCCAGCAGTGGGACAATATGGGCTAATAAAAAAAAAACTATTGAAGCTTGTCTATCCCATAGAAATAATATCATGATCACTAAAGATTGCAATTGTTTAAGTTTAATGATTGGCGGTGAAAACGACCCTAACCCGAGGGTCACGAAATGCGACGCTCCAAGCGATTTCGCCTTGAGCTGCAAGCGTCAGCGTATAGCGTCAAAAACAAATGTATGTGTCTGTTATCTACAAGGCCACAAGTTGTAGCGAATTGACGCCATTATTTTCATGGCCGAGACACATTTGTTTTTGATGTTCGACGCTGACGCTTGCAGCACAAGGCGAATTCGCTTGGAGCGTCGCATTTCGTGGGCCACGGGTTAGGGCCAGTGGTACTTGCGTCGCAGACACTCACCGATGTCTAATCTTCCAGAGCCTGTCCATGGCCTTATGTGCCTTCTGCTCGTAGACGGGGTTGCCAGTGAGTCGCGACAGTGCTGCCATCTCCAGGATCATAGTGCCGGCGCAGGCCGTGCAAGTTTCACGGGACTCGGACATGCCACGCATGCCGTGGCGCAGGTTTATCTACACAACATTAACAATACTTGTTTATAATAAATTAGAATGTACACAATTACATGCAAGTATACAGGAAATCGGAACAAATATTTGTGTGCGCTTGCAGTATAGGAGACCCCATGATGAACAGCTCACTGGTGGTATGTTTAACTGTCGAAAAGTGTGCTATAAACTTTTTCTAGTAGTCTTTCAGCCATTCAGCCAGATAACAGTTTTGGTGGTTGTTAACCACTTTGCTATATTTATAGCAAGACGATCGAATGTTGCAATAAATTTCCCCCTCAATAAATATTAAAACAAGTGTTTAAAGCAAATTCATCTACCTAGACTTATAGCCAGTAACAGCTAGTCCTTACCTTTCCATGCGGTATTCCAGTAGATGTATTGAACGCTGGTAGTAATCTCTTGCCGAGGTTTTCGGCCATCTTGAGCAGCTCTCCATTATACCACTGCAACACTGGGACGTCAACCTTCAGCTTGGTAGCCAGGACATGAGCTGATAACAGACCCCTGTAACAGCAAAGCTGACAGTCTAAAGAAAGTACAAACGACGAGGAGACAAAATAAACATGATACCGATCCATTTCACTGAGCAGATATAAAACTTTGTTTATATGTGTACTTTTTGACTGGCCTGTTGGTCTAGTGGTTAGTGACCCTAACTGCTATGCCGGAGGTCGTGGGTTCGATTCCCACCCAGGACAAATGTTTGTGTGATGAGCACGATCATTTGTTCTGTGTCTGGGTGTAATTTATCTATAATATGTATGTATTTAGAAATATATAAGTATGTTTATCAGTTGTCTAGTACCCATAACACAAGCTCTGCTTAGCTTGGGACTAGATGGCGTTGTGTGATAGTTGTGGAATATTATTATTATTATTATTATTATTATATACCTTATTTTGAAGATGTCAAAGAATTATGAAATCGTTGTCTGACATCCGAATTTGTGCGTGTAGTGTAGCGGTATTCAGCTGCCGAAAAGCGACAAAATCGCTGCCATGCGATTGCGACAAACTTATAATACTCTTATATCTATATATATAAATAAAAAGAGAAGTCCTGACTGACTGACTGACTCATCAACGCCTGAACGCCCAGCCCAAACCCTTGGACCTAGAAACTGAAATTTTGCACAGAGGTTCCCTTTATAATGTAGACAAGGAATAAGGAAGGATTTTTCGAAATTCAACCCCGGTTAAATAGTTAAATAGGGGATGAAAGTTTGTATGGAGAATCGTCATTTTCACGCGGGCGAAGCCGCTGGCAAAAGCTAGTGCCTACATAAAAGCCTATAGTATAACATCTCAACCGCAATTTCCTGCGATTGAATCGAATGTAACGAACTTAAATTACAATATCCGTTGTTGTGAATCAGTTTAGTTTGCGAGGGACAATTTCGATTTCCCCTGAGAAGAAATTGCTAAAGGAAATGACAACGCCTGTATCTGTTACTTGTGTAGCTGTTGCATACTTATAGTCTACTTGTGTTAAACCAATTACCTATAGCAATAATTATAATTATCTTAAGTCAGTCACTGAGCACCAATCAGCAGATTAACTTAAAGTACTTTTTAAGTGACCGACCCATAGTCACACTAAACTACCACACCAGTGTGACTATGGTTAATTTTACTTATCCGTAGTCACACTGGTGTGACTACGGATAATTTAACCTGATCCGTAGTCACACCCGGATGAATAACCAAAATTATAGACTGTTGCTAGTCGTCCGCTAAGTGGATGAATCACCGTCTCGCGACAGTATTCTTTATGGGCGGCATGGGCACCGGGCCGTAGGCCGACGAAGGAGGCCGGCGGAGGCCCGGCACTTCGGGGACAGAAGATATTAGTGTTATTTAATATGCGAGCGAAGCGAGCGCGCGTCATGGAGTACATGCGTTGCATGTATGAGTGATGTGACCAAAAGGTACGATACTGGTCACCAGTGTGACTACGGATCAGGTTAAATTATCCATAGTCATACTAGTGTAACTACGGATCAGCCGTAGTCACACCAGTGTGACTACGGATAAATATAATTAACCATAGTCACACTGGTGTGGTAGTTTAGTGTGACTATGGGTCGGTCATGACTTTTTACCCGACTACGGCAAAGCCAAAGGAGGTTTATGATTTTGACTGGCTATGTATGTATGTATCTTCATCTGTTCCCTCATAGCTTCTAATCTACTTCTCGAAACTCGGCATATGAGGTATCGATAGAACCGTCTTAATTTTCCGCTGAACATAGGCTACGTGACGTGTCACAAAAAGCGATTACCAGACAAGCGGACAAAAAGTAAGGCTTAAAAAATAAAAATGGAGATAAATACGCCGTGTTTGGTATCATTTGAAAGGGCCTCACTTGTACATTTCTAAAATATTGCTCAAATTTAAAATCACGCCCTCTAGCGGACAAAAAGTCAAGAGTAAAAAAAAATATTTAACACCAAAACTGTTTAAATAAAAAAAAGTAAAAAACTAAAACCCGACTACGACAAAAAAAAACGACGCTGAAAAAGTATGAAACAAGATTTTCAGGATAGAACAAAAAGAAAAGCCGTAGTCACACGTTATAGGTACCAACCTAAACACTTTAATACCATGTGACTACGGCTTTTCTTTTTGTTCTATCCTGAAAATCTTGTTTCATACTTTTTCAGCGTCGTTTTTTTTGTCGTAGTCGGGTTTTTATGATAATAGGATCCCAAAACACAACAACTAGGTTGAGTGTGATGAGATGCTGATGATTGCTGCATGACTAAAATATAGTTTTATATCGCTACGCGCAGGTGCTAACTTCGATAAAGAAACAACAATTATATTCCCAGTTATAGGAAAACCAGTATTAAATTAACAGAACCATGATTTAGGCGTTAAATATCCTTATTTTATGTTTAATAGGAATATTTCAGTCGTTGTACTTGAATAAGGTAACAATGATTCATAATAACAGTGTATTTATAAGATATAATATCCATATTGCTCGTTTATTTATGACAATACTGGGCATGTATGTAGCTCTTTGTGCATTGTATTTCATTAATACTGGTTTTAAAACGATGAAAGAGACTATTGTGAGGAAACCATCCATCCATGTCTTAAAACAAAGAATGCAAAGTGACATTCAAAAACAAGAGCTCTAGGTGCCTGTAGTTGATTAGGTACAGCTCACTCCCAATCCCGTAGGCCTAAAACCGGTATCATGTGAAAATAGTTTTTCTTATTTAGTACAAAACAAAAAATAAAACCGACTTCAAAAAAAAAAACACTCAAAAGTGAAAAATAAACTTGAGAAGAAAAATCAGTTTCTGAAGTCGGTGACTTTTGTTTCTTTGATTTCATTTTTTTGTCACCGACTTCAGAAACTGATTTTTCTTCTCAAGTTTATTTTTCACTTTTGAGTGTTTTTTTTTTTGAAGTCGGTTTTATTTTTTGTAAAAAAGTTTTTATTTTTCACTTTTTAGTGTTTCACATGTGCTTACCCCTTCACAACGTACTGGCGTGATGTTATGTTAGGAACTGGTATAAACAATAGACAGACAATATGAGATTTCAGCAATCCCAGTCCATTTGCTATCATTTATTGAGGAGTTCCGTTGCCTATCTCCGAAGTTCTTCATCAGATCTTCACAAAATAGTTTTTATAACCTTTGTAGTGAGTACAGGCGTGATATTATGTTGTGTGATGGCGTAAACAATGCTTAGATATGCTATAGCAACAATCGCGGTTAATCTGCTGTTATTTATTGAAGAGTTCCCCCGATTTCTACAAGATCCCATCATCAGATATTGAAATGGTGAAAATTTGACCACACGGGAAGCACCAGCTTTCAAATGAAAAAAGAATCATGAAAATCAGTTCACCCAGTCGCAAGTTATGAGTGAACAAACATAAAAAAAAAAAAAAAAAAAAAAAAAAAAAAAATATACAGTCGAATTGATAACCTCCTCCTTTTTTTGGAAGTCGGTTAATTAGATGATCTCGTTTGTGGATCTGATAGCTTAGCGCACCAGAAAGATGAAACAAAATCATCGCGTGTTTGATGGAATTACTAATAATTGCTAGCTGGCTACATTTTGTATTATTACAGTAGTATTGTATTATTAAGTACTAGCTTTTGCCAGCGGCTTCGCCCGCGTGAAAATGACGATTTTCCATACAAACTTTCATCCCCTATTTAACACCCTTAGGGGTTGAATTTCGAAAAATCCTTCCTTATTCCTTGTCTACATTATAAAGGGAACCTCTGTCCAAAATTTCAGCTTTCTAGGTCCAAGGGTTTGGGCTGGGCGTTGATGAGTCAGTCAGTCAATCAGTCAGTCAGTCAGTCAGGACTTCTCTTTTTATTTATATAGATTGTACAGGCTACACAAATATTTATGTAGTGAACAGTAACGGAGTCTTACCCAAGCATTCGTATATTGGTCTCAAAGACAGACACGACAATATCGTGGTCGAAGGTTACATCTTTGATAACCAGCTTGATGGCACGGTTGAACTCGGAGAAGTCTCCTAGCACCGCCAAAGTGTCCAGGCTGTCTACTAAAGTTAGGGAGAAGCTGAAAACATACAATACTCTATTAGGATAACCTGGGTAATGTTTTTTTTTTTCTTTATGGTCAGTCGAGTTAAAATACAGTTACGGTTTTACATAAATGCCCTGAAAGAAGTGATGGCCTAGTCGAAAAGGCTGCGACTTACGATGTGTTAGTCATCACCTGCCTAGCCTTATCCCAACTATATTGGGGTCGACTTCCAATCTAACCGGATGAAGCTGAATACCAGTATTTCATATGGAGCGATTGCAGACCTGCAAAACTCAGTTCGTACTGGGTAATATAATACCCCTTGGTAAAACTGAATGTCAGACTTTAGGGCTACCGACTACTTAGGCGCAGGCCACACATAAATGGCGTCGCTCGCGGACATGGCGCGGGCGGCTTCCTAATACATTCAAATTTTATATACTACTACTACTTCCTGCCCTTATCCCATGTCATTTGGGGTCGGCGCAACACGTTTTTTCCTTCCATTCTGCCCTGTTAGTCGTCACGTTATCATTTATTCCTTTTTCCTTCATATCACTCCTCACACACTCCATCCATCTTTTCTTTGGTCTTCCTCCCTCTCCATCCATCCACATTTATATTCATAACTTTTTTAGTCACATGCGATTCATCCCTCCTCATCACATGCCCATACCACGACAGTCGATTCCCTTTTAACTTTTCTGTAATTGGCGCAACTTTTAAACTTCCTCTGATATACTCGTTCCTTACTTTATCCATTCTGGTCACACCACACATCCACCTCAACATTCTCATCTCCGCAACATGCAACCTTTTTTCATCCATCTTCTTCACAGCCCAACATTCCGATCCATACAGTATAATACAGTGCAATTTAGGTTACGCGGGCGCCGAAATGGCGCGTCATATCCACGTCCGAGCCAAGACATTCCGTGTATCCTAAATTGCGATTTATTGGACTTATTTTATACTATTGGTATAAAATTTGAATGGAATCGGAAACCGCCCGCGCCCTATGCCATATAGAACATTACTAGCTTTTGCCCGCGACTTCGTTCGCGTGGAATAGTGACTTCCGGCAGATTTTTGGTTTTACCCACATAGTTCCCGATCTCGCGGGATCTCTTCAAAAATGAAATGAAAAAAAAAAAAAAACTATCCTATGTCCTTTCTTAAGTTCCAAACTATGTCTGTACCAAATTTCACACAAATCGGTTCAGTAGTTTAGGCGTGAAGCAAAGACAGACAGACAGACAGACAGACAGAAAGACAGACAGACAGACAGAGTTACTTTCGCATTTATAATATTAGTTTGGATTAAAGTTAGCGGTTATTTGACAGACTGCAAGTTTAAGAGCCTATACTACCTCAAATTAGCAACTCTATTTGTGGTGGTTCAAAACTTCAAACTTCGTTTGAAATACTGTTAGAATAAAGTTCTAATCAGCTTGCACTAAAGCGGTTATTACGTCTTTCGCTGCGGCCGAATAGTGCAAAATTAGTGGTATTTTGCGATTTACAAAAAAGCTTTTGTTTGGACTAAAAAAGTAAAACACTATGATTTTAGTATGTTGCTTGTAGAATTATTTGGCTAAAAAATCAGAACGATGACATGTATTTTAGTATGGTTTTTACTCGTTAAAAGAAATTTTTAGATGTATCTTCATGATTTTTTTCTATCGAGCAAAATTAGTTGTATAATTATGTTTTCACAACAAGAACGGCGAACTTGCTTCATGTATTTTCCTAAGATGTGCGCTTCCCCAATACAGTCAACCATTTGAATCTATCATGGCCGCGGCAGTGATACCTAATTGTGTCTAACTGCCGCATTGTGTCTAAGTGATGGCCTAAGTAATCATTAAAGCACTCTGAGTGCGGCAGTAAGTGTACGTTGCTGCGAAATTCCAGCTGTCCTGTGATTAGTGCGGTCGAGGTTTCTATCGATTCTTCGATTCTACATTACTGAACTTATAATGTAGGTCAAGCAGTGCAGAGACTTTGGTTGTTTAATATGGCATATAGGTACTTTACTTTCATTTTTGCACTCAATTTTGCAGTTTTTTTTAACTTGCCTTGACTTACATACCTATTAAAAGGATATTTTAAGTACCAGTCGTTTTCGTCGTTTTGCCAAATAATAGGTACAAATATATAAATAGACTAGCAGTTGCCCGCGACTTCGTTCGCGTAAAAATTTTGACTCTCTTTTCTGGACTGCCTGTGGATGGTACTATGTCAAATCGAATGCCAAATGCCAATCGAAGCGATTATATTTCCTTAAACCAGCCCTGTCGTAAAATCTATTCCTACCTGAAATGTCTTAACTATATTCTATCTCTCTGCCAATTTTCAGGTACAAAAAGCCAAGGATTTCATATGGACTTACGGGAGCCCTTAGTCCAGGTCTTCCTTACAAATTTCTTAGCTTAGATCTCCTACTCCTAAACTCTAGACTTATTAAATTTCAGGTTGTTAGTACAAAAAAAAACAGTACATTTTTACAAACATGTAAAAGCCCTCAGACCCCCTTATTCTGGCCATGTTGCTAAACTCGCTAAATCTGTTCTTAGTCAACGTCTACTACTAACTATAAAGTACCTTCCTGCCAAGATTGTAGCACAAAAAAAGGAAGGACTGTCATACAAACTCGCGTGAGCCCTTAGACCTCCCTAGTCCGACCCTGTCGCAAAATCGGTTCTTAGCAAACTTCTACTCACCTACTACGTCCCTGCCAAAATTCAAGTTAGTAGCACACAAAATGATGGACTTTTAAACAAACTTCCGAGCGCCCTTAAACCTCTCTAATCCGGCCCTGCCACAAAACCTGTACTTAGCAGAGTTCTACTAACTATAAACTACGTGCCTGCCAAAAATCAAGTTTGTAGCACAAAAAATTAAGGATTTTCTTACGAACTTGCAAGAACCCTTAGACCTCCCTAATCCGGCCCAGTCACAAAATCTGTTCTTACCAGACGTCTACTAACTATAAACTACGTCCGTCTCAAAAATCAAGTTTGTAGCCCAAAAAATTAAGGACTTTCATACAAACTGGCGAGAGTCCTTAGACCTCCCTAATCCGGCCCTGTCTCAAAATCGGTTCTAAGCAGACGTCTACTAACTTTAAACTACGTCCCTGCTAAAAATGAAGACTGTGGCACAAAAAATGAAACACTTTCACACAAACTGGCGAGAGCCCTTAGACCTCCCTAATCTGGCCCTGTCTCAAAATCGGTTCTAAGCAGTCGTCTACTAACTTTAAACTACGTCCCTGCCAAAAATGAAGATTGTGGCACAAAAAATGAAAGACTTTCATACAAACTGGCGAGAGCCCTTAGACCTCCCTAATCCGGTCCTGTCACAAAATCGGTTCTAAGCAGACGTCTACTGCCTATAAACTACGTCTCTGCCAAAAATCAAGATTGTAGCACAAAAAATGAAGGACTTTCATACAAACTTGCGAGGGCCCTTAGACCACCCTAATCCAGCCCTGTCGCAAAACTAATTTATAGCGGATGCCTACTGACTATGAACTACGTCTCTGCCAAAAATCAAGATTATAGCACGAAAAATTAAGGACTTTCATACAAACTTGTGAGGGCCCTTAGACCACCCTAATCCGGCCCTGTCGCAAAATTAATTCATAGCAGACGCCCACTGACTATAAACTACGTATCTGCCAAAAATCAAGAATATAGCACGAAAAATTAAGGACTTTCATACAAACTTGTGAGGGCCCTTAGACCACCCTAATCCGGCCCTGTCGCAAAATTAATTCATAGCAGACGCCCACTGACTATAAACTACGTATCTGCCAAAAATCTAGATTGTAGCACAAAAAATGAAGGAGTTTCATACAAATTTGCGAGGGCCCTTAGACCACCCTAATCCGACCCTGTCGCAAAATCCGTTCTTAGCGGACGTCTACTAACCATAAACTACCTCCCTGCCAAAAATCATCTTTGTACGTCCAGAGATTTTTGAGATTTCGTGATGAGTGAGTGAGTGAGTGACCTTTCGCTTTTATAGATATAGACATACTTAGGTATACAAACGTGTTGAAAAAAAAAGTGACCGCGTAGTTTGTTATCATTTAAAGAATTCGAGCATCTATGTATGAGTTACGTAGTATTACCCTTTACGTTCCATGTTGAATATTCGCGGTTATGTTCGCGTTACATAACATTCAACGATAAAAAACTTGTTAGTTTTTTTAGCAATTAATCACGTAAGTAATTAAACCGTTTGAAACACCAAGACTCTATTTTAAAAGCCATTTTTTGTAACAATTTAAATATTAGGAACTAGCGGACGTCCCGCGGTTTCACCCGCGTAGATCCCGTTCCCGTGGGAATACAGGGATAAAAAGTAGCCTATGTTACTCAGGGTGAATGTAGCTTTCCAAGGGTGAAAGAATTTTTGAAATCGGCCCAGTACTTTTTTATTCATTACAAACATACAAACATACAAAAATAGGTACAAATCTTTCCTCTTTATAATATTAGTGTAGATGTAGATTTAGGTGTTTCAATACCTATCTAATAAAAAAAATATAGGTACACGAACACCACTAAAAAAAAACATAATTTTATAATAGCATGCACGGATTCTATTACTTTTCTTATCAGTTTGAAATACTTTCAATAATATTCAATTTGTCAACAAGTTACGTTAACTTATGCTTTGTTTGTTAGTTCCCAGTACTAGCTGGGTTGTGGGGGTCAAAAAGACAGGCAGTTGCTCTATGTTAAATACTGATAGCTCAGCAGCACCCAGTTTCAGTAGCAGCCGACTTCAAGCTAATTGGGAATAGGCTAACCAGACGATGATTGTCATGGGAGCAACAAGAGAGAGGGCCACAACCTGGGAAGCCCACCTTTTGTTTTGGGGGGTTTGGATGTTATCAAATGACTCCTCCCGCTCTGGGCAGAGCAGAAGGGAGTGTCAGACTTATACTGACTAAAAATCACCCATGTTCCTACTTAGCCCTTTGTGTCGAGGCCGCAGTATCTCTTTCGAACAACCCGCGGACCCGACGGAGGTACCTATCTGCTATAGTATAAGGATTGCTTACTTTCCCAGAGCGTCGTCCATGTCACCACGACTCGGCGTGATGCCTTTCCACCGGCCTTTACAGCTGAGCGGCATCAGCTCATCAGCAGGATACGCGTTATCCATGTAGGCGTTATACGCATGATAAAACATTTTTCTAGCCTCCTCCCTGAAATAAATATTATGTTTTAATAATTTTTACTGCGATGGTTTACGATGCTGCCTTTTTAGCTAAACTAAACCATCATTTTCGTGCCCCTATCGTAACTTAATTGGAATCGACGGGAAATGTCTCCTTTCAATTATATCTCTAACAGTAGTTACCGCTGCCTTCCAGACACCTCATTTTTCACCTTAAATGTTTTATGACTGGCCTGTTGGTCTAGTGGTTAGTGACCCTAACTGCTATGCCGGAGGTCGTGGGTTCGATTCCCACCCAGGACAAATGTTTGTGTGATGAGCACGATCATTTGTTCTGTGTCTGGGTGTAATTTATCTATAATATGTATGTATTTAGAAATATATAAGTATGTTTATCAGTTGTCTAGTACCCATAACACAAGCTCTGCTTAGCTTGGGACTAGATGGCGTTGTGTGGTAGTTGTGGAATATTATTATATTATTATTATATCTTTTAACTTATAAAATAAGCAATTCTCTCGTCGTGATAAGCAAATATAAGCAATTGATAAGTAATGTTTAGGCATAATTTCAAAGCTAAAAACGTCTGTTTACCGGCCATTCTGACGCTCACGCCGCGCGCGCCGCGCTACACCCGCGCTGCGGTCGCGCTTTTTTATTTATATGGATTTACAAAGCGCGCGGCACTTTGCGGCTAATTTGAAGGCGCCCTTAATACCAACCCAAATAAAACGCTGTGCAAACCAGATATTGCTACTTTACCAGTTGCAACTTTTGTTTCAAATCTTAATGAATGACTTCAACTCAAATTAATTTTTCACCTCGCAGGAAAATTAATAAAATAAATATCTATGTAGTTCCAAATTAATTATAAGGTGATGTCTAGTTATTCCCTAACTGTGGTGACTTATAAGATGGCATTATGTAATTTGTTGTCCTACTTATTTTATCAATTGTTTCATAAATAACATTCTATTTCATTAAAGACAAGGTATTAGTTCTTGTTTATAATAATATGCTTGTTGTCACACATGGTTAATTATTTTAACAGCTGCAAGAATGTTGTAAAAATAATTTTGGATTACATTTCACATAAACCGGCTGATTAAATTATCACAGGTTAAAAATAATAAAGTCACAGGACTCTATTAATTTTTAACCTGTGATAATTTTTATTCAATTTTTTGTCCTTGCTTTTGTGATAACTAAAAATATGTTTTGCAATCTGTAGCTTAGCTAATATCAGGGATAAAACATACTTATAATAATACAATCCTTAATACAGTTTGGCTGACCTCTCACATAAAGAAGAGAAGGGCAAGTGGTGTGGGCAGTGCCCAACATTACCTGAGCTCTCTTGTGACCTCTTCTCACAAGAACAGGGGTCAGGTAATATTGGGCACTGACTCTACGGGCCCTCAATTAAAGTCCTAATCACCAACTTAACAATAACCCAGACATCCACACAATAATCGTATATTGGATAGTTATGCCTGTTTAAATAAAAAAACCGAAGTCAATCAAACCCAAGATCTCATATTCATGAGTTGCTCTTGCAACCATTAGACCAATGAGGCAGTCCCAGGGATTATAAGTACCATACTTATACTATTAATATATTAATAAATATTAGTAAATGAAGTTGATAGATGTTTGTTGGTTGTGATAACATGATAATGCATCATTAATCGGTAAAAGGTGTATGTTACAGCTAAAGTAATAATGCTGATTGGTTTTATCTGAATTACATAGTAGAATTGCAGAAATAGCAGCATCAATATAAACTCTTTTGCAAAAAAAACGGGCACTACATATTTTTTTCTCTACTTCAATGAAGAAGGACAAGTAAGAGGTTTTATTAATTTGACGATGTATTGGCATGTTATTTGAAGAATCCTGGCATGATTCTGTACGTTCCAAATTTAAATTTTGAAATTAACAAAAGGAAAATAATGATTATTGTAGATTATTGTAAAATTGCTTTACTAATGGCGCGAATTGCTGAAACGATTTTATTACTGATTACTAAAATTTTAAAACTTTTTGGATATTTTCTGCAAATTAAACAATTTTATCTTTCTTTTTACATTAAATACCACTTTTTGACATGAGTGATAAAGCGATACGGGCCGGTAAAATTATAGCCCTACTTGAAGCATTGAGGTATAATGAAGGTTGTTCGCAAACTTACGTGTCTCAGCGGCTAAATGTGAGTCGTTCAACTGTCCAGAGGACTTGGCAACGGTATCAAGAGACCGGTTCGGTCAAAAGAAGACCCGGTTCGGGAAGAAAACGACGCACAGAACCAAGAGATGACCGCTTTTTGGTGAGTCAGGCCTTGCGGAATCGTAAGGCGTCAAGTGTGGACCTGAAGAAGAGCCTTGAAGAAGTAAGAGGAGTAGAAGTTAGCTTGTGGACCGTCAGGAGGAGGCTTTTGGCTGCCAATATCAGGAGTTACCGCCCGGCTCGGGGACCTAAATTACTCCGTGAGCACCGTATTGCTCGACTTCAGTTTGCTCGAAACTGTGCTTCATGGACTCTGGAGGACTGGAATAAAGTATTGTTTTCTGATGAAGCTAGAATCTCTTATTGTGGAGAGGACCGACGCCGGCGAGTGCTACGAAGACCACGGGAACGCTATGCGGAAGTGTGTTTCGAAGAAATCACTCCTTATGGCGGAGGCTCCGTTATGTTTTGGGCAGCAATTAATTCGACGGGGCGTACGGAGTTAGTTCTCATAGAAAATGGAACATTAAATGCACACCGGTACATAATGGAAGTCCTAATTCCATATGCACAACCCGCATTGACTGCACTTGGGGAAGATTCCATTTTTATGGACGACAATGCTCTCCCGCACCGTTCTGGCGACGTGGAAGCGTACATGCAAGAAGTTGGGATCCGTCGTTTAGATTGGCCAGCTCGAAGTCCTGACCTCAATCCAATTGAGCATGTCTGGGATGTTCTAAAGAGACGGGTAGGATCAGTGCAACATGCTCCACAAAACATCAGGGAGCTAAAAAGAGTCATTGCAGAAGAGTGGGAACGTATTCCTCAAAACGTCATTAAAAACATCGTGGAAAGCATGCCCAGAAGGATTCAAGCTGTGATTTTGGCAAGAGGAGGTCACACTCGTTATTAGGTTATTACATTTGTAACTTTATTTAATTAAACAAAGTAAAAAAATCTTCTTGTCTTTATTGCCGACCACTTCTTATTGTTTTAAAGAATTCATAGATTTTTTTTTAAATTGCCACAGTTCACTTCACGCGTATTATAAGTACACACGATTATAAGTATACAGACTACGTCAAACAATTAAATTTCATTGAATTAACTCAAATCGACCTTAGAACGTAAATTTCCTAAGGTGCCCGTTTTTTTTGCAAAGGAGTGTACTTATATTGTACAATGGGCTGGCTGTATGTGATGGGCTGCGTATTTTGCCTATGGTTTCTGCCGTGGACCTTCATGGATGCTTCTAACAGGCTCTTCATGAGTCCGATGTAGGTTTTTTAATGTCCATTTCTCCCTTTTGCCTATGCAATTATTGATGAAATTTGAATGGTGTTTACCAAGATAAACAACTACCGGAGACATTACGTAATAATGTGAATCCCTGCACAGGAAAAAGATCTAGCCAGGATTTCTCACCAGCAACTAGCTTTGAAACACAAAAGTGTGGTTTCTGGGTACCTACCATATTATAAGTATATGCCCAACTCATTCTCGAGAGGGACCATCTTATACATATTGTACTGGGGTTGGCTAGTCATTTCAGACAGGTGTATTGTCAACAATAAGCCATAGTGGAGATAGACCAATCAGCGGACTACTTAATGTGTAATGAAAAACGAAAAAAAAATGTTTAGTTGTGCCGAAGGGCCTGATGACCAAGAGCCATAACAAATATCTTTTGAGGCTCTTGTTTGGAGATTGGATCAAGGATTTGATTCAGAGGGTAGTACACTTTGATATGGCTTGCATTGTGAGGTTTCTCTCTCTGGAGCTCCAAACACTGATAGCTTAAACCCAGCTTCAGACACCAGCAAAAAGTAATTTTTGTATAGTTTAAAAGTCTTATTTTAAAAACAAATAGCTGTGAAAAAGTATGATTTCGGTATAATAGTCTCCTTCACAAATTTTCCAAGTGATACCATCATTACGTCACATAGGCACGTCGACCCCTGAACGTGCCTATGCTGAAATTGCCGCCACTGGCAAATCTGATGCGTTGCAGCCCAAGCAACAAACCAGAAAAGGGAAGAAACCGAATAAGGGTGCTCAACCAGCCCTGCCTGTGGTACGGAGCTCCTTGCCGAACCAAGTTGATGAGGAGGGTTTCACGAAGGTGGAAAGGAAGAAGAGGAGGCCCTGTTCTCGTAACTTGTGCGGAACCGCACCGAGTGGACCCAACATGTTGTTGCGTTCAGCTGTGCCTACGACGCAGCTGTACCTCTCTCGTCTGCATCACTCCACGACGGTTGAAGAAGTCGTGCAGTACTTGAAGGTGAAGACCAACTGGACTCTGAGGGTTGAAAGGTTGGAATCACGCCACAACATCAACTTTAAGTCGTTCGTGGTACGGGTTCCAACCCAGCATCTACAGACCTGCATGAAAGAGGACTTTTGGCCGAAAGGTGTCTTATATCGACGTTTCCGGGGACGATTACGTGACACCTCGCAGCGTAACACGACGCCGTCAACCTTACGTGTGTAGTTATTGTTTATAAGGTTTTTTCATATGTATTAGTTTGTTGTTATTGTTTTGTTATTTGTGTATTTTACCTATGGGCCTTAGAAGCCTGAAATAAATGTTTATTATTATTATTATTATTATTAATGACCTAACACCTGCTTAAACTCTTCAGAGAAATATCATAGATTGCAATAGGTGATATTGTTTTTTTATACCACTCACAAAGAAACCTTTAAAAAAATTGTTCATATTTTAGTTGTAGGTACACTTATTTAACCCGGATACTTTGTAAATCCTTTGTGCATAACTTTCTAAATGTCGTACTGAATGATTAGACTGTACCAATAACAACGAAATCTACCAACCTTTGTTGATTTCAATCAGGTCAAATTAAGTTATTATAATTATTTACCTTAAACTCTCCCGTTCAGCTTTTGACATACGTGAAGCAGCTTCTTCTTCCGTCTTTACACATATTATTGCCAAAATAAAGACTAATAAAACACGATAGGCCATTATCACCATAATCACAATATTTTCAAATGACTAGTTCTCTTACAAGGAAACTAAATAACAATTGTGTACGAGAATAAGTAAAATTAAAAATATTTAGAAATAACTGTGACTGTAATTATTATTAATACAGGGATTAAACTACTAGGAAATCAATAGGAAATCTTATCAGTTTTTACGAACTGTCTAGCAATAAAAACTCCTCTATTTCACCATCGTCCATGACACTTGTCAATGTTGTCAAGTAAGAATTCCTTCTCGCGTGGAAAAAGTGCGGTCCAGACCGCCTTTCGATATTTTTAGCTTGACGAGATATTAACTTGAATGCTTTTTCCAATCCAATCCTAAGAAGCCAGTCTCTTGAGCCAAGACTGAGCCACGAATTAATTTCTGTGACTTTCATTACGTCCAGAGAACCTTATCAAAATGCTAAATCAATATTCTATTGCATAAAATTTTCGAGAACAGTAGTTTTTCATTAGCTTTATGTTTAAAATTAATGTTTTGACTTAATTTCATTCCTTCTCGCTTCTATCAAATAATGGAATGCAATTTTTCTTTATAACGAAAAGACCACGTAATCTGTAAATCCTGTTCTTCTATGAAAAAATCATACATAATTTTAAATAGACTTCATGGTTCTTTTGGCGCTTGAATGTCATTATAAACAGAGTGTGTAGTAACCGCGGAATTAGTACAAACTCTGACTGATATAATTTATTAAAAACAGGTACAACAAGGGTGCCACATCCACAGACATAATATCGAGGTGTTGAAGTGTTTGTATAAAAACGCCACCATGTCCGTCCGACTTCAGGAATAGACTTCGGAACCTATCCGGCTATCCTGCAGCGCGGTGTGAGACAGGGAGAGGTCATGTCTCCGAAACTGTTCACCGCTGCACTGGAGGATGTCATCAAGGCTCTGGATTGGAGAGAACTTGGCATCAACGTCAATGGCGAGTAGATCACTCACCTTCGGTTTGCCGACGATATAGTGGTCATGGCTGAGACCATGAATGACCTCAGTACAATGCTCGATGACCTCAGTGGAGGTAATATGGACAAAACCAAGGTTATGTTGAATGTCCATGTAACACCTACTTACAAGGTCGGAGACTCTACACTCGAAGTTGTGGGCGATTATGTTTAACTGGGACAAACGGTCCAGTTGAGTAGGTCTAATTTCGAGAAAGAGCTCAATCGTCGATCTGACTCGGCTGGGCAGCGTTCAGGAAGTTGCGCGGTATCTTCTCGTCCAACTTACCTACCCAGTGTCTCAAGAAGACGAAAGTCTATTTTGAATGCGAGACGCAAGGGACTGGTGAACCGGCCAATTTAGTGACACCTGGGTGAGGCTTATGTCCAGCAGTGGATGTCTTTTGTCTGAAATGATGATGATGAATTATGATGACACCAACAGTATATACATACATTTCATACTGAGGTTAGGGTTTTTAGAGCTTTTGTTAGAGCTATATCATCGTAAAGTAAACAAGCAAAAATGTAATTATTAGTAGAAAACAAATGACATCAAATAATCATAAAATTAACTTATACAAAAATAACATTAAGAGTATCTAGATACTATACAAAGACAAAGTAACAAAACATTCAAAAACTAATAAACACCAAAAGTCATCATCATCATCATTTCAGCCGAAAGACGTCCACTGCTGGACATAGGCCTCCCCTAAGTGTCGCCACATTGACCGGTCCCTTGCGTCTCGCATCCAGCGGATCCCGGAAACCTTCACCAGGTCATCGGTCCACCTAGTGGAGACCTTCCAACGCAACGTCTTCCGGTTCGCGGTCGCCACTCCAGAACTTTCCGGCCCCATCGGCCTTCCGTTCTGCGAGCAATGTGCCCTGCCCACTGCCACTTAAGTTTGGCAATTCTTCGGGCTATGTCGGTATCCTTGGTTCTCATGCGGATGTCCTCATTTCTGATTCGATCACGCAAGGAAACTCCGAGTATAGCCCTCTCCATTGCCCTTTGGGTGACTTTAGGCCTTCTGATGAGGCCCATTGTGAGTGACCACGTTTCGGTCCCGTATGTAATCACTGGCAACATGAACACACACGTCTCAAAGTCTTTCGTCTTGATTCGCGGCGGTAAGTTGGACGAGAAGATACTTCTTAGCTTACCAAACGCTGCCCAACCGAGTCGGATTCGACGATTGACCTCTTTCTCAAAGTTGGATCTACCCACAGTCTACCTAACTGGACTGTGATACTCGAGGGAAAAACGCCGCAGACATGGTGCAGAGGTGTGGTGTACTTCTTCTTCAAGAAGAGCGACAATGCCCGGCTGAAGAATTATTATAGGCCCATCTCACTTCTGAGTCATGTCTATATGTTGTTTTCAAGAGTCATAACGACTCGTCTCGCGCGCAGGTTTGACGACTTTCAGCCTCCCGAAAAAGCCGGATTCCGAAAAGGCTTTAGCACCGTAGACCACATACATACGCTGCGGCAGGTTATACAGAAGACCGAAGAGTGTAAGTTTCCAAATCGCTACCATTTCAGTCTGGCTTCAGGACCAGACCACGAAACCTATCCTTCTGCAGCGAGGTGTGAGACAGGGAGACGTCATATCTCCGAAGCTGTTCACCGCTGTACTGGAGGATGTCTTCAAGGTTCTGGACTGTAGAGGACTAGGCGTCAACTTTAATGGCCAGTACATCACTCACCTTCGATTTGCCGAAGATATAGTGGTCATGGCTGAGACCATGGAGAACCTCAGTTGAATGCTCGGTGACCTCAGTAGAGCTTCCGAAAGAGTGGGTCTTAAAATGAACATGGACAAAACCAAGGTCATGTTGAATGCCCATGTTACTACACCCACTCCTATAAAGATCGGAGACTCATCGGAGATCGAAGTTGTAGACGATTATGTCTAGCTGCCCCTGGGACAATAAAACACTAAAAGTTAAATAATAAAATTAAGTTTTTAAATGTCGCATGTCGGTTCAAGTGAGAGCTTAAACTTTGGTGGGAAACCAAAGAACAAATCCAAATCAGAAAATTTTGAGTTGAGTTCGTTGTATTGAATGCACATTCTTGAATCTTGATACAGTTGATACTGGTTACTCCTATAGGCTGGCGGTTCCAAAAGTCTAGAAATTGGCTATCTGGGACGATTGTATGGGACTGACCACATTCTAGTAACTGTCCGCATTCAATTTGGCCATTGACACTCTTATAGATACAAACTAAAGTCATGGACAGTGCGACGGTTTCAAAGCAACTCCATTTGAAAGAACGCCAAACGTTGTTCCGAATATGGAGTACATCTGTGGAATATTCCTGGAGACAATAATGTATACATAGTTACTTCTTATTTTACTGGTACTGCCGACTGTCGGTTATTTATAAATTTTGGACCAGCTCCAATATATTAGGTAGGTAGGAAAGGAAATGCTTACGAACCAAAAATTCGAAGACATAATTATGACATCTAACAATCCTGCACTGGACCCGCGTGGTGGGATCGCGTCCGAAATGAGGTGATCCGACAGAGGACCAGCAGGGCAGTTGTCGACATAGTTCACAGAATAAGTAAGCTGAAGTGGCAGTGGGCCGGCCATATTTGCCGCAGAACCGATGATCGTTGGAGTACACGTGACCACATGTTCTTGAATGGAGACCACGAATCGGCAAGCGTAAGGTCGGACGCCCTCAGTGTTGCTTATCGCATTATCTTAACAGAGCGGCTGGTAGAAACTGGACGAGAGTTGTCGAAAATCGAGTTGAGTGGCGTAAGATTAAAGAAGCCTGTATACAGCAGTGTATTGCTATGGGCTGATGATGACCCGCGTGGTTGAATATAGCCCATTTCCTGTCATTGAGCGGAGGCCTAACTCCCTGCTGTGCGAGAACATTATAGATTATAAAAATATAAAAACTGACCTGTATCAGCCTGTATCGAAGAAATTGTTACCCCATGTCAATTAAACTTTTTAACAAATTACCCACTGAACTAAAAGACATAAGATCAATACCTTTATTCCGAAAAAAATTATACGCCTGGTTAGTAAATAAATGTTTCTACACGACCCAGGAATACCTTTTTTTTTTTTTTTTTTTTTTTGGTGGGTGGAAAATCATCGAATGACCCCCCCCGCTATTGGGCAGAGCGAAGGGGAGTGTCAGACTTCTACTGACTAAAAACCGAACCCATGTTCCTTCTGTGCCCTTGTGCCGAGGCCACGTCATCTAGTACTAAAATCCGCGGCCCCGACGGGCGTCGGCCCTTGCGGGCCCCTCCTTGCTGACATCTCTTTGAGGCGCGCGTGGAACACGAACGCGCCGCCGACACGGTCTGTTGCCGTCATGACGACGGCCGGACGGCGAGCTAGCCCATTACTCACCGTCCACAGGCCCGTGTCTACGGTGGCCGGAAGCCATCACGTGGCCCCCGACGCCCGGAGCGCCTTCCGCGCCTTCCGCGGCGGCTGGGACGTTGAGAGGTTCGCTCCCTCTCTCGTTCCGCCACCTCCTTCGCTAGCATCACTGCTTCGCAGAAGGAGGCGACGGCGTCCCATTCCTCCTCGCCCCGGACCATGGCTTGCACCAGGGCCGGACGCGAGAGGTCGCCGCCGCCGATCGCCGCTACGAGAACACGGCGGGGCTCCGCCCAAGCAGGGCACACCTCCACAGTGTGCTCCACCGTGTCCTCCGGTCGATCCTCGCAGTGGAAGCATCCGGGCGTTTCCTCCCGCCTGATTCGGTGCAGGTACCTCCCGAAACATCCGTGTCCGGTGAGGACCTGCGTCAGACGGAAGGTGAGGGCGCCGTGGCTCCTCTCTAGCCACTCCTCAAAGAGGGGACTTACCGCCACTATCGTGGCGTGCCCTGCACGGGGTTGCAACAGTCGCTGTCTCCATGCCGCCATGAGATCGCACCGGAGGTCTGTCCGCCGCGCAGCAATGTGCCGCGGCAGCAGAGTGACCCCCCGGTGTAGCGCCTCCGCGCGCCACTCACGTAGGCGCGCGAGGACTATCGCCTCCAGATCCCACGGCGGCAATCCGGCAAGGAGATTCGCCGCCTCGCGGGAGATCGTGCGGTACCCGCGGACAAGCCTTACGGCCATGACCTTTTGGGGCGCGTTCAGGTAGTGGACGGCCCGCTTCCTCACGGCACGCGCCCACACCGGGGCCCCGTAAAGGGCCATGGACCGCACGATCCCCGCATACAGCCTACGGCAGGAGGCGTTTGGCCCCCCCAGATTGGGCAAGAGCCACCTAAAGGCAGCCGCGGCCCGCTCCAGTCTGGGAGCCAAACGTCGGAAGTGCTCCACGAAGTTCCACCGGCTGTCGAGGACGAGTCCGAGGTACTTTAAAGTACACTCGACGCCGATGGAAACCCCTCTCACCGATAGCTGGGATCCCGACGGTGGCACATTCCCACGCCCATAGAAGCACATGGCCTCGGACTTGTGAAGTGCCACCTCAAGACCCAGCTGCCGGATCCTCTCCACGACTGTTTCAACCCCGCGTGTCATATTCGCGGCCGCCGCCTCGTGCGATTCCCCCCGTGCCAGCACCAGCGTATCGTCCGCGTAGCAGACGACGCTGACGCCGTCAGGGAGGTCGGCACGCAGCACCCAGTCGTAACCGATGTTCCACAGGGGCGGCCCCAGAACCGAACCCTGTGGAACACCGCACGACATCTCTCGCCGGTTCCATTCTCCGTTTTGACCGGGGTAGATTACCGTCCTGTCGGACAGGTAGTCCCCGACTACACGACGAAGGTAGGCCGGCACCCGGTGATACCGGAGTGCCTCCCTGATGCAGCTCCAGGGCATGGTGTTGAAGGCGTTGGCGATGTCGAGAGACACCGCCAAGACCACACCGCCCCGAGAGACCGCATCTCCCGTCGTGAGGGCTCTCACGCGCATGATGGCGTCCACCGTCGAGCGCCTCTTGCGGAAGCCGAACTGCTGATCCGCAAGATCCGGACCCATTCCCTCAAGGTGCTCGGCGAGGCGGTTTGCAATTACTCTTTCAAAGAGCTTGCCCACCTCGTCGAGCAGCACAATGGGCCGGTATGCAGACGGCGAGTCCGCAGGGCGCCCCGGCTTCTGGATGAGGACCAGCTTCCCCGTCTTCCAACGAAGCGGGAACTGGCCTCTTTCCATGCACGCGCTAAAGAGCCTCTCCAGTCGGGGCCCAAGAGCCTCTGAGTCTGAGGCCAGGGCCCAGGCTTTGCCAGGCAAGCCATCAGGCCCCGGGGCGGTATTTTTGGCTTTAAGCCTCCGTACCGCCACTCTCAGGTCTACCCCAGTCACCTCCGGAATGTCGTCATCGGTTCCTGAACCGTCCGCTTCCGGCACCGCAGGTGGCGGAGCCATTGGCGGGGGACGATGCTCCCCTCGCGAAGGGAACAGAGCGCTCACGACGTCCTCCACGAGCTCGGGCCGGAGACTCTGCGTCAGCGGGGGGCCCCGGGTGCGGAGTTGATTCCGCACCATCTTATAAGGGCGCCCCCACGGATCTCTGTTGAGAGCCTCCAGCATCTCCTCGCGGGCCTGATCTTTGGCCCGCAGACGAGCCTCGGAGAGGGCTTTCTTCGCCGCTCTGTACCCTTCATAAAGCTCCGCCTCCACGTCTTCCGCATTCGGAGGACGAATGCGGCGCCTGCGATGCCTGGCGTACCGGCGCCGCGCCGCCACACACTGCTGCCGCAGGTGCGACAGCTCTTGCGACCACCAGTACACGTGACGCCGGGCGCTTCCTGGCCGGACTCGAGGCATTGCCGTGTCACATACCTCGGTCATGGCCTCCTGGAACCAACCTGCCTCAGTGTTAACGTCGGCGGGCCTGACCGGTGATGACACCCAGGCCTGCACGATCGCGGCTTCCAGGAGGAGCTCCCGGTCCAGCTTCTTCAGCGCCCAACGCGGACCACTTGGGGTCCGTGGGACCGGCGCGCTCGAGGACTGGGCAGAGACCTCAAACCGGATATACCGGTGGTCGGAATAGGTCTCCACCCCCTCTATGACGCGCCAGTCAGCGACACGCTGCGACAGAGTGGGGCTGGCGAACGAAATGTCCACCACCGACTCGCCCCGCATCCGCACACACGTGGCCACAGAACCCCGGTTCAGGATGTCCAGGCCTGTTTCCAGAGCCCAGCACTCGACCATCCCACCCCGCACATCCGTGTAACGGGAACCCCAGGCCAAGCTCTTGGCGTTGAAGTCCCCGAGCACAAGTACGGGGAGGGAATAGCCTCCGACGACGACACTTAACTCCCTGAGGGAGTTTTGGAACTCGGCGAGAGTTCGGCTCGGAGAGAAGTAGACTCCCACTACTACAATCTCCCCGAACCGACCCAGGAATACCTTAGTTATAAGAATAGAAAATTACTGTAGCGCCTTACTATGTATGTTCCTATCAGTGCAATATAACTAGTTTAATTTAAGTTAGTATGTAATTCCACATACCTATAAGTGTGTACATAGGTAGGTGCCTAATTCATTTTTTTCATAAACTTTTATCTTAAGTTTTTGCATACCAGAAATGGTTAAGAGGATCGTTTTTTTGTATTATGTAATGCATTATGTACCATCTATTTTACCCTTACTATGCAAATAAATTATTTGATTTGATTTGATTTGATTGATTATTGCGTAT
This sequence comes from Diarsia dahlii, assembly GCA_949775195.1. Classification (NCBI taxonomy): domain Eukaryota; kingdom Metazoa; phylum Arthropoda; class Insecta; order Lepidoptera; family Noctuidae; genus Diarsia; species Diarsia dahlii. The sequence goes on from OX459189.1 coordinate 15,480,534, forward strand.
GCTTTAACCTGTGGCTTTGACCATATAAATAAAACTTGTAGATCTTGTCAAACCTAAATAGCAGTGGAAGGATTAATTCTGGACTCTATAAAAAAGGTTGAGAATGTCAGTGTTACCCAATGGTGTTACCGCTTATATTATAATGGTACATTATGGTACAAGTGTGTAATGTTGGTGATTACCGCCGAGGCGCCATTGAGACCCGAGCCGTCAGGTGAGGGTCTTTAAGATAGCCGAAGACGGTAATCATCAATACACACGTGTATCATACGACGTTTTTCAACACACTTGTGAAGAAAATAATACTAAAAAAAAAACCAATCGAATTGAGAACCTCCTCCTTTTTGGGAAGTCGGTTAAAAAGTCATCTTCAACCGTGTCTTCAACAGCTAAAGCGAGTTCTGATTTTTTTTTCACAATAGCGGGAAAAAATTATCGGTTTTCCTATGCGCGCGCATCTACAGTTCGACCAACTTTTCTGTGCAAGCGGGAAAACATGGAACTAAAATAAATGTACTAAGTTTGACGTAGCGATGCATTTTTCTTGACCAGTGGCGCCACCATGAAATTCAAACTTAAAATGGTCATACTGTACCTAATGCTGGATTTAGACTCTCGCCTCGTGGCTCGTATCGCACCTCGCCTCGCAGCTCGTCACTCGCGCGAGAGTGTAAATGAGCTACAGGTGTGTCTGTTCACACTCTCGCGGAGTCTCGCGAACTAACTAACTTCTTTCTCTCTCTAACCCACTGAAGTAACAGCGCGAGTGTAAACACGACGCTCGCGGCGGGCGCGAGGCCCTTTGACTCGTGCCTAAAAGACCGCCCCCGACGCGAGCGCTGCGAGTGACGAGACGAGTTGCGAGGCGAGTCACAAACACACCATTCACACACTCGACTCGTGCCTCGCCTCGCGGCTCGTCTCGTCACTCGCGCGAGAGTGTAAATCTTAGGTGTAAATCCAGCACGACAATGGCGATCGACCATAGACTAAAAGAATGAGGTTTATTTAAATAAAAAAAAAAGTTATATAATATTACAAAAGTTATATTAATTGAGTGAAAGTTTCATTTATTAAAAACGTACAGTCGAACAAGCTAATAAGTATACAGGGTAGAGATCTTTGTAATTCTTTAGCACTGAAAATATTGGTTGTAATTTTGTTTTATCAAGGTGTTTCGCATTAAACGACTGATGTCAAACACTGTATCATTTGTTATCAGCCTCTAAATGTATCTGTATAATCTTAAAAGAAATACAAGTTAGCTGGCTGTACCTATACTTATTAGCTTTTTCGACTGTACAAGTTAAAGTTATTTATTTAAATTCAAAGTTGCATGAAATGAGCAAGCACTAGTACATTAATTTATTTTTACTATTGAACACGATCTTTTTTGTATCGAAACTTTTCTAAGAACATAGCAACACGGTATTACCCGGTTAAATTGAAAATTCTCTGTTTACTCGCATATAATTTGCAGTAAGGTAGTACTAACTTAACTTTGTAGTGATAATTCTATTATGCACTAGTGTATATTATTATTATGCACGTGTGAGTTATAGTTCGGTTTATGGCCCTACGAACGATGTAATAAGGCTCACTTTACGAGCAAGTGTGTTGAAAAAGAAATAAGACTATTATTTCAGACTAAGTTCATAGAACCCTCTTCACTTCTGGTGAGCACTTTTAATTTTATTGTTGGGCACGAAATTACTGATATCATGCTGATGTCTTAAAAAATTCGTGTGCTACCTTATTTTTCGTTCATTATCAAAATAATGACACCTCCCGCTCTGGGCGGAGCGGAAGGAAGTACCTACTTAACAGACTCTTGTATTGACTAAAACGTGACTAAAACCCACCCATGCACAGTGTATTGATTGACCTTGGTTGCGGACATGTCAGTTTTATTTTTTAACTCTGTTGAATAAACCTTAATACAGCATTCGACACTTAGAGGAGGCCTATGTCCGGCAGTGGACGTCTTTCGGCTGAAATGATGATGATAATAAAGCATTCCAAAAAATACCCCCTTTGATATTTCACTTAATTTAGGAGATACAAATATTTTAGTGAAAGGTCAGTGACCCTCTTGAAACGGTTTTTCGTCTGTAATTCTTGAATTAAGCAAAATATCAGCCTTTTGTATAATACAAATTAATTGTCGAGTTGAAATATACATTGTGTAAAAATTGCAATTTCCTAAATTTACAGGAACGGGAATAAATAATTATTTTTCACTTCTCTCGCTCTAAAATTCGTCATAAGTCGTGCGTAGGCGACATAAAGTCGCGTTTTATGCTCTAGAGCATAAAGTAAAATCTTCGTCGAAGACCAAGGTAATCGGCACGACGGCACAGGTAATCGGCCCAACAGCCACACGAACAACTTCAACTTCATAGAATAACCTCTTTAATTCGTTAGTATTCTAAGAACAAGGGATTACTGCTTTTCATTACGAATAGGTACAAGGAAAGTTGATGGGAATAGGCTTCCCCCAATTACCTAAATCGCTTGATGGCAATAGGCTTGCTCTTAATTAGGTTGATTGATGGCAATAGGCTTGCTCCTAATTACATCATTTGATGGGAATAGGCTTACTCTTAATTACATTGATTGATGGCAATAGGCTTGCTCTCAATTACCTAAATCAGTGGATGGCAATAGGCTTGCTCCTAATTACATCGGTTGATAGCAATATGCTTGCTCCTAATAAGATTGGTTGATGGCAATAGGCTTTTCCTAATGACATCGGTTGATGGCAATAGGCTTGTCCCTAAGTACATCAGTTGATGGCAATAGGCTTGCTCCTAATTACATTGGTTGATGGCAATAGGCTTGGTCCAAATTACATCAATTGATGGCAATAAGCTTGCTCCTAATTACATTGGTTGATGGCAATAGGCTTGCTCAAAACGTTTTTATAACTGAGCAGTATGAGTAACGACATAAGTCAGGTGTTATGTCAAGTTTCCTACTGAAAAAAAAAAGTTAATTGGCGGGAACCTATTTTTACAATATGACGACACGGTTGGCGCAGTGGCTCAAGCAACGGACTGCTGCGCTGCGTGTCGCGGGTTCGATCCCCGCACGGAACAAATATTTGTATGATCTACAGATAGTTGTTTCGGGTCTGGGTATTTGTGTATGTGAGTTTAAATGTTTGTGAACGCACCACAGGAGAAACTCCTGTGGGGCAACGTTTAAAAAAAAAAAAAAAAAATCAAATATAATTACAAGTTGCTGTTTCATTTCCTCGCAATCGAAGTGAAAAGTAGAGTGTAAAACTAAAACTCGTCCATAAAACCCATTTTGCTCTCTACTTTCTATCCATCCTCGCTCGCAAGCTCGCATCGGATGGATAAACGTCTCTCGCGAAATGGTGCGTTTCATGCACTTGGTGTACAATCTACTATTGTTAATCGTGTTTTTTTTTATTTTCATAATATACTTAATTAGAGTAGGTACCTTCAACTTGACAAAATTCTATAATTTTATCTAGCGAGGTCTCGGAGATAATATTGCGTTTCTAAGTATTTTTTTTTAAATTTCTATGGAAATAGGGTTGAAAGATTTGTTGAAAGTGTTGAAACTTAAACTATGCACGTCACAATTTAAACCGGCAAAACAATGAGAAGAAAGCCTAAAGTAAGAATTTATAGTAGTTTGATTGACAACCCTAAACCACAATTTTATTTAATATTTCCGACTTCCTGGGTTTGTTGCATCTGCGTTTTTTTGTGGCGATAGTTAATATTGTGTTTCTATGGTTTTATGGATTTTTCTCGATTTAATTAATTTCTCTTAAATAATAGTAGCTAGAGTCGGCGGAGTTTTAATAAGAATTTTGATTGTTAGCTTTCCAAAAAATACATAAAACGAGCATGTCCGCAACTAAGGTCAAATTACACACTGTGCCATGTACCTTCATAGCCCAGTGACTTGTATTCCAGGGCAATCCAGGGCCGCGGTATCTCTTTCAAACAGTAAGCAGACACGGCTGCCGTCAGACCTTGCTAACACTCTAGCAAAACGGACGGACGGCGAGCTAGCTTCGTGGGCTATTAAACCCGGTGCCTGTATCTTAACGTTTGAAACTATTTCAATTTTTTTCACTAATAGCGTCCCTTTCTTATTTTTAATAATTCATTATAGTACCAAAAGATCCTTCCTTCTATCATTACAACTTGCTCATAATGTGCTCGCCAGTGCTCGCCCATGATGTAAACATACTATACACGTACGTATAGCGCCACCATAGAGCGCCACCTTCTTACTACTTTCTTAAACAATGTAGTTCTTTACAATATAAACAGAGTACGCCACTGGGGAAGTCACGTGATTGACTCGTCTCCGCCATATTGCAATTGTACGGTAGCGAGGATCATTTGCTAATGCCCAATTTGTAATTTTTTAAATGCTTAATATAATTATGTACTCCGAACTGTTGGTGTCTGTTTATTGCCGAGTTTGTTTGGTGTTTTAAGTTTGGTTTCAATTCATATAAAGTGTATAGTGTACATAAAATTCTAAAAAATTGTTCTGGGTTCCACCATTGAAATAGGTAACCAAGTAGTGACCGAGTACCAGAAAAGGTTCACCGACAGCGCATTGCAGAGTGGACCAGGTATTGTAAAAAAAATCTATTTGATTACACATTAACTAAACAACCTAATTTAATGTGTTTGTTGATATTTGTAAGCTTTAATGAACACCGGCATCAGTTGTTTACTTCTAAACGTAACTTTATGTGTAGATAACTTTTCATAAATGAATGAGATACATTTTTTACTCGCTTCGATAACTCGAACTGTGAATTGTCGTAATTCAATAGTTTAAAATTACATTGAGGTATTTGGAGCGAAAGTTTGAATGTATCTTCTTTGTCAACAAAGTTAATAGGGGTATATCAACAGTATTGTAGGGCTTCAAAAGTATGACTTCTTATCAGCCTTTCGGTGACTTGAAGGTATGTGACCTTTATAATCGTTGTGCATTATGTACACGTAGCTTTAGACAGCTATACCATGGAACGGCGCCATTTTGATTGCTAGCGCCTTGCCAGGGGGGGAGAGGGGCGGGTAGGAGGGGCGCCACTCACTACTTTTTTAATGTGACGCTCAGACACTTGGGTCATGGGTGTCTCTCTCTCAACATCATCACAGAACAACTCCTCTTTGTTGATAGCCACAACTTTTACATGATTATTCCCAATTGTTGATACAACCCCTAAAACAAAACAAACAACCTAACTGACTGTTTTGATTTGACAGGTATTTTCACATGGAATGTAGATTCAAATCAACATGAATGGTAAAGTAAATGGTACTATGGAAAATCCTATTGATACTTCTGAGCCAAATCTACCAGACACTTTGCAAAATGACAATGATAAAGATAAAGGAGCTACTTCTGAAGGTTGTGAGAATGCAACAAATCCCTGTGAAAATAGCAATCACACTGAGGACAGCAATCACGCTGAGGACAGTAATCACTTAGACAATAATCACTTGGACAGTGAAAGTAGTCCAGGTGGTAGGGCTCAAAGTAATACAGAAGAGTTGGAAAATGATACTAGTAATGGCAGTGACAGCCATGAGCTTGACACACAAATGTCAACAGAAGACCCTGGGGAAGAACTAGGCGAAGATGTACACACTGGTCTAATATTTGTGGAAAACAACTCTTGCAACAGTAATGAATCATTCACGGAGCCTGTGAAAGATCACCAGGTTAAGTCTGATGCTAATGATGAAACACTCCACAATATCATGGTTCTAAAGAATCAAGAAGCAGAAGAAGCTAGGGCACTTGGCAAAGTTACCACTACCATCACCGGCATAACTGAAATCACCCAGGAAGAGGTATGTTACCTTTTTTCTTTCAATTTAAGTTGATGATGTTTTTATTATTTTTATTTGTATTCTCGACGACAACAGTATTGCTTTTCTGTAAGGTGTCAAAAATTTTCCAGTAATTCTTGTTGAAACTCTGATACCCTTTTAGGAAATTAGGCATTGATGTTTTGCTATCATCAAAAACTTCTAGAAAGCAAATTCACAAACATTTCATTGTTTCATATATGGGAAGAATCCAAGTTAGAGTTTAAGGGGCCACTAATTTTGCCAACTATGTTGTGGTCTGTAATGTAGGAATTCAGAGATATCTATTGTGAATATTATGAAGATGTATTTGTTTGGAAGTTTATGTAGGATTTAATCTTTGGAACTACTGGCCCAATAATGAAAAAGGTTTCCATTGGTTAATATCTGTACACCTGAAGAAAAGCAGCATGTAAAAGCTAGTCACTTTTATATACCCAAAAAACTAAATTTAATAAAAACCTTTAGTCCCAGTCAAAGTTCATGATTGTTTAATTTTAAGTAACAACTCAGGACATCAAAGTTAAATATTGCGACTTCTAAACTATGAATAATATCACTTAAATCTCATTTGTGGTTCTCAAGTTACAAACCAACTGAACTAAAACCTTAGATTACATAAATACCTAAAAAAAGCCTCAGAATATTCTGACCTCAGTTAAAATAAAGCATGTAGGGTAAACCACCCTAATATCGGCCCCTTTAACCTTTTTCAGTTTTAAACTACTCATAATTTCTCAATATGTTATGTATAGTGTTTGCATAGTTTTTTTCCTAATGTGAAAGGGGATAGGACCGATGTGGCATATCAACCTGTCCGCCATTTTGTTTTTATTTCGAAATCGCGGCCCACGATGAAAGTGGTATGTATGGATAGAGGACATATAGACGAACAAAAAATGTCCAGTAACACGGTACCCAAAGTGTCACGTTACCGAGATATTTGAAGTTAAAGATCGACAAATGAGTACAACGACAATCACTAAATATTTTTTTTAGATAGCCCTTTTACGTATATAGGCGTTGAATTGTATCCAAATGATAGTTCCCAGGTTGATTATTATTATACTCACAATAAAATCGCTTCGCATCGCAACGAAACGCTATATTATGTCAAAGAATAGTTTTCTCGTGCTCGTAGTAGTATGTAATGTACCTACTCTCTTTCAGTAACCAGTAATAATGATAATCAACGCCTATAGACACGTAAAAGGTCTAATTTGTATGTGGTCATTGTACTCATATGTCCATCTTTACCTTCAAATATCTCGGTCACGTGACACTTTGGGGTACCATGTTACAGGACATTTTTTGTTTGTCTATATTTCCTCTATCCATACATACCACTTTCATCGTGGGCCGCGATTTCGAAAAAAAATCAAAATGGCGGTGGGTCGATATGCCAGCTCCCATACAAAAAAGTTCAAACCCCTTTAATTGGTTTCTTATTCTTACGTAAAACTTTGAAAATAACCTAGTTGTTACTTATTATGATTTATTTTATCAATACATTCCGACTTTCCCCAATACCGGCCTTTTGCCTAAAGCCGACCAGATTTTTCCCTTATATCGGCATGCAAAATGTATGGTTAAACACTAACCAGTGAGCAGCAGTGGATAAAACGGCTTAGGTATTTGAAAAAAAACATCAAACAACGATTTGTCAACTTTTTATATCTATATTGTTCAGTCTTCAAAATTATTATTGATTAGGTATAAAATAAGATAAACGTCAAAAACAACGTAAATTGAGCTCAATAAAATCAACGAACCTACCTCACATAATTAGGAACACATAATAGGTGATAATAGTTATAGGAGTATCTTAAAATGTGCAATGTAGTCATACTTAAGTTAGTAGTCAACAAAATAACAAAGTAATTTAAAATTTATAAAAAAACAGCTTCAAATTTAGGACTATCACACTAAATGAATAAGGCAGTGATTGCAGGTAAAATCTTCTTTTGCAACATCTACCTTAATTTCTGCCATGCTGCGTTGTGCACCCCGAATGAAACCATAGGACAAATTAATATTCGATTCGTTTCTTCCTTTCTTCACGCTGTTTTATTTTTTATTCTTTTTCGTCATCTTTTTCTCGAGTAAACTGATTCCATTTTTTCGAAGATATGACTAATGGCATTGGTTCCCCCTTAGACTTTCTTTTATTGCAAAAATTAAGAGATTTTGGGGATTAACAAATTCTTTGAAAAATGCCCCTCTGCCGGCCGGTTTTAGGATTCGTTGTTAAAAAATGATTGCCTTATATCGGCCGGGGCGGCCGATATTTGGATTTGTACTAATAAACAGAAACCTAACTCCGGCCTCCTAAAATTACCACAACGCATGATTTTTTTATTAAAATAGATATGTAAGGCGATTCTTTATTTTATTATGTATCGAAAACAAGCAATACTCATTACTTTTAATGAATATAATACGCTAAAATCGCTTATCCCAAAATGTCGTCCACAGTAGGTCCAGGATCAAAAGGCACAGGATAAGCACACGCTCATCTTCTCCTCGCGCCTCCGCGTTCTAAGATCGACTGAATATTCTATAGCACACTGAGCGCTGCCATGTTGATATTGTCTATTGTGTATGACTTAAGGTCTATTTTGGTGCAATATTATCCTAACATTATGTGAAGTTTTTTAATTTACGCCACGATTTCTTCGTCACGGCCGATATTAGGACGGGGCCGGAATTAGGGCAGTTTACCCTACTTGAGTTTATTCATTACAAATCAAATGTATGTAATACAGTAATATTATGCTAGCGTGTACCCACGGCTTTGCACGCGTGATAGTAGTGTTGGTATAAAGTATACCATGTGTTAATTCAGTTTATAAACTATCTGGCTGCCAAAGGGGTTCGAACTTTTTCGACCCACCGCTATTTTGTTTTTTTTTCGAAATCGCAGCCCACGATGAAAGTGGTATGTATGGATAGAGGACATTTAGAGGAACAAAAAATGTCATGAAACATGGTACCCCAAAGTGTCACGTTATCGAGATATTTAAAAGTAAAGATCGACATATGAGTACAATGACCGGGATCGCCAAACTTCACCTAAATTTTCAACTCCGATAATTAGAAATCCGAAAATGTTCTTCCTAACATTTTTCATCCTAACAATCACAATTCCTAACTACTCTGTCTCTAATGTTCATATTCCGAAGCATTCAACTTCATAATGTCAGTAGCAATAAACATCTATTGTACTTTTATTTGTTTTCCTATATTTTCTCAACACCATCTTTTACACTATTATTCAAAGTCATATCTTTTTTGTTTAGATTTCTTTTTATTCATAATAATCAGTATTATAAAGGGTGTAAAAGTACCCTTAATGCAAACGAAGGGCACTTGTTCTCCCCAACACTGCGATCACTTTTTTGGTCTAGACCATACCTGGGAACCCCCTAGTTTCGGAGATATTGGGGGTCAAAGTTCCAAATTTTTAACAGCTGTTTTTGTAAATACTAGTTTTTCAGGTCATAACTTTACTTAAATTACCTCTATGACCCATTTACTATTCAAAGCGTAAAATGTGATTTTTGACCCCAAAAAAAAAGTCACAAAAAATATTGCGTAGGGGTACTTAGTTTGATGTACAGAATGCTTGGTTGACGGCTGTGTGATGGGTTACTTTACACCCTGTATACTATGCAAAGATATCCATAGGTTAGGTTAGAACTGTGACCAACTACGCCTACCTCGAAATTGGTCGTGAAATTTTTCTAAGTTTTTTTTCATGGTGCCCCAAGACGACACTCTGACCTGAGTTTCATTCATTTAAGACAAAAATCAGTGAAACAACCTTTAATCATTTTAAACAGTTGTATGATTGAAAATATTATGGTAATTATGTTTAGGAATAAAAGCGTTATGATAAAAAACAGTAGGAGTTTAAATATATTTACAATAATGATATTATGAATTACAATTTTCGGAAACATGAGTGCTATGAACATCGCCGGTAGCACTACAAATAGTATGAATGAAAACTTTAGGATGAAAAATTTTAGGAAGAGTGATCATTCGGATTACAAATCGTTAGGAAGAACAATTTCGGGTAAAGAACTTTAGGTGAGCCAATATGGACCCACAATGACCACATCAAAAAAAGACCTTTTACGTGTCTGTATGGGTTGATTATTGTTTTTAACCGACTTCAAAAAAAGGAGGAGGTTATCAATTCGACTGTATTTTTTTTTTATGTTTGTTCACTCATAACTTGCGACTGGGTGAACTGATTTTCATGATTCTTTTTTCATTTGAAAGCTGGTGCTTCCCGTGTGGTCCCATTGTCACCATTTCAATATCTGATGATGGGATCTTGTAGAAATCGGGGGAACTCTTCAATAAATAACAGCAGATTAACCGCGATTGTTGCTATAGCATATCTAAGCATTGTTTACGCCATAACACAACATAATATCACGCCTGTACTCACTACAAAGGTTATAAAAACTATTTGGTGTACATCTGATGAAGAACTTCGGAGATAGACAACGGAACTCCTCATTATATGATAGCAAATGGACTGGGATTGCTGAAATCTCATGTCTGTCTATTGTTTACACCAGTTCATAACGTAACATCACGCCGGTACGTTGTGAAGGGGTAAGCACATGTGAACCACTAAAAAGTGAAAAATAAAAACTTTTTTACAAAAAATAAAACCGACTTCGACAAAAATAAAACACAAAAAAGTGAAAAATAAAAATCAGCTTCTGAAGTCGGTGGCAAAAACCTGAAATCAAACAAACAAAGTCACCGACTTCAGAAGCTGATTTTTATTTTTCACTTTTTTGTGTTTTATTTTTGTCGAAGTCGGTTTTATTTTTTGTTTTTTTTTTTTTTTTTTTTTTTTTTTTCTTCTTTCATCTGCAATCAGTGCATTCACTTTTAGCAAATGTGTTGTAGGATCTTCTCGTTCTGAGTGTGTCCTCCAGCAAGAACATCTACTCATAGTTTCCTAATATATCCTTTCTTTTAAGGCGTTTAGCATAGCTGCGAATTGTGAGCTGTCGTGCAAGGGTATTGGGGTGGGCTTCCAGCCGTTCCCTGTATTTAGTATTGAGGTTAGTTGTTTCTTCTCTCACTGTGAGCATTTCCAGGTGTTCATGGATCTCAGCATTAGTCACATACCAGGGGACATTACTGATTGTTCTGAGTATAATGTTCTGCATTCTTTGTATCTTTAGGATGGAGGAGTTACAAGCACTACCCCACAGCTGAAGGCCATACATCCATACAGGTTTTAGGATTGTTTTGTATACTAGAAGTTTATTGTCCACTGACAGTTTGCTGTTTCGGCCTAGCAGCCACAGGAAGCTTTTGTATTTGATTTTGAGTTCATCTCTTTTCTTCTTAATGTGCTCATTCCATGTCATACGCCTATCGAGGTGGAGGCCAAGGTATCTGACAGAGTTTAGATGAGGAAGGGTGACGTTTTCTAGTTTAACCGAGGGGCAATTGCCTTTGCGTAGGGTGTAAGTAACCTGCACTGATTTTGAAGCACTAGCTTTAATCCGCCAGTTTCGAAGCCATTCAGTTGTTTCGTTTAGGCCTTCCTGTAGGATTTTGGAGGCTATTTCTGGGTCCTTATGACTCGCCAGGATAGCGGTATCATCGGCGAACGTAGCTGTGGTTATGCCATTCGAGCAAGGGAGGTCAGCTGTGAAGATAGTGTAGAGTACAGGGCCCAACACTGACCCCTGGGGTACCCCAGCTTGTATTTCAAAGAATTTTGATGTAGTGTCTCCTTCTTTGACCTGGAACAGTCTTCCTGAGAGGTAGGAATTAAATATTAGAAAGTAGCTATGTGGAAGGCAGCTTTTAATTTTGCATAGCAGGCCCTTGTGCCAGACTCTATCAAAAGCCTGCTGTATGTCTAAGAAAGCTGCAGAGCAGTATTCTTTTTCTTCGAGTGTCTTTCTAATCTTATCGCAGACTCTATGGACTTGTTCCACAGTGGAGTGTTGCTGCCTAAAGCCGAATTGATGGCTGGGTATGATGCCATTTTCTGTTAGAATTGGTAGGATTCGTCGAAGGAGGAGCTTTTCAAAAATTTTGGAGAGTATTGGGAGCAAACTTATTGGTCTATAGGATGTGACGTCACTTGGTGGTTTTCCATCTTTATATATCATGATTATTTGTGATACTTTCCATATTGTAGGAAAATGCTGGACTCTTAATATCCCATTACATACTGTAGTGATGTAGATAATAGCTTTTCTGGGCAATTTCCGAACTATTTCTTTAGTTATTAGGTCGAAACCCGGTGCTTTTTTATCCTTCAGTTCCTGTATAACTCTCCACACTTCCCTTACCGATACAGGTCTTGGCGGTAGGTCCATTTGGAGGTCTTGGTTTAGAGTTGCGTCCACTTGGTCATCAAACTCATCACTCACAGTATCATTTGGGCGAAATACTTTTGCTAGATGTTCAGCAAATATGTCTGCTTTTTGTTGTGGTTTTCTCACCCATCCTCCATCATAAATATTTTTTGTAAAAAAGTTTTTTTACAGTTTATGGAAAGAGAGTACACACGGCACGGTTGGCGCAGTGGCTCAAGCAATGGACTGCTGCGCTGCGTGTCGCGGGTTCGATCCCCGCTCGGAACAAATATTTGTACGGCCTACGGATAGTTGTTTCGGGTCTGGGTATTTGTGTATGTGAGTTTAAATGTTTGTGAACGCACCCACGATACAGGAGAAATTCCTAGTGTGGGGCAACGTTTAAAAAAAAAAAAATACTACTAGTTGCACGAGAAAACTATTCTTTGACATAACATATCGTTTAGTTGCGATGCGAAGTGATTTTCTCGTGCGCATAATAATAATCAACCTGGGAACTATTATTTGGATACAATTTATCGCCTACAAACGTAATATGTCTATTTTTAATGATTGTCGTTGTACTCAATTGTCGATCTTTACCTTCAAATATCTCTGTAACGTGACACTTTAGGTACCATGTTACTAAACATTTTTTTGTTCGTCTATATGTCCTCTATCCATACATACCACTTCCATTGTGGGCCGCGATTTCGAAAAAAAATCAAAATGGCGACCATTTTGATATGCCACATCGGTTCTATCCCCGTTTTTTTTTTTTGGTGGTTGGAAAATCATCAAATGACCCCCCCGCTCTTGGGCAGAGCGAAGGGGAGTGTCAGACTTCTACTGTCTAAAAACCGAACCCATGTTCCTTCTTTGCCCTTGCGCCGAGGCCACGTCATCTCGTTCTAAAATCCGCGGCCCCGGCGGGCCGGTTCTATCCCCTTTCATCCAAATAATATTTGGATTAATTCATATTACATATTTTTGATCATAATATTATGATTTGGATGAACATAATATTATTTTTAATAGTCTTTGTGTTAAAGATACCATCCTTACACATTTATAGTAATAGTAAGAGATTAGTTTAATTAACGCAATAAAATTAATAGAGTAAGAAAATATAAATAAAATAATATTAAAAATACTAAAACGCTCAAAAATAATTGAATCTAAACTTAATTTACGAAACAAATTCGCATCCTATACAATGGATTAGGCCCGGTTTCCACCAAAGCGGAGACGAGTAGAGCGGAGAGATGTGCCAAATTAGACCAATTACAGGAAGGGCGAAAGACCAGGTGTAAATTTTAACTAATATGATTAGTCAATTACCGCACGTCTCCTCTCTGCTCCGCTCGGTTCCGCTTTGGTGGAAACTGGGCCTTACGATGAGCTTCTCGGCATCAAGATCATTTAACGCATTTATTAAAGACTAGCTTTTGCCAGCGGCTTCGCCCGCGTGAAAATGACGATTTTCCATACAAACTTTCATCCCCTATTTAAATCCCTTAGGGGTTGAATTTCGAAAAATCCTTCCTTATTCCTTGTCTACACTATAAAGGGAACCTCTGTGCAAAATTTCAGCTTTCTAGGTCCAAGAGTTTGGGCTGGGCGTTGATGAGTCAGTCAGTCAGTCAGTCAGGACTTCTCTTTTTATTTATATAGATAGATGGAAAAACTTGAAAAAATATTATTAGGTATGTATGTTGGTTAAAAATAACAAACAGTATTATTGCATAATTATCAAATTATAAATACTGCTTACGAATACGGGTCAAAAAATAGTTGTTAGCGATACCTTTATCCCCGGTTTTTTAAATTTTCACTACTTGGTGACTCAATATAACTATAAATACTAAGTTTTAACCCGATCGGTTCTTTTCGACCCCGATGACGCTATCACCCTGCTCCAGGAGAGCAATAGGGGGACTAGCAAGCTTAAAAAAGCCGTCATTCCGACCTCGCGAAACCCCGCTTCATCAAGTCCTCCCCTTTCCTCGCTCGAGCAAGCCTGCGATGCTGAGCCAGTAGAGTTATTTAAACCAGTCCCTAAATAATAATACCACTCAGATCCAGCCTGTCCCCTTGCTGTCCTCCCCCAGCGACGCCAGCCTCGGTTTATGACCGAGGCTCGTACGCTACAGGGGCCGCCCTTAGCGTTTAGTCGTTGTGTATCCACAGGAAAGTCCGGTTAACTGCGAGATGCCATTAACAAACAAAAATAACTGGCCGAGTGCGAGTCGGACTCGCTCATGAAGGGTTCCGTACCATTATCTATAAAAAGTCAAAAAAATCATTTCTGTTGTATGGGAGCCCCCCTTAAATATTTATTTTAATTTTATTATTAAAGTAAAAATATAACTGAGTATTTTGTGAATATTTCAAGTGCCTGTACATGTTGCCATTATTGATATCGAGCGAAAAAGGGCCAAAAAATCGCGTTTGTTTTATGGGAAATATTTATTTTATTTTGTTTTTAGTATTTGTTGTTATAGCGACAACAGAAATACATAGTTTGTGATAATTTCAGCTGTATAGCTATCGCGGTTCTTCAGATACAGCCTGGTGACAAACAGACGGACGGACAGCGAAGTCTTAGTAATAGGGTCCCGTTTTTTTTTGCCCTTTGGGCCCCTAAAAACGATCGGTTCTTTAACTTTCGGGATATCGCCGAATTAACAAGTCAATCGAATAGAAAACACGAAGCAGGAACATAAACAGCAATGTGTTGCGTGTTCGCACGAGTTTTTGAAGCTGTGTAGTGAGATCAGGGATGAATCTATGAACCCAATATGACTGGATAATAATAGGTCTTTACCTATGAAATTGCCGTTTTGTTTGAAAAAATTTAAACGATTTTTTTTCATGTATTTTTTATTTGTATTAATCGAAGTAATCACCCATGCAATCAATGCATCTTTGCCAACGCAGTGGCAGTTTATTGATGCCCTTCTTAAAGAAATCAGCTGGTCGGGAGGCAACACATTCTTCAAAGGCATTTTGTACTGCCTCTCGGGTATTGAATTTTTTTCCCGCCAAGAAGTTATCCAAATTCTGGAAAAAGTAGTAGTCTGTAGGCGCAAAGTCTGGTGAGTAGGGCGGATGACGGAGAGCTTCCAACCCCAGTTCTTGCAACTTGGAGACCGTCTGCTGTGCAGTATGAGGTCGCGCGTTGTCGTGCAGGAGCAGCGGAGACGAGCGATTGACCAATGCTGGTTGGAGATGTGCCAGCTTCTTCATCATTGTGTTCAGTTCTTCACAGTACACATCTGCAGTAATGCTCACCCCGTTTGGTTAGAAGCTGTGATGAATCACACCGGCGCTAGACCACCAAACAGTGACCATCACTTTTCTAGGGGTAAGTTTTCGTTTAGGGCATTGTTTAGGTGCTGAACCAGGATCCAACCAACTTGCTGAGCGCTTGCGGTTATCAAACAGAATCCATTTTTCATCGCAGGTAACAATGCGGTTCAAAATTCCTTCATTTGTGTGTCTGTTGAGCAGTGCAAGGCACGTCTCGACGCGTACTTCGCGCTGGCGCTGGCTTATCATTGAGTTCGTGGGGCACCCATTTGTCAAGCTTTTTTACCTTGCCAATTTGACGCAAATGGACCAATATTGTTTTGACGCTAACGTCGAAAGCTGCTGCTAATTCAGCCGTAGATTGTGTATCATCAGCTTCCACAATCGCCTTTAATTCGTAATTGTCGACCAAAGTCTTCGGACGACCGCGAGGTTCATTTTTCAGGTCGAAATTTCCAGAACGGAAGCGAGCAAACCAATAACTGGTGGTGCGTTGGTTTGTAGTGTTAGCTCCGTAAACGTCGTTGATGTTGCGTGCCGCTTGTGCCGCGTTGCTGCCACGACGGTACTCATATTCCATAATTACTCGAATTTTTAACGTATCCATGATGACGAAAAAGATTGAAATGCGATGAAAATGTAACACTAATCAATAAACAAATGACTACTTTTGGAAAAAAAAAACCATGTTTTTAAAATAAAATTAATTTGAAATTAGAATTCTTAGCCAAACAAAAATTATTTTGATTTGAAATGGCCAGTACTGCAGAACGGCAATTTCATAGATAAAGACCTAATATGAAACTTGGGTTCATTACTCAATAATAAGATTGACGATAGGGATGGGGCTACGTTAGCTCGTTGTTCACTGTTTGCCCCGGATCGACTGCGGCGGTCGCAGGCCTGTGCCTCGCGAGGCTTGTTCGCGGCTTCCTCTGTGCGTACCCAAACGGCTCGCTATGCGCCCACAACCCAGGCGATGAATTTGTTAAACGCTCTGATAGCTCAGGAACCGGATCTAGATTTGTTTTTGAGTAGCAATAAAGCTATGCTTAATTATTGTATAATTTTTTTAAGTTAGTGTATATAGTATTGACTTGCTGCACGCGTTGGTGTAAACTGTAAGTGCAGCAAGTAACTGATTAAATACAATAAATAAATTATAATGAATCTGACTGGTAGAGAATGCCTTGTGGCATTAAGTCCGCCTATGTACCACTCTTGTGCATGAAGTTAAAATTAATAAATCTGAGTCGAAACAAGATCCATGCAGTGCCACAAAAAAAAACTCAGAAACCGCCTAAGGAGTTCTGAGGTGTTAAAAAAACTTTTTTGCAAAAAAAACAACTGACTTCAAAAACAACAAAAAGAGAAAAATAAACTTAAGAAGAAAAATCTGCTTCTGAAGTCGGTGACTTTTGTTTGTTTGACTTCATGTTTTTTGCCACCGACTTCAGAAGCTGATTTTTAACCTTCAAGATTCCCTTATTATTGCTTTCTACTCCTAACCGTTGAGGATTAGTACCTTCCATAATCAGTTCACCTAGATAAACTGAAAGAATACAACTATAATAGGGTAGTTGACCAAAAAATTTAATTAGTCCGTCAGATTGATTTTTTAAAAAATTGGCCACATATTTTTTCTTTTTTCACGAAAACAAAAATTGAATCAAATGGAAAACAAAAGACATTACTTCGAAAAGTCGTGTGACGTCACGGCTTGGTATATTTTTTACCACGAAGTGACGTCACAAGCCCCCACTCCTGATCTTTGACACGTTTTATTTTCGTAAATTTTTATTAAGTTGATAAAACAAAAAACACGTATCGCCGACCCCAAATAAATTGAGATAGAGGCAGTAGAATGATTTGTGCACATTGTGTACAAAAAAAAAATTGGCTTCCGTCATATTAAACTACTTTTACTAATAAAAAACTAACAACTGGTTCTTGAAAAAACAGACAAACAAACTCCCATACAACAGTAGATAGACTAATTCGATGCATGTATGAAAAATTGATATCCTTTTCCGCGTATTTAATATGAGCAAGTTGTTAATCATTTTTATAAGAATATAACTAAAAAAAAAAGTTTACACGAGACTAAAACTTTCAATGTTAAAGGATGCTCCAAACTTACCAATGAACAAAACGTATTAGCCTTCAAACTAGCCGAAACTAGTGCCCAACGTCGACGGCAACGTTACCACTGCGTGTTTCTAGTGTAGTAGCATACCAAATTAAATAACTAATAATAATATAATAAAAAAAAATATTACTAAAAACAGATCAGTCTAGTGTAATCTGAGCTGTTAAAAACTGGCTAAGTGCAAGTCGGATTTGCTGGATTTGATGAATTCCAACCCCGAAAAAAAAAACATGGTTGATCCGTAAATCCGTACCATTGTAGTAGATATTGAGAGATTTTCCCTGTTTTTTTAGCACCATATACTTCTTATAGGTTTTTCTGTAATCTATATGGTGTTGAACTAATTTATGTATTTTTTTTACGCAAAAACGACGGGGTGTTATAAGTTTGACGAGTCTGTCTGTCTGTGGCATCGTAGTTGATCGTAGCTCCCGAACGCGTGAACCGATTTTGATTTTGTTTTTTTTGTTTAAGGTGAATTAGTCGAGAGTTTCTTAGCTATGTTTGAAGAAAATTGGTTAAGCCATTTTAAAGTTAAGGAGGGTGGAAGAGGGCATGAATAAATTATAATAAACGAATATATCCGAGTGGGGTATCAATAGAATAGAATAGAATAGAATAGAATAGTATTTATTCGCTAATGGACAGCAGCAACACAAAAGAGCAGCACATATATAAGGAAAAATAAGGATTTGATTTATATATTGAAACAAAAATACTTCCTACTTAAATCTAGCTTTAAAAATCGTAAACATAAATTTAAAATTAAAAAAAAACCCCGACTCAAAAACCATAAAATAAAACTTTAAAAAGTAATAAATAATATTACAACATACAAGTTAATTATCTTAATTAAAACTTTGTCATGTAGGGGGACCATAAAAGTAATAACTTCTTTGTCGTCTATCATGACCACATTTTTCATCAATTGTATTATTAATTTATTACTGAGTTTCGTATTGATCACGCTGTCACGCAGTAATATTTTTCCGTAGAAACTACAATTCTGAAGTCACTTTTTCGGGTGAAATGAAATTTGCTAATTTAGATAAGCAAATATTTCCTTAAATTAGTCTACTGGCCAACTTACAAGAAAATCATACATATGTATTTTTCATAAAAAAACTTTATTACCGTAGCTCCTGTACAGTGCGATTAAATTATCTTGGCAGCTCCGAACTTCGTGCAGGTCATTTTGTTACAACGAATGTATAAAAGTGTTATGATATTTATTTTATTTGTATTTCTCACTGTTTAAATTAGATATTTTCTGATCGTTTAAGTATTGGTTTATCTGGCAATAACAGTTTTATTCCCAAGTTTACATGCGTAAAATTTCGCAAAGCCTATGTTCAGAGCTGCCAAGATAATTTGATCGCACTGTACTGCACGGATTTAGGGAGTTGTAACTTAGACAAGATTACTCCTTACATAAAAAAGAACCTATTGCAATGTATCTTATTTGTCTCGACTACTGGGTTTATCGTCTATGGAAAGTGCACCTTCACATTTCCCTACATTTTATGTAATATAATGTTGTTCTTATATTTGTCAAATTTTCAGAATTCCGACATTGATTCAGATGTTGAATCAACAGATGAAGAAATTTTCGAAGGTGAGCTCAGGGCTGAAGATACAGTAAGTATCAATTCAGATAGTGATGAAGAACCAATGACGCAAGACAACCTAAACGATAATAGTATAATAATATTAGAAAATGAAGATGGGTCTTTCGCTCAAAATGGCACTTCTCATGATTCTCCAAGTCCAGAAATTCATGAAATTGTAAGTGATATTGATGATGTAGTGACTGAAGAAAATAAAAAACCTAATAGTGATAACAAAGTACAATTGCGTCGTAGCAGTAGAGCAATAAAGCGCAAACGGTATAACGACGATATGGAGAATGGTGGTCGTGAATCCGATATGGAAGTGGCTTCAGGAGCACTTCAACGTAAAATGAAGCCGATTGTTATTAATAACACTACAGCTTTAGTTGAAATGGCAGCTCGGCAGCTGAAGTCCACCCAGAACCATACCCAGAAAAAGCCATCGGCCCGAACGGTTGTGATCATAGACACCAATAAAATGTCTTCTGAAAAATCTCCAGTTCCGAATAAACCTTCTGGGTTGCCAATAAGTTCCAGTTTAAGTGCACAAAGCCTATATCAAAGCATTGTTGCTCGGGGGACCACCGTCACGCCAGTTAGCAACAAGTCGAATACGGCCACTCAGAGCACGGCACAAGCTGCCCCGCCTTCTATACTACCTTCATTAACAGATGATATGTTTGTAGTTGAAGCTCCTTCCTTTATAGTGCCGTATGTTTACGAGAAACCTTCAGTTAAGCCCTTCAGGGAATTTGTTGACCTGCTGGGGAAAGAACTTGATGAACAGAAAGCCAAAGAAGAAAAAGAGTTAGAAGAAAAACAAAAAGAAGAGAAAGAAAAAATAGATAAAGAAAAAGAAGAGAAAAAAGAAAAAGGCGAAGATGTACACGTACAGTCCGATGAGGAAGCGGCACAGCCACCGTCCGAGGCCGCAGACGCCGAGCAGGGTGAACAAACAGACGATAAGAAAAAGAAGAAAAAAGGTGAGTTATTGTCACTTACATGATCGCGCCGTGAGGGTATTGCTCGAGACCGTGTCTCGAAGAGATGTCAGCAACATGCAAGGGCCGACACCCGTCGGGGCTGCGATAGGCATAACGCGGCCTCGGCACAAGGGCGAAGAAGGTTTTTTGACTCTCCCTTCCACTCTGCCCAAAAGCGGGGGGGGGGGGGTTATTTGATGATTTACCACCAACCAAAAAAAAAAACAAAGGGTATTGCTCGAAAACTTGGGGAATGCGGGTGTAACGTAAATAAATTGATGGGTACAGACAAAATCTGTTTAACTTCTTTCTTAGATAATTACGATAATGTTAATAATGGAGCGATAAGGAACGAAAGGTATCCCGTAAATGACAGTATAAGTACATATATGACAGATAAAGTTCATTTTCAAGCCCTGTATACACTAGGAACAATATTGCATGATGTTCTTTTGTGTACCATTATCCGTACCATGATTAGCATTATTCCCTGAATCACTTAATTAAAAAGACTTTGTGAAACAGTGTAGCCCAAGTTTGTATATTTTTTTTTTTTCTCGTGTGGTTAGTGCCTAGGCTGGTGTCAGTCGCCTATGGGACTCTGACTTGGCTTAACATGCAGGCGAGATATATCTGTCAGTCTTGCTGGTTTCGTCACGGTGTTTTCCTTCACCGAACCCAGTGATAGTTCTACAATACGCATATGGATCCGAAAAGAAGTTAGGGTTCCAACTTGGGATTTATGACTTAACAGTCTGACGGTTTTATTTAGGAGAAATGCAATTCACAGAAAAATAAATATCACCATTCAAGCCTAGCATGATGGCAATAGGTTTCCTGTATAAGAGTTTAACATTGCACATTGCTACCACTGATTAATACGGATTCACTTACTCTTATTAGTATTACTGGATGATTCCACAATATGGTGTCAGGTAGTCATAGTCTTAATGATTTTCATAATATTCTTAATATTTTAGAGAAAAAGAAACGAGGTGCCGAAGAAGAGGATGTATCCTGGGATGGATTTACTGCTACAGATTCGGAGGATGAAATCCTAATAAGTGATGAAGATAACAAGACTATTATACTTAAAGATAAAGCTGATTCAATGCAAGAGATCAAAGATATTTCTGGCTTAATTGCAGATAAAGTGTCTTCAACCAAACCAGATAATTACTTCGATTGTTCTCTTGGAAAGTTTTTTATTAATATTGGTTTAAGTCTTGTGCAAGAATATGTACAAAGTGATTTATTGAAACAACAGACCCGAAAATTAAATAGAGAAAAGAAATCGGGAAATAGTACTAAAATCACTGAATCTTCTATTGCTTCTCTCAAGAAAAATATTGAATTCAGCAGGGAAAATAATGCACCATATTCATTTCCTCAAAAGAAATGCGAATTTTGTAGTTTTAAGACAGAATCTAGCTTGGCAATGTCTCATCATTTGGAGACGCCACATATGAAGAATAATGTTTATAAATGTAACTTTTGCGCGTTTGAAATACGAAGTCCTCATGATATTTTGTACCATATGGAAGCTGAGCATAATACCAGAGGAAAGTTAGAGAGAGCTCCTTCGTACCACCAGTGCCCCAACTGCGTCTTCGAGGACAACGGCAAGGGGAAATTGGCGCGCCACCTCATACCTTGTGCCAAGAAGTTCAAACCTGAAACGAATTTGGCCCCATCACTTGAATGGGAGCCTCCTGCTAAAATACCAAAGGTAAATAATTAATGGAGATTATTCTGTGGTGACAGACAACAGTCAATGACAAAAAAATAACTTGAAAATACTTACTTCCAATTTCAGATAACTAGATCCCGAAATAGTATGAAGAGTTCTTACCAAAACATACAGTTACACTCAGTTGGATTCAATCAAAATAGTATTGGCAGCAGCAATCAGGGACGGCAGTCTACGAGTGTGTCCAGCATAATGCCGGGCGTTAGTTCCTCATATCGACCACGAGGCCGCGGCCCCATGTCGGTGTCGTCGCGTTCTCTGCCTGTCCACGGTGTGCCGATATTACGCGGTGGAGTCATGGTCAGACACAATGCACCCGGCCCCATGTCTTCGAATTATCCAGTGGCTGTGAGTACAAATCTTTACATTCAATCAGTTTTGTACTTAACAAAAACCTGAAACATGTCAAAGAAAGTGCTCAAATTGGGTTTCTGAACTGTATTAGAAAATAATCGGTATAATCTTTATTTTAGAATAATGCTAAATCAAAATCGCAGCATCAACCATCGATTTCTATTACGCCGTTGCCGCGACAGCCACCGCCTGTACAGCTGCCTCCACCCGCAGCCAATTCGAAGAGTTCGTTCGTCATCTGTGAGATTTGTGACGGTTATATAAAAGACCTTGAGCAATTACGGAATCACATGCAGTGGATACACAAAGTGAAGATCCACCCTAAGATGATCTACAACAGGCCACCGCTCAATTGTCAAAAATGTCAATTTAGGTAAAGTGTATTTTTTCATTTAGTAGAGAGCCCGCGCGACAAGTATATGATATGATAATTTGTATGGGATACGACACCTAAAAATAATAAAAGTGAACTAGAAAATTAAAAAAAAATAACAAAAAAAAAAACTAAACAAAGGTGTTTTTTTTTGTAATTATATTATTTTTGTGCCTCTTTTCATACAGAACGAGTTCGGCATTATGAAAAGTTGATAATTATACTTTAACGATCTACTTTCTGGTATATTACAGGTTTTTCACCGATCAAGGTTTAGAGCGACATTTGCTTGGTTCACACGGCCTCGTCACCAGTTCAATGCAAGAAGCCGCCAACAAGGGCAAGGACGCTGGCAGGTGTCCCGTATGTGGCAGGGTGAGTCATTATTTACTCTTCAATCATTTCATCCAATCTTTCATGACTATTAGAAATGTACAATTTTTTTTACAGTTTTAGTCTTATAGAGGAAAGCGTCAGGGCAACCCGCGAAATTCAAATTCTAATGCTTTTTGCAATTTGTAGGTCAGTGTGAGGCTGTATGTTGAACAAAATATGATGCGCGACCGTAACACGTTTGTAGTTATTATAACTTTGTAAAGCCGTTTTTTATGACTTGACTTATTACGACGTTACGTTGTAAAGTTGTAACGACGGCGAATAATATTATAATCAACATGCAACCGGACCTGCAAATTGCAAAAAAGCGAAAACAATTGGAATTACGCGGGCTACCCTGGTGCTTCCACCTTAATTGCGTAGTCCGAAAAGGTGTGTCCTATTGGAGACGCTGCACCATAAACATTTTAGCCTTAGAGCCCACGACAGCCAGACCTTCGTAATTTTATAAAAGCTGAAAGTTGGTCTGTGCATGACCCCTATAAAGGAAAGAACGACCAGCGAATATAGAGTTTGGGCTGTGGTGCCTTTGGCAGTTAGCGGGTAGTACAGGTGCATAAAATAGTACCATATTTTCGTTAAAGTATAAAGCTCAATTTTTTGATATTGTCTTCGGCATAACTTAAGAAACCTCGTCTTCCATGTAGCACCAATGGGAGCAGTCTACGATTACTTTGTACTAGATTCTTGAATTTTTTACGAGGAACGTTAGCTGTTAGCTTTTCCTTTATTACTAACCACATTCGAATCTCAGCCTTGCTCTATATAGCTTCATTTTAAAACCTTAATTATTGAACCGTTTTCTATTTTACCAAGTTACTAACTTTTATTGCAATAAACCATTTTATGTTGGAGAAACTATGAAGGCTCGTTTTGAAAATTCACAACCACAATTGAAAGGGAACGCGCCTAACGCATGAACAATGATTATACTTTTATTGTAGTACAAAAGCTGAATTTTATATAAGTTGCCCTAAAGTGGGCCCTATAAAAATATTATGTTACCTCAATAGCCGGACAGTTTCAATGGCTTTTACATCTTGTCAAACACATTGAAAGTTCGCCACAGTCACTTTATTCTATAACTATTAGGACTACACAATTTAAACTAGTTAAGTAGATGTATTCTGTGGACCGATTTACGATTCTTATACAAAAACAAAAATATATAAAAGATTAAAGGGGTCTCCCCATACATGGAAATGAAACAATTTTTTTTTTATCAAACCTATACATGTGGGGTGTCTATAGATAGGTCTTTAAAAATGACATTGAGGTCTCTAAAACCATTTTTCCTCAAAGTCGATCGTTTGAAAGATAGACACTTACAAAGTGGTACAGTGTGTCTGGCTGAGAGTTGGAACCGTCAAAAGTGTCCGGCAATGGAAGACGAGGTTTCTTAAGTTATGCCGAAGACAATATCAAAAAATTGAGCTCCTCCATTCCTCGTGAAAAATTCAAGAATCTAGTACAAAGTAATCGTAGACTGCTCCCATTGGTGCTACATTGGCTGTCCGAAGATGATGAGCTAATTTTGAGTCATGACGTGTATGGTAGGTTCCCCAAAAAATAGAACGCCTGCGGTTTTTGTTGTAGCAATCAGCATAGCCTCAACATCATGCGTGAACAATCATAATTTATTAAAGTTTAGGGGTGTCTGGCAGGGGGTTGGAACCGTCAGAAGTGTCCGGCAATGGAAGACGAGGTTTCTTAAGTTATGCCGAAGACAATATCAAAAAATTGAGCTTTATACTTTAACGAAAATATGGTACTATTTTAAGCACCTTTACTACCCGCTAACTGCCAAAGGCACCACAGCCCAAACTCTATATTCGCTGGTCGTTCTTACCTTGATAGGGGTCATACACAGACCAACTTTCAGCTTTTATAAAATAACGAAGGTCTGGCTGTCGTGGGCTCTTGGGCTATTTGGGATGGGTGGTTGGCAAGTCGAACTTTAAGTCGACCAAATCAAACATAATATACATATTTGTTTATAATAAACACAACTTTAACTTGAAGTAACATGAAATTTATGTAAATTACAGGTATACCAGTGGAAGCTACTGAATCACGTGGCAAGGGACCATAACCTCACGCTGAAGCCAGCTCATCTATCGTACAAATGCACCGTGTGCACTGCCACCTTCGGCATGTATAAACAGTTCGAGAACCACGTTTACTCGGCCCACAGCGTGGTTGCCAAGCGAGTCATGGATAAGAGCAAGAGTGCAGCATCTGCCAAGACTAATAATCAATCCCTTCTAAAGCCATTGAAAATTAACGATGAGATTACTATAATACCACAGCCGGTAAAAGCGGCGCCTGGTTCCACTGATGATGCCGATTAAGGTAATATATTTTATGATTAAAAAATACAATATGTTAAAAAAACAGTCTGATCCGAAAGAGGCATGCATATGGGTATACCTACATTGCCAAATAAGAAACGTAAAATACTCATAAAAATAATTAGTAATGAATATTAAATTGTATGATTTTTAACCCAAAATATCAGCATTTCCTTTAATTGTAACAAACTTGAAACGTGAAAATATCATCATCGCGCATCGGGATCAGTATGCTCAATCGACAATTTTTGTTATGACGTCACTATCCGTGAAGCGGCCGGAATGGCATCGCTGGCGCCCCTGTTTCGCCTAACAGTTTCCTCATTTTAGTACGTTTTATGAAAATAAATTATCATCGGGACATTTTTTAACTTCTTATCCAAAAAGGATTACATGAATAGAATTTACCTCACGGATCGGACAGGGTTTTTTTTAAACATATTGTATAGTACCTAAGTAGTTTCTGCAGATCTTCATTTTTTGTTGCCTACCTTTTTCTTTTTCTATTTGAATCGAATCATCTGGTTTTATTTTTTTCCACGTAACCCTTAGTTATTCCATTAGCAACCTGCCAGTAAAATTCTCTTCAAAATCGGTTTTGCCGTTTCGAAGATAACCTGGATCAAACAGACAAAAAAAACAGTGTATAAAACCCGAAGGGTTAGGCAGAGGTGCACCTAATAGTAAAACCCTCATTTCGCCAGTCATATGCATTCAGTATCAGTATCATTTCCCTCTCAAAGAGAGGAGGCCTGTGTCCCAGTAGTGGGACCATTAATAGGCTGTTGATGATGATGATGATGAAGCATTCAGTAAAAAGCTGTTCGTATTAATAGTTTTGCGACTTTGTTTTCGCGTTTCGATCGATCAAGCTAAAAATAACTGCGCAGTGCGAGTGAAAGTGCTGAGAAGTATCTGTCGCAGGCAGGCCCTTACGTTTCTCACACGCTGTGCTTTTTACGTATTTTTTTACGCTTTCTATGTTATTTTATGAAATTACTAGCTGTGCGAGGCATGCGTTGCAAAGCTCCTACCTACCCTACCTACCTACCTACTTTCTTACCTACCTCTCTACTTTCTTACCTCCCTCTCAATCACCCTACCTACCCTTATGTTTTTTTTTCAGATATTGTGATAGTTCTTCTGCTCTCTGATGTTTTGTTCAAACAAAAACAACACATCATTCAACAAAACATCAGAGACGATCAAAATCGGCCTATCCATTCTTGAGTTATAAATGGTGTAAATAACCCGAGTAGTAACCCCAAAAAGAGTATGTAATAATCGTAACAGGTGTCTTTCTGTGTTTCTTGCCTAACCCAAATTTATAAATTACAACCCTATGACCATTTAATTTTTGTTTAGCACTGTCTGATTTGACTGTACTACATAAAAGTAGTACTCAATAGAGCATGCGTTAGCATTTTGCGATTTTAGTACATTTCGTTTTCGTACAAACAGGACCAACTATGACCGGTGTGTGTGTATGACTGTCGACGAAGCAATAAGACTGGTAGCAGGTGGAGTTTTAAGGTTTCTGCGTACCCCCATGGGGGACGAGTTAATGTAATTATTCAGAATGGAAGTGATTAGCGAGGAGTCGCACAAACGGTTGCCAAGTGTTTAGAACATGATTCTGAACACGATCACATATATTTTTTTTTATAGTGAATGAGAGGGCGCTAAGTACGGCAGTGGGCTGTAAATCTGTAATTAGCGAAAATCACCACTTGAAAGTAAGAATAAATTAGAATGCTGTTAGTAAAAAATATAACTCATTGGTAACTTTTGTCAACACCTGCCAAGATATGTTGGCAAATAAAAGTTAAATGATTGAAGATTTATAAGTGACGTTTCATAGTGTGGCAGTTTATAATTAAAAGTGATTATATTGAGTCTCATAAGTACGTATATATAATTGACCATTATCCTCATGTCTGAAATCTATATTTGTACCTTGCTAGCTAGAATCAACTCACTTACCCGGACGATTATTATATTTGTACCATGCTAGCTAGAATCAACTCACTTACCCGGGCGGTTATTAGATTTGTAAGGTTGCTAGCTAGAATCAACTCACTTACCCGGGCGGTTATTAGATTTGTAAGGTTGCTAGCTAGAATCAACTCACTTACCCGGGCGGTTATTATATTTGTATCTTGCTAGCTAGAATCAACTCACTTACCCGGACGGTTATTATATTTGTAAGGTTGCTAGCTAGAATCAACTCACTTACCCGGGCGGTTATTGTATTTGTACCTTGCTAGCTAGAATCAACTCACTTACCCGGGCGGTTATTATATTTGTAAGGTTGCTAGCTAGAATCAACTCACTTACCCGGGCGGTTATTGTATTTGTACCTTGCTAGCTAGAATCAACTCACTAACCCGGGCGGTTATTACATTTGTACCTTGCTAGCTAGAATTAACTCACTTACCCGGGCGGTTATTACATTTGTACCTTGCTAGCTAGAATCAACTCACTTACCCGGACGATTATTATATTTGTACCTTGCTAGCTAGAATCAACTCACTTACCCGGGCGATTATTATATTTGTATCTTGCTAGCTAGAATCAACTACCTTACCCGGGCGGTTATTATATTTGTACCTTGCTAGCTAGAATCAACTCACTTACCCGGGCGGTTATTATATATGTACCTTGCTAGCTAGAATCAACTCACATAACCGGGCGATTATTATATTTGTACCTTGCTAGCTAGAATCAACTCACTTACCTGGGCGGTTATTATATTTGTACCTTGGTAGCTAGAATCAACTCACTTACCCGGGCGATTATAGCTTTAGAAAGTGACTGTCACAACAGTATGATCTCTTCAAGACCGAATTTAAATGTTGGTCTAGCGAATAAAACAATAAATATTTCTTAAATATTTGGCGAATGCTAACACACTGTTACACCAAATCATGTTATATTAAAGGTACTAGTTGGTAGCCGACTGTACGCAGCAGCAGCAGACGACATGTCGTCGCTTCATGTCGTCACGACACGTTGTCGTGTCATGTCGTTTCACTAAAGGGCATATCTGATCTCCTGTTGTTTCTGTTATCTATGGTCACTACTGATCTGCGGTCGGACGACACCAACGCCTGCCGCTCGACGACGCGTAGCTAGCTTCATGTCGCTAACTACGGAGGGAATTTCATAGAAATACGTAGAAACCAGTAGTGTCGCTGCGACATGTCTTCTGCTGCTGCTGCGTGCAGTCGGCTACCAACTTGTACCTTAACCATGACTAACCATGTGCGAGTCGAGATAGTCGCATTCATTAAGCTTGGGCACCCCGACCAAACGGGGCGCGAGAGCCGAGCGCGCGGCGCCGCGGCGCTACCAGCGAACGCTTCATCCAAGATGATGCCTATTTTGAAGTCGCTGTCTTCACGATTTGTAATCGCTTTCAGTCGTATGCCCACAACATTTAACTTGTCTCTGTGTATGGTGGTAAAAGTTCGAAATGAAAAACGATGTCGGAATAATTCGGGCTTATACCACTAATAGTTGTACCATGTTATGCAGAGGGACGTATGTGACTGAAAGATTGATAAGTATGAATGTTGATGGATGGAGAAGAAGTGGACGACTAAGGAAGCGATGGATGAATTGTGTGAGGAATGATTTGAAAGAAAAAGGAGTAAAATACAGCGTGATGGTTGACAGAGGAGAATGTAATATGGGACAAGAACAAGAAGATGATGATATCCATTAAGAGTTGGTAAATAAAAAGAAGTAACAGGAAAATCCTCAAATTGAAATATACATCAAGTAACACTTTTTGCTCATGCGATTGAACATCAACTATACAGTGTGCCTCCTGTTACGACTGTTACATACTCCTTTCACCTCCGAACCGAATAATATTTAATATTCTATCTAAAACAGCTAGCATGCCCAACAACAACGAAATATTTCAATGTGGTTTATGACTACCTATCACTTTTCAATTTTAATATGAAATTATATCTTGAAAGCCTAGTTTGTATTAAATTACTTAAAACCTATTCATAGAACCTGCTGAAGCAACAATCAACTACAGCACACTTGACTCTTGTTACAGAAAGCTGGCGCCTCTGGTCGCCACGTGTTCGGGCTGCCAGCTTGCCGTCACCGTCGTGCTCAAGGTCACGAGGGTAGGCCATCGCCTGGTGTGATGGACCTTCACACTCCGCTGTTAGTGTACATTCCAACTCAGGCAATAGCTTGATTAAACTCAAGTTAGTATTAGGTGTATATAAATATTTCATACACAATAAGATAACAAACATCGTGCGACTTTCTTAGCTACATGTAACGGCGATGTTTGGTAACTGAAGTTCTAAAATAGATCTATCATACACTGCCAAGGCTTCAAAAGCCAGTGATATATTGTTTATATCATAAATTCGATACGGAAGTAGAGTTCAGTTTTGATTCTTGTACAAGCAATGATGCACGGCGGTCATTTGTAATATATATTGTAAATTTTGGTAACAAGTAACGTAATTTTATACTATAATATAGAATTATGTTGGAATGTACACTGATCAGGTGGAGTAAATAACTCACGTAAATGCTAAACATACCTCAGCGAATCTTAGATATATTGTAATTTTTTATGTAAGATATTATAATGTCATGTTCCGTATGAGAGGTAAAATGAAGTTCAAATGGAACTTATTTGTTTGAGGCCCGGTTCTCATGAAGAGAACTCAGATGCGCGTTAGCGTACGCTGTGTGCGTCAACGAGCATTAACGTGCGCTCATGCGCAAGGTTTTATGGCATAAATAAGGATCTCTAGACGTCGTAATTTTTTCACGAGAGTTGGGTCTGTAGTAAAATAAGAGAATGTGTGAAGGTTGTGTTATTACGTTGGTATTTTGAGTCCGTCTTTTTATAAGTCATTTTTTGAAAAGGACTTTATTTGGCAATATAATAACCCTACATGTTCGATACTTGTACCATGGTAAGGTAATAGCAAATCATAGTTTGGGCATTCAATTAATGTTTGTTTGTAGTCAAACGTGTTGTACATTTTCGAAGCACAGCTAAGTTAATGTCGGTGATCAGTCTTATGTAAACTGTATGATCTACATACTATGTAAGTAGATCTGGAGTAGTATCTGATTGAATGTATGTATGACCTTGAGGTATTTGGTGTATCCGAATTTTGCGTTGAGTTGAATGGCTTAAATAAGACGTCTAGTTAACTCTGTTTACAAATTAGTTCGTACAGTTAAGAAATAATTCGAGAGGAATATTATTAAAGCAGCTGTCAGACGGGAGTCTTAAAGTTGATTCAAACTGTTGCACAACTACTGATCAGTTTGATCTTTGCAAGTATACATCCGCGGCCGAACTTGGCTTTATTTCATAACATTACTGGTTCACAAATGTGCCAGATCAAAGCTACAAAAAGAGTTTTATCCAGTAGATTCTCAACAAAAAGGTGGCTGGTGTCGATTTGAATACGCCAAAAGCGAAGTGACGAAACAGTCACCTTTCATATTCAAAAAACTAGTTAAATCATCCATTAGCAAGGATGCGGATCCATTATTAGGTTCCTGACGGTAGATGGCATCCCTTCCTAGAAAATTTCCGTTAGATGATAGACGCGCCAAGTTACGACCCAAACCAAGTAAAAGGTTATAAATTGAGATAATTTTAAGCCTGTGGGCCCGTGACACAGCCTACTATGATCACAATGTACGAAATAACTTAAAATGTATAACTCATCTGTCAGATAAGTTAACTATTGTATTATCAGGAGGTGGTGAAAAAGGCCGCTAAACTTTAATTATTCTTGAAAGCTGCGTTAATGATAAAATTTTGCACAGTAAAGGGTTAAATATTAAAGTTATCTTTCGTAGTAATTGTTGTAAATAAAGTAAATTTTCGCTCGGTATTATTAAATTTTTAGTAGTTCACATGTTATGCATGCATTGCGACCAAAAGTATATGTTTCAGGGTAAAATAAATATAAAATCGGATATCATAAGTAAAACACATAGAAGACGTTTCATATCACTTTGATGAGGAATTGTCGTAAGTATAAATGACTCAAACTAATACTTCGACACCAACTTGAATGTTGTGCTTGGGACAAGTCTGAATGGG
Source organism: Diarsia dahlii (assembly GCA_949775195.1). Taxonomy (NCBI): domain Eukaryota; kingdom Metazoa; phylum Arthropoda; class Insecta; order Lepidoptera; family Noctuidae; genus Diarsia; species Diarsia dahlii. The sequence goes on from OX459189.1 coordinate 15,512,153, forward strand.
TGAACTGAAAGGTAATAAAATATGAGACACTTATTTATTAAATAGTTAGCTTAGGGAGATTGTCTATGTTGTATTAATTAAATGAATATGCTGCGGACAGCATATCCATTTAATTAGTGTTGTTTTGAGTAGATCTTACAATTATTGAAATGTTTCATTTACATAAAGCAATAATTCTTTAATTATATAGCTTACTAAACTACCATATACAAATATTATATTTACCAAGTATATAGTCGAGTGCAATCGATATATTTTATAGAATGACACCTAAGTAAAGGTTTCATTAGCAAAAACTCAATTATTGAAATATTTCATTTACATAAAGCATTAATTCGTTATTTATATAGCTTACTACACAATAATATACGAATGTTATATTTAACAAGTATTTAGTTTGATGCAATCGATATATTTTATAGAAAGTCACCTTATTACAGGGGGTCTAAAATGGCCACTTTAGCAGATCAGAATATGAATTGGCCTTTCAAAATAGTAACTGCGTCTGTGACCATTTTACGAATTTAACGCAATTCATATTGTTTTCCTATTATTACTTACCTATGATCTATTTTTCTTAATGGTCCCAGACGCTGTTACTATTATGAAAGGTCATTTACGCTTTTTGACGCAATTCCTATTATGAACTGCTAAAGTGGCCGTTTTAGACCCCCAGGTCTCGTTTGCATAAACGCGTGCCCAATGCGGCGACGCGACATAAGTCTTCCTATTTGACAGAAACCTATGATTGTCTTGCCACATTGTCACATGTTTGTTAACTCTATTGAAGTGTTGGTTCTCAAACACTCTTCGAATTTTATTCACGTAGTTTTAATAGTCAATGAATACTTTTTAAGGAGTTGGACAAAATAATAGTATTGTACAAATATCAATCGTTGTTTGTGATTTCAGTTTTACCTTTTGGGGTTTCCATGCTTCTATTCGTGATGCACGACCCTTACAATTCTTTTAGTGATTTTCATGTGGGGTGAAAATAAGTAATTTTTTTTATTATTATTATTTTGTTTTTAAAAACGTTGCCCCACACTAGGAATTTCTCCTGTATCGTGGGTGCGTTCACAAACATTTAAACTCACATACACAAATACCCAGACCCGAAACAACTATCTGTAGATCATACAAATATTTGTTCCGTGCGAACCCGCGACACACAGCGCAGCAGTCCATTGCTTGAGCCACTGCGCCAACCGTGTCGTCAATATATGTTATCTGGGTAGTTTTTACCGTAATTGCAAAGTACCTAGATTTTACCTTAGCTTTTGGCAAGTTATTGTTGTAATTGATTAATTTGCGTGATTATTAACTACGTTGTAGCACATTACTATTTGAAACAAGCATGTCAAGTGCCTGGCGCTTAACTCGTACAAACAGTTACAGTCAGTTGTCTTATATCACTCGGCTCACGAATTCACGATGTCAATCTTCTTGTATAAAACAACCGGTACGCGTGTTCTTATTTGTTGACCTCATATACGGCTTCAATTCCAATCTCGATGACTTTTTGGAGTTGTGGGGTAACCTGATTAGTTTTTAGCTATAGTCTACCCAGTAGGTAGCGCTGTTATCGACATCCAGATTAAAATAAACAGCCATTGTTTTTATTTTTATTGATTTCTCACAAAGAAAACTCGATTGGATCAGGTCCGCCGGATCAGCTGTTTGATTGTTATGACTAATTATAATTTCGTTTATTTATTTACTGACACATTTTTGACTAATTTATTATTATTTTAAAAATCAACTTGACTATGTAAGGTTGCGTCCATATTAGCGATAGCGCCTCGAACACGTCTGTTTTTGATAGACACGTAAGTAGCACACGTAGTGGTGTGTCTTGTGGTCTTTAGGTGCGCGACTCGTGTGTGGTTTGCCTGTCTTGCGCCAGATCCGCATGGTTTACATGCTGTGTACGCAATACCAGTAATAATATTCGTGGCGTATTTGCCTTTATGGATGCAGCCGGTAGGTACATGTGAGCAGGGAAGTCATAGATAAACAAGTCCCAATTTCCATTACATTGTTATTAAATATGCGTAGTTGTGGGTTATAGAAGCGGGCGTTTAATACGTATATTTATGTTGCGCTGTGTGATTTCATTTCTAAAGTTTCATTTTAATAGCATTAACTGCTGTGTTAATAAAGTTTGAACACATAGCGTAAATTAATATAACTATATGATGCCCAAAATTCTCTTTATTGTTCTATATTAATTTAATATCTGAATGAGTACGTCGACAAACTTACATGATTGTGTTTAGAATGGCACATTCCTAACGAATTCTTTTGTTCTAGTGATACGGAGGTGCGTGGTAAATATTTATTATTTAAACTTAGGTTGTTAAATTAGCGTTTAGTTAAATTAAGAGTAACTTAATTTTCTGGTATCGTGTTTTTCCTTTTTTTTCGACATACATGTGTTTCAAAATGAGTGGTTGCGATTAGCAGAGCCTGATTGATTAAGGTTTTGATTAAATTGAGAGTTAAAAAGTAATTAACTTAAAGATTTCTTTTCTGCTATTGTGTTTTTCTTTTTTCGACAATTGTGTTTCTTGAGTGATTGCGATTAGCAGAACCTGATTTATTTAGGTTTTGAAGGTCATAATATATTATATCTAAACGAACACGATTCAAAAGTTTTGTATCATTTTGTTATCTTGTAAATAACAGGTATCATTTAAGTATTTGTAATAAAGATACCTTACCATTATGGATGTTTTATTTTCAACATCATCACATTAATAACTAATGGAAGCAATGAAGAATAAGCGGATTTTTAGAATTTTTATTCCCTTTGCGTTCCAGGACCGCGGTAACTCTTTCGAACAAATTCCGCAACCATGGCAGGCCTGACCCAAGGGGCCCCGTCTACTGTACTGACAACTCTTTGAGCTACGCGTTGAACACAACGCCGTCGACCATGGTTCTGATCGGACGTCGAGCCATTCGCCGCTCGCTGTCTGCAGTTGTGCACCTACGGTGGCTGGGAGTCCCCCTGCGACACCCGACGCCCAGGACATCTTCCTCTGTTGCGGCGGCTGAGGCGTTTTCGAGGTTCCCTCTCTCTTACGCGTTCGGCCTCCTCCGCTAGCATTAATGCTTCGCAGAAGGAGGCGACTGCTTTCCATGTCTCCTCGCTCCTCCGGACCATGGATTAAACCAGGGCCGGACACGAGAAGTCGCCGCAGCTGGTCACCTCGAACAGGTGATCCGCCCAAGCAGGGTACCGTATGATCCACCGTGTCCGCCGGGCGATCCTCGCAGTTTTGATACCCGGGCGTGTCTTCCCGCTGAATCCGAAACGTATCCCTCGGAACATGTTATTATTGCACCTACTGAAGACTGAGCGATCTCTTCTTAAATGTCGAAAGATGATGGCTGGCAGGGCTTTCCTTGTGGTATTGTTTATGTGGTGATTAAAAGCAACCACATGATGACTTGTGGGTAAACCTGATACCAGCACTTGTAATTACCAGGGGAAGTTGCAGCCATGCCTTCTAGACCTCATAGGTTTTTCTAAATCTAACACAGGATTCTAACGCCATAATGTGACTGGCGAGGCTAGGCTGGCGAGTGGCGGCCCTAGCCTTTCCGAAAAGAAAGGCCGGTCGCGTTCGACAGTTTTTTTGTTTCTAATTTCAATGAACGCGTTGCATTGTGTCTGGAAGGCAATTCTATCTATAGGCGTCCTAGTTTCAGAGACTGATATTAGGAACAGAGTGTGATGCTTCTTACCCTATTCAGGAAAGAAAGGTCAGCAGGTTATGTGTCTGATGGGCTATTGCCTTGTGGTTGTTGTCGGGTTTCTGTTTAGGTACCTATATGGTAAATCACGTGGATAAAAATAATCCTAATTATACTTAATAAAACACACCGCCTTATTAATAAAAATAGTTAAACTTGGTTTAACTTAGGCTTGGTTTATCCCGCAAGTCGTCAATGTTGAATATTACGTCAGTTTAGTGCCTATATGGGTCTCGGATAGATGTCGCCACACGCTCTCTTGCTCAGCCTTGACGGAAAAGCGTTTCGGAATACTTATCTGAAAAAACTGTTTTTTTTTATTTTGCTCGAATCATGTTTTTGAATGAAAATGGTAAGTCAAATAAAATCATGACTAATTATTATCTATATTCAATTATTCATAAACTCTGCCCGAGCTTTAAGAATATAAACACACTTCCTCGTAAATCCGCGGTATTTCACCATTTAGTTCATTACTATCCTAACTAATATGATAAATGTGAAAATACGTTAAAATGTTTGTTATCTTTTTACGGTTAAACCACTGAACCAATCGTCCCAAAATCTTGCATATACGTTTTCAGGTGTACAGAAACAGACGTACCCGATGTCTGTTACATCCCGAAAAAAGTGCTGTTTCTCATCCCGAAGATGTACTGTTTCTGTTCCCGAGGAAAACAATAATAACGTTCTTATGATAATAGATGGCGCCACGTGTCATTCACGTGGGTGATGGGCGCGCAGATCTCGGCTAGTATTTTCAGTTAAAACCATCAAACTCAAACTCAAATCGTTTATTTCAATTAAGCCATTACAGGCACTTTTGAATGTCAGAAGGACGGAAGAAGAACGAAACTACGAGTGCAATGCGCCATTCCGAAAGCCACCACGCCGAACCACACGCCACCGAATGCCCGCAACAACGAACACTGCGAGCACGAAAGCACCCAGCGACGCAAACCGCAACAACGACAGCTCGAGACCATCGGTAGCGGAGTTAGGGAAAGGCTTGATTGGGTAACCGCGCAGGCGCTACCTAGTGAGGTGGCGCCTGCGCGGTAGCTTGCTCGGTAGCTCGGTGCTCGGCCAAACTTGGGACCTATTTTTAGCTCGCTACACTCGGGATAACTGATATAAATGGTTTTGTAGGTCACACTTCTGGCTCTCAGACTGAATGTTTCGAAGGATCACTACACCTTTTTTTTGCCTGAGATATCATCAATTTACTCCTCCCGCTCCGGGCCGAGCGGTAGGGAGTGTCAGACTTCTACTGACTATAACCCACCCATGTTCCTTCTTAGCCCTTTGTCTCGAGGCCGCGGTATCTCTTTCGAACAACCCGCAGCCCCGACGGGACCTTACCTCACCTAGCCCTACGTTTTTTTAAAAAACCGACTTCGACAAAAATAAAACACAAAAAAGTGAAAAATAAAAATCAGCTTCTGAAGTCGGTGACTTTTGTTTGTTTGATTTCATGTTTTTGCCACCGACTTCAGAAGCTGATTTTTATTTTTCACTTTTTTGTGTTTTATTTTTGTCGAAGTCTGTTTTATTTTTTGTAAAAAGGTTTTTATTTTTCACTTTTTAGTGGTTCACATGTGCTTACCCCTTCACAACGTACCGGCGTGATGTTATGTTATGAACTGGTGTAAACAATAGACAGACATGAGATTTCAGCAATCCCAGTCCATTTGCTATCATTTATTGAGGAGTTCCGTTGTCTATCTCCGAAGTTCATCATCAGATGTTCACCAAATAGTTTTTATAACCTTTGTAGTGAGTTCAGGCGTGATATTATGTTGTGTGATGGCGTAAACAATGTTTAGATATGCTATAGCAACAATCGCGGTTAATCTGCTGTTATTTATTGAAGAGTTCCCCCGATTTCTACAAGATCCCATCATCAGATATTGAAATGGTGACAATGGGACCACACGGAAAGCACCAGCTTTCAAATGAAAAAAGAATCATGAAAATCAGTTCACCCAGTCGCAAGTTATGAGCTAACAAACATAAAAAAAAAAAATACAGTCGAATTGATAACCTCCTCCTTTTTTTGAAGTCGGTTAAAAATGAAGATTTATATGCATTAAGGATTAATGTCGAGGGAAAAGAAACTGGAAGCCATTACCTAGTGCGGTTGCAGTGGCTATACATCCATTTATTAGACACTAGCTGCTGCCCGCGACGTCGTCTGCGTGAACGCTATACAGCGCCAAAAATACCTACGATTATACCTTCTAAAATAACATTCATTTACCCGTTTTTTCTTTACATTTCATATCTACATTGCAGAAAGTGCAGTAACAGAGGGAGACTGTCTTTTGTAAAATTGACCTTCAAAAAGTGCTGATTTTCAGCCTGCTTTGACTTTATGGTGATTCTGTTGAATTATGTCATCAGTTGTGACTGAAGCAGAAAGAGAAAATAATGAATAAGGAATACAGAATAGGGTAAAAATACATACTTGTAGGACTTCTCGATAAACAACATTAGTGGTTTGGCTCTCCACAGCCAAAATGTGAAGAGTGGGACGCACAGCTGCCCGTATGAGAAGCAGCTCGTCCTGAGGTCGACACCCGCTGCCCTCAGTGTCTGCCCCTGCGACTTATTGATGGTCATCGCGAAGCAAACACTCACGGGGAACTGTACGCGCTTGAACTGGAACGCGGGTCTTAAGGCGGGTCCCGTTACACAACTTCGGTGGAGATAGATTCCGAAGAAGCATAATCGGGACACCGACCTTCAGCTTGATGGTAAGCGCTGGAAGTCCACTTGCTGACAGGGAGTTCAGAAATTCACAAATAATAATGTGTGGCGTCATCTTCCTTGACGACAGTGTTTATAGCGGTGTAGACCACTTCATTCCCCTCAATTTCCGAGAGAATGCATTCCTTAATTGCTACAGCCTGATCATTTTTGTACCCATTCTCACACCCAAGAATTCTGCTGGTGCGGTATACGACTGATGTCCCAGTACACACAGCGAATAGGTTCACGCTTTCAAGGATGGTGTCATAAATTTGTTTTTGCTCTGAAGAGAACAAAGCGACATGGTCATTTCCTATGGTCGTCATTTCGCCCGGATCGTAAATTGTCTCAGCGTTATATTCCCGATTTCCACGGTCTTGATGCGGTGATGATTAGGGAGCTGGTAACCCATATTCGACCTGTGGATTGCTGCCGACAGAAATTACCACGTCTTGAAGTGAACTGAGACAGGTGTTCTTCAACACGCGTTTATCAGTAACTTCGACTTCGTCTCCAGTAGCACGCCTCAAAGCTCGTAGGAAATCCTCAGACAAAGCTACCGCGTTCGCGACTCCACAAAACACCAAGATGACGGCAAACAGATGACGCATGTGGCTGGGACTGTCACTGACGCTTGCCTCCGCGAGGATGTCATCCACGTTTTGGTCACCGTCGAGAAGGCGACGTGCTACGCAGGCTGCGCGGTAATTGGGATACTTCACGCCATCAAATGTTCTCAGAAAGGCGAAAGACGTTGGGCCTTGGACCGTGTGAAGTAACAACCGCAGAAAATAGCATTCGCCATTATTCGGGTGCACGGTATAAACTCTACCCAATGCGGTGTCCTTGAAAATTCACACAGCACCTCCTCGTCGACGTCGGTTAAATACATCCCTTTGCTTGTCGTACGTGTAATATAAAGACACCTCGCAAACTGGTCGATTTCACAGAGCCTGAAAAATGCCGAGAGAGTTGTTTTGCGTGGATTTTCCAAGCGCTCAGCAACGTTGTCGGGATCCATATTTATATGCGCTGGCCGTTCTATAGGTGGACGTCTAAATGCATGATGGTAGGAGCCTGACATGTATAGAGAACGCCATTAACCGCCAAACCGCTTCAGACGTGCTGATGTAGCGACCAGACTGGTACTTGGTCACCTCGTCTCTATCAGTGCTCTGTAAAGCAAACGTCGCCTGATCGCTCCCTTTGTTGACGTATTTGCAGATGTATTTAATCGACTCGACGCTGGTGCACGACTCGACGATGATGTGCGTCTGGAAGGTCCTGGACAGTACTGGTGAGTAAGGAACAATCCATCTGTTATCGACCGGTTGCGCCTGGCCACGCACGCTGAGCTCAGTGGAATGCCCGCCCTCTGCTGGTGATCGGCACCGGTATGAGGGATATCCATCCTCACCAGTAATGCTTTCGTTGGTAAATTGTTTTGGGAATCTTTTCGAACATCGTCCATCTTTCATGCACGGAAAACTTGGATTTAACGTGCCACAGGGGTCATGCACCATGTGACTTTTCACAATCTGATGCAGAACAGGATCGATCGACGTCAGGGTCCGGAAGCTCAGCACTTATATGACTTGATCAATCTGGTTGGGCCTGATCTTCTCTTCTAACCACAAAAGCAGGTGCGCATGTGGTCAGCCGCGTTTTTGCCATTTCACGGAGTACATATGACATCGGACTGCACCAAACACTTTTGTATTTAGATGAAATAGCTTAAAACTTATATAAACACAATTTTTTTTATTGTCTTTCTCATCTGTGAAACGAAATAACGATACAATTTTTAAGAAGAAAATGCACACTCCATCTATGACTTAAACAAACTTACTTTTTACACAGGTAATTCGACTTGATGTTTTTGAAATCTCATAGATGGCGCTGCTTTAAAAATATTAATTTAATTATAATTATGTTTATCGGCCTAAGTTACTTTTATTGCGTGTTTTTTTATAGTGTGAAGCTAGCATAGAGCATGGTTAACATAATAACAACATTCAAATATGCGTCGTTAGATTACATGTTGTTACAGAATGCGTTGAAGAAATAAAGGTTCACTGCTCGTTCCCCGTGCGTGATAATATGTAGCCTATGTGTTGACCCGACTTCCTAATAATATTCGTGCCAAATTTGAAGTAGGTAAATCCATGCAGTACTTTTTGAGTTTATCCCGGACAGACAAACAGACAAACAGACAAAAATTCTAAAAACTATATTTTTGGCTTCGGTATCGATTGTAGATCACACCCCAAGTATTCTTTTTAAAAAATAGTCTATGAAATATAATACAGTTTTGACTTTCCTACGATTTTATTAAATGTATATATAAATATATCTGAAAACGATAAGTTTTGGAGATGATTTCTGAAGATAATTAAATTTTCTTCAGATATGTCTCGTCTTGATGTTTTCCATGTTTTAATTTGACTAAACTTATTAACCTTAATTTTAAATATTTGAGCCGTACCTATGGTCGGTACTTTTCCACCAGAGATGTGCTATGCTACGTTGCTATGGATGCGTTTGATATCCACCAATCATATTCATTGGTGCACATAGCTTAGCACTGGTGGAAACGGACTCAACTAAGCTATGTGTTTTATATGGAAAGATGCGTGCTATGGATGTGTGCTATGGATGCGTGCTATGGAGGCGTGCTATGCTATGACGCCCTCGCCGCTTCCCTACTATCGAAACAGCATAGATCGAGCTGCGCATCTTCATAGCACAGCTACATAGCATCTGTGGAAACGGTCACATAGTTTCACAGCTTAGCTATTACATCTTCGTAGCATAGCTGCTTAAAGCACATCTTTGGTGGAAAAGCACCCTCATACTGCCAAACTATTTTCTGTGAAATATAACTAAGTTTTTTGATTAATATTTTATTATTATAACTCCTATATTCTTTTTAATAAAAATGGTAATATGATGCCATACACTTTCTTCTATATCTATAAAAGCGAAAGGTCACTCACTCACTCACTCACTGATTCATCACGAAATCTCGAAAACCGCTGGACGTACAAAGATGATTTTTGGCAGGGAGGTAGTTTATGGTTAGTAGACGTCCGCTAAGAACGGATTTTGCGACAGGGCCGGATTAGGGTGGTCTAAGGGCCCTCGCAAGTTTGTATGAAACTCCTTCATTTTTTGTGCTACAATCTAGATTTTTGGCAGAGACGTAGTTTATAGTCAGTGGGCGTCTGCTATGAATTAATTTTGCGACAGGGCCGGATTAGGGTGGTCTAAGGGCCCTCACAAGTTTGTATGAAAGTCCTTAATTTTTCGTGCTATAATCTTGATTTTTGGCAGAGACGTAGTGTATAGTCAGTAGGCTTCCGCTATAAATTTATTTTGCGACAGGGCCGGATTAGGGTGGTCTAAGGGCCCTCGCAAGTTTGTATGAAACTCCTTCATTTTTTGTGCTACCATCTAGATTTTTGGCAGAGACGTAGTTTATAGTCAGTGGGCGTCTGCTATGAATTAATTTTGCGACAGGGCCGGATTAGGGTGGTCTAAGGGCCCTCACAAGTTTGTATGAAAGTCCTTAATTTTTCGTGCTATAATCTTGATTTTTGGCAGAGACGTAGTATATAGTCAGTAGGCTTCCGCTATAAATTAGTTTTGCGACAGGGCCGGATTAGGGTGGTCTAAGGGCCCTCGCAAGTTTGTTTAAAAGTCCATCATTTTGTGTGCTACTAACTTGAATTTTGGCAGGGACGTAGTAGGTGAGTAGAAGTTTGCTAAGAACCGATTCTGCGACAGGGCCGGACTAGGGAGGTCTAAGGGCTCACGCGAGTATGTATGACAGTCTTCGATCAATAATAGTACTAGATTAAGCATCAGGAACAAAACTAAGTCGCTCAAGTGGCCACGTTTGCACACACGTAAACATCTACATAGAATCTTAGAAAAAAGTTCAATATTACTAACAACTTCAGATGATTATAAACCTTAACACGTAAACATAACGTTTAATTATCATTGTAAAGTATATTTATTTAAGCCCTTTCATCGGAGAAAGATTAGAAGCAAAACATTTTAAATGTCGCTCCAAAGTAAAAAGTCATCAGTACAAAAATATTCATTCTAAAATGAAACTTCAATTCTAAGCAATACGGTTAAAAGCATTTTGTGTACAATGTCGTGCTTATTCTATTGCGGAACTAGCGTTCCCTGTTCAAGAACATGATACAATAGTTGGTGCGTTGTAGCAAACATTGGCCAAACAATTATAATATTCGCTGATTTAATTATATTTACAGTTTAATTATGTTTAAATATTATGAAAAAGCACATAATGATATTAAATTACCGAATAAAAGATATTCCTTCCAAAACCTTGGTGTTACGGTGGTTATTTACGCAGTTTTTGAACGCATACTGCGGTATTTTGACGTCTTCATGTTGGCTATGATTGGACCATACTGATTTGAAATAAGACCACAAATACGTTTGTGGTCTTATATTTCGGGCCGTTTTTGAAGCGCTTATCGGGAATCTAGTACATTATTGATCGAAGATGACAGTCCTTAATTTTTTTGTGCTACAATTTTGGCAGGAAGGTACTTTATAGTTAGTAGACGTTGACTAAGAACAGATTTAGCGAGTTTAGCAACATGGCCAGAATAAGGAGGTCTGAGGGCTTTCACATGTTTGTAAAAATGTACTGTTTTTTTTTGTACTAACAACCTGAAATTTAACAAGTCTAGAGTTTAGGAGTAGGAGATCTAAGCTAAGAAATTTGTCAGGAAGACCTGGACTAAGGGCTCCCGTAAGTCCATATGAAATCCTTGGCTTTTTGTACCTGAAAATTGGCAGAGAGATAGAATATAGTTAAGACATTTCAGGTAGGAATAGATTTTACGACAGGGCTGGTTTAAGGGAATATGATCGCTTCGATTGGCATTTGGCATTCGATTTGACATAGTACCATCCACAGGCAGTCCAGACAAGAGAGTCAAAATTTCTACGCGAACGAAGTCGCGGGCAACTGCTAGTAGTCTATATATTTATACAAAAGGAGAACTGACTGACTGACATATCAACGTACAGTCGAAACTACTGGGGCTAGGAATGTGAGATTTTGCACACGGCTTCCTATATAATGTAGGGGAGCACTAAGAAGGGGTTTTTGGAAATTCAACTACTAAGGGAGTTAAATAGGGGATGAAAGTTTGTATGGAAAATCGTCATTTTTGTAGTTAAGGGCCTTACTCCCGTTTAGTACCGTAACACGGTCACTTTATAAAGCCTACTTCTCATTAATGGCTTGTTAAGAAGATTTGAAAAAAATATATGTTTGATATAGATTCATAAACAACATATGTGCTACAGGATTTTTTCGTATGGCTGATACTTTTGCCTTAAAAAAATATTTACCAAAACGCTATTTTTTGGCTAATATCCCTACTCCTCCTAAACGGCTTTGGTGTTTGGAAATATTTTTACACTAAAAAATTGGTGGTTCAAAGTGCTACAAATGTTCCACAGCTTTTGTAAATCAATCAACATTTGCAAAGACAATGTTCCCATTTTGAGATACAGGTTCAGAGGTGCTCTGCGCGGGCGCAGGCGGCAGTCGTGCGTTAGCATTGAGACGGGAGGCTGTGTAGCTCGTTGTTCCGCTCCGGCTCTCGACCGACTACGTAAATTGTGTGTGTTAGTGCAAATATTTACGGACGTATTATATCAGTGTGCGTTTATAGACTAGCTCGTTGCAGAGAGCCCGATTCGTTCGATTGTGCGCGTGGACGCTTTAATAGTGGTGACATTTCTAAATACTCTTTTTGTTTTGTATATTGTGTAATTATAATATAATTTGTAGATAAATAAAAATGCCAAGGCAAAGCAAGTCACGAAAACGTCATGCTCAAAATGTACAAAATGTACAAGTTTTAGCAGAGCTAAATTATAAAAAAGAATTAAAATTTACTGATTTTTAGAATTACCTGTATTTTATTTGAAACCTTATTACGACGGAGTACAGTCAACCGCACGTCTGTAGTAACAGTTTGATCTTGTATTGTAAGCGTCTTTATTTCGTAAGCTGGAGGCCGGTTTTCGTAATTCAACTGTTCCCACTTACGTACGATTAATTGTAAAAACCGTCGCAAGTGCGTGTCAGATTACGCACAGTAAAATGTTTTGTAGTTGGGATGAATATTTACGCATGCACAGTATTATTTTGATCAACCGCAAAATTAAGTTTGTATTTCATAATAACAACCATGAAAAACAAAGTTATTTCTGCGGTTGTAACCAAAAATATCGCACATCTCAAATCTATTGATTATTGAAATAGCAAAGTCACGAAGAAACCCTAATAGCTTTTATTTTTATGGGATCCAACATTACCTTACACGCTTGCGTGCTTCAATTTTTTTTTCTGTCGGTTAGGTAGGATGTATGGGGCACTCCCCATACATGTACTTACCTAACCGAGAAGAAAAAAAAATTAAATTTCGAATTTAATAAGAAAAAAATAACCTATTAATTGCACCCCTTAGATAATTTTTTTTTTGTAATTTCACTACTACATAGTTTAGAGCTGCACAAATACACCTTCTTTCCAATTTTTATCGATATACGGGGTCAAATTTATTCAGTTATCGTAACTACGAAAACATGATGGGTATTAATAATCTAAACATGACAAAAAAAACCCATCACGTCTGCGGAGTTTCGCCACCTAATTTAATTATAGTGCAAATAGTCTCCAAGTAAAATGGCAGTGTGACATCCGGACAGACGGACAAGACGAAATGATGGTTGCGTTTTTGCCATTTGGCTACGGAACTCTAAAAAAAACCGGTCAAGAGCGAGACGGACTCGCGCACCGAGGGTTCCGTTACGATTTCTGAAAAAGTGTGCTATTTAGAGACATCGTTTTATTTTTCCTGCAATCTTTACATAAACTTCTATCACATAGAATAATTTCATATTTTTATCTTTGCGAACTTCGGAGATAAGGGGGGGGGGGGGGGGGGAACGGTATTTTTTTACATTTTTCATCAAAAGTCGGAAACTATGCGGCCTAAAAAATGTTTGAGAATGTGCAAACAGCGCTCTTTCATATGATACCCCACATGTCTTAGTAGCTCCACTTTGAATTTTTAAGACCCCGTTTCAGTCCCTTTTACAAAAAAAATATAAATATTTTTACTTCTTTCTTATTTGCAAAATAGTTGAGTAAACGTCATCTAAAACTATTCCAAATTTCAAGTTGATAGCATTATTAGTTCTTGAGATATCCAGCTGTGACAGACAGACAGACAGACAGACAGACTGAGTCACACCATAAGGGTTCCTTTTTTACCATTTTGGTACGGAACCCTAAAAACATACAACTCAACTTACTGATTGAAAAAATAAAAAAATAACTGAAATTGGTGAAAAAGGTTGGAGGGTGGAATGAGAATGTAAGTCTGTAAAGAGACACACTTTTTATGTGTGTATTTTTCTATGTGTACACACGGCTACACATCACTGCCGTCCTATCACTAGAAAGCAGTTAACCGACAAATGGTCAATTTTTACTTTTTGATACAACGTGATAGAGTTCGAAATTCTCTATATTTCTGTCTAAGAAACATTTTTATAATATGAATAGTTTCAGAGATACAAAAACTTTTCAGGCAGTTAAGTAACATAATTCATGATGATTCCTTCACTTGAAAGCGGCTAACCCGCACTTCTTCGCTAAATATACGTTAAAATACCTTAACTGCCGGATTTGTCTATAATTGTCTGGTCTTTTACTTAACTACAAACACGTTATCTCACTTTTCTTGACTATAAAGAAGCAAAAGGACTATAACTACTTTGTAGTTTAGTTTTTTCTTATGCATATGTTTTAAAAAGCTAGCTTAAATGCAGTTATCCGCCTTTAACGGCTGTTTAGCTAAGTATTTAATATTTTTCTTGAAAATATTTCGTAGTCGTTTGATGAAAACGGTGGAAAAAAATAAATTATGCTTAGCTACAAAGCAGTTAAGCCCCATTACTTAGCTAAAAGGCAGTTTGCCAACTCTCGCTTTTGATTCACTACGGGGTATTTCAAGTCCTTTTCCAGGTCATGGTCTACCAATGTGTCACATTTCTATTAAATCGGATCAGATTTAGAGGCGTGACGTAAGAATAAATGCCCTCAATCAAAAATATCAAAGTTAAAGACAAATACAAACAAGCTATTCAGTTGATTTCACCCACAACGACTGCATTTTATGTTTTTTGTAGGGGTTTAGGTGTACTACTTTTTCATATGCTCTCATATTAGTAGCATTTCCAACTTTGGACGAAAAACTTTGTTACAAAGTGGTCATGTCCTTTGAAGATTCATAGTTAGGTTTTCTAGGTTTAAGGTCATCGCGTTTTAATCTACAGGTGAAAGAGAGCTGGACTCAAAAAGTTACAAATGACAAAGTCGTAAGACGAATATTAAAGGCTAAGACCTCAAGTGCATGCAGACCATCAAACAAAGAAAGGTTGCTTAGCTCGGACCCGTTATAAATAGTAGTGGCAGTTGAGATTTAATGCAACAAATTATAATGGCAAAGCACCTAGTGGGAAAACGCCATCGGTCGGAGGAAAACGTCTTGGCTGACAAACATTTTCGAATGAACCGTAATCAGGAGCGTTGCTGACCTGTTCCATCTCGCAAAAGAAAAGTGGAGTTATTCCTGGCTAACTTTGAGTAAAGGCAGCAAAACAAGTAGAATTCTGACCATCTTTGAAATGTAAAAACTGGCCGACACAGTCCCATTCAGAGTCAAAGATACGCTTAGTCTCTCATCGTGATTTGAGATTTGAGACGTCACACAATAACTTGAGATCATGAGAACGAAAAACTTTGGGTTATAGTTTTACAAATGCTACTGCTGAACCTCAACTCTCTGATTTATTGCGTCGAGATTCCCTTTGAATGTGATGCTGCTGCCTATTTCTGTACTGTTGTTGTTATTTTTAACTGGAGCTGATTAGAATATTAAGAGCTGGTTGTCTACGTTCATTGCCTTTACATGACGTATAATAAACGGTCAAACGTTTCCCTAGTTCATAGTGACCCCAAACTATTTAAGTCGCGAGTTAATACCTAAGCTTGTTCTGGGTTAGCACGTTCCAGCGTCAACCTCGTCTCAGTCCTCAGAGTAAGTAGGCCCATTTATAACATTAGTGACATAAAAAAAATGACGTGCATCTTAAAACAATTCGTCTTCCATTAGACGTTTCATCAATACCGATATTTGGCTAGTTGGCCAACAGAGAAGATCACTTCAAAAGTTCCACTCTCAGAACGACAACCTAATTATTTTTTTGGGTTTCTGGAACCATTGATTCTGCAACAATTTTTGCAAATACTTTTTAGGGGTCAAGAGCAGCGACTTGCCACGATAAATAAGAGTTGCAGTCTGATCGGTCACATTTTGTTCTTATTATTTATAGTGCGTTCATTCAAGTACTTTAGAAGATTCCACCCACTGTCCCACTCTTCATTCATGACAAAGAGTTTCTTGGTGACTTCATGAATTCTCACACCCCAGGGTGTGATCTGTTACATTTTGTTCTTATTATTTAAAGTGCGTTTATTCAAGTATTTTGGAAGTATCCACCCACTCTTCATTCATCACAAAGTGATTCTTGATGACTTCATGAATTCTCACACCCTGGTATATCAATAAACACTACCCAATTTAAAAAAAAGTAGAGTTTAATGTTAAGGATCGTCTAGCCCAGTGGCTTCGGGTAGTGTAGGCAATGTGGGTATAAATGTAACTTTATATCATAATATTTTATTTAAAATATTGAAATATGTTTTAGGATTTTACAAGAACATGCCATTAAATCTCACATTTGCCTGATTATTGCTTAACTAAAAAGCAGTTAACCCACAAGCGAAATACTTTTAGCCACCTTTTAGTTAAGTAAGGTAGTTAACAATTTACAAAGTTTCCAATTATTATTGGCATAATTAGCTTAAAAGCATCTAAAACCCCATAACTGCTCAAAAGGAAAGGTATTGTTACTTTAATCTTAGCGAATACCATGTCTATAAAGCAGTTACGTCACTTAACGACTTTTTAGTTAAGTATTTCTGCATAACTATCAACCAACATAATGAATGTCATAATTTTAAATAAATAACTTAACTAAAAAGCCGCTAAGGTATGGTTAACGGCCTTTTAGTAGAGTAATTAGATGAAAAATGTTAATTAAATGCTTAACTAAAGTATAAAAATCAATTTTTAAAATAATTGGTAAGAGTTTCAGAACAGAAAGAATTCTTGAAACAAGGCAGAATACCATACCAATTGATACGTTCAAGAATGATAATCCTAAGTATCATAGTTTTTTAGAGACAACGATTCGCACCTTTTTTGCCATTATCTCGAAAACAACTTTTGTCACTTAACTGCTTTTTAGTGATAGGACGGCAGATCAAGCTGTACATTTCCAGTTTACACTGACCTCTCATTGTAAGGAAATCCTATACAATGCGAGATCAGCATATACTGGAAAAATATAGTTTGATCTGTAGCCGTGCGTACTTACATAAAAAATAAATAATAAAATAGAAACCCCTAATTACTAATGGCTAAGCTCTCTAATATGTAGGGGAGAAGGAGGCAGCTTTGAACAGAGGCAGATTTGAACAAACAAGTTTACGCGGTTAGTTTCAAATGTATTTTAGTACCAGAAATGATTTTGGGGTGGCAGCACAGTTACCTACAACCATCGCGTAGTATCTGTGGCGTTTGACAGCTTGGAACTGAACTACCGGCCATATTTGTTTTTGTCATTCATTTGAAAACTTTTTGGAAGATAGGTGTAAGCTTGTGAAGGATATAGCTTTTAATACTCGTAAGTGTTATCATACTAATATTATTCAGTAGTTCCATAGGCATTTGTAAAAGTGCTTGTAATTATTTATCTAATGTTTTTTTGGATCAAAAATTTTAAATTTATTTAATTATAGGGTGTGGGGCAGGTTCGATCATATTGAACGGGGTACCTTTGAACATGTTCAAGATATCAAGAAAGGAGCATCATATAAGTTTTTCTTTCCTGAAAAGAAAGATGAGTCTTACGTCAGCATGTCCGACATTTTAGTAAAACTGCCACCTCCAATCGAAGCCGCTGGTACATCACGTACTGCTGCCATGATAGCTTTCAAATTGAATTTCTCTAACTTTAGATTAGGTTAACTAGATATTTTGTTTGCATTGACTCCCAAAAAACTCCCAAGTTATATTGTTAGTATTGTGTTAATTATAAAAGATTGGCCATACAAATAAATATAAACTTGATTTCTAAGCATTTAAACCTTTCATTCAGAACTGCCCCAGGCATGTTCGAAGCTGCCCCTCCTACGGGGCAGTTATGAACATTTCCCATCTAACACCAAAGATAGCATAACCGCCTAATATCAGGGTTATGGCTTAAGCTGATAAAGCGATTATGTAGGTTAATGATGAGGCTAACCATTCCAGGTAAGTAAAGAGGTTAAAAGAGTAAATATTTTGAGTTGTGACTTATTGTTTCAAAAATGTTCAAAACTGCCTCCTTCTCCCCTATAATGTTTTCTTATCATACATACTTTTAAATTGCTAATACAGTATGTTGAGACTAGGTAATAAAATAAACGAAATAAAACTTTTTTTTGATAAACGAACTTAATATCATACTATGTTTTTTAGGTAATCTATTTTGTTTCACTATACTTAAATGAATGATAAAAATAATATCCAGTAAAAAGTTAGAATATGTATACAAATATCTGCCTTAACATTCCCTTCAGGAATCGTAGGCAAAAATGCCGACCTCTGCACCAGTGCATATTCTTTGATCGTCGTTTTAGTGTAGTGCGCCGCCGCTCGCGGTTTGGTGGTGGTGGTTTAGCTCCGCCCAGATGCGCAAGGTCAACGAGGCATCTATACACCTTAAACCGACATCCACGCGGGCGAAGCCGTGGGCAAAAGCTAGTTCTTCATATCAACGTACAATTAATTAATTAAACATATTAGGTAACATTTAAAGACAATCTTATTCTTCCTCTGATAGTATTGTTAGATTGGACTGGAATACTGGTTCTTACCATGATTACTTTACACGATAAACTACTCCAAATTCTCCATTGTCCCTAAAAAATGTTTTAGATGGCAATGAAAACTTTCCAGCATAATTGGTTGTAACGAAGCACATTTAAAAAACCGCAAATATACCTTTGTCATTCATACAAACACTATGAAAAATAAACTCATCAGATACTAGTATTTCCGTCGCCGCCGCTAAAACAAGAAATAATACAAATTAAAGAGGGCTTCTCTACTACGATGGTATCATGGTACGGAACCCTTCATGTGCAAGTCTGACTTGCCCTTGGCCAGTTTTTTTTGCTGGAGATCTTTGGCATTTGGTTAGACTGGAACGCGTGTCAAAATTTGTAGGTACATCTATTTTAATGGGATCTTATTTATTTATATAGTGTGGAGGACTGGAGGCAATTGCAGCGTGATGCTAACAAACTTTACTGGTCTTCCTTGGTAAAGATGGATAGTATCGAAGAGAAGGTGAGTTATTTTAACAAAAAAAATCTCGTCTTGTTTGACCAGCATGTGCACCTATCCGTGTCAAAGTGAGACACAACCGACGATGAGAATGACAAAGACAAAGACAAAGAGCATGGCTCGAGGAGACAAAGCAAAGAGCAGATAATAAGCGCAGACCGTCAGACCGGAATTATCTCTCTCATTACAAACCTATGTAATCGCGCCAGTAATTTGTGTCAAGATGCTAAGAGACGATAATTTCCATAATTGTTCCAGATTGCCGTTGCCTCAATTCATCCTCGCTATCCCGCTTTAGACATATTTCTGTTCTCCCATTTCTGGTAATTTTTTTAGGCATTTATTTCATAAACCATTAACATTTTTCAATACAAAAAGAACAAAATAATAATGTGTGGACAAGAATTTAAGCGAAGTTAGAACCGTCAATGAAAGCAAACCTAAGAATTATAACTTTTGACAGTTCTAACTTTAAGGAATTACTAAAACTACAGGTAGTGGAGTGCCGTAAGATTTATACCTCGGAATCCAGGGCCGGTCAATGAATCTTCTTAAAAACTTTTGAAATGCATTGTTAAAAGCCCAAAAAAAAAAAGGCAAATAAAAAATTTTGCGCGCTCGTAATTTTTTTTATTACCACAATGTACTGAAAAACTAGCTTGTGCCAGCGGCTTAACCCGCTACAACTCGAAAATTATCCCACGAAAACATAAAATCGGGATAAAAACTATCCAGGTTATAAACTATCTGTATACCAAATTTTATCCAAATCCGTTCAGTAGTTTTTGTGTGAAAGAGTAACAAACATACACTCTCACAAACTTTAGTACTTTATAATATTAGTGTGAAGTAGGAGGAGCTCGTGGCTTAATAAGAACTGCCACTCGGGTCGATCTTTAGATAAAGCTGTGCTTGCCTAGGTCGGTCTGTGGATGGGTGACAGCCCGACATACCGAGTTTCCTCCGTGCCTCGGAAAGCACGTTAAGCTGTTGGTCCCGGCTGCCATAATATAGATCTTAGGCAGTCGTTACAGGTAGTCAGTGACCTGAAATTCTGACATCCAGTCTTACCAAAGGGTATCGTATTACCTAGTATTAACTGGGTTGTGGAGGTCAGATAGGCAGTCGCTCCATGTAAAATACTGGTATTCAGCTGCCACACGCAGAGCCACACGTTCTATCGTCTCTGGGAGGACAGTTGCCGGGACAATCTGTACTGGGGACAAGCCATTTCTCGAGCGGTCAACACATCGATCAAAAACGGTATCCACAAAATCAACCAGTGACAATGACAGAATGTTCCTGGCAAATTTTTCGGTACCGTAGATCAAGGAGAGGGAGGCTGGCTGGCAAACTATACTGGAAATTTTACGGACGCTGAGACCACCTAAGCGACTGGGAAGTGTGGGTTGCTGCCAGGCTCGGTCATCCAGGGCCACATCTTGGTCTAAATTTTCGGTAATTTTGATATTTGGATCTATTGAGTTTAATTTAGAAATGGTAGTCTGTCTGTTAGTTATTTCAGGATGGTTTCCGCACTTCGAAATGTTAAGGTTAAATCTTTAGGGACTGTCTCAACATCACTTCCCAGGGTTCCTTCATCTAAATACCATACGTTAAATTAAGAATTTAGCTGTAGATTAACTGGATTAATTGGTAAAAAAAGGTTGTCTTTATGAAGTAAGTAATAACGAGGGGTTCCTGTGGCATTGGTAAAGAAAACTGTAAATGGGTATGTCTTTTTGAACCTCGGTCAACAAGGTGTCACTGTTTACGGAATTATAACTAAGCGTTTTTATATAATATCAATGACCTCATCTTTATCGCTATGAAGATAAGTGGAAAGTGCCTGCACCGCAGCCTCACAGCCACCTTTGGACCCAAGGCCAAGTTGTAGGGGCTGGAATTTGCTGACCAGTGTTTCACTGTAAAAGGCGCATTAAAATGTGATGTAAGTTGACTCGACGGCTAAGGGACGAATGCCACCATCCTTCTTGCGCAGGGCACAAAGATTAGCCCCGTACTAAATATCGATATACGTATAAGCCGGTGGTCCCTGCCGCCGAATGGTAGCCGTCAAACCATGTCAGAGGCACTTGGGGCGGTTCAGAAACTGTGACACTAGGGTGTATGGCGTCGTTAGACCATACTACCCACACGATAAGTAGAATGTCGATGACGACTTCGTTTCACATTACCGGACTCAGTGGCTTCCCTCTCTGTCTGAACATACGAGTATAAGGCCCTGTTGCAGAGTCCGGCCGTCGAGACCATCGGTGGGGCCACTTGGAAAAAAGCAGACGACCGCATTTTTCTAAACGTTAAATTCCAATCTGGTTTCCGCTAGTGTCACTACAGTACATACTGTTACTGCACTCTTAAAAGTGACTGACTATATCCACTGAGCAATGGAGAGTATGTCACTTGCCGTTCTTGTACTGCTTGACTTCAGTAGTGCATTCAACTCAGTCTTAAGACTTACTAACATCATAAAATGCGTAAAAGTATATGATTCACTGCAGTAAACAAAATCAGAAAATAAATGATATTCTTCAGGATAAATGCTAGTAACATAGTGTTGTGAAAACATAATATGTACAACTAACTTTGCTCGATAGAAAAAAATCACGAAGATACCTCTAAAAATTTCTTTTAACGAGTAAAAACCATACTAAAATACATGTCATCGTTCTGATTTTTTTGCCAAATAATTCTACAAACAACATACTAAAATCATAGTGTTTTACTTTTTTAGTCCAAATCCAATCAATAGTTTTATTGTATAATAAATCGCAAAATACCACTAATTTCGCACTATTCGGCCGCAGCGAAAGACGTAACAACCGCTTTGTAGTGCAAGCTGATTAGAACTTTATTCTAACAGGATTTCAAACGAAGTTTGAACCACCACAAATAGAGTTGCTAAATTGAGGTAGTATACGCAGCCTTCGTTCCAGTGTATAGCAGTATTATGAGGACAATTTTTATCAACCACTTGTTTGCCTAATAAGTGTCTGCGTAAAATTTTATCAAATACATACTTGGTTGTTGGGAAGATGCACAACAGCAAGCCTTATTTCAGTTTTGTTTACCTGTTAAGGTGCTTACTTTTTTAAGTACAGTAAGTAAGTACTAGCTTTCTTACTTTAATTTATAAACATATAGATTATGGATGTCTGAGGCCAAGTCAGTAAGAGTCTGAGACACCCTGCTCTGACGATTTTTTTTTAGACTAATTAATGGTTTTAAACTGTTTTTACCATTTAAAACCACACTTAGCGGTTAAATTAGTTTAAAATGTTTTTACGACCTATCAAAAGAAAATGAAATAAATGTTTTAAAATACATGCTCCAACTCTCCTCATACTTTTTTTAAGCAGGAAATTGGCAAGAACAAGTAGATGAGAAACAAGGATAGTGAACTCTTAAACACTACCAGGATACCAGAATCGTGAAGTAGTATAGTATCTTCAAAATACAAAAAATTTCTTTTATTTAAGGCAGGTAGTACATCAGACCCCACAAATTATAGACCTATTTCAGTACTGCCTACTTTCAGTAAAGTTTTTGAGAAATTAATTTTAGACCAATTACAAACATTTTTTAATAAACACAAATTATTACACAATAAACAGTTCGGTTTTACGAAGGGTCGCTCAACTACTGATGCCGGTGTCGAACTTTTAGGACATATTTATAATGCATGGGAAGATAAATGTGATGCTTTGGGCACAGATAATATAATACTAGCGTACTTTGGGCATTTTTTGCGATTTATCCAAGGCATTTGATGGAGTCCTTCATGAAACCTTAATCAGGAAGCTCCGCCACTACGGAATACGAAACAGCGCTCTGGATCTTCTTATCTCATACCTGAGTAATAGGATCCAAAGCGTTGACGTGAACGGAAAAAGATCATCCGGATCTATTATAATGATGGGAGTCCCACAGGGCTCGATTCTTGGCCCTTTCTTGTTTCTTATTTATATTAATGATTTGCCTCACCTCATAAAGGATAACCACGATGTAGTGCTATTTGCGGATGACACTTCGCTTTTATTTAAACTTAAACGACAACAGCTAGTTGTTGACGATGTAAATAGCGCTATTTCGAAAGTTGTGCATTGGTTTAACGCTAATAATTTGCTTCTTAATGAAAAAAAAACCAAATGCATTAAGTTTACACTACCTCACGTTAGGCAGGTGAAGACTTGTGTGTTGGTAAAGGGCGAAGAGTTGAACCCTGAAGATAGCACGGTGTTCTTGGGCTTAACTTTAGACGCTAAGCTTCAGTGGGGGCCTCATATAGATAAATTGTCAAAAAAGCTGAGCTCTGCAGCATATGCAGTTAGAAAAATTCGTAATTTAACCGATGTAGAGACAGCCCGATTAGTTTACTTCAGTTATTTTCATGGGATAATGTCGTACGGCATTCTATTGGGGGGAATGCCGCTGATATTCAGACCATTTTTGTTTTGCAAAAACGGGCGGTTAGATCAATTTATAAATTGAGTCCAAGACACTCTCTCAGAGAAAAATTTAAGGAAATTAATATAATGACTTCCTTCTCAGTATATTTGGGCCATTCCGAGAAAAATTGTACCGTTACTTAAAAATCGGACAATTTAAAATTTTCCCCTTTATATCTCGTCACTAAACGGACGTGACGAACTCCGCTTACTAATAATAATAACGACAACACTCAATATTCTTTGTTCTTTTAGAGGAAATAATTACTTCACGACATAACCAGATACATTAAGTATAATTCGCAAATAAAATAATGTATTAAGAACATATCGGTATCACGTTATTGCTGTGACTATAGTGGACTTCGTAATCGAGTATTTTTATTTAGTAGGGCTTTCGTCACCGATTACTGCGTCACAAATGCACCACGGATAAAAAGAAATGGCTGATCTACTACAATTATGTTACCATGATAATAAAATAACTTGTTTTGGTAGTTTTTTACTATTGAAAGCAAATAAAATAGTATTCCCGTACCATGACTAAAGTGGAATGTCCACCATGGTCCAATTTGATTAATTGAAATTTCATAAATTTTAAAGTAATACAATAAGATTTATGAGTAAAATTAACGGTATAATTAATAACAAAACAATATTCTATAATAAATTCCAAACAATGCTGAAGTATGTCTAAAAAACCATGAACTTCGGTTGGTTAAAGTTAACGATAGGCGGTGTGACACGCAAAAAAACCCTTTTTTGCTTCATAATTTTATTTTTAGATCAGTGGAATTAACAACAATTGACTCCATAATGATTTCGTTTTAAAGATAATGAGCTATATTGTACATAAAAAAAGAACTGCATTCGTTAGAATATAAGATGATCATGTAAACTGTTTGTAAAATGTTATGACAGTACTTTTTTCTTAAGTACAATTTTTCTCGGAATTGCCCATTTATGAAAATCTTTTGTTTGCTCACAAAAATATAAAGCTGTTTAAGAAATATAGTGATATTCACAATAGTAAATACAAGAAATAGACATAAATATATTGTACCCACAACAAGGCTCAAGAAAAATAGGTGGATCTTTCAGATGCCAATGTATTCGCTTTTATAATAAACTACCAAGCCACATTCAAAATTTAAGCCTTAATAAATTCAAATCCTTTATAAAACGTAAACTTTGCCAGAAAGGATTTTATACCTACTGTCAAAGATTATTTAGAGGACAAAAAAGCTTGGGATTGAACTGCTCCAATTTTAATCGAAATTGAATTGACTTTATACCAATTTTTTTTTTTTACAATTTGACATTTTATGAATTTTCTTTACTTTGTTTACTTTTTCAAGTACCTATGATATTATTTTTTGACCAATATTTACAAGTTAGAACTAGTTGGAATGATCCTAAAAAAAGGTTACGCCAGTTCAAAATCACGACGATCCATTACTCTGTTACTACGAAAATAAGTGGCAAACAGACAGTTTTTTTTACCCACGACGGAATGGAGACGGTATATGCGTTTGGGGTGAGAGGTTGTTTGTTTGTTTGTTTTTTAGTATTAAGATTTCTTGATTGCGCATTGTAGGTCTTAGATGAGAATCCCAAGCAAGTTTGCTTTATGTCTTTAAAATAATATTTATCTGCACGCAGTATTAGTGTTTTTTCCAAAACGTTTTGGGCGTACCTAATTGTAGGTGGGATGCCTACCGTCAGGTAAGTAGTGGCGCATCACCGTACCTGCATTTGTTGCAGGAATGCAGACGCGATGGCGAAAAATCTTCAGTAGATACCGTCGCATCGAACCCTTTAAAGATATTTGTTACTGATACATATCGCAGACAATACAATTTACCTAATAATTTTGTCCGGACCCTAGTCCGGCCGGGAGTTTGGAGTGCATAGCCAGGCTGAAGCCTGCTTCAGACAACATACTTAGTCTGACAGATATTACAGTATCAGTATAATTCAGTTTAATATTTATCCTTAAACTACCTACCGATGTCCGGTCTCCGGTGTCTAGAGTTACCGGTATAGGTAGAATTTGTGCATTCTCTACTTTTTTTCAGGATGAAACTGTAAACGTTCGTGTGTACGTGGATAACTGCACTACCAAACACTGTGCACTTTTTAAAACACGGCTTTAGGTGTCGTTGACTGGCTATCTACTTGACTGGTTAACTATGTAAACACACTTTCATTTAACTGCTCCCAGTCAACTTGATAGAACACTATTTATTTCTCCATTATAATGAACCCTCATAAATAAATGTTCTTGTAAGTTATTGTTGGCATTCGATTATTGCGAGGGAAAGAATTTAGTTCGCGTAGTGCCTGTCCCCAGTTCCCGAGCAGCGCGTGGTGGGGCTGCGGCTGAGCACACGCTGGCGATGGCAGTCAGTGGTACTAACATGTGGTGGCTGGTAGTGTTGGGGCAGGTCTTGCTCTTCGCCGAGGGCATGTACCTCATGCCCGAGCGGCATTATGGGCCTACAACTGAGGTAAGTTTCTTCATAAACCCTAATAACGGTTCTAACAGAAGTGTGCAGTGAATTTTTCAAGTGCATCATCCTATGCTTTACACTTTCCGATCCGGTCGGAAAGTCGGAGGCAAGGCAGGTGTATATTGGGCAAGGCTATTGTCTTTTTTGTGTTCATTATCTGACTGTCAGGATCCAAAATCGGAAAGTGAGAAGTGCGTTTTTATAGCCTATCTATGAGATAAGACGACTTTTTTGACCTGCAGTGTGAAGTAGGTAGTGACTTATATAATCAGAAGGCTACAAAAATAAAACAGGACAAAAACTACGAACATGTTAATTGTTTATACATTAATGCAATATAATATCTCCTTAACTTAGGTAATGCATAAAGTAATATACCTACCTAGGTATTCTCACTATAAAAATGTTTGTAATTAACATGAAAAAATCCATATTCAGAAATCAGTGTACCGCTAAATTGACAAACTAGGTGCGTTATGACCACGATAAGTATTACCGACAGGTAAAATTAACGATCACTTTTCGTGTTTACCACGCTCAACATTATAACCGATACATTCTACAAGTACCGATACTTTTATTTTACTTACTACATTAACCAATTAGGTACTGTCGTTATTATTTAGCAATTAGGTAGGTACTGTAGGTTTACCTACCGAATATTTGGAGTAGGCTTTTATCAAAATATCTTTGCGGATGACAGATGTGCAAACATATACATCGACTGAAAGATTCGATAAACATTTTGTATGCATTGGCGCATTGGTTTTGAACATGAA
The DNA here is from genome assembly GCA_949775195.1 of Diarsia dahlii. Taxonomy (NCBI): domain Eukaryota; kingdom Metazoa; phylum Arthropoda; class Insecta; order Lepidoptera; family Noctuidae; genus Diarsia; species Diarsia dahlii. The sequence goes on from OX459189.1 coordinate 15,539,014, forward strand.
CTACATAGGTGGATACCCTGGCCCATACTGCGAAATCTTTGCGGCACTTTCAATTACAACCACAATTTCTGCTAGCTTTTCAACTGTGTTCGATGTCTTAATGATGTGAGCGAACTGTTTCTATTATCCAAGCGAAAATGCATTGTGCACGCCTAAAGCGAGTTAATGAACTTGAAGTGTATTTGAATGACTGTAAATAAAATTAATCATCGCGATGTTATTGTATCACCCCAGTCCACAACACCAGTTTATTCTACAATGACACTCCTTATCATACATTCTTTTCTTTTCAGGTGAGCTGCATCGAGTATGCATCACTAAATCGAGATAGAATTGGAAGAATGCTCAAAGAAGGTAAATTTGTAGTTAATTCTGTCACTGTCTTTGTACAGCCTATTTGGTAATTGTATTGGTAATTGGTTCATTTGTCACTTAGGATGGCGTTCCCAGAACCCGGTGCTCGGAAAGATGATCACCAAACGTTCCGCCACACTGCCAATGCAGTTTACACTTAGCATGGAGCCAATGTCGCGACGGATGGACAACATTATTGACAATATAATACCAAGAAGCGATCTTTTGTTAAATGAACACGCAAAATTAGTTCAGGACATAAACGGTTTGCGTCAGGTGGTTTTTATTGCACCTCCTATCGAAGATAACAAGGACTATGACGAATCAATTTTTCACGAAATTATTGAGACTGCGCCAATTCCAACACCCAGGCCGGTGCAGCTCAGACCATTTATAAGTTCGACGAGATCACCGACGAGCCCTACTAGAGGAAGTTCAATACCGATCATATTGCTGGGGGGTGCGAGTCACAGGCAGGTGGTCAAGAGTCAGCCCATCAACTTTGCCAAGCCCACCGTCAGCCTGGTAGGCACGACTATCTCTCCTCTTATCAAACATCCCTATCCTTTCGTGATGCATTCAGCGCAGCGGAAGCCGATTAAAATTTGCATGTCGTCTGTTCCCTCAATGTTTTCTTCAACAAAACGACCGCCAACATTTTGGGACAGACTTATAGATTACTTTATACCCAGCCGTAGTTTAGGTAGGTAGGTTACCTAGATTATTTTATTGTTTAGGTTTTCTTCTTTAGCTATTACATAATTTCCAATAAGTAGTGATATTAATTTAATGTGGTTTTCATTTGCTTAAGTTATTTAAAATATGTGTTCCTGATTTGTGTCACCATCACTCGAATATTTAACGTTGTTAGTTAACTTGGCAAAGATACTTTTACTAGTTTAATCAACACTAATATGTATACCATTTAATTTTTGTCAACTGTAACTAGTCGGAAGGCGCGTTCCTCGGCGTTATTACGTTATTGCATAAGTACATAATACGAGCACCTACTCTAGATGCATGAACATATCACTTTGTGTCTGTGCACATTATATGTACGCGTGCGTTGATGCCACAAATCGCGTGTGCTGCGTCTAATTACAAATGCTGATTATTTATTGTCTTCTTTTTTACACTTTTACGCGTCGGAATGGAAAAGTTGAACGTCTTATGTGTTATGACTGCTTATGATAAAATAATTAGTTTTCATTGTGCCTTATGTCATTAGTTCTTGTTTGTGTTCTGGTAGATGTGCTGTGGGAACTGTTCATTCATCGAGTGCGACGTTATGTCACGAATACTTTTTAACTCTTAATTGTATAACATCACTTTACGCTTATGATGATGTTTAGCTTCGTTTCTTTTATGGTGTGTATCGATTATGCGGAGCAAATACCCAAACAATTTAATGCGGCACTTGTGGTTTAGCCAGCATTACTACCTCCTCCTCGATCCTCCTCTCGCTGATCCTTACTGCTCCTTATCGAGTGCGAGTTGCTGCGCGTGATAATTCGAAAATCTTTGAGAAAAATAACCGGTTTGCGGACGATCGCGGCATAATCGATACTTAGCTTACGTAACTGCTAAACGTGTGAATAATTATATTTAGTCGCCACTCACCACACATAATTAATTGTATTAAGTACTTCATGAAATCATGACGTTCCCGCACAGTTTAGAAAGAAAATGGCGTGTCTGGTATTTTTTGTTACCAATTAAAATATTTTATTTGCGGTAAAGGCAGTTTTATTTCTTTGTGATTTCTAATACACAGAGTGGACGTGAAGACGATTACCTATTCAGTAGATCATTCTGAAAGGTATATATTAAATGGACTGGTGGCCTAAAAAAACAAGAAATTATTTTTTACATTAAAAACTCCTGGTTAGTCTTGGGAATCGAACCCCGTACCACATGCTCAATAGTCGCGCTTGCGACCACTAAACCAACGAGGCAGTCATTTAGTTTTATTTTTTATCTACCCAAATATCTATCATAAACCCTCTCTACTGAAAACAGTAGGGTATGAGTTTAAATTTGGAACAGGTGTCAAATTCAAGTGAGTGTGCTATTCTAGTATCTACATTAAAACAGATATCGATACGAAACCCCAATTCAGTATGATTTTAAACATTTTTTTTTTATGTTAACTACCATTACTATAATAAATAATTTGCTTCTGTATGTGTTCAATTCATTTTTTATTGCATTACACTGGTAACAATGCTGGGGCCCAATTCTGTAACTTAGAGATAAGCAACACGCCATTGACACACTATCGACACACTACAGACATATACGCAATAGGGAAAAGGTGTCGTTGTTCGATGGCTTCACAATGGCAGTTCGATAGCCAAACAGATAGACTCAACTGTCAGATTTCACTTGAAACATATTTACAGACTACCATAATAAAGTCCTACTATGGCGTTTCAATGTCACTACAGTGGCAAGTCAATGACCATAAATAATTTGTAGAATACCAAATGTCAATAACTATTCTATTGAGACACTGCTTACACACTATTCACAAATTGATTATTTTACAGAATTGAGCCCCTGGTCATTTCCCTATGGTTCCTGAACCCATCATAGAGCCCTTATGATATTTGGGTAGATAAAGTAGTGTATGCAACTATACATAATTAGGCATTACAACACTCGTGTGATGCTAAGAAAATCGCCTTCGGCTCGTTTCTTAAACCCACACTTGTGTTGTATGTAATGCTCTTCATTATGCACAGTCGCATAAACTACCTACTATTATGCGACTGTTAATAGCATCACACGAGTGTTGTAATGCCTAATTATGTATAGTTGCATACACTTACACTACTTTATCTACCCAAATATCATAAGGGCTCTATGATGGGTTCAGGAACCATAGGGAAATGACCAGCATTGTTACCAGTGTAATGCAATAAAAAATGTAGATGTTCAGATGTATTTTTGATGGTCTTAATGTAGATACTAGAATAGCACACTCACTTGAATTTGACCCTGTTCCAAATTTAAACTCATAACCTACTGTTTTCAGTAGGTTATGAGTTCATAACAGTTCCGTTTATTTCTGCTGGTTGGTAATGCTGGTCTTTGCCTATGGTTTTTGAACGCATTAGAGAGGGTTTATGATATTTGGGTAGATAAACTACTATTAATCGCCGAAATAAAGGATGAGGTTCTAAATTCGATGCGTAAAAGTTTTTAATTGCGCAAAAGTGTAGATATAGTACACTATCTTTCTCAAGGCAAATAATAAGTAGGTTAGAAGGTCACAATAACATTAGACTTCCTGTTATTAAAGTTATCAATAAATATTTATTATCATTACGTTTTTACATTTCTGCGCATGACCATTTGTTTGGACGTTACACAAACAGCAAAACTTTTATGAAGCCACTTTTAACAATATTAGTACTTATTATATTTAGATTGTGGACTATCTACAGTCTAAACTATATACTAGCTTTTTATTCCGAATTACCAAATTATCAGTTAACAGTTATTAAAAAAATAAGTTTAAAAACTAAAACCCGACAACAAACCGCGGTCTGAAAAGTAGAAAACAAGAAAATAATTCTTGTCTGATATTCATTTAATGAAATGTATAATATTTCAATTTAAATATGGGCGAGGCAATGTGCAATTGGGGTTTTCAATTAGAAATTTCTCAGTATCATCCACGGAGTCTGGATTTGTGCTCAATTACATGGTACTTATTCATAACTGGCGAATTGACTACAAGTGATTTTTTAAAATGATTAAAATGATGAATGACAAGCGTGATGTTGATATATATGTCAGACATGGGTGGTTTTTAGTCAGTAAAAGTCTGACACTCCCTTTCGCTCTGCCCAAGAGCGGGGCAGTCTTTTGATGATGCATCTTTTTTTTTCGGGTGCGTGGAGCACCCGAAAAAAAAAGTGTGAATCTTCTACTTTTGCATTTTTGGTTGTTTTGCTATCTATTAAATCATTGCTCCTCATAAATATATAAAATCAAAGGGATTCCTTTTTTGTGTACAAAATTAAGCTGCATGCTACTACTTTCCGATCCTACTGCAGTTGCGGCTGCCTTCGGCCTAAACAAATCACATTCGGCCAGAGCCGTCAGTCCACAATTTGTCCGTAACTCCGTACCGGTTTTTCCGAACCTTCGTGTTGTAGAATGCATGCTGAATGTAGGTAGTAAGCGAAATATGTGAAACCTTTTATTTTTGAGACCATATTATTATTTCATGCAAATAAACAATCTTGAATCTAGAGTCGACGGCCACAAAATCAAGGTTAATAGATATTGATTGCGACTCCCTGGTGAATGGCTTATCGATACTCCACGTCACCTGATTTGTGTTCATGGTTCAGGGAGCACGCAAAGCAGGGTTAGATGCTACAGAGTGGTTTCAAGACAGGTCACCTGGCTTTAATAGGCTGTGGTGAACCTTAGCAAGGTAACTAGCTCAAGGTCAAAGACTTGAATGGACATGACCTGACCTTTACCGGAAATAGGTACCTACTTTATTTGTATTTTAACACAGCAAAACATCACGCCTGTAATCCCTGTTAGGTTAGGCAGAGGCGTAGGTTCCTACACACACCCACGTGGATCCAAATGTGGACGTTCCTACGTCCACATTTGGGTGAATCCGACAAGGTGGCCCGCGAAATTCGCATTTTCGTACGTTTTTTGCAATCTGCCGGTCACCCCAAATAAATTTGGGATGAGGGCAAGGGAATTATGATGACGGTTTTTAATAACATTATCTTATAACTAATGGGTAGGTACAGGATAATGAAAAATGATTAAGTATGCAAACAATTTAATTTTGTAATCAACAACAACAAAACAATGGTACCTACCTAGGTACCTACTGCTATCTATCAGTCACAGTTATCTTATTGAAATTAAGTACTTTACTTTAAAAGAATTATTCACTGTTTGAGCTTCAGGGTTTATAACTCGAATTATATTAGCACTTACGGGATATCCCGGGAAATTCCCCACGAAAGATATCCAGAGATATTCCCCACGGAAGATATCCCGTGATATACCACGGAAGATATCCCGTGATTTTCCCCACGGAAGATCCCTACGAAAGATATCCCGACATTATAAGATAAGAACTATTGTCACATTAATATTGATAAAGCATCAGATAAATATTCGAGAATCGCTCATGTATAAATTACTGACTTAAGTATTTACTACTTACTACATGCTTATTAATACTTATTTTTCCTTAACTTGGAACATAATACAATTGCTTAAGTACATAAAAATAATTAATTTCGTGTACGCCGAAAAAGAGACCTGTATCCTCGATATTTTTATATTGCTATCAAGACGTTCACTAACTTTAATTTATCTAATGCAAAACCATCTAAACTAACTCGCTCCTTACAGCAGCTCATATACATACAGGACTTTTATTACACCAGATACTCCGTAAAATAGAACTAACGTTCTTCTAATTATACTCTTACTTTATGACTAAATACCCAAAAAGAATTTTTCATTACTCATACTCTGAAAGTAGGTCAGAACATGCCTGCGGAGCGGGTTGAAAGTACTACTTTTCAGCCCTAGGGAGAATCGCTTTCTACTGACAGCTGTCAAATTATTTGTTGTAATAGGGAGCAAACCTATTGCCATCAACTGATGTAATTGGGACCAAGCCTATTGCCATCAAACAATGTAATTAGGAGCAAGCCTATTGCCATTAACTGATGTAATTAGGAGCAAGCCTATTGCCATCAACTAATCTAAATGGAAGCAAGCCTATTGCTATCAACGAATGTAATTGGTGGCAAGCCTATTGCCCCCAACCGATGTAATAAGGATCAAGCATATTGCCATCAACTAATCTAATTAGAAGCTAGGAGCAAGCCTATTGCCCTCAACCGATGTAATTAGGAGCCAAGCTTATTCACCGATTTAGGTAATTGGGGGCAAGCCTATTCCCATCAACTTTCCTTGTATTCGTAATGAAAAGCACAGTGTTTACCTCGGGTTAAAGACTTATTTAGTCCCTCGAACTATTAGCGCCCTCGCTGCGCTCAGGCGCCAAACCCCGACTCGGGACTAAATAAGTTCCTTTCACCCCTAAGGTAACAATGTACTATTTCTTTTTTTCAAACGAATAAAGAACGTTGACCATAAAAATGATTATTAAAACTTCTTCCTAACCTTAACCTCTTCCTTTCCTCAAAAACGTCTCCAGAGTTACGCTAGGTAATTTGATTTGACTTCGTATAATAAGCCAGTTCGTCTAGTGGGCGCAGATAGGCAGGTTCACATTGAAGAATACGTTCAGTTCTATAAGGGCCGCCAGCACGAGGTACCCGAAGTAGATGCAACCGCAGGTGATGCCGATCCTCCAGTCCAGCTGGAACTTGTTGAGCAGCAGGCAGCCGTACAGCGCGAACAGCGTTGACAGCAACGAAATAGCGCTGTACGATAGCCCGCTTGAGTTTATTGACACCTGAAATGTAAAAAGTTTAGTGTCTTCTGATATGTAAATATGTTGTTGGGACGTTACTCAAAAAGCCGGTTAGCTGAAGTGGGACTGGGTTGGCTATGTCTGCCGTTTGCCCAACGAGCTGTGGACCAAAATAGTTACGTTATGGAGCCCTGACACAGCTAGACAGCGGCGCGGTAGACCTCGCAGGAGATGGCAGGGCGAGCTGGACAGAACCTACGACCAGTGGTCCACATTGGCCCGGGATCGAAAGATTTGAAGATCATGAGGGAGGCCTTTGCCCAACAGTGGAATGACAGGTTAACAGTTACAGTAAATAATATGTTGTTCCACCAAAATGTCCTCAGGTCGAATGATTTGCATTGGTGATCCATATCCAGTAACGTTATACAATACCTAATTGAATGACTGAAAGCGCACGGACAGCAGGACGCAGGTAGGTACATTGAGCTCAGTGTCTAATTCGAAATTTCAACTTGGTATACCTACACTGTCCATTTAGCATAAAGGTTTCGCTTAATTTCAGCACAAAACGGCCAAAATTGTTTGTAGCAAACTTTTCAACCAAAATTCGTTCATGCGAGAATCGACAAATAACGTAAACAACACGTAAAATCAAGCTGCGTCTATCAACGGTTACGGTTAAGGTGAGGGACAAAAGATGTGTAAACGTACCCAATGATGTCCTGGAACAGTTGGGTAGGCAAGCGATTTAATTAGCCAAGGTAGACCCAGGCACAGCAGTATGTCGAATGTGTTCGATCCGATAGAGTTGCTGAGTCCCATGGTGCCGTGTCCTGAAAATACGATTAAATAATCATGATTCTTTATCTAAACCAATTGAATCTCAGAGCAGAAACTCATTTTTGTTTCACACATAACATAACATCACGTCTTGTTATCCCTGAAGGGTTAGGTAGAGATACATACGTACACGTGTACCTAACAAGTACACCCACATTTCGCCTGATATATTTAAAAAGAGGGAGGGTAGACAGATTCGTCTGCTCCTAACAATTTTTCCATCCACCCGCATTCTCCAGTTAACCCGCGATCATGGCGCTTGCAACAGCGTCGAAATATCGGGAACTCAAAACAAATACTAATCACGGAAGATATCCCATACGTGACATTTTAAATATAGATAAGAACCGTGACAGCTTGAAACAGTTTTTGATATATTTAAGTCAAATAGGGAGCGAGCCTATTACCATCAACTGTGCACAAATCCGAACCCGGTAGCTGCTACTGAGAAATTCTTGAAGGAAAAACTCAATATGATTTTGTCCGTCCTGGGAATCGAAGTCAGGGCTTCAGCAGTCGCACTTGCGACCACCAGACCAACGAGGCATATTTTTCAAACAGGGGTTTATTTATATAATGAAGTAATAAATAATCTTCTGTTTGACTGAATTTCTTGAAACAGCATCTCTCTGGCCACGATGATGACCAATACCGCTCGTCACTGTATTCATCGAGCTGCAGAGATACAAGCCATTTGCGTCGCTTCTCTCTGCAGTCTGCCATTTCAATTGGCTGGATTTGCAGTAGGTCTATTTCGAAATTGTATTTATTCGATTTGAAGCACCCGATCTAGAAACGAAAGGTACTCTACCTTGTACAGTAACTAGTACACTGGACACTGCTTCGGGCAGGCTAGTACCTGCGGCGAGTATCGTCAATCCGGTTATACTGTCCGGCACATTCAGAGTATCGCCTACGGAAAGAAAAAATAGTGAAAGGAGATCTTATAAAAATATTACCGCCACACAATACCACAATGGCACAGGCACATCATAAATTAAGCACAGTCTAAGTTCTAGAGCTAAGATTTTCTTAAAACTTTCCATGTCTTTAGAAGCAGATTTCTCAAAATGACGTACAAACTACAGAAACGACTTATTTAAAGTTTCTCCAAAACAATTCAGTTTGGACCTAAGATCGGATCAAAATGTTGCACATTAGGTTTCCAATCTCCCTGTAAAAGTAATACCCAAGAAATTGCAAACAAAGCAAGCACATTAGAACTATTCATATCTATTTAACAAATAATTTCCTAATTGCAATGACCCTTCATTGCAAGTAGGGAATAAAGTAAACGACATGATATAAGTACTTATCGCAATTGCGCATGAACTTTTTAATTCATTACTAGGTCTTTTTTGCACGCATAACTGCCGTACTCAGAGATTTTAATAATTTCTTAAGCCGTCACTTAGTAAAGGTTTGACATACAAACCTTCGCTAAAGTGTCAAAATCTTTACTAAGTGACGGCTTAAGTAATCATTAAATATCTCTGAGTACAGAGGCAGTAAGGTCTCTTAATAATATGGTTCTCTTCGTATCGTCCAGTATTTCGTAATAAATTAATATTTATTCCATTTACATTACCTAGTACTGTGATCATCCAGGCGACCAGATATGACACTCCTCCAATCCATGTGACGCACATAAGGAAGGTCAAGGGGTACAGGTGCGGCCGGCGGACGCAGTCAGGGATGGTCAACCACAACACCAGGTTGATAGGCCAGGAGAACACAAAGAAGCACTTCTTCCAGAACGATACCTTCTCGCCAGGCCACGACCACATGGAGTAGGTGGTTAGCGAATCTGTAATAGATCGGAGAACCATGATTCGAGCCGTATGCCTGATAGCGATTCCCTCGAAACCATAATACTCTATTTAAAAGCGACGTTTTTTAAAAAAAATCGTCCTTAGAGCTCACTTTCGTTATTAAAAGAAACTTTTCTGCGCGGCTGTCTATCTGTTGATTTTTTTAAAACTGGAAAATGGTATGTTTTTGCTAAAAAAACCCGGATTTCCACTTAGAGAAGGATTTAATATCACAATCCTGTCAAACACAGTCCATCAAATAATATATCTTAGTGAAAGATATCCGGTGACATCCAGTAGCGAAATGCCGAAGCATGTCGCGGAAAAAATTAGTTATTCGCTACCATACTACTGCAAAATTAGTTATTCGCTACCATACTACTGCAAAAATAGATTTTTAGTTTACTGTGATCGAGAATTAAATAAAATCCATGTAAAGTTTCAGAGGACAAATATTGTTTTAAACCATAACTACTATAGCGGTGTAGTATGTAGACATGAGTGTTGGGTTAAACTAACAGTGGGTTTAAATTGAAATAAATCCTATGTATTTATCAAATCCAGTTCTAGTCTGCTGTTCCTGATCTTAATATTATTACGCAACAAACTCTTCTTCAAACGTTACGTTAACTCTCGCTTCTTGGTACGTGATCATATAGTTATTGTAACATCTAAACATATTTCTTGTCGCCACTAACGCGCCCGTGAGAACATACCAAATATTTTCTCTAATAATGCTTTGTGTTTGTGAAAACGGTGAAAATTCCCGCGTACGGCACTCAGTCGGCAGTCATTGTTCAAAATAGGCAATTAATGACTTCTTCATACCGTGCTTAGCAACAGCTCTTTTATAATTTTGTTCATATTCCCTCTCCTATTATAGTCCCCATCTCTATTAGGATATAGTACACCAAGTGGACCCGGAACCCATTATGGGATTTCCACACGTCTTCGATTTTTGAATTCTAGGACTTGTAGGTTTCCTCAAGTTTCGTTTTTGTACTAAGTATTGTTCACAATTGTATACTTTCACTTATATTAAGAAAATAATGTTACGAGCTGGGTTCAACGTCTCATGATGTCCAAGTCTCACAGCGGCTCTCACTTCCAAGTCGCGTATTCCGTCGACGAACACCTGTACCAAATTTCCATCGATGAGTGCAGGAGCGGACCGGTATGCTTTCCGAACCATCTTTTCAACTTCCAGTGCCCACTGTTGTAAGTTCTCGGCACTACGTTGAACGCGATCCCTTAACTTAGCACGAAAAACGTGATCCAGGTGCGCGTCACCGTATCTGGACTTTAATGCCTCCAGCAGCTGTTCGTAGGTCACATCCTTGCCGAGTGCCTCAAGAATGGTAAGGGCCTGGTCTCGGAGACCCAAAGTGAGGGCGGTCATGGCTTGTCCTTTGGTCCACCCATTCGCCTTCATAACGGCCTCAAATTGGATTTTATAGGCCGACCACGAAGATGTTCCGTCGAATGGCGGCACTTTAAACCCGCGTACTGATGGCGCAGCAACCACTGAAGCCACAGCCCCGTCTCCAACCTTAATTTCACTCAAGGCCTTCTTCACATCGGCGCGGCGATCTGAATTTCGGCCTTTGCGATACGGTTGTCGTGCTGCTGTACCTGCTCCTTCATCACGCTCAGCTCTTTGCCAACTGATGCGTGAAGATCCTTTATCAGGAGCATCTGTTTCTCTTGACGTCGAGCCTGCTGCTCGTCTTGACGGCGGGCCTGGTCCTCCTTATCCCGTTGCAACTGCTCCTGCAACTGGCGGGCCTGCTCCTCTTGACGGCGAGCCTGATCCTCCTTATCCCGTTGCAACTGCTCCTGCAAATGGCGAGCCTGCTCCTCTTGACGACGGGCCTGGTCTTGCAGCAGCGCCATTAAGGCAGACAAGTCAGGCGCCGCTAAAGCTGGAGTAACTCCGGATGAGCCAGCGACTGGCTCTGATGTAGGCTGGACACAGCCCGGTGTCTGTGTCGGGGAGTCCCCAAATCGCCTTTGGTCCATACCTTGTTGTCGCTGACTCCGAGTATGGATTTGGATACTATCCGTGTCGTCCTTGGGTAGAATCGGCATTATTTATCCCCACTTCTAGACACTAAATTGTTACGAGCTGGGTATGGGATAAATAAAAACACTACCAATTAAACACACGAATTAACTTTATTACTCACTAAACACTTATACACAATCGCAGAACACTACTGAACACTTTATCGCACTAGTTATCTCTTCGAACCTCTCGTTGTCTCGCTTAAAAGTGAACTGTCCCACTTCGTCCTCTATCGGTCTTTTGTTTGCTTGGGTATAAAACCCAAGCAAACAAAAGATATTCAATAAAATTCCCTATTATTCAAGAAACTTATCCACAAAAAAACATTAACAAAAAATAAACTTAAAGATAAAAGATCCAACAAGGAAGAAGTTACTTTACGTCGTCGGCATACGGTCGAAATTACAATGGCAAATGCCACCGACGCTCGGCGCGGACTAATACCTACGGAATGTAAGTAGGTACCTACGACTACCTACTAGAATTTACGCGACTTCACAGTTATTAGCGAGGTTTCCCGAAGATTCTAGATGACCGTCGTAACAATAATTAGAGTACTGCTATAAATCAAGAGTTTGAAGACATTTGTCTCACCCGGCTCGTAAATTTTTAAGACACATTCTATGACTTACTCGACTGCTATGGTAAAAACTAAGCAAGTACTACAGTAAGTTACAACAATCTGAAATCTTAAGAACGTAAGAACCAATCGATCATCATCAATCAAGTTCAGTTTCAACTCGCCACAATTTTAATGACAAAGCGGTTACAGACAGGCGAACGGACAATTTACCAGGTAGTTACCGATAATTTCCGCTTGTTTACAATGAAAACTTACCTGAGTCGAAGGAATCCTGCCTCTTTGCCTGGGCTGCTGACTCCACGTCGGTGCTTTGAACATGCATGCTCAGGCGCCTAGGGTCCAGACCATGGGTTTTTTCTAAAATTATGAAAACAAAAAAATATGTTAAGACGAACAGGGCTAAATCAGCTATAATACGAGAATTCTTGATATTTTTTATTTGATTACCGAAGCCTCTATTTATCAAATAAATAAATCAAAATCATGCTATTTATTAATGAGAAATCATTAAAAACGTTATCGTGCACAATTCAAACATTTGAAATCGCCTGAAGTCTAATTTCAGCTAACTTTTGGAGGGCATAACACAACGCGTTTCGGTCAGGCAAAGCTCTAAGAATAGTTTTGGAGGGACATTTACAGTTGGCATAATACTAACGAATCCCCCCCGCCCCATTTGTATAACTACAAACAGGATTCCGATGTTTGATTATTATTTAAATGAAAACTCTTTGAATATTAATTTCTTGCCCTAAAATAGTGCAAATCGCAAGGAACTTGTTTCTTACGTTTAAATTATTTTGCACTAAGTATGTAACTAGTCTGTGGGCGTCTGCTTAATTAGCGTTTAAATTTCACTGCCGTGTGTACATGTAAGATTCTCTCCATTCTTTCTATTTGACCTGAGTAGATTGACTTGTTCTAAAGTAAATGTTATAGGCACTAACTACACGATACTTCTACTTCTTCTTTCTATCATAGAAAAAACAAGAATAAGTATATAATATGACTTACCATTTGCAAGTAGCGGTGTGATTTCTGTATACGCCTTAGGCTTCTTGAAGGTGCAACACCCGCTCCTGAAAAACGTCCCCAAACATCCGTTGAAAGCCATCGCTGAAAACAAACAAACAACACAATTATTTCCGTTAAAACATACGAAATAAGTAATTACTTTAATTACTCCTCACAATTTGTCAGCAGTTCATTCATCGTGTTCATTCATTCAGATTTGACAAGTAAACATCAAAACATATTTGCAGTGATTGCTGGGAACTCGGAATATTGAAAAAACCTCATTGTTAATTTCTACAAAACAAAAACATTTAACAAATTACAATCGATAGAAATCTAAAGCGACTTTTGCGACTTCAACACTACTAGAAGCGTAAATAAAGCCATCAGACAATACTAAACGTTACTCAATCGTATTGGGAACAATAAATTAAAAAAGAAATCCGCAGTCATGAACATGTCACTCAAACATTCTACTGTAAATCAAATCAAACAAGTATTAGTTTTTTTTCCCGTTTGAGTGTTAGCAAACGTAAACTGTTTACCGGGAGCGAATTGAATTAGTAAATATAATCTATTTATTCCTTATCTGAGATGATATCACTATTTCACCAAATTATAAGTAGATACCACCACTGCTCTGATGGTCGCAAGCATGAACATATTTTTATTAAATAATATAAATATTTGCAGGAGATAATACTTAAATCACCTTCAAAAGGGCACTCTAAAATCAAGTAGGTACCTAGGTTTGCTATCAGTTTTTTCTATAGTTAAAATTTTAATATAAGTTGCTCACTTAGAAGCAACACTCGACGACTTCACATCCGTGTACCGGAGTGTCAAGTCCAGTTAATTAGCGGTCCATTACATATAATTTACCTAATATGTAGAAAATGTACATGAGTACAAGCAGCAGCGCTTCGTGCCAGTAAATCACGTCGTCCAGTAACGTGAGAATGAGCGCCACTACCGCCACGGCATACATCACGCAATCCCGTGACACCGACCACCAGTCCAAGTCCACCACCTGCGAGACAATACAATCACTAGTCAAGGAAGACAAATCATTCATAACATGGATTATAATGAATAGAGGCACTATACCATGAAACACTCAGATAGGCGCCTGGACATATCCAGCCCGGTGACTGGGCTGGAGAGGAGACGGTATGTAGGTAAAACGGATTGGGACACCGGACACCACTTGGGAGATTGCGAGTTTACTTGGATGTGTTCCTTCAGAATGGCAAGAAGTTACGCAGAACCGGTACTAATGGAATTTAATGGATGAAAGCCTGTTCAGCAGTGGCTGGGCTAATATCACTCAAAACTGTTTTCCCATGTGATGCCATATAGCGTACATTATTGCCGGGTTCGAGACGATACTTTTACGGAAATCAATTAACAATCTAAAACTAACTTACTCAGTGTACTTTCCTTTCCACGCATTATCATCCGAGAACAAATACGGAACACGCGTACATGTATTTATGAGTTATTCCGGTCTGATCCCCTAAAACTGATACCCTAGGGGATCCGTTTTATTATAAATTATTTTCTATTCCGGTCTGATCCCCCGTAAAAGAATCGGATACCCTGACACATTTTTAGGACAGTCAGCAACAAAAATTTGTACAGGTTCTATTAGATTAAAAAAAAAAGAATAGGTAGTAAAGTCCCACAAACTACCAGGAGAACAGAAGTAGGAAGGAGGTATTGGAAATTGGAATCTTCAAATCAAATCTATATTATGCATTTATAGTAAAGTCCCACAAACTACCAGGAGAACAGAAGTAGGAAGGAGGTATTGGAAATTGGAATGGAATAGTTTGTGGGACTTTACTATCCTGGTTTCCTATCTCCAAAAAAAAAGTGCATGGTAGGTATTAGAAAGAAATAATATAGATTTGATTTAAAGATTCCAATACCTCCTTCCGACTTCTGTTCTCCTGGTAGTTTGTGGGATGATCGTACAATTTTATGATATAGAAATAAAAACTGATTATTTTTTCATTAACAACTGTTTTTCGGTTGACTGTACTTCACTTGTACTTGTGTCAAAAAGGGGATCAGAACGGAATGATAAATTACAGGGGATCAGAACGGAATAAACAAAAGAAAAATATTGGCAGTGGATCGGTTTAGGGGATCAGACCGGAACAACTCGTATTTATTTAATTTACTCTCATTTTCTCGTAAACGTGTCGGTTGTTCTACTAATGCATTTCATATTATACTTATTGTCTTTGTGTTGTCTACTAACGCTATCTCTCATCACTTATCTCTTTAAACCTTCTACTGACATAAATATCCGAGCTAGGAGAATAATTTATCTATTTGAACACACATTTTACCTTATATAGAATAGCTAGCTATTAAGTAAAAAAAAACAACCGACTTCAAAAACACCAAAAAGTTAAAAATAAAGTTCAGAAGAAAAATCGGCTTCTGAAGTCGGTGACATTTTGTTTGTTTCGTTTTTTTGGTTGTTTTTTTTGTAAAAAAGGTTTTTTAGTTGTAATATCTTATAGAAATATTTACTATAAGTACATATAACATTCAACTAAGAAACCTACCCCTAATCCTTCAAGATACCCTTATTATTGCTTTCAACTCCTAACCTTTGTGGAGTAGTACCTTCCATCATCAGCTCATCAACATGAAGTGATGACTGCTAGATGCGAATACTTGTATAGCGTCAGAAAAACACGAAACACGTAATACGTGCCTATGAAATTTGAGGGTTGCCCTCGATTTCTCTGGGATTTCATCACCAGGTCCTGGTATCCATACCATGGTACCACCCTTGAAATATCTCTTTCACAATAAAAAAAGAATCATCAAAATTGGTTCATAAACGACGAAGTTATTCGCGAACACACATAAACGAAAAATGTTCATAACTTAAGAAAAATCTTCATAAAATGAAAAGAACTGGGCCAAACTATACTATTTTTTTATGGGAACAAATGGCAACCATTCCGCATCAAACTAAAAAAGAATCACGTAAATCGGATCATAAATCGCAGCGTAATCGGTGTACATACATAAAAAAAAAATATACCGATCGAATTGAGAACCTCCTCCTTTTTGGGAAGTCGGTTAAAAATAGAGAGTCTTGTGTCAATTTAGTTTTTCCAGTATATTTTCATTCACGATTACTTTTCAGTATGTTTCTCACTTACTCAAGGAGCTCAAGTAGCTCTCTATCCGTCTTTGCAGGAACACTCGGATATTGTTTCCTCTACAACATATTTACTTTTCATTACTCATACTCTGAAAGTAGGTCAGAACATGCCTGCGGAGCGGGTTGAAAGTACTACTTTTCAGCCCTAGGGAGAATCGCTTTCTACTGACAGCTGTCAAATTATTTGTTGTAATTGGGAGCAAACCTATTGCCATCAACCAATGTAATTAGGAGCAAGCCTTTTATTGCCACCAACCGATGTGATTAGGAGCAAGCCTATTACCTTCAACAAATGTAATTAGGAGCAAGCCTATTGCCATCAACTGATGTAATTGGGACCAAGCCTATTGCCATCAAACAATGTAATTAGGAGCAAGCCTATTGCCATCAAATGATGTAATTGGGGGCAAGCCTATTGCCATTAACCGATGTAATTAGGAGCAAGCCTATTGCCATCGACCGATGTAATTAGGAGCTAGCCTATTGCCATCAACCAATGTAATTAGGAGCAAGCCTATTGCCATCAACTGATGTAATTAGGATCAAGCCTATTGCCATCAACTAATCTAATTAGGAGCAAGCCTATTGCCATCAACCGATGTAATTAAGAGCAAAGTCTATTAACCGATTTAGGTAATTGGGGGCAAGCCTATTCCCATCAACTTTCCTTGTATTCGTAATGAAAAGCACAGTGTTTACCTCGGGTTAAAGACTTATTTAGTCCCTCGAACTTTTAGCGCCCTCGCTGCGCTCAGGCGCCAAACCCCGTCTCGGGGACCAAATAAGTTCCTTTCACCCCTAAGGTAACAATGTACTATTATATCCCTGCATATCCCAACTACCTGCATGATTATTTTTTGTTTATCCATCCGCATCCGTATGCTCTGCGTAGGGGCCACCTTAGGCATGGGTGGATGGGAAATTACGATGTTAATTTTCCATCCGATAATTCGATAAACCAGACCGGTAACGTTTTATGGGTACGCAGAACGTTTATGGAACTCACTTCCGTCTAGCATTCGAGCCACTCAAACTTTGTTTCTCTTCAAGAATCGTTTTTGTATGTATGATTCTTGTATGTAGATATATATTTATGTTTTAAGATCTAAATTAAATTTTACTTTTTTGTATTTTCTCTGCTGTGTCTACAATTCTAATTTAGCTGTCCTCTTGCAGGTGCGCTAGAAGAAATTTCTGTAGTAGTCAATTTACAAGCAGTACCTTTCTGCTCTTGTATTATGTTAATGTAATTGTTTTTGGATTGATAAATAAATAAATAAAACTTAACAGACTAACTTAAGGCGAGAGAAAGCGAGCTATGTCGTGAACTCGTGTTATTCCTTTGATATCTAGGTAGTTTCTAAAAAATACGTGGACAAATAAACAAACATCAAACATGTATGGAATTTTGGAAATGGTTTAGCAATTTGTGCTTTTCAACAACATTCATATTTATAATAGGGTTTAAAATTGATTATGACGAAATAATCACTAAGGTGAATTTCGTAACACTCAACCTATTCTCTAAGCTGTGCTACATACCAACTTGGTAGGTACGGTAATAAAGTAGTACTCATGAAACAATAACAGCCGGCCCGAAGCAATTAGTACACATAATTAATTCTTTATTTGATTCGTGCTGAATACTACCATTGCTGAATCTTAGGGTGAGCGTGGGCAAATTCAGCTAAGCAGTGTGATTTTTTCTGGAAAGTATGTTTACATTAGTTCTAAGAGTCGATTTCGTGCCACTTGAGTTGAGTGTATTTTTAGGTGTACCTAAAAATACACTCAAGAACAACAACCTTTGACAAGAACCTTAGAGGTGTACCTCTAAGGTTCTTGTCAGTTAAGGACACCTGACACAACAAAATATTATACCTAATATTGAACTGTTATATCATAACCATATTTCTTTGGTGTCCACAAAAAAAAGGAGTACATAAATGATGAGAATGGAAGAAAAAAAAATATGTTGCGCCGAACCCAAGTAACATTGGACAAGGGTAGAAAGATGATAATGATGACATCCATTGGTGTCCAGTGTCCACCGTCCGTTAGGCCCGGTTTCCACCAAAGCGGAGACGAGCAGAGCGGAGAGGAGATTTGCCAAATTCGACCAATCACAGGAAGGGCGAAAGACCAGATGTAAATTTTGACTAATGTGATTGGTCGATTATCGCACATCTCCACTCGTCTCCGCTTTTCTCCGCTTTGGTGGAAACCGGGCCTTACTCTGCAATTTGACAGCAGGACTATTTTAAGACAAAACGATTATGTTTAGCGGATACTTACTTTGCCCGCGATGAGAGCACAGAACGCGGGTACAGCCAGCACGTTGAACACCGCTGACCCCACCACGGTCCCGACACCGATGTCGCCTTCAGTCACGAACGTGCCCACACAGTTGATGAACAGTTCTGGACTTGAGCTCGCTGCCGCCATGAACGTCGCACCAGCAACATCCATTCCTATGTTCAGGCCTAGAAATAAAACTTTATTAAGTTAGCATCTGCCTAGCTTTTTCCCAAATAATTACAGCTTGGCAAAAAAGTCTAGAAACGGAACTAATTTTTTTGTTTGCTGGCAACAATTAAAAACTTATGACGTTTGGTGTAAACAAAGTTCGAAAGTTTATTAAATTTATAATTGTGCCCTAAAAACGTGATTAAAGCAACGTAGAGTAATACAAAATGAATAAAACCATCCGAAGTGCTGGCAGAGCGATAATTTATAGGGTATATAGGCGATGTTTGGCAGAAAAAGAGGCCAAAACCATTCTCTCCGATCTCAACGATGTTAACCTAAGAACCGCTGAAATGACAGGTATGTAACTGTTTGTTTTATTGTTTTTAGATGAATTAAGTGTTAATTTATGAACCCCATTCTGTTTTGACTTGCTTGCATACGAAATAAGTGGAATTTTGAACAATAATCATCGAGCACATAGGTTATGTTTACATTTTGTCTGACATTACCTTGGTATAGCGTGTCAGATTAATGTTGATACTTGAGTGGCGTACTGTGCACTATGTGAATTTAAATTCGATTTATAAATAACTTTATTGTTGAATGTGATTTCAAGGTGATAACTGTTTGTTATATCATTAGAATTACAAATGTACCAAAAATGTATTATTTTTAATTTGTTATTTATTAACAACATAAATTAATATTTCATATGAATCACCTAATAGAAGCAAAATGCATTTTTTTATGTATATTCATTTATTCACTTTAGGTAAATCAGTAAGCACCATAAGAAGAGTCGTCCTGGAAGGAGATCGAAACAAAGGCGTATTTTCTACACCCGGAAAACATAGAAAAGGTCGTCCCAAAAAAGAGTTGGAAGATTTATTAGAATAAATTACAATAATTATTTCTACGCCTTTTTTTAATCCCAGAAAAATTAAAAAACAGTGCTACTAACATATATATTTATTTTTAGGTAGTTACATGAGGAGAATAAATTCTGGTTCAATAAATAAATAAGTATAAAAAAAATAGTACCTAATAAAAGTATCAAGACGATAGGTTGGTACGCGATACGGTCACAACGGGTTGCCATATGAACAGCACAGTGGCGCCCTCCGGATTTTCTACTCTTTTTTGCCAAGCTGTATGTTAAGGTGGATGTTCCAGGGTAGCCCGCGAAATTCAAATTTTCTTACGTTTTTAGCGATTTGCAGGCCAGTGCTAGGTTGTATGTTAGTGAAAATATAATTCGCGGCTGTAAAACGTATGCAGTTACAGAATTATAATCATCAAAATCATCATTACAACCCTCCAAGTTCATGGAACTGTCAAGAATGAGACAGGTCATTCTTGACAGTCGCGGGCTACCCTGGAACATCAACCTTAAGTCGGCTTCAAGTGTAACCGGATACTACTATTTTCCTGCCAGTTAACTTCCACAACTCAGTTGTTATCGGGTAATACGATACTCATATTTAGTAAGACTGGTAGTCAGACTTAAGAGTCACTGAATACCTACCTATAACGACTATATATAGGTCCACATATACCGGCCGGGACCAACAGCTTAACATGCTTTTGGAGGACGTCACGGATGTCAATCAGCCATAAATAGGTAAGCTCTTTGGCTTCTTAAAATACACAATCTTATCACTTATGTTTATTGTGTAAATATCTCTCAGTTCAACTTACTGTTTCCGTGCTGTGTAAATAAACAAAAAAATATATATTAATAAACTCCAAAAACGTTATAGTGCACCTCAGAAATTAGGTATATACCTACCCGAAACCCAAAACATATAAAAGTTAATTTTCTGGGGAACTGAAAACCAATTTGTGACCGAACATCAGCGAGTGCGGACCAGCGCCATCTGTTGCCTAATCAGTGTACTACTAACTGATCTATTATGCTGCGTTCGATAAACAAACAAGTTTCTACACACCATGGCTAAGTGCGGTGCTTGTGCAAAATTTATCTCTTCGGCAGAGGCTGTTAATTGGAGCAAATGTACTAACTACTGATGCATTGGTTGGTAACATCCAGGACGCGTAGCAATCCAGAATGCTTGTCCAATAACGATCCCTGCCACTGTCCTAAGTGAAAAAGAACCAAGTGAGGGATAACCGTGCTGAAACATCGATACGGGCACGGGCATCAACACGACGTCCACACGGGGAAAGTCTTAAGCAGACAGTCAACTGGATGTACACCAGCCCCAATGGCACAGCCCTAGAGAAAACTCATGAGTTCAACCCAGACATAGCTAACCAATTTTAAATAAGAAGTTTTGAAAATCATGCGAAACGAGTTCCAGCAGCTGCTTGACCAATCAATGACAGGGTGACCTACTATGCTTATGCCTACGCATGGCTTAGCTATGGTGTCACTCTTTGGGGAAACAGCTCAAATGCACAATTACTTTTCACCCTGCAAAAGAAATTGATCAGAATTCTGGTAAACATTGAACAAACAGATAGTTGCAAACCATACTTTCAAAAACATAATATTTTAACCCTTCCTTGTATATACATTTTAGAAACATGTAAATTTGTGCGATAACACCAAGAATTTTATTCAAAACGTGAAGACATCCAGTCACGATATCTTCTCAGACACCGTTCTAGGTTAAATATACCAAGTTCTCGTTTAAAAATGCACTCTAAAAGTCCCTACGTAATGTCCATAAAATTATATAACAAACTACCCGCATCAATAAAAAAAGAAGAAAAAATTCACATATTTTTAAAAAACCTTAGAAAATTTTTGATAAGTAAAAGTTACTACTCGGTGAACGAATACTTAGGTGATAGACTTATAAAGTCATAACTTAAGTAAGTACTCGAGACTTAAAATTATTATTTTATTTATTAATGACTACTACTCATCTCTCAATAAATACCTGTTTTATGTACTATGTTTTATACTATTAATATCTCAGAAAATGCCTACCTATATTTTACATATCAACAAACGCTTCCTCTCTCCTAACTCACTTTTGTTTGCTGTGCCCGACAGGGTGGGTCCATGTGATCTAATTTTAATTTTTACCACCTAAGTTTTTACATGTGGAATGCAATAAAGTATTGAGTATTGAGTATTGAGTATTGAATAACTTGGAGAAAAGAGTAGCAGTAATGGAGATCCAGCTGACTCATCCCCAAGTAATGCGATCGCCAGATGTGGACGAGGTAATCAGCCACTTAAGGAGTGACATAAATGGCCGTGATCAGGACTTGCTCGCCAATGATTTCCAGATCTTAGACTTACCAGGATTTAATGGTGAAAACCTTACCACTTTGCCCTGTTGGTGGCGACTAAGATTGTGTCAAAATCAAAGCGCAATATTGTGAGCGGTCTTGCTACGAGTACCAGGTAGCTGTTTCTTACTTATAATAATTTTAACAATGACCTAGATCGGCGTACTATAATTTAATTTTTTCGTAACCACCCTATCCTTCATCCACCACAGGACGTCTATTGTTTTTGTCAATTAAGGAATTTAATTTGTATAGTACCATAATGCCTACCGGAGATAACCATTTTAAAGTTAGTTCCCTTTTTTGTGGGTAGTCATCAAATACGGGGAGTATTTCCCGCTCCCGCTCTAGGCAGAGCGGTAGGGGAGTATCAGACTTTTACTAACTAAAAACCACCCATGTTTCTTCTTAGCCTTTTGTGCCGAGGCCACGGTATCTCTTTCGAAAAACTCGCAGTCCCGACGGGGTTCCCTTGTGCTGACTTTTGATCACGGTGCAATCGACAGGCTTTGTATTGGCGTTGGCGAAAGGAAATCTACAGGGTATAAGAGACAGCCCTCCGCAGACTGATTGGGTGAGTACTCCTCCGGGGCGGAGCACAAAGGAGTGTTAGACTCTTACTGACTGAAACCCAGCCCTGTTCCTTCTAATGCCATTGGCGTTCTAGGGTCCAGTGACTCTTTCGCAAAAAATTCTTATGTCTGTCAGGCACTAGCCTTGGTGAGCCCCATCTATTATATTATGCTGAAATCTGTTTGAGGCGCGCGTGGAACACAATGCGCCATCGACCCGAAAGGGTTGTCCCTTCTTACAGTTTACACCCTGTATACGTATAGTATTTGGTATCCATCATTCTGGCTTGACTACCTTTGACTTGGAACTAAAATAACTTGATTTTGGGAAGCAAGTAGCAGAAACCTTTTTTTAATAATTACGGGTACAGTTTGTAGAAATCTTGATACTATCTTGGTTGAACTACGCCGTGCAAAAATTATGTACCTATGAAGACTTGTGACGAATTTACACATATTCTTTATGCACGTGGCGAATACACTTACAATGTATGGAATTTACAGAATGTGACGAGTTTACTTTGTAGCGAATGTACAATAACCTATTACCTCGTACAGATCGGTTCAAATCAAAAGACTAGAAAACGCCTAACAGTAACTAGTCACGGAACACCCTTTAGAAAGAAATATTTTTCACTCAAAGTTAAATCGAGACGCATACTACATTTGGCGGGCTCCTTTTTCGGTGAGAGGAACAAGGCTACCAATGATGATGATGATGATGATGACGATTTCTGTGTTACGTAGAGAGAGGCACTTAGAGAAAACCTGTTTCAGTAGTACGTGCATTACATTATACAATTCAAGCTACTTTTTGAAAATTGGAAAAAAAATCGTGACTGTTCTAATAATCTAACTAGCCTAAAGTAGTTTCTGAAGAGAAACTAGACTGATTCACTTTCACACCATAAAAATGAAACGTGATCGGATTAACGTTTTCTTAGCCAACCACACCATTTTTTACATAATTTGAGTGCATGTATTTAGGAAATACTTAAAAAATTTAAAGACAGTCTTCTTAGACCATTTTCCAGTAGCTACAACGAGTAAGGTACACTAACAGCCCTGTTTCAAAAATATACCCTGCACCTGTCTGATTATTATTATGTTGGCCAAGAAATAAACTATCTTTTCATTTCTCATACTCGGAAAGTAGTGTTGGTTTGATTCGAGTAGCGGGTGGAAAATGCTACTTCCCACCTTAGGGCGGGAAAGACTCATAGTAATTGCTTCCCTCCCTAGGGAGGGAAGCAATTTTAAAAATAGAACTAAATTTGGTGCAGCGGTCGGCCGCAAAAAATGCTGCGGTGTTGTGAGTGTTTAAACAGCCAGTATGAATTAAAAAAAAATAAACTAAGCGGGTCCGCCCGCGGCAGGGACGCGGTGTGTTCCATATTTAAAATTTTAAATAGACTATATAATTTGGCGGGATACTAACTCTTCAAGCGTTATCGAAATCTCGGTAATAGAACAGAGTACGTAGTTATTATATAGCTTATTAAAAATGAGTTCAAGTGATTCTGAAATGTTGACCCCAGATTCTGTTAGAGACGAAGCCAATACAGTTATCGAAAATCTTTTGCCAGAAATTTCAAAGGAAAAATACTTAAATACATACAATGACTTTATGAAGTGGCGAGCAGATAAGAAAATAAAATCATTTTCCGAAAGTGTATTTCTTACATACTTCAATGGACTGTCTGGAAAAATAAAGCCTTCTACGCTATGGAGCAGGTATTCAATGCTCAAGAGTACACTAAAAGTAAAACACAATGTCGATTTGAAAAGATTCTTTAATCTAACATCGTTTCTGAAAAGACAGTCTCAGGGGTTCAAGACCAAAAAATCTAAGGTTTTCACCTCTTACGAAGTGGAAACATTTTTAAATGAAGCCCCTGACGAGATATATTTGGCAGTGAAGGTAAGTTATAAACGTTTATCTAGGTTGGAGGTCTTTTACTCTAAAATCAAATGTCGATCCCAACGACTTGACTCTGTTAAGATACCTACTTAGATAGGATAGGTTTGCATAAAAAGAGGCAATCATATTATCAATCAAACACACTGACCCAGATTGCGTACTTAGGTAAATTAAGAGTTAGAAAGGCGTACATTTCTGGAGTAAAAGATCTCTGCTTGCTATTTTATTTACATAGTTAGATACCTAAAAGATTAATATGTATTAATTAAGAAATTATATTTTTCACAGGTGGTATTAATACTTGGTATAAGCGGCGCCTGCAGAAGCAGTGAACTCACTAATTTAACAATTAACGACTTTGAAAATCACGGCCAGTTATTACTCGTAAAATTAACTAAAACAAAAACAAATATTGAGCGTACGTTTGTTGTACGAGAAGAGTTTACACAAATAGTAAAGAAATATCGAAAAATCAGACCTAATGACATAAAAACGGATCGCTTTTTTCTCAACTACCAAAAGGGAAAATGCTATAAACAAGTGATCGGTAAAAATAAAATCTCAGGTATGCCGAAGCAAATAGCAACATATTTGAATTTGCCAAACTGTGAACAGTATACCGGGCATTGCTACAGAAGAACGTCAGCGACACTATTAGCCGATTCTGGGGCGAACTTGACAATGTTAAAAAGACATGGAGGATGGAAATCCAGCACAGTCGCGGAAGGCTACATTGAGGATTCTGTCCAAAATAAAACTAAAATTTCAAACAAATTAACTGAGACTATAAATTTACGCCCCACTTCGCCTCAACCAACTACTTCAAGGGAGTCTGCGCCATGGATTCCACCGTCTAATCAAATAATGGAGTCTCCTACTTTTACAGAAATTCAGCACAGCCAAACACATAACATATCAAACAGCGTAAATATTCCAAACGAAAATGTAACTTTAAATTTCACAAATTGTTCAAATTTCTCAATTAATTTTAAATAGGTACCATGTTATATTTTCAATAAAAATTTTAGAAAAACTACTATTTTTTACTTTCCTTATATTCGAAATGAAAAGTAGAGTGCTTAACACGGGTGAAAGACATCAATTCCTACTCGGACTATAGCCGCCCTCGCTTCGCTCGGGCGTCTAAATACCTCGTATGGGAATTGATTCCTTTCGACCCTAGTGTAACAATCTACTATTTCGTACCACTTGCTCAAAAAAGTGACATTCTATGCCACAAAAAGCGAACATAACAATAGTAATTTTTAATCTGTTAAAAACAGGGAAAGAAAATTGTACTGAATTTCATTCATCCCCGGAGAGAATGTGATTTAAATTTGGAATAGGTACTTACCGAAATGTATACTGAACTACATCTATTCTGTGTTTACACCATTGAGTTTGTATATAAAGCATTAAAGGTACATCT
Organism: Diarsia dahlii; assembly: GCA_949775195.1. NCBI lineage: Eukaryota > Metazoa > Arthropoda > Insecta > Lepidoptera > Noctuidae > Diarsia > Diarsia dahlii. The sequence goes on from OX459189.1 coordinate 15,564,968, forward strand.
TTTTGAAAAAAGAATATGCATTTAATAAACAGTTATGATTATTAAATAAAATTACGAAAGCCGACGAGGCCGCATGAGCTTGATGCCTTTGCTTTTAAACGCAAGTTCCTCAGATGCAAGAACAGAGAAAAATCAACTCATCAGCAATAAATTTACCAAACAAAAATGTAACTATCTCTATCAATATTGGACCAATGTTTCGAATGTTAACTTTTACTTTTAATTGCCATTATTTTTAATAAATGCTTATCTCATAAATTACTATTGTGTTAATTTTTTCGCAAATGGTACGAAAAGTAGAGTATTTTCCTCGGTGATAAAGCTGTCTTAGTCTTGGGTGAACTTAAATCCCTCGCTACACTCAGGACTCGTCTTAAATCCCTCGCTTCGCTCGTGATTTAAGTTTTAAACACCCTCGCTACGCTCGGGAGTAAACCTCGAGTCCTTCGTTACGCTCGCGATTTAAATCGTCACCCGCGACAGAAGACACTGCTTTATCCCCTTGGTTAATAATCTACTATTTCATTACTCATACTCTGAAAGTAGGTCAGAACATGCCTGCGGAGCGTGTTGAAAGTACTACTTTTCAGCCCTAGGGAGAATCGCTTTCTACTGACACACAGGGAGCAAACCTATTGCCATCAACCAATGTAATTAAGAGCAAGCCTATTTGCCACCAACCGATGTGATTAGGAGCAAGCCTATTACTATCAACAAATGTAATTAGGAGCAAGCCTATTGCCATCAACTGATGTAATTGGGACCAAGCCTATTGCCATCAAACAATGTAATTAGGAGCAAGCCTATTGCCATTAACTGATGTAATTATGAGCAAGCCTATTGCCATTAACTGATGTAATTGAAGGCAAGCCTATTGCCATCAACCGATGTAATTAGGAGCAAGACTATTGCCATCAACCAATCTAATTAGAAGCAAGCCTATTGCCATCAACCGATGTAATTAGGTGCAAGCCTATTGCCATCAACCAAGCTAATTAGGAGCAAGCCTATTGCCATCAACCGATATAACTAGGAGCAAGCCTATTGTCATCCACCGATTTGGGTAATTAGGAGCAAGCCTATTGCCATCAACTAATCTAAATAGGAGCAAGCTTATTGCCATCAACGTATGTAATTGGTGGCAAGCCTATTGCCCCCAACCGATGTAATAAGGATCAAGCCTATTGCCATCAACTAATCTAATTAGAAGCTAGGAGCAAGCCTATTGCCCTCAACCGATGTAATTAGGAGCCAAGCCTATTCACCGATTTAGGTAATTGGGGGCAAGCCTATTCCCATCAACTTTCCTTGTATTCGTAATGAAAAGCACAGTGTTTACCTCGGGTTAAAGACTTATTTAGTCCCTCGAACTATTAGCGCCCTCGCTGCGCTCAGGCGCCAAACCCCGACTCGGGACTAAATAAGTTCCTTTCACCCCTAAGGTAACAATGTACTATTACGCGGTTTTAATATTTCCGACAAAGAAGGTTGCATAAAAAGGCTTCGTAGCAAATTGCTACGGCGTAGACCCTTGCTACGAAAGTCTACGAATTATTACAAATCACAATATTTTTACTAAAACTAATTGGGTATTAGCTTTTGTACTGTACCCAATTATTATTAAAAAATCATAAGCTTTCGTCGTATCGATCTACGCTGTAGTAATTGGCTTCGAAGTCTTTCCAATCAACTTTATTAGTTTGCGGTAATACCGACTTAAAACGAACTCTGCTCTCAAAGACTGTCTGCGTTTTTCCAATATTTAATTATGGTTAGAGAGCTTCCTTTTTACCCGCCCTCTTTGATAACTAAATTAGTCTCTGCATATTCGAAAAGGTTTTACGGGGAAGGCAGGTTTAAAAAGGACGAGGGAGAATTTCATACCGACAATACTAATGTAACTTGCTTAGGCTCGGACTCTTAACCCCATGATTGTATTACACTGTACAAAGTTACGACAGTGGAATCTTAAGATATATTGTAGCAATTGTATGTACGGGTCTTATACAATATCATAGCTTGCAATAATTAATATGTAAGCACTGCCATTAGGTAATGTAATTATAATTATCGAGAATAAACAGATATTAAATAGAAGTTACACACCGATTTGGTGCCAGACTTTATGTTTAAGCCTATGACAATTTGGCGATATTGGTTTTTTATGTTGCTGATTTAAGAATTTACAAAAAAAAAATTAACCTTATTTCCCTCATTAACATGCCTAAATAACTGTGTTATAACAATTGTGAACCTAACAAGGATTTCCATAAAATATTTCCCTACAAGGGATAAATAAAATTTGTATGCAAGTAGATTTGCTAAAACAGAATCTGTGAATGATTCTGTCGACTTCATTCGCCAATAAACAACGAAGAAAATTCTTGTCGGCTCATACTTAGTTTGTATTAAAATAAAGCCTGGCTGGTCACATTTATCCTTACGATACATCTTCGGACATTACTGTTGGTAGAATCGAAGGGTCAATGCAGAAATTCATATTTAATTTTCCACAAAGTGGTGGTCTAGACTTAGCGAGCCCCGACGTATCGATCCAAATCGCTCATTTATTTATGGTGTCCGCTTTTAATACAATATCACGCTGAAGCGGACAGAAAGGGCTGCAACTGTAGATAGGGAGTTGAATGGCGTTCATACATAATGCGGCTGTCATGTCAGCTTATTCGTACTCGTAGGGTCTCGTATCTGCCGGAGGGTAGGGGTATGTGATTATATTTCTGTTTTCGGATTTTGAACCATTACTTACATCCTTTCCGTCCTTTGATTGTGACAAGTGCATTCGATGACTACCGTAAAAACGCAGTTGCAGTAGTCCTATTACGACTAGGTATTATCTCACAATTCAGTGACAAAAACATCGCGTGTAGTCTAGAACTAGATCATCCGACAAAAGCACCTTGACCTGTAGGACTTCAATGGAAAAATTGACACTATCTTGTACCTAATGTAACGATTTAACATGTAATTCGTACGTGGTACGTTAAGGCGGCACGTTTCTGTGGCTGATTAACCTCTTCCACCTCTAAATGATCTGGAAGCCACAAGCCACGTGACAAGTGAAACACGCAAGGAAGCACCGAATATACTCATCTACAGCATGCAGTAACGCGGATGTTATTTATGATTGGCTACTTTAAACCTCTTATCTGATGCTTTAATTTTGTCATTACTTGAAGTGAAAACGTATTGAGATCGGAGGTAGAATAGGATGTTGTAGTAATCAACGTTGCGATAGAGTGGTTTCAGACTAGCGTATTTGGTTGCGCGTGTAAGCCTTAGCGCATCAAACTTTGTTTGATTTAGATTATTTGATTGTTTGAAGTCGGTTTTATATTTTACAATGAAGTATTATTTTATCATAACATTTAGTTGTAATATCCTATACAAATATTTGCTAGGCATTCATTTTACATAGTTACCAAACCACAGCAGGGTAATAGGATTGCTTATCCATAATAAGATGGAATTTAACACACGTAACCGTCGAAATTTGGATGCACTGTACATGTCTGCGTATCACCTCAGAGCATACAGGTGTTGTGTTATGTTTTAATATTGTGTAAACACAAATACCTAAACATCCAAGTGGTTGATGCAATCCCGACAGATTTGTTGTGTATTAAAATTGCCGAAAAATAATATTAATATTCTTTCAAATTATAAAATAATCATCGAAATTCGAAGAACACAAAACAAACAGACCACCTCCTTTTGGAAGTCGGTTAAATATGGCAGTGATACATCTCATGTCGCATTGGCTTATATTACATACATTTCTAAGGTCAAAAAAATAACCCGTCGGGGCTGCGTGTCCCGTCGGGGCTGCTGGTTGTTCGAAAGAGATACCGCGGCCTCGACACAAAGTGCTAAGAAGGAACATGGGTGGTTTTTAGTCTTTAGAAGTCTGACACTCCCTACCGCTCTGGCCAGAGCGGGAGGAGTTATTTCCTGATATCCCACCCTCCAAAAAAAAAAGGTCAACAAAATATTTATTAGATTTTATTTTGAAATGGGAACACCAGAAAGTGGTATAGTCGAGTATAACTTATTTTAGGGGATTAGTTTCATTTGGGCACATGCACAATATCGTGCGTAGCGTTAATGTATCACTAACAATTATATCTAATAGGGTAATTCAACAAAAAAATCTAATTAGTCCTTCAGATAGATTTAAAAAAAATAAAGGACAAATGTTTTTTCTTTTTTCACGTAAACAAAAGATGAAGATGATACAGTGCTTCGAAAAGTCGTGTCAAGTCGTGTGACGTCACAAGGTTAGTAGTACTTTTTTACCCACAAAGTGACGTCAAAAACCCCCACTCGTGATCTTTGACACCTTTTATTTTCGTAAATTTTGATAAAACAAAAAACACGTATCTAATATTTTTCGATAATCTAACGGAATAATTAGATTTTTTTGGTAAAATACCCTATTGGCATAACGCAGCATTGCATACTCGTACTAGTAATGTACTCACGTTCACATATCATCTCGATGGAGGGCACGAAGTATTGCTCGCAGACGGTTCCCAGTAGAAAGAAGAAATATATCGCCAGTATGCAATGCACGGCAATGTATCCCTGTGAATTAAATTAAATAAGATTTTACTTCTAATATCAAAATTCGAGAAATTTGTCATTTTGGTTTCATTAAAATACTGGTAGACATGACCATTTTGGTGTGGGCCTCCGCCATGTCTGTTTCAAGTCTCTTGTTTTGTGCTGCTTGCCTATTCTCTTTCATAAAGTACAATGAACCTGTTGTTGGAATATTGAACCCAGCTATTTATGTATCGGTACACCATTCAACTTGTCTATGAGACTGAGATTATGGTAAGGGTTTATGATTAAATCCATGCCTTATATCTGTCAATGTTGTCTCGATGGCACTGACAGTACTAGACTCTCAATTACGGTTCTTTGTCTATTGCAACGTCTATATTTGAATTATCTCTGTTCTGAATAGCCCACGCATCATGTCTGCTTGCTTATGCTTAGCTGTTTTTCTGTATCCCTGAATTTAATGGGAAATCATATTGTGTAACTGTGTATATTCTTCGCTGGACAATAATAAGTATTGTACTATGTGATGGTGTTCGTTTTATTTCGCTCGACACCTGCAACGTGCCAACCTGACCTGGCTTCAAACTGTACATCCACTGCGTAGGACTGACATAGCAAAAGCTAGGCCTCCACACCATCTGGCTGGCTCTCTGCTCTACACCTGTAAATGGCCAGTTTGAATGATGTAGTAACCAACCCACCTACCACCCACATAACATACAGGGTGTAAGGGACCGTGCACCCTCTGTTGACTGAACTAAAACGACCGGTACAAAAAAATATTTCAGGAAAGTTATGGAATCCAATAATTGGTTTTGTTTTATTTCCTGATGCGGAATGTATCGTTACCGTGGCAAACGGCAAGCCCGACAACGAGTACGATGAACTCTGTAGCTGGGTAGGAAGTGAACAGCTGATTTCACGTTCGTTCAAGTATTTCAAAATTCACTACTTTTTGATTTTAGATGAATTATTTACATAATTGCTGCATACAGATAATGTTATTATACAGTAAAATAAATAAATGGTTACTGAAAGATTGAGAAGGGCTATATTTTACACCCTGTATACTTCATACATCTGATATGTCTCTGCCATATAATCTTAGTCAAATATTAATGTATCAACACACATAAATGCTTAATTATTATTTTACGTTTTTATTTTTAATTTATATTATTAATTATATAATAATGAGTGGGTGAGGGACGAGTATGTTGTAATCTGTCGTGTATAACAATTATGTGAAAAGTTCACAGGAACAATTTTAACCTTGAAGTTAGACAGCGTAAGTTTCCTGGTTTTCAAACAACAACACCACAATAGTTCAAACATCTGCCTAGCCTTTTTCCAACTATGTTAGGGTCGGCTTCCAGTCTAACCGGATGCAACTGAATACTAGTATTTTACATGGAGCAACTGCCTATCTGACCTCCACAACCCAGTTAATACTGGGTAATACGATACAATATAACTAACTATCTGTAACGATTGTGAAAGATCTACTTCTGGTAGCCGGGATTAACGGTATATCGTGCTTTCAGAGACAATGAGGAAAAGTAGTAGTTAATGGATGCATGGTCAAGCACGGACCAAACCTGGAAAGCAAGGCTTAACCTGAAGATCAAGTCGAGTGGCTGTTATTATTTAGTCCGAGCTCCTCCATCTTCCACTTAGTACAAGATTATTTAGAATCGGATCTGTCGTCCCGAACATTACCCCTAGATCCAAATTATCCACATTACCACTCTACAATATTGAACAAAAAAGTTAAAAGGGAATCGACTGTCATGGCACGTCACGGTATGTGATGAGGAGGGATGAATCGCATGTGACCTAAAAAGTGATGAATATAAATGTGGATGGATGGAGAGGAAGACCAAAGAAAAGATGGATGGAGTGTGTGAGGAGTGATATGAAGAAAAAGGAATAAATGATAACGTGACGACTGACAGAATGGAAGAAAAAAACGTGTTGCGCCGACCCCAAATGACATGGGATAAGGGCAGCGTGATGATCGTCGATGACGTCATCATGTGTCACGAGTAAAGTGCTGCGTGGTCATTACTGCGAGGCCATTCACACCACCATCAAAAGGGTTCATTATCTACCATTTTCAATAATGTTTGCCAACTCACCCTCTAGAATCAAAAAACCATGCTGCAATATAGCTTAGATTTCCATGCATTTACATAGTCTAGCCATGAAACGAAAGCATTCCTATTAAAATATTACATAAGTATAGTTAAAATATACGAAAGTTCATGAATTCTTTTCATGTATCATTGTCTCATCATCACATTAAATATTATTAGAAGATATATATATGTAGAAGATATTATTTGACACATTTCGGAGATGGGCATTGCTCGATAAATGTTAGTAATGTTAACTACGCTAGCATAATGTATTGGGGATAGCTCAACGCCAGCGAACACTATCTGCCTTAGCAGAGATGTTTATTGATTACTCAAGCCGTCACTTCGTAAAGACTTGTCAAACTAAACCTTTACTAAGTGACGGCTTAAGTAATCATTAAATGTCTTTGAGTACGGCAGTATGAACTAGTAATAAAGTTAATTATTATAAGTACCCACTAATTTTAAATAAGTTGTTTACTTTGTGTATACGTATAATGTTATATATCATCGAATTTTGTTGCGTTCTTACATGTTTCCTCTGGTAGCGGGTGAGACCATCTGAAGGGAACTCGAGGATCGCCGCGGGAGTGCAGTTCCTCTCGGCACTCTCCACCACGGCGAGCAGTTTCCGCGACGAGACGGCCGCGTCATTACCTGAATAGCACAAAAGTATTTTATTTAACAATTCTAATCCACAATTTTCTTAAGTTCCATATATAACATAGCTTTACCTGAACCTAATGAAGATTCTAATATTTCTTGTTCCGAATGATCACTACTAAATAACAAATAAAGTAAGGGTATCCCCAAAACTAACAACACTCTTATGGCTGTCGCAACTCTGTAACACTTGTACCGTCTAGTTCTTATTAACATGTTTGCCATTTAAAAAATATCAAGTAGCAGTTATTATTAAAAACTTTTGATAAGATTTAGTTACGCGGTAGCAGAAGATGTGACGGTACCGTCAATGTATTTGTAACGTTTAACCAGACGCCACTCTAAAGTATTTCGTTCAGAAATCATTTACAGGTACTAATACAAATACAAATATAGACGTGTAGCTGCACCAGTAGTCGGAAAGTTACTGCACACCGTGGTTTGTTACGGCCCTTGATGTAAATGAATGATTTATCAATAAATATTATTAGTAGTAATTGTGTGCTCAGTACACATTCGTATCACTGTTATCGACGGCAGTGTAAATAATATAGGTTCTTTTGATGACTGTACCTAATCTTTAGTAAGATTATTTTAAATTTCTTTGCTCACATGTAGAAACGATTATTAGATAACTTTATATATGTAGTAGATAATACTGTAAATAGAATAAAGTCAATATTAGAAGAGAATTATTATAGATGTACTGAAACAATGTAACAAGCGAGGAGACTGGAGACATCATTATGAAGAATATACGATTTGGGGTTCCGTATGTACAAAGATGTATTATTTTACAAAATTAAATGCCGTATTTTTCCCCCGTTTACAGTTTTTTTATATTAGTATACCTACCGACATTTCAGCAGTTATGTATTAAGTTCCATGTAATAGGGGCGAGACTATTGTCATAAGTCAGGCACATATCTGGACTCCGTGGCTGTTACTGAGAGATTCCTGATGGAAAAACCCAATAACACTTTGCTCGAACTGGGAATCGAACCTAGGACCTCACGCTCAGTAGTCGCGCTTGCGACCAGTCGGCAAACGACGCAATCAAATGGAGGAGGACGTTTCCCAAAGAGTGGTCCTTGATTAATATGAAAAGTTTCAACATATTGAAGTTTTTCGTTTAAAACAAACGTTTTGATTATTTATTTAACCATGCAGTCCAGAACAGTTACACTGCGGTACTATCGATGCAGTGGCACTGGCCAAGTTTTGGGCCAAATATTAAACCATATAAAATAAGCATAAGACCTAAATATAATATTAACGTACAGAACTGTTTAGCGAACACATTGTTTACGTTTTAATTTAAACAATCTTATCTTACGTGCAGGCAGTTATTGCATAGAATTTAGTTCTATGACAAGGATTTTGTTGAGTGACATTCGAGTTTACTCGTTGTAGTGTATCTACGTATGTGAATACGTACTATATCGGCTTTGCTACACCATTTTGGAAAAAGGGGTGGTTCAAATGGTTTTTACGATTTATATTGTTTAATTGCTGGGTCGACGCCAGACAGGCTAGAACCGGAGGTCAACCAACAATATTTATAAACCTTCAAAGATGAAGATTTCTGAAAATGATGGCTTAAATTACAGCAGAAACAGAAAATCGGTAGGGAATACTTTGCCACCTGAGTTGAACACAAGAAAAATGACGAAGAAGAGAGGTTCAATGAAATTGTGCAAGTTGGAAGTGATTGATCAGGCTTTTGTGGAAAGATGACGTCACCCTAGTAATACGCGAAGGGGTTAGGCTGAGGTTTCTTTGGTACATAGTCTACATTTCGCTAATTACCTCTTAAGAGTCTTAACATTTGCCATTGGACTTGTACCTTTCTAAATTACAAATAAATATTTCATCAATACCTGCAAATAAAGCCAATGCTTTTTGCCCCTTCTCTCTCTCTCATCAAGTGCCTCTCCAACTAGTGAAGGTTGGCAGTCAGCTCCGTAGGTATATCGGATTCGGTCTTTTGCCAGTCTAAAAAACCCCTTGTTAATGATATTATTATCATCTCACAATACAGATACGCATATTTTACATGGAGCGACGGCCTATCGACCTCCACAACCCAGTAAATGGGTACTACAATACCCCTTGCTAAGCCTGTAAATAATGACCCAGAATGGATATATATATATATATATATATATTAACAATGTAATGATAAGTTCGAGTGGAAATCTTTGGATTATCTGCAGTGATTTTCCGAAGCACTACAGATTAACCAGCTAAGAAGGTACTTGTGTAAGATAGATGTATATGATGGATGAGATTATGTATAATTATGAATACTTTACTGAATGCCCAGAGAATGAGCCCTTGAAATGATAATTGTATAGTTTTTAATAAAAGCACGCCAAAATACTATATGAATTAAGTATCGGCGATAACGTTATATTAACTGAAAGATAAGAATAAATGTTTTTGATACAAACAACAACACATAATAGGTAGAGATACCTACATGTCCTAGAAATCTACAAAGTACATTTACTGATAAACCAATTAATCTCTTTCACGGCTGAACAATTACGTCGTAAATAATAATACAACTAGATCTGCTTGCTAGCTGCTCTTCAATACAAATTTTCCATTAAATTAATAATTTGTAGATTAAAGGGCCACTCGAAGCAGCTGAGAAACTTTCCACTGTTTGTGGACACAGAAACATCGTGTACCTAAAAGTAATGCCCCTATCAAAAACAAATATTATCGATAATTTGATAGGATGATACGCGAGACTAACGTCAGGTAGTCAGTGTGTCCTCCCGATGCACGTACTACAATAAATGATAAAAACAACAGTGACAGCAGACAACAGATTCGTTTTGTTTTTGTTTCAGTTGCCATATTTTCAGTTTTATCTTATCTTCGTTTTTAGGGTTCCGTAGTCAACTAGGAACCCTTATAGTTTCGCCATGTCTGTCTGTCTGTCCGTCCGTCAGTCTGTCCGTCCTTTCTCTGTGACCGTTAGCACTAGAAAGCTGAAAGGGGATAGAACCAATGTGGCATATCAACCTGTCCGCCATTTTGATTTTTTTTCAAAATCGCGGCCCACGGTGAAAGTGGTATGTATGGATAGAGGACATATAGACGAACAAAAAATGTCCAGTAACATGGTACCCAAAGTGTCACGTTACCGAGATATTGGAAGTTAAAGATCGACAAACGAGTACAACTCGGGCAATTTTGTTCATGCTAACAATATTATTTTTTTGAAGAAACAAGAGAATTTTTAAAATCAATCTTGCAGGACTGGGAGTAGGTAATAGGTAGAAGACGTAGTACGTACTTAGTGTAAATAGGTAGCTGACTACTTCTTAGGGAACAAACGTGAAATCACGAAAAACGTCCCGACATACATAATGTTATACGACAGTTATTGCGATACGAAAGTTGTTCATTGTGAGAAGTACGACGACCTAACAGTTATTTCAATTACATCCAGTATAGAGTGTTAATACTAAGGTCAATCAACTACAAAACGAATATCTATCACTAAATCGTAGCAATCGAGCATCAAAGTCAAATATTCAAAGGGACCACGGAAAAGCCAGTCGAATGTGAAAGGAGTAGACACAGGCCTCATATTTCCCGGGTGAGTTTAGGATCTATGAAACTCCGATTCCAAACTAACAGAGTCCTAACGCAATAAAACTCCATATTAACCGACCAGGCCTGCGATGAGACCAACCGACTGGACCTGAGACAATATCATACGAGTATGTAAGCATACTCGAAGATACTACTACTCACATAAAAAATTGTTTCATAATCAATATTTTCTTAAAACTAAGTAGGTACTGTACAAAATCTGTTAGGTTCACCTCATCATCTCTAACGTAGAAAACGTACCTATTACGTTATATAATCTCATTCATCATTTTAATATTATTTTTCAAGACAAACAGATCTGATTTCTACTGATTTACGAGTACACTTCAATTTGCTCTTTCATATCTTTTACGGCAAACATTGACATTACTCTCTAATATTGACATAAAACTGACGTTGAAAACCTACACTATGTCGGCACATGAGCATATACTGCGATGAGAATACTGTGTACTATTTATCAATAGTAGCTTTTTCTTCTAAGTATTAAAAACGTAAAATGGCAGTTGTAAGAGTTAGTGGACGCACGGAGCATGTAAATTGTTGCTCACCGTTGATCTATTTTTTAACGATCTTTGTTTCCTTTACACCTACATAGGAGCAATATTGTCCTGTGAGTCACATCCATGATAGTTGGTTTACTACAAATGTTCGTGCTCAAATCTTTTAATTAAACCTAATTGTAAAAGACGCGTGCCGCTGCGTGTGGAGTCAAGAAGGGCTTGTAAATTGACGTTTGACCCCACGGATTATTAAAATCAGAGCTCAATGCGCCCGGACCGGACACTTCCTAAATGTTGTAGGTGTATGTTTTCTTTGTTCTTAACAAATGTGTCCCGAATAAGTCATTGCTCTGCAAAATACACGTTATATGCTCCAAGGTGGAATTGCTATTCAATGTCTTTTTGATAGGGATTTTCTTCAAAGTAGGTCGGATTAGCGTGGCTTCCTGCTGGCTACGTTAATTCGACCGATTGCTTGAATGCAAGTTTATCTTCAAATTCAAAAAATGGAACTATGTATTGATATGACAAGTGAATGTTGTAGTAATAAGGTGTTCATTAGAAAACAGTAAGTCCATGTGTAATCGTAGTGGTCGCGTGGCGACGTGTCGGTCGAGCACGATGCTCGGCCGGGAGTCACTCCCGCACTGCGCCCGAGCGCCGGCCGCCGTGCGTGTATTGTATGGAAATAAATAATTGGCCCCCGTATTCTTCTTTTGACGAGCTCTCCGGCGGGTCCATTATGTCCGTTTGAGCGTGAGCGGCGGCATTCGGACGCCAGTGGCGACGTCCTCGGTCGCCTGCGTCGCGCTCTTCACGATACTACTCCAATATGAGTTCCTCCGATCGAGGTACGAGTCCAATGTCTTACTTTTATCGGGGTCTGGTTCGAGAGGATCCGCACATTTCTAGCAGCATGGAGATTCAGTCAGCGGTCTTCGATCCTGGTGAAGTGCGCGTACCAACACGGCAAGGTTATGTAGAAGGAGGTCGGAAATGCGTCCAATTCCCGTTCAGCAGCTAGATCACTCATGAAGTGAATCAAATGGAGTGGCGAAGAAGATTACATCAACGAATGAAGTGTTGAAAGTGTATGTAGTGTCGGTGGAAGCTGCGCCAGCGCACCCGTCCCGGCGTCGCACCACGCCGTAAGTATGGAAGACTGAGCTTCGCTGCCGATGCTGCCATGGCCCCTGCATCACCAGGTACGACCATTCCAGTTGCCATCCCGTTATCATACGCAATTATTACCACAGATATCTGCTCAGTTGTTTAAAGGCGTAGGCGTTATATGTAAACAAAAACACGCTGCTAAGTTCAGTCCTCAATGATAAAATGAATTAACAGGTGAATAGTACATCAACCACGATGCTGAAACAAGATATTGTTAGAAATGGAACTATTGCCGGTAAACATTTGATGGAAGGTATTGACAAAATTGTCGAAACACGGGCGTGGCTCGATGCTCACCCGATGGCGATTAGTCTTTCTGTAAACGAATTAGTGTTGATTATAGCTCAACAACACGGGAGTACCTAGCAACCGCACCTTGTTTCACTGGATGCCAGCGTCCATTGTAACGACTTCATCAAGCGATGACTGACCTACCTCAATATCGACAGCATTTACTACAATAAAATGCTAGTCCCTAGTAGATTTGTATTGTGGGATTTGTAACCTTTTCGGGGTAGTATTATTCCAGGGAAGCAGTTGTTCCCTCGTGGTGTTCTCGCTTCTTGTGCAAGTCTAAGGAAACAATGAACATTGCAAGAATTAATCAATCGTGGGCAGTGGCTAATTGCTTCTCATCGATATCTATTTTTAGAAGGTCTTATAGAGTTCTTGATCAGGCGATCATAATTGGTACAGAAGTTACCCACTTGTCATAATCTGGACACTAATAGACGCGGCGCTGACAAAGTTATGTTTACCGCAATGATGAATGATACAACACGAACTATTACATCTTGTTGTATGATTTCATTAGGTAAATTTGATATTATAGCTATTTGCCGCAGTTAGGCCATCGTTCTTAAAATCAGAAGGGGAGGCAGACTCCGACTCGGCGCCTCATCCGGTCACTCCTCGCGCAAATTGTCAATTGGCCGTCGCGTCGTCCACTCAGGGCTGTCACCGTGCAAGGTTGAGCATCGCCCGTCTTCACGTGATCTTTTTCTGGCAACGTCCAAAACAAGTCATTGATGTTTGGCGTTAAAATGACCAAATTTTCCTCGAGAAGGTCCAGCAATTACCTCACAAGTTCAACTAAAATTCACAAATCATTACGAAACTCAATGAAAAAAGAAAATCTATAAGTCAATCTTGTTACCCATTTCATCACAGTTTTGTTCAAAATCTTGATTGTTAGTAGGCAGTTGGAGAAAGTCGCTTTGTACGACTCATGAAAGCCATTATGTCCGTGGGTCGTTGGGCAATAGAAAGAGCCACGGATCGAAAGACGACTTATGCGTCGCTAATGCGGACTTCCTGCCATCTTTGATCTGTCAATTTCCTTCATGATAGTGCACATACAACGAGTGTCTCAACTGTAATAAGTAGTGGTAACATGCACAATTTGGCACGTATTTTCTAAAATCAGTTAATTCGGTTAAACAAGTTAGTGCAGCAGTAATTTGAGACAATTTGCTCACGATTGGCTTGTTGACTTTGCTATTTGAAGGAGCCGTTTTTAGAGTGGTACAGGATGTGCGTTTGTTAATCAAGCACGCGATAGCACGCGGGCCGTCTCGCGGGTAACACAGGGATCCAAGCGGCTCAATGCTCACTACAAACGGAACAACTATTGAATGGGTACAGACAGCTTTAGATAAACTTAAGTCACTGTTACTAACTTGTCAAGAATCGATACATTAGGTTTAAATACGAAAGTTTCTGGTCATATTATTGTAAAGTCAAATATTGGTAACTCATATTAGTCATAGCGGCGGAGTCAAACAATTTTGGTTGTTGAAATACATGAATATGTTCAAATATTTTGAGCAGGTGGATGTTACCGTCAAAATAAAGTATAAGTGCTAAACTCTTCAATCAATTAAAGTATAGGTGTATAGGTAATACTTACTAATTAGTGTTATCGTGTGTTCACATCAAGTGTATTCAATAAATCCAAACCACAGGAAGTACTTCTGCGAAAACAACACAATAACGAAGGCTACAAGTCTACAGCCAAAGTATTAATTCAGCAACCCGTATTTTTTACATTGGACGAAGGGGAAATATTTCAGTTTAGTGTAGTAAGAGCAAGGTCAGAAGTAAGAACTGATCGAAACAGCGTGAGCAGGCTACGCGGGAGTTGATCCGACTAAGGGCCTAAAGGTAGCCAGAAGCCAAGAACGAATAGTCTAATTCAATGCCCAAGTTACGAACGAAAAGCGTGCATTGCGTTGGAGAAAATAAGAAGAAAATGGGAACTCTTTTATGATCCAAATTTCGATTTTAAAATTGACGAAGCTGTACCTATCATAACAAGTGTACTCACACTGGAAAAGCAGAATTGAAATTTCATGAGAATTCAATACATGGCCCACCTTTTTTTTTATTAGAAATGGGCTTGCTCTTGACCTCAATCTTGCCCTAAGGGCAGAGATGATGTCGACGATGGAACGAGCTTACCCAGAAGAACCTGCACGTTTGTTAGTATTAACTCACTAACAGTCACCAGGGCCTGATTTACCCACATGCTAATAAGGCTAGAGCCTAGGGCGCAAGGACCTAGGGGGCGGCGTTTGGGAAAATACGTGTGTTAAAAAATTAAATGAGCGCGTGAGCACCGCAGTTTCTTTGGGCCTTCGTCGTCGAGCTTCATTGTCTCGGCGCTTCAGGTTAAGTGGTCGCCAATGTTGCTTCTGGCTTTCAGGAGTTACTGTGGTTTGCGAATAGTGTGGCGGGTTTGTCACTAACAATCGGTCTGGCCAGGTTTGCAAGAGCTCACATGTCACCAATAATGAGACTCAGGATCTATTAAAAAGCATAGGTTAGTTTTTAATAAATTCAGCACAAGGTCCTCGATTTTGGTACATTAAAATGTACCTAACATAAAATTATGGCTCTAGTGGTAGCTGGCAGCATATTCCTTAAACGTCAGGGAGCAGAGTTAAGATGGTTTTTTGAGCGAGTTGATTGTAGATCAAAGAGTGCTAGTCGATATTTTTGATGTGTGATAAGGCGACATCTACCGATTTTACTTCTTTTTGCACGAATTTATGTTCTCGACGAGGAGTATCACTGCTTCTCGAGTTCGTGGTTACATGGTGGCTGAAAACATTATTAAGTCGCCCTCTTCTTTGACATAGAGTCAAAGAAGAAGGCGACTTGACAGCTGTGGTGCACTCGATACGTCTTGTGAGAAATGAGCCAGATGTCTCCACTCGTTGTGTCTATTCTCTGTTGTAATGTTGCTCCAAGTCTGAAGCTTCCTTCATTAAGACAAGGGGTCCTGGAACTAGATGCATGACGTCAGCGGCTTCTAGACTATTTTTTTTAAGCCATCGTTAGTGGCCATTGTGGAATATTCTTTGTGATCACATACAGTGGTTGCACACTTGCGGCTGAGATCTGTATGTCTCTTCCGAGACGACTCTCCCGCGTAAACACCGACATAGGACGGTGAACCTTGGAAAACCCAGGCTAGACGAGAGCTCCTATGTTACCCACAATCGCATTTGTCCTACTTTGAAATGTCTGGGCGAAAGTGTACAGCCACCATAAAAAAACAATTACTACAAAAGTGTTACTCTGAGATTTAAAAAATCTTAGATACACAGAAATAGTCCGTAAAATCCCGTATTTCATAAATTATCAATGTACATCTAGTAAGTATCCGTGAAGAAAAATATCGTTATTCGCTGGAAGGAAAAAATACATTGCTCCGAACTCAAATAAGGAGAAAGATCGGTAAGGCTCTTGACGGAGATGTGGCTGGAGAAACGGCACTCACCCTTCCTCACTTACCGGCTGGCACAGGTGCTCTCAGGGCTTGTATGCTTCGGAAAGTACCTGTGCTGTATAGGTCGAGAACCATCACCCGGTTGTCACCAACGACATGGTGCATCACACTCTGAAGGAGGCCGACGTGGTCTGCATGTTGAAGTAGGCAAAAACTTGGCCTTGGCAGCGTGACGCAAGTACTAGAGTTCGCAGCACCCCGGCCCAAGGTAGTTGAAGAATAATGTGTGGTATTGGTCAGTACGAGTATCAAAGACCCCTTCGCCTACTCCAGGGCGGAGGACATCTATGAGGATTTTAACACAAAGGAGCAGGAAGAAAATGAGTACATTTTGATGATGAAACGACTTTTATCATCACATTAGTTAAAAAGTGGGTGAGCATCCATTATCATTGAGCAGCGGTGGCCCAGTGGTGTCGGCCCCGACTTACGAACAGTAGGTCGTGGGTTCGAACCCAGGCAGGCGCATTACTTTGTGTAATTTATTTCATCACCGCTGCTCTCAAAACGGTGAAGGAAAACATCGTGAGGAAACCGGCATGTCTTAGAACCAAAAAATTCTAAGACATGTGACATCTGCCAATCCGCACTGGGCCCGCGTGGTGGATAATAGCCCATCCCTCTCCTAGAGAGGAGGCCTGAGTCCCTGCAGTGGGAACAATATAGGTGAAGATGAGCATCCATTATTACATATCGAGTTCGTGATTCGGAAAGCACGACTTTCATTTGTAAATCTGTTACTGTCATTACAGGTCTATACAGTGTTCAGTCAGAAGCGGAAAATCTGATATCCAGTTTTGCCAAGGGGTAGCGTAATACCTAGTTACTGTGTTGTAAAGGTCAGATAGGCAGTCACTTCATGAACCTCCACAACCCAGTTAATACTGGGTAACAAAATGTTTTTTGGTAAGACTGGTTGTCAGACTTTCAGGTCACGGCTGCCAAAGATCTACCTATACCTATATGGCAGCCGGGACCAACAGATTAACGTGCTAATAAATAAATAAAAATTAAAAAGATCGACCCTGGTGGTAGTTATTATTAAGCCACGAGCTACCAAGAAGATAAAGATAAATCCCAAAATTCCCGACTACATTTTTTAAATTCTTACTGCCAACATTAGGTTGCCTTCACCCGTACCAGATTCTAAAGCTAAACAGTAAGTATTTATTTTTTAATGTCTGCCGAATGTGGACTTTTATTTTATCTCTAACATGGCTGCGGTAAAAAAGTTCCAGATCCCATAGCAAAACTGTAAGTGTTCATTTTTATTCTAATTTAATTTAAAAATACAAAGGAATGACTGCCTTTAATCAGCTAACTAAACCAGGAGTTCCTTATCGCGGTGTAAGTACAGATATAGTTCTTTAAGTCTAAGGAGGGCAGAGTTCTATGGGATTGGTTAGTTTTGAATCGAGTTTTAGAGAATCTACAATAACTTAAAAATATTCAACAGAAGCTTTCGTTAGTGTGAATAGGCGGATTTTCCCTCAGTTCTATGTCCAACAAGTAACTTATCTTCTTAGAGAATAAGGTGATATGAGAACTGGCTATGATGTACAGACATTCATGCAAGGTACATTAGCAAGCAAGGTGAAAAGCTTACAGAATCGTCAAAGACTCAACTCTTGTTTTCACTATTCCAATGTCTAACAGATGTTTATTAGTTCCAGAGGTGACCCACCGCAACTGTACCCCGCCGGCCATCGACGACTTCCCGGCGGGTCTGTTCACGGAGCTGCAGAGGCAGCATGGGGCCATCGTCGTCCATGCTTTCATCTCCATTTACCTGTTCCTGGCCCTCGCCGTCGTGTGCGACAAGTTCTTCGTGCCCGCGGTTGAAAAAATATGTCATGGTGTGTATAGTCGAGAGTCACTATCACTACATATTATAAAACAAACTACTCCGCTGCGTCTGTCTGTCTGTTCGCGATAAACTCCAAAACTACTGCACCGATATTAATGCTGTTTACACCAATGAATAGAGTGATTTTCGAGAAAGGTTTTAGTATAGAACTTGGCCAATCCACGCGGGCGCAACCGCGGGCATCAGCTAGTATATTTATACATTAGTTGCTTTTAAACTTACTTATTGATGAATTACGACATATCGTTCCTTTCGTCGTAGCGTTCGAAAGTAAGTTTCAAATGTCGTCAGAGCAGGGGTTCTGAAGACATTCGAAACTTACTTTGAAGCTTATTTCCTAAAAATATTTACCATTTACATTACAATCAAAATCAGAATTTACGTAAGCTACCCGAAATGGTAATGACGTCAAAAGAAACCTTACCCAACGGCTTTGTTCGCATTTTTAGTCAATTGCGTAATAAATTAATCAGTGTTATTTGTTAAATCCTTGTTAAACTTATTTTTATACCCATGCTTTGAATTCCTTTGGCATAACCTTGTTAGGGTTGAAATGAGCTAATAGTGAAATGAGTTCCTAGAGACAAAATTATTCTGAAAAAATGTTTATTCGTCACTTTTACAGCACTGAACATGACGAACGATGTGGCGGGCGCCACGTTTATGGCAGCCGCGACATCGGCTCCGGAGCTGTTCGTCAACGTCATCGGCACCTTCATTACGGAGGGAGACATCGGGGTGGGCACCATCGTCGGCTCAGCGGTCTTCAACATTCTTGCCGTCGCTGCATGCTGTGGTATCGGCGCAGGAATGGTACCTATACCCTTCTTTCATACACACCTATAAAAAAATAGCAGTGCTTTTACAGTATCTGTCATTGCTTTCAGGTTGTGCCCTTAGACTGGTGGCCACTGACCAGGGACTGCCTGGCCTACGGAATCACAGTATCTATACTAATTTGTATAATGCACGATGAGTACGTTCAGTGGTACGAAGCCTTACTCCTTGTCATGCTGTACGGAGTCTACATCTGTATAATGTACTACGACAAATCTATTCAGAATTTTGCAAAAGGTTGGTACTTTAATAAGTGATGAACCAAGTAAAAATGACTCATGCGTAATTTTATCACAGAAATGTGTTGTTACACAGGTAACTGGAACTGTGTGTCGGACATGTTGAAGAAAAATGAAAAGCAGGATAACACCGTCGCTGTTGAAAATGGTATGTACAGTAACACTTCTTAAAAGATTCTTAATATTAATAACACCTCTGACAGCAAAAAGATATCTCTTGTGCTATTATTTAACTTTCCAGAACTTAAAGATGCTAAAAAATCCTCACCCGTAAACAAAAATGATTTGTCTGTGGATCACAACCAACACAATGGGAATATAAAAAGTGCGTTATCTCTTTGCCCAGATAAAAATGAAAAGAATAGTGAAATTGACACGACAAACTCTGTGAACGTACCAGCCGCTGATGGCGACAAAGCTAAGAATATCTGTATTGATATTGAAAGCAAGGCCAATGATATGGAAATTGTAAATCCTGAGGAAAATACAGCTGTAGCGAACGTCGAGCAGAACAAAGAAGCAGAGGATAAATATGTGCACTCCCTGTGGAAGTGGCCCACTGGTAGAAGCTGGCTTACTAAGGTAACTTTCGCATCGAATTAAGCATCTACTCAAATTACGGTTGAACTCAATGTGCTAACTGCTACGTTTTCTTACAGAGTACCTGGATAGTGACGTGGCCCATACACTTGGTCTTTTTGTTCACCATCCCGGACTGTGAGAAACCACGATTCAAAAACTGGTTCCCGCTGACATTTATGATGTGCATTGTCTGGATAGGATCGCTGTCTTATATCGTTGCTTGGATGATCACTATTATTGGTATGGCGAGCATTTGGACACGATTTATTTCAGTTCAGTACTTTACGATTTTGATAATATCATTTGTAATATTTTCACTAAATTGTTACATTACAGGGGACACGTTGATGATACCGGACTCTGTGATGGGAATTACGTTCCTTGCAGCCGGTACATCAGTGCCGGAAGCAGTATCCAGCGTAATAGTAGCAAAACAAGGTGCAGTGCATTTTATCATTTTGTGTCTTTACTTATTTTGCGTGTTTTATTTGTTAGGTCTTCGACGATTTAATTATCTTTTAATTACGTTGTTATATTCGACATCTAATGCTTCATCATTTGTTTTTTAAAATACAGGCCATGGATCTATGGGTATCAGCAATTCGATTGGATCGAACACGTTTGACATCCTGCTATGCCTCGGGCTACCGTGGCTCATCAAAGCATCGCTCACTCCAGCCGAGCCGGGTCACTACTGGGTTAGAAAATAACTATTTTAATACATCAATATGAGTATTTGACTAGCTTGCGATAAAAATAATAAAAAAATACACTTAAGGTTAATTTTACAACAACTGCACAATTTACATACTTGATTACCACATTTGCATATTGCGAACGGAGCTTGTAACTTAAACTTTAAGTACTGTAGCACTGCGAAATTGCGGCGCTGTAATGTCATTTGCTGAGTGACTTGATGAGTCGTGATTATCGTCGGGATGGTCGGGATAAATCTTGTTGAATGTTACCAGGTGAAGATCAATTCGATGGGGCTGGAGTACTCCGCCATCTCGCTGCTGTCGACGCTGCTGCTGCTATACTTGACGTTCTGGTTCAACAAGTTCAAGCTGGACGCGGCGGTGGGGCGCGCCTGCCTCGCCATGTACGCCATGTTCCTGGTGCTCGCCACGCTTATCGAACTGAACGTGTTCTTCCCGGTCAACGTACGCACGTGCAAGAGAAGTGAACTAAAGTCTTAAGCTAGCCAAGTGTTTGGACATAATGACCAGATGAAGTGTAAAAATGGTAGTCGTGATGTCTTTTGCAACAGTTTCATGCCCACGTGTGATGAAACTTGTACGTGTACTTTATAAGCATTCCGTTACATTTTTGTTAGAATAAATCTTCAATCATGTCTCTATTTACCTTCTCTATTTTTTAGTTGAAGACCAGAGAGCCAGCGCCATTTTCATTATGTGGAGTTCTTATTTAATATTATTTTTGTAATTTAGAAGATATGAGAATACTCATGTTTGCGCAAGGTGGAATCTTTCTTGGTACGATATAGTTTCCGTTGGAAATCGATGTAGATTAAATAAATGATAGTATTGAAGTATACCTCAACCAAGTGTTAAGAGTATCGACTATACACTTGAGTAGTTGCTGTAGTCCGAACAGTATTATTATATGTCTAGTAGAGTATCTAATATATGTCCCGCATTTGATAGGAAAAGCAGGGCAAAATGGGAGTATGATAACATTAATTTTAGTTAACTTTCACCTTAATTATACCAGAAAATATTCTGCTATGCGTTTTATTCGTTCAATCCATTCTTTTATTTAATCTCAACAAAGTTAAATTCGTCAAGTTTTCGCTGATCCCGTCGTATTGCCCTACTTTGTGTCGAATGTGCTTCTACTTTAAGAGTAATTTAGGTTTTCATAGTGTTTGGTACAAAGCGCCGTCTACAATCAACGTTTTCTCTCTATCAGTAATCTCGATACAGATAAGTTGATGTAAATACATAATATACGATGTAATGTAACTTTCTTAAAATAATTAAATATATCTATAGATTTTTAATTCTTTTATTGTGTATGGCTAATGGCCAGTGGCCTGCAAGAGTGGTAGAAGATCACGCATACCTAGCTACAAGGTGTAAAAAAACATTACATCAGAGTAAGAAAAGAACCTAGTTCTCTGCGTATCCTATACAACAAACTACGTTGACTCAAAAAATAGTTATCCAACCCAGACATATCGCCCAGTACAAACACATAATCATAATGACTGGGAGGCAAGTTAGTCCTATTTGACTCCCTTCCATCACCCGTCATAGTAGTAATCGTAGCCAAATCTATAGGTACCTAGTCTTAAAGAAATGATCCTGGGGACAATATGACGCTGTATTTTTTTTTATCCACAGATTTGTTTTACTTGATTTGTAATTGAGACAAATCAAGTATTAGTATCATAAGCTAGACTTTTGATAACTTAAATCTAAAAAGATGTAATTATTAAGGTAGCTTTTATGACTCCGTTATTTAAAAAACCTAGTTATTCAATATTTTATAACTTTTGATTATTTTTATTTATAGTGTGTTTTAGACAAACGCTTCAAGAAACTTCCGATTTTGACTTTAACAATTTATTGACCAGAACACAGGCCACCTTGTGAAATCGTTTTCAAGAATTATTTATAAAATAATATTTTAAATGTAGCAGTATGTTTGTAAAATTAAAATTACTTCAGTATTTTATGATTTTTAAATAAGTTCCTGTCCTGTATTAATATTATAGAAAATTATAAAAAGTGTAGTGACATTATTTATCCCAAAAGGTTTTTTATGTAGATAAAATATAGATACTGCGCTGGGTTACAAAATGTAGTTGACGTTGGTAAGAAGGCTCTTAGTGCTAAAAAGCATGCACGATTAGCTGCATGCACGATGACGGCTGGGCAAAAGTCGCTACGATGGTTGCCCGAAGACGGACGACGCTGCCGAGGTGCGCCCAGAAAGAGATGGCGAGAACGAGATGATCTGGACTGTACCGTGAGGACTTGTTCCTCAACAGGGTATGGAATGAATTATTGGGGGAGGCCTTTTTCCAGCCGTGGGACAGCACAGGCTATACCTACACCTACAAAGAAAATTAAAATGTTTAATGTTCAAATACTAATAAAAAAATTCTAGTTATTAAGTTGAAATAATTGACAAAATGGTAACTGCTTTACTCTACTTTATGGGTAAGACACCCGAAAAATAGATATGATATTAAAAAACTAATTGGTTAAAAATATCAGTGGTTGTTATGATTCCACATATTGGGATGATGTTCTTTGACATTTCAAACCCTTCCGCGCCACACCCCGAAAGGGCTAGTAGCTAGATATTATATCGAACATTCAATTATTTACAAAGGTACCATAGCTAGGAGTACTGCGCAGCTCAAATTGAAACGCAGTATTCGGTCGATCGATAGTTTGCGGGGTGCGGGGGTACACTCTGCACTTGCATACATAAATAAGTACTTACATGAGTATCGATATGATAGATACTCTTTTCGAATATGATGTAGCAAACTTTCCCATCCTAATGAATATTTGGGAGAGAAATAATACGAAGAGTCAGTTGAGTAATTAATCGGATTTATTTAATCTATAACTAACAATTAAACTTTGTGCACTTTTGTACAAACGAATGATCAGTGGTTGTCGTCAACATTGTTATTGTTCTTCCGCGCGTTTACAGGACTGTCGGCCATTTTCTGAAACAACAAAAATAAAATAATAATATTATGTAATAGAAAGAAAAAATCACAATCTTGATCTAGGTCAATTGGAAGATTGTGCATATCGTTATGTCAGGTCAGTTACACCAATTGCAGTCGAAGTGACAGATCCTGTTTTCAATATTATGTTAAATTGATTAATAGGACCTTGAAGATAGTCGTAGTTGGCACTTGGCAGTGCAATCGCCAGTGCATGTGGACCCAGAAAGGTCAAGACGTTCCTTCAGGTAGTGTCGATACCCAAAAAGCACTTTAGCCTCATCTTAGCCTTTAGTAGAAACTTTTTACCAAATTCTTCACGTTCTTATGCTAGTTGGCTTCAATGATCACTTATTTCATTATTACCCTTGCTTCTAAAGCATTTCTCTAGAGATGCGGGTATTAATTACACTTAGCATTTAGTTAACAGTTTCTTAGTTTATTCCATACTAGTTTTCGCCAGCGGTTTCGTGGTTAGGTTATTGTCCCACGGGATCGTACTACCAGGATTAAAAGTCTGAAGATGTGTGTGTCAAATTTCATCGAAATCCGGTCAGTGTTTTTGCGTGAAAAAGTAACAAACATCCATTCATTCATCCACCCTCACAAACATATATAATATTATTAGTAGTTTACCAGGACTACTTACATCATAAGAAGTTTGCGCCCTCAACTGCTCGAGTTCTCTCGCGTGTAGCTCGATGTCGTACTGTGTGAGACGCGGGCGGCGGCAGTGCTGGTCTTGCTTGGGCAGCCAGCGGTGCACCATCGGCGTCAGCAGATCTCGATGCACCTGAAGAGCCACCCATATATATCTCACAGCAAGAAATAGCCAATCCGTTGGCTCACACGCCTTGACCACCAATCTGGCTAATCGGCCGTCAAGGGACGGGATGGCAATCTTGCACGTTACGTCTTTATAGGCACGAGACGACACCAGCGGAACATGCAATAGATATAACGACTTGATTAGAAGTTGTTGGTCTTTATTGGCTTGGTTTTGAATGGATAGAGCATACGGGTACGTACTCTGGATCTGACTTTGAAAAAGAGGATTTTATATTGTGCTGGAAATGAATTCCGGATCCAGATTTTGATTCAGATCGGGTACTGCTGAATGGTTAAGTTGTTTGACTATATATGCCTAAAGGGCCTATCTGCATTCGCATGCGGATGCATGCATGCGCATTCCTGTCACTGATACCCATGCTAATACAAAATTGAACCTATTCTTGTGCTAAGCACACAGATAAATGTTTTCCTTGCGGGTTTTCCTTTCCAAAAAAACCTTAACGGCACAACCCGTAGGAAGACCTACAATACACTTTCATCATAACATGAATTAAGGTAAAAAAGAAAATTGAAATTCAGGCAAAAAACTTTCAAAGTGAAATCGTAGAGCAGCATTACAATATTCTCTCTCTGGTCTCACGTTATTTGGGGTAGGCGCAACGTGTTCTGGAATCAATCACGTTGTAAAAAACGTGATACCTAATAAATGAACACCGAATCACCCCAACTTGACCCAGCTACGTAGGAACATGGCCGCACGTATATAATTTATTTTTAGCAAACTCGTAGGCGCACAACAACAATTATTGTGAACAAAATAGCTTGTTCCAAAACGTTTAGTACCACTTACCATAGCGGGATCATTGGGCTCAGTGAAATATGAGACGATAGAGCCCACGACGACACAGACTGTCATACCAACCAGCGTGTAATACAAGTAGCTCAGCCTGTACAAGAAGAATGTTCCCGACCTGCCGAGCAACACCCTATTATTGTAATACACACAAAAATATAAGAGTGACGACAATGGTGCGTTACGTCAAAAGAGATTTAAATAATAATATTTGAATGGCTTTGCTTATTATGGGAAATACGAAAATAGAAATGATTTTAAAAGTTTCTTCCGAAGTTGATCGCGGATAACAATACCTTTTTTTGCATTTGCAAATTTGGAGGAAAGTGGTTACGTAAATTATGTTTGGAAATAAACCATGACGCATTTATAACTAAAAATAACTCTTGTGGTTGTGTAAGCAAGATTCTTTCAAAGTTGATTGCGAATTACAATAGCTTTTGTTTAGCTAAGTATTTCGAAATTAATGAAATTCTCCGTTTTTTTAGGAAAATGTTGGCGTAAATTAAATTATAAATAAATCATGACGCACAAGTAAAATGATTTGTTGTGTAAGCAAGATTACTCCATAGCGAGAACAATATCATAGGTACACAAGTTAGGTCGAACGTAATACCTAATTGTGAATACCTTTATAAGTATCAATTGCTGCTTAAAGTAGTAATAAAAATAGTATTTTCTGGAGCTCAAAACCATCGCATAAATTCATGAAATCGATTGATAATCGCAATTTTTTTCAAGACCTTATCATTCACAACCCGATTTCACCTAGTGCTGCCTCTCATTGTTGTGCTTCTTTCTTTGCTTAGTCATGTTTCTGTGTCAGCCTCACCCAGATTTTACTTACTATAATTATTACACCCGTTACATTTTCCAATAATCTTTAAAACAAGGAGGTTATCAATATTGACTGAATGTTTTTTTAAGTATTGTTATCATTTGTAGTTTCTACAAGTAGGTACCTAATAGTTGACTGAAAAAATATAATTAGTCCGTCTGATAGATTTCCAAAAAATATTGGATATGTATTTTTACTTTTTTCACGTAAACAATAAATGAAGAAAATTACAGTGGTTTGAAAAGTCGCACGACGGACGTCACATTTTGGTACATTAACAGAGAGTGACGTCACCAGCCCCCACGATCTTTGACACGTTTTATTTTCGTTAATTTTTATTAATTTGATAAAATAAAAACACGTTTCCAATATTTTTCGATAATCTAACAGACGGACTAAGCAGAATTATATTTATTTTAGTCAGTCAACTACCTATTGAAAATTCCCTTACCTGTCAAACTCAACGGTAGTCAGTATAGTTGGTGTGGTCGGTAAGGTGGTGTTGTCAGGACATCCTGCCACCGACACAGGCTTGGGGGTGATCACTATATCACCCCTGATCATCGCAGCTTGCGTCCCAAGCGAAATCCAACCTACCAGCATTGTTGATATCAGTCCCCCCGTCAATGCACCCTGGTGACAAAAATATAAGTAGCTATAACAATAGAACTAACGAGATAGCACGCGCTAATTGACCTTTTGGGATTTCGATCTGAGACTTCCCCTTTCTGTAACCGTCTCTTAGCGACGAACAAAATGTGCCATGCGATTTCCATTTCCTGTGTGTTAATGTCTAATTAGTATAACATTATTTTTGTAACGGAAATCTGATGATTATTCGAGCAAAATGCCGGACACAAATAATTTCTTCATCATACCTTAAATGTGGTAATTGGTGGTAATATAAATACATTAGGTGTAGGTGTACCTAAATATTTTTATTAATTTCTAGATAGTTACCGTAGAATTAATCCAGGGTAGGAAGAGGCCCATTGAGAAGAGGCCTAATAAGCTTCCAGCAGTTATTCCAGCTAAGCTCTTTCCAGCTTGAATCAAAGCACCCATATGTTCGACTAAGAACACCAGGGCTACGCATGCGCACCCTGTTAAAAAACACAGTGTTTACAACTCATACATAGTTATTACATACATAAATTTACAGCATGTCAAACCAGACAGTTTTACGAGTATTGGCTATTAGTATTACGCAAGCAAACATACATGTTTAACAAACATTACACACTTGAATGCTTAATATGGCTTGTCTCGTGCGGAAAAATGGTGAATACATTTGAAGGGGATGTTCGTTTCCTGTCATTTTCATTATCCGTATACGGCTTAATTTTATTAATATAATAATTAGAGAGATAACAGTAAACGGTTCGTTACCTTTGTATTGGTAATACACAAATATATGTATAAGATACATTTTAACTTAGTCTAGAATAGTCTAGATGTTGTTAATTATGTAAGTACATAAACAATTTATTAAATTGAAATTTTGGCCGATACAAAATATTTTATTTTAACCGAAGACAAAAATCTACATAAAGGATCAAAGTGTTGATTAAGTATTAAGTTTTCTAGGTAAAAGTAGGTCATTTTCAAAATGATTCTAAAACAACTGAATGTTTTTCTAATTAGGGCACGTTTGCCTGTAGAAGGAAAATACTCTACAAACTAAGCATACAATACAAAGAGGTATAGATTTATGCAAGGGCATTTATTCAACAATATTCGCCAAAAATAATTCATTTTTATTGTGAACATGCTAAACGGTTTTTTTTTTTGTAATTTCGTCTATTACTAATAGGAATTGTAATGTTTCATAGATAGCTAAGTATTCATGACTTCACATTTTCCTACGGATTTTCCCGCGTGTCTATCAACTTCAACGATCTAAATTACGGGTTTACGACGGTAAATGAGCATTCGAAATGGTTTGCATCGTGCCCATAACTTTTTATTAAAAATAGTAAATTATTATTACTGTACCAAAACTTACAAAATAATTACATGAACCCATTCAAAACAATATTATTGAGATGGAAAGATAATTGTGATTTTAATATCATTTCAAAACCCATTTCGCAGAAATTGGAGGCGATGTAGAATTATGGAAATTAAAAAGTTAGTAAAGTAATTGAATTCGAAGGAAGCCGTAGACTAAATTAGGCTGGAAATAAAAGTAAGTAGCTGCTCTGATCCGAAGTCCAGACGCGAAATTAAAAACTGTACTCATATGTCCATCTTTACCTTCAAATATCTCGGTAACGTGACACTTTTTTTTTTAATCTAATTTCCTAAAATTGTATAAATTATAATTATAAATAGTGAACACTGGCATTTCTTGTGTACATTACGTAAATTAAAGTTACGGAAGAGGGAAGTGTCCTAGTACAGGCATTTACTTGCTTAAAAGGACACTTCTATCACTAGTATGTAGTACAAACTTGGTAAAGAAAATAAACTATTTGTATTTGTACTTTGGGTACCGGTTACTGGACATTTTTTGTTCGTCTGTATGTCCTCTATCCATACATACCACTTTCATCGTGGGCCGCGATTTCGAAAAAAAATCAAAATGGCGGACAGGTTGATATGCCACATCGGTTCTATCCCCATAAGGCGGGGTTGCAGTACTTTTTAAGATTTTTGAACCTATAAAAATCGCACTAAATACGAGTTTTTTAATAAATAAAAATCATTACATAAAAATTGAACATACTCTCTAGTAAATCGTAAAGATAGAAACGCGATTTAGAATGATCGGCTCGATACTTTTTTTTATCAAACATGACTCTAAGTCACAATTTCAAACGTGTACTGCTAAGACATTTCATCATGAATTTATATAAAAGTTATATCAATAGATAGAACTTTTTATTCTGAAGTAAATGTTGAAAACATATTGTATAATTTCTTTATAGTTTTTCTCCAAGATGCAAAAAACAGTCAAAATTTAGGCATTATATCGCTCGCGCGGCAGGGCGGGGGGTGAGGTCGTGCGTACATAAAAACAAAGTACTGCAATCTCGCCTTAAATGGATAGAGTAGTAGCTAGTAGGCATGCAAATGGACACAACTATACCCATAGTGTAAGGTTCATTACAAATGGTTAAAATATTGAATTTCGATAATTTGATATTGAGAACTATGTCTCACTGTCAAATGATCGATAATAATGTAAATGTAATTAAGTTGATGCCAGATACTTTGTTTTTTTTTTTGTAGGAAATCATCAGATTTCCTACAAAAAAAACACCCGATGTTTATTTATTTATTTATTTTACTATTTATGTACACACAATTACTAGACAACACAGGAAAACAACATAATATAACATTAGAGTACAAAGGTACTGCTTATTTCTTTAGAAATTTCTGCCAGCAGACCTGCAAAAGGAGAAATGAAAACAAGAAATGTAGACATATAGTGTGTGAGAAGCGGAAAAGAACAAAGTGTTATGTGTCCTAACTAACTTAACCTAAGTAATAATAAATACACATAAGTATAAGAAAATAATAATATATACGTATATAAATACATAATGCTAATATTATACATAAACATATAAAATACATAAATGTACATAAAAATTACAATGGAGAGGAAAGGTAATATTCTTTCACTCTGAGTTTGAACAGTGAAATAGTCTTCAGGTCCCGAATGCTAGGCGGAAGTGAGTTCCACAACAGTTACACAGTACAACAGACAGTTAGACAGTCAGTCGACAGTTTATTTGATAAATTGGAAATATTTTTTGATTTCTGCATTGCGGAAATCAAAAATTGCTTTCTGCATTGCTTTGAGTACCTACTTATAATTGGCAGGCAGTAACGAGTGATATCTATTCAGATAAGTCAATGTCTGTAATAGGGAAGACACGTGGTGTCTATGGATACAGAAAGACCCTTCTGTATCCATGGACACCATCATTGCCCCACGGCAAATCTATTTATTAAATGTCAGTACTGTAGACGATTAGACACCTGCACTAATTGGTAGTTTCCTTTTCTTATTTTAATGCCTGAGGAGTACCCAAAGAATGCAGGTAGGTGAGTACTAAGTTATTTAGTAACGGCATGGTTGGCGCAGTGTTTGAGCGATTGAACTGCTGCGCTGCGTGTCGCGGGTTAGATGGCACGGAACAAATATAAGTATGGCCTACCGATAGTTGTTTCGTGTCTGGGTATTTGGTTTGTGTATGTGAGTTGTAATGTTTGTAAACGCACCCACGATACAGGAGAAATTCCTAGTGTTGCAAAAAAACAAACATTTATGTTTAAGGTTTAGCTAAGTACTTTCGCCGGATGTTAACGACGAGTCAATTTTGAGTCTGCATCGTCGAGTTAGCAGTGGCAGACTATCAAAGTATCGAAGAGTAGATGTTATTATATCCGTTTAGAATTGGCCTGCGATGTTTCGTTACATCGAAAAACTGTATTAACTGCGAACGATTTTACTTCGAGGTCTTGTTACTGCCATGCGATATTCTGTTACTAAGGAAAACTTACATTGATTGATACAAGTACATTAATTTTTTTTTACATAACAATACCTACATTTTTAACATTTCTTTGAAAGGGCCTGATCAGTTTGTCAGCAGTAAAGAATTGCGAGTTTCTTTTTCTATACATACCCGCTCGCTTGCTTTCGATTTCAAGAAAACCGTCGAGCTTTGCTCGTGACATTTGACCTAAACACTCGGCGCAGCCGCCCCTCATTAAAACTTGATTTACAATCGATACGAGAGACCTAGCGTAATTTTGTTTATTGTTTTGTGTAGACAAAAAGATAAGGAAAAGAGTAACGTTTGTTATTTTGACAAAAGTTGAGTGTAAAATATTTTATAAGAGGCTAAAGTTAAGGTCGAGCATATTTTGCCGGTTTGTCGAATAACGTGAAATTGTGAAAAAGTTTGCGCGAAAGGTATATAGTTTTTCGTCATTTTTATAAACTAGACTAGTTATTTGTACTATTGAACAAGAAACAATAACGATTGTGGTAAAAAATCGTCATTAAAAATAAAAGGACACAAAGCACAAAGAAACACAAAATGTCGGCCTCAAACTTCACTTATTAATTGTAAAAAAAAATTCGTCGGGTGATGTTGCAAACTTGCGTTTAATTGATAAACAATATAATAATCTATGGTTTAAAGGCGTTTTGAAAGGACTTTACAGTCTTTAAAATAGAGTTTAGAGTTGTTTAACAAAAAATATATTTTGGCAACGATCGTTGCCGAAAGCAATCGAGAGAGTTTTGGTTTTGGAAACAATCGTTGCCAGAAGCAAGCGAGTGGCTAACGGAATAACCACTAACCACCACTTGGGACGATCTTTAGGTTAAGCCGTGCTAGCTTAGATTGGTCTGTAGATGGGTAACCACTCAGCCTATTGCGAATTGGTAGATGTCACATCATTATTCATAAATAATTATCCAAAAAACACACAATCAACAAAAACCGTAATTCTATTAAGTTGTTTATCAAGCCGTTAATGAGTAATGATGCTATAGTAACATTTCTACCGGAAAAGGAAACCAGGTAGAGTGTAACTCATTCAGGTAATTAACATCACGATGTGTCCATCAAGATAAACAAACGGTAGTATACTACAATCATTATGTTTTAATTACTTTACTTTTGTGTAAATAATATATAGACCAGGGCCGAAGCCTTCAAAAATGGTAAAAAATGAAAAAAAAGTAGAGAATATAACAAAAATTAAAGAAAAAATAAATTACGGTCGATCTGAGGTCGGGAAGTGGGGGTGGTGGCGTTTTTAAGGGGGGAAAGCGGTTTATCTCGATTTCCGGCTAAACTACAAGTCCTATGGAAAAAAATGTAATGGCAAAGTTGTAGAGAATAAAAAGATCTACAACTTTGACTTTAACACTTTTTTCACATAACCTCAAAATTTAGGTGAAAAATTGAAAAAACCAAGTTTTTGGTTTTTAATTTATATAGGACTTGTAGTTTTGCCGGAAATCGAGATAAACCGCTTGCCCCCTTAAAAACCCCCCCACCCCCACTTCCCGACCTCAGATCGACCGTAATTTATTTTTCCTTTAATTTTTGTTATATTCCCTACTTTTTCCATTTGGTTTCATCCTACTGTAATTTTATTTGTTTTCAAAAATTAAATACCCTGGTCTAATAAGGTAAACTTCAACTTTGTTTGATGTATGCGTAGAATTAGATTATTAATGGTATTTTTTCGAGACAGTAATATTTCGGGATATCGCAAAGCAGTTTGTGACTCTTCACCAGAGGGTATTTTTAGCAAAAAAATCATCAGCATTGCTATTCAACATGGAAATTCTGCCAACCTTTTGAGGGTACCATTCAGTCCTGTTGACAATGTTGCGGACGATGTTTTGACACTGTGTAGTTCTTTTCACATTTTGATACTTGTAGGTACGTAATTTTAAATTATTTTAATTTTGTAAGTTATTTACATACGCTAAATTATAAATAAACACATCAGAGACTCAGTTTCTCTTTAACAGGTGTCTCTGAAAAATAGTGATCGCCAACCCCAGGGTTGTAGACGCGATATTTCAAACAGCATTTTCAAAAATCATTTCAACTATTTTAGTAATGCCTTTTTTGCCCTGTTTGTTTACCGCTAGCTAATTAGATATTTTTGTTAAAAAAAATTTCAACAAGGTAATCAACTTACTTGCTAGCCGTAAAAAATCTTCATTCACAGGAATAGATTTTTATTTTATTACTACCCAAATGTAATTTATACTCTATTAAAGCACCCACGAATAATGTAACTATCTACCAGTGAAAAAAACAATTCAATTGGGTCATGAATACCGAAGATTATCCCCTATTACAGATAAATACATTTTATCTCTTTACAATATTACAGGACGGACTCAAATGGACTCGCCAAGTCCATTGGAGTGGCAACTGGAGAGGTTGCTGAAGAATTCCCATATTATAGGTTTATAGATATATTCTGATTTATTCGACTCATTCGACTATACTCACCAATAACCACCACAATCATCTTCATAATAAAACTGGCCGCTCTTTCCGAAATAGGTTTATTGTAAGCAGGTCGAATGAGATCCTCGAAAATAACTCCGCACATCGAATTTAGCCCAGTGGACATTGAACTAAAATTAAAAGAGGAACATTAAAAAATTAAGTCCAAGAATTAGTGTTTGCCATCCAACGTGGCAATGCTGGCAGCCTTCTGGGAACGTTCCCGGATGACAGCGATGCGGAGGAGTACTTTGACTCCTAAGTGAGACTCTTAAGTTTTAATGTTTAATTACTATTTTAATCTATTGCATAGATTCTATCGCGGGCCTTGAGTTGAGCGTGGAGAGCGAATCCAGAGATTTTCTAACAAAAAATATTCAGGATTCAGTATTCAACCAGGTTGCTATGGTTACGGAAAATAACAAGGTTGTCAACTGAGGTTGTCAAATTAAATAATTGTTTGGCTCTCTGCTTTCTCCTAAAATATTCTTACTCGTATAATTTCATCAGTCATTTTACCCGAAAGACGTTCCCGAATGGCATGTATTCAGCAATGAACGTCCCCTCAAAGAGTACAAGTACTGGTATACGGTGTTGCCACTTGACCCGTATCTTGCAGATTTGTGTGACCTTCAGTAGATTGTTCGTCTTTGGGACCACAAGCCAGCTAGTAGAATATACTTACTTAACAAAATTTGAATAATACGGCGTATCTCACCGGGACTATACCTCAGTGCAGCACTAAAAACTCCACTCATGAAGATGCCTGGCAAAGCCGGGATGGATCCTGTGATGGTCATCACAAAGTACGGTAGCAGCTGGTCGCTCTTCCTGATCGCCCCAGTGGTCAGGGGGTCGCACTCGGCAAACGTCGCATAGATCACCAGCCCAGTGTAACAGCACAGTGATACGATGATGAATATACCCGCTGCCATAATGAATATAGTGCTAAAAGAAAGGACAATAATATACTAATAACATTATTAGACTAGTCTCAATCCGAAATGTGTTGTACATAATATTAATGCGTATATAAGCTCGTAATTAAAAGATGAAACAAGTCGGCAAATATCTATATTCCCGATCACTGCAAATTCAAAAAATTCAATTCAACGGGCTTTGATTATGACACATATTTACAATAATCTGAAAAAAGACAGTGGGGAAGTAAGACCAAACATAATTTCCACTTTCTTACAAACAGTATGAACTAGGCGTGTGCTACAAAAGGAAATGCATGAACATTACGATTACAGCCATATACATTTAGAAATAAAACTGATTGTTCCACTTCAAGACGTCTCTTTAAACATCACTGTTACTTTAGCCAAAGGTCTAAAAAAATCAAGGTCATCAGACTTACATTCGAGCTCGTCTTAATGAAGATAAGGCTAGACATCTCTGTACCATGGCCTGATTGACGGAGCACGAGGCCAGCCAACTGAAGTAGTTACCGAACACGGTCGACCAGAAGGTGTGCCGGATAGTGGGGTCCACATCCATGCTACAAACAACTTCATAATAAACTATCTTTTTCAAAAGAAAATAGATTTTCAAACATTTTTGTACAATTTACTTTCAAATTGCAGTCTACTTACTTGAAAAAGTCAAGGCGATCTCCCTTTTTGTTTATATCAATCACATTGGCTATTCCGCCTAGACGCCACGTACCGTAGGCAAGCACAAATATAACGCCAAAATACATAAGTACTGTTTGTAGAGTGTCTGTCCAAACTACAGCCTTTAGCCCTCCCTGCGAAATACGAGAACGAGGTATTCAACAATATTTATCATCTGTTCAGATAATGTAACAATGTCTGATATAGTTGACCTTATTGCCAGACGGTTCTAGACTATAGTCGTTTATTTGTTACCAGCGGGGAATAGAATAGGGTCAACTGTTAGATGAACAACAAATCGAGGTACTCACAAGAGTTGTATAAAATATACACACGAGGCACACGATGGGTGTGATTAAATGTAAATTAATACCAGTCACTGCAAAGAAAGGATATACGTGAATAATCATAATTGCACGGAAGCGTACACGTAAGAACTGAAAGAAATATAATACCTTGACTGAATGCCAGAGCAGGTACATAAATAACTATAGGTATGTACAGCATCATTTTAATAATAAATATTATTGATCCCAAAAGTCGCACCTTTTGATTAAATCTCAATCGTAAATACTGAAAAAAAAACACACAGAACAAGATAAATGAGTGCTTATATGACGATAATATTATATTTTCGAAGAAATAAACAAATTCAATAAGTACATATTTGTCTTCGATAATAGATATGACACAATAATTACAGCACAAATATCAAAAAGTACGTCAAGTTAATACCTCATACGTTGAAGTGATCTGCAAATTATAAAATACAGGCAGGTAAACAACTGCAATAGTGAGTGACACCGCCCATTCCGAGAGCACTATCGTCCAAAGTTGTGTTCCGTACGTGTACATCTCAGCGGGCAAACCCAGCAACGAGATACCCGAAATATAACTATAACAATAATAATACTTGTTTAGGAAACATCGCATTCGCAAGGTCACGGTACAGCACATTGAACACGGCTGCAAATGTTACCATCGTCGTTCATATCATTAGCAAGGCTAGTAATAAATATAGGTACCTGGCTATCAGCGACATGGATATGGGAAACATCCCCATGGTCTTCCCGCCCATAAGGTATTCAGACGTAGTGTTTTGTTTTTTGGTCGCGAAGAACGCGAAGTATACTCCTATGAGGGCGGAGCAGAGGAGCATCCCTCCAAAAACGAGGTAGTCGAGCCAGTCGAAGTATATGAGCGTCATGATTCGGTATGTGTGTCGAGCACTGAGTGTGATCGCACGTCCGTCCACTATGACACTTAAACTCCATCTCGGTATATAATAGGCATTTACCGAGCGGAACTTGCAGCTGGAACGGTGCTATATTTATCCTTGGAAGGATCTCGGACTGACCCATTGGAGGGATGAGGTTAGCTAATTGGCCAGTTACCGGTGTAGTCGCATCTTGCGTTGGCTACGTACGGATGGCCACACAATATGTTAATAGCTGGCCACGTCACTCCCGTATACAATTGAATGCACTGGACGCAATCTTCTGATTAGTTCTGATTCATAGCACTCTATATTCAGGGTCGTTAGCCCAGGTGAGAAAAAATATAAAGTTATTATCAGTTTAATTAAGTGAAGATGTAACTATTTACTGAGTATTGATTTACTGCCTGTATGGACATTCCATTCGTCTATACTGAATTAGTGTTGTTACAAACCCCTAGCTATTTCGATTCTCCTACAAACACAACTAAATATGGAAAAATAAAAAATTAACTTTTATCAAAAAAATATAAACATCCGAATTGAGAACCTCCTTCTTTTTTTAGAAGTCGATTAAAAATAACTTAGCTTCTACAGTCGGTGACTTTTGTTTGTTTGATCTCGATTTTTTTGACACCGATTGCAGAAGCAGATTTTTCTTCTGAAGTTTATTTTTCACTTCTTTGTATTTTTGAAGTCAGTTTTATTTTTATATTTCCATAGGAGATGATTTTGACAAAACCGTATTCCATAACGCAGCCGTCGATGAACACGGCGTGGACTCGACCCTGCGAGGATGTATCACAAACATGCTAAGATGGAGAGTCGTATAAGCTCTGGTGAATGACATCACAAGAGCTATTGTGGCGATGCGTTCTATCACCACTCCTATGGAATCACGTGGTAGACAGGTTTATCTCATGAACGAGGCTACTGCATTCTGGAATAGCCCAGCGTGTACTAGCCGAGAAAGTACTCTTCCAAAAAGTACCGAAATCGCTTCAAGAGTGCCAATTTGAAGAGTTCTCTCTATTTCTCCAAGATCCCATCATCAAACCCTGACTTAATGATCATGGGAACACCTGGGAAGTATACCATTTCAAATAAAATAAAAAAAAACTAAATCGGCCCAGCCATCTTCGGAGAATTGATAACCTCCTCCTTTTTGAAGTCGGATAAAAAACTGACGTCGGAACAGGTGTCTGAGTCTTCTCAGATGACCTAAACTTTAAAATATTCAGGCCCCCAGGAACGCTCAACACTGCGTATCAAGCTACAGTGTAGACATTATTCAAGCACCATACGCCATAGACGGCAGGAAAGTCACAGATACTCACAACCATATTCGTGTAATCTCTGACAGTGCCTCAATTCTGCAATTATTATATTAAAGCGAAACAAAATTACACTGAGACTAATACTAAAATGCCATATTGCCTTAGAACGCATTACGGTACTAAACCGCAACTCGGTGACACTTCAACGGATGAAAGGACACACTGGATCACTTGGGAATGGTGTAGCTAATGACCTCGCCAGGTGAGGATCCGACACGAAAACCTATGGCCCAGAAGCCACATTGCCGATTATATTCAATCAGCTAAGGACCTGGTTAAAGGAACATACCATAACGCAAGTGGGAAGTGGTTGACCTCGACACCATGGTGTAGGCAATCCAAGGAGACTATGTCAACCCTGTTCACGAAGCAGCGACTGGAGGCGGGAATATATTCACACTCTAGGTATCACTGACAGTCCTCTGTGCAGAGTACGCAAGGAGGTGGAGTGAACAGTGGAACACAAACTCCTCAATAGCACCGGCATTACCCAGATCCGCAAGGAAACTCTTGGAACATCCCTTGCCTTGGATGTCCTAAGAAGACATGGAAGTTTGATCCGCTTGTGGAGGGAGATGGACTGGTTAGTGTAACAGCCGCCACGGCTCACGTACAATAGTCCACTTTAAGGACTAAGTGTAGCAACTTAATGCCTTAACGTAGAACGTAGAAAAGCTATTTCTTACAAAACTTAAATACCTTCACGATCAAAATATGTGATGAAATGATGTGTGTGTAGAAAAGTCGATAACCTTTCTAGCGTCGGTATTACTTCCACCTTTTATATTTAGATATGAGGCTACGTTCTAATCCCGTCGGGGTTGCGGGTTGTTCGCAAGAGATACCGCGGCCTCGACATAAAGGACTAAAAAGGAACATGGGTGGTTTTTAGTCAGTAGAAGTCTGACACTCCTTTTCGCTTTGCCCAAGAGCGGGATGGGTTATTTGATGATTTGAAGACCCAACCAAAAAAATATAATAGGCTACGTTCTAAAACGCGAGGATATCTTCCTGTCTGGGTGGACATTCGGTTTATCACATTATAATCACAATCCACAGATGAAGTATTAATCTATTGCAGTTTCTGTCAGCACCGCCTTCACTCGAGAATTTCCTGATTCCTTTAGTTTCGACGACCGCAGTCTCTCATTTTGTAGCAGAGCAGCAGAACAGCAACTTGAGTTGATTGATAGTGACAAGTATTTCTATTTATGCATTTGCTTAGAATAATCATACCTACTTATTGTATAGTGTATTTCATTGGAGATCCCCCTTTCCCTTTATATCCTCGAGAGCCTCTCAGAGGTGTGTCAACTTTGTGTCAAGGTTACAAGGTGACGGCCAGTTGGTGCAGTGGTTGATCGATTAGCTGCTACGCTGCGTATCGCGAGTTTAATCGCCGCGAATATTTAATAGCAAATATTTGCATGACCACCTACAGGTTTCGGGTCGAGTTTTTTTGTGAATAAAAGTTTAAATGTTTATATCGTACCTACGACTCAGGAGATCTTCTTTCAATGAAAAGGTATAGAATTTAAAAAATGTATCGGTGAGCAGTGTTGTCGTTTTTGCTTTAATTTCATCATACTGGAACTAGTTATCAACACCAGGGTGGTTCATTTGCTCATTCTAATGACCACAGCCAGAAATTTACAGTAAATTTTAAAAGGAAGTCCAAATCCATTGATGAAAGCTACACGATAATTCTTACTTTTAATTCCATTATCCATTTTTATTTATGTTCTTTGACTCAAAAACTATGGTCCACAATATGAAATTGTTTTTCCAGTCCAGTTATAGAAAATGGTTAGTTGTGTTTGTGTGTGTATTTTTGTGTTTATGCACTTCCCGTGCATTGTCTAGGAAACTGAAATTATTCCTATAATGTACTAAGTCATAGATCTTGATCTAAAACTGAAATTATTTCGTCAAGTTTTAAAACAAGATCTATGCTCGCAAAATAGGAACCTTTACTCGTTGGTTTTCAGGGTAGAAAAAGACAGTAAATAAAATTCAAATCACATTTATAAACATTTATTGGATTAAGATTGATATTACATGTTTCTGGCTTAAACATTGAACAATTAGATTATTAAAAAGTAGTGCTCCGGCTGTAGGCGTGAGCTTTAAATGGAGAAGCTATGAGAATATAATTATGTCAAACACGAATAATCGAACATCGATCCAAGTGGCCAGGACCACTGAGGCTCAGTTAATACAACCAACATGCTACAGGTGACAGGCAACATACCAATACTTTCACGATTACCTCATTCAATCTCTGCTTATAGACATTTCTGTCAATTTTGACAAATATGTCACATTGTTGTATAAAATAGACCCCTGGTTCTACACATACAATATTATAACGATGACATATGATGATCGACATGCGATTCACTTAATGAATTACTTGATAGCTGTTACAGCCACATACGAGCATCGTACCTATTGATGTATTCATAAAAAGACACACAATTATTACTACACATATTTCTGTTACAATTTCAACGGAGGTGTGTTAACATAGACATTTATTCATTTCAATTAAGGTATGAAAACATAGACATTTATTCATTTCAATTAAGGTATGAAAACATAGACATTTATTCATTTCAATTAAGGTATTATAACATAGACATTTATTCATTTCAATGTAGGTGTGATAACATAGACATTTATTCATTTAGATGTAGGTGTGATAACATAGACATATTCATTTAAATGTACGTGTAATAACATAGACATTTATTCATTTAGATGTAGGTTTGATAACATTAACATTTATTCATTTAAATGTAGGTGTGATAACATAGACATTTATTCTTTTCAATGTAGTTATGATAACAGAGACAATTAGACATTTATTAATTCCAAAGAAGGTGTTGTAACTTAGACAATTTTAAGTATACATTTATTGGTATACGTATAGTCAATAATTATGCATGCCAATAATATGATAGACAATAACTTCTATGTATTATTATATTTTAGATTATAGTGTCTTACTTGATTTCTAAAACATATTCGTAGAATGCTGCGTAATTATTACCCATAAGGGATCTCAGTTACACCACCTGGGTGCGACGCAGTGTCCTCTTAATAAAATCATAATTGCTACGAATATAATTATCTTATATGTTCACTGATGTTACCAACGGATTCGACCGTGATGTTACGGAAAATGTTAGAAGAAGAACATAATTGCGTTACATCTAAAACGTTTACGTATTCGTTCCTTTATAATAATGGCGCCTGACTAAGGGCTCCCTCCCACACATAAACACGATACGACGTCGCGTCGTGGAAATCTACGACACGACGTCGTAACGTGTCGATGCACGATGCGACGTCGTGACGTTAGAAACTCACGATGCAATCCTGCGCAGTTGTCTTGTTACTTTAATGAACAAATTAGCATTTATTT
The DNA here is from genome assembly GCA_949775195.1 of Diarsia dahlii. Taxonomy (NCBI): domain Eukaryota; kingdom Metazoa; phylum Arthropoda; class Insecta; order Lepidoptera; family Noctuidae; genus Diarsia; species Diarsia dahlii. Next base: position 15,605,778 of record OX459189.1, read on the forward strand.
GGGTTTTAATTTCAAAAACATTTAAATATTCTTTTCAGAATGCGTCTAGAGCGGTCCATTTTTCGAAATGAACTAAAACACCACCCCTCTGTATCGACGGCATCGTGCCGTGTATCATGCGTGGCACATTACGTTACGATGTCGTGTTTTTTACGATGTTCATCGTAGATTTCCACGACGCGTCGTATCGTTTTTATGTGTGGAAGGGAGCCCTCAGTCGAGTGGACAAAATATGATCAATTTACAGATTTTTGGTTAATTTAGCAAAACAGTATAGTTCGAATACTTTAAGTAGCTATGAAAACATAATATCGACCCAAGTGACTACTGGAGCCTAGTTAATATAACCAACAGGCGACAGCTGCTCATTACCAACATATTATCGTACATATTTCAAACTAGTTACTGCCAATTTTTTCACATTTTGACAAATATGTTAATGTGCATTGTCAGTTATATTAAAAAAGACCTGGAGTCAGGGTCCCTTTCATCATTTAATATTATAAAGATACTTAGTAGATGACAAATACCATGTAACTTACTTAATTAATTACAATATGATTGCTGATGTCGATGTGTTATATTACATACGGGAGCAGTTATTTTTGCTAATTAATTAATTATGGTTAAATGGACAATTATTTTTAATGATCTAGAATTTAACGTTTAAACAGATTATGATTTGAATTTAAGTAAAACATCTTTACCGGGCCGTGCTTGCCTTTTTGCGAGTTTGTTACCAGTTGTCATTATCACGCACGGACGCCATATATTATGATAATAATTATAGGAGATTATTAAATATTAACGAGAGATATTTTTCTTTTTTATGTTCTATTTTACGGGAAATACATATTTTATTGAGTCTATCTAAGTCAAAAGATATTAACATGCTACGTATTTATAACCCTTTTTTATTTATCGTTCTTTTACAGTGTACACTAAACATAATTATAATTTTACCTATGAGCATAACTATCTGAATCATTTACACTAATATTATTTAACGTATTCCTCCGTGTCGCCTGCTATGTATACACCTAGTTAACCTTCGTATCATATCCTAAATTATGCTGATGTCTATGTTGACTCCTTTTCTTTAGAATGTCAATGTAATATATATATGTATAATTTGTCGCTAAGGATGTTTCGGGTTGCGTTCAGTAGGTACGCAAGCTTTTAAAATTATCAAGGAGGACCGAAAGAATCCCAACCAATTAACCGATTTTATAATAATTTAATGTAACAGTTATAGATATTTGAACAGACCGATAATAAAGAGAGGCCAGGGTTAGTGAAGTTAAGAATTTCTATATTATATTGTTTTAAATTTAATAAATAGGTCAAAATGATAAGTATTTTCCCTCCTTCTTGAGTAGTTACTTTTATTCCCGAATATGTTTTCGACTAAGACTTTCTTGTTCGATAGATGTCGACTTCTCTGTTGTACCGTGACATAATATTAGGATATTGAGGTATATTAAACAGATTTTGTTATATTTTTTTCAATTAGGTAATCTGCGCCGTGTCTGATCTATACTTATTTGCGAGTTAGTTACTAGCGGTCATTACTTCACACGGACGATTATGATAATAATATCTACATTTTATGATAATATTATGTACATTTATTTATTTTCGTATTTTATTTCTTTGTCTAGTTTTTATTTATTTTATTTATTTATTGTAGATAGGTACTATTTTTATTTGATTACGTACGTGGTTGCGTACTTATTACCCTTAATTAATCTCTTTTTATCACCACTCGTATGTGACGCAATGTCCACTAATTAAAATAATAATTTAAACTTTGAACATATTATTTTTTTTGTTTACTAATATTATCTAACGGATTTCTCCGTGTTACTTGCTATATGTACACATTTTTAACCTCTATATCATATCTTAAATTATGCTGATGTTATGGTCGGAAACTCTTAAACGAAAAACTAAATTCACGTTGAATCAAGTACCTACGAAGGTTTTTAAAATTTTCCAGTGAGGGCTGAAAGAATACTAAGCAACCACCTAATCGATTTACCATTTTTGCATTAATTTATAGAAACTGCATTAAATATTTGAACAGACTGATAATACCGAAAAGGGCCAGGCTTAGTGATGTTAAGATTGTCCGAAGAACGACTGTACTGTTGTTACTTACAACTCTTAAATTGAATAGGCCTGAATAATGAGTATTTTGCCTCGTTCTTGAGTAGATGGTTTTATTCCCGAATATGTTTCCGACTAAGACTTTCCCGTTCGGATGTTGACTTCCCTACTGCATTGCGACGCAATATTCGGCTACTGAGGTAAATTTAGACACATAATGATTTCAATTTAAGCAGCACATGTAAAACCGCTCAGTACCTACTTGTCTAAAGGATACCTGTTTGCAAGGTAGTTAAAAACTTTAATTATCTCGAATGGACGCATAATAATATATACCTACATTTATTTATGTTCGTATTCTGTAAGAATAAAGAGATTTTTTTTAAGTTTTATGTTTTTTTTAAAGAAGTTTCATGTTTAAATGAGTTTAATACTATCCATTAATCTATAGCCTTATTTAATTTCTATAGCATATTTGTAGATATTACTTTATTTAATAACGTACGTAATTGCGTACTAATTTACCCTTAATTAATCTCCTTTTATTTGCCATTTGTATGTGACGCAGTGTTCACAAAACAAAAATATAATTTTAACATAAATATATTTTTTGTTTTCTAATATTATCTAACGGATTCCTCCGTGTTACCTTCTATATATACACATATTTAAACATTATCCTTAATTAAGCGGATCTTATAGCCAGAGTTGACTCCTTTTCTCGGGTATGATTGTCGCCGGAAAATCTTAAACGAGGAACAAAATTCACGTTATATCTAGTACGCAGGCTTTTAAAATTACTGGCTGATTAGGGACGAAAGAATACCGAGCTACCAACCAATTAATTTATCAATTTTACATTTATTGAATGAAACAGTTTTGAAATGTTTGAACAGACTAATAATAAAGATAGAGAGCCAGGCTTAGTGAAGCTAAGATTTTCCGGGGAACTCCCCGGAAAGTCTTAGCTTCACTAAGCCTGGCTCTACTAAGCCTGTACTGTAGTTACAGTACTATTATTAGATATAGATCTTAATTAAAATTTCTATATAGTTCCTAACGTCGAAATTCGAAAACGTACAAAGGTTTTCGATATTGGAAATCGCGTTACGGAACTCAAATGGAGTTGGGCAGGACACCTAGGTGTCTTGCCCAACTCCATTTGAGTTCCGTACTTGCTAGCAAGGCGCAGTGATGACAGGTGGACTAAGGCTATCACCGAATGGCGTTCAAGAACTGGAAAAAGAAGTGTGGGTCGTCGAGCGGCAAGATAACATAGACGACATAGTTACTATCGGGGGGAAAACCTGGATGAGGCGGGCATAGGACCGTGGAGAATGGCACAAGAAAAGGGAGGCCTATACCCAGCAGTGGGTGAATTCAGGCTGTGGATGATGATGATGAATTAAAATAGGTCTAAATGATGAACTAAAATTGCCTCGTTCTTGTTTAGTTAGCTTTATTCCCGAACATGTTTCCGACTAAGACTTTCCCCTTCGATAGATGTTGACTCTTCTGCTGCATTGCGACGCAATATTCGGCTATTGAGGTGAATTTAGACAGACAATGATTTCAATTTAAGTAGCATAGGTAAACCGCGCCATACTTGCCTGATCGATACCTTTTTACGAGTTACTTAGCAGCTGTCATTATCTCGCACGGATGGAGTATATTTATTTATTTTCTTATTCTATGAGAATTGAGTTTTTTTTTCTGTTTTAATTTAATTTTATATGAATTACTTGTTTAATGAGTTTAGCTAAAAACAAATAACCCGAAACTTATAGCTATTTAATGTCTAAAGCATATTCGTAGATATGCTGCGTATGTATTACCCTCAACTAATCTACCTTTATTTGCTCTATGTTTTTGGCAGTGCCTTATCTACTTCGTCAGCTATATAAACTCTTTTGCAAAAAAAACGGGCACTTCATATTTTTTTCTCTACTTCAATGAAGAAGGACAAGTAAGAGGTTTAATTAATTTGACGATGTATTGGCATGTTATTTGAAGAATCCTGGCATGATTCTGTACGTTCCAAATTTAAATTTTGAAATTAACAAAAGGAAAATAATGATTATTGTAGATTATTGTAAAATTGCTTACTTTGTAAAATTGATTATTGTATACTAATGGCGCGAATTGCTGAAACGATTTTATTACTGATTACTAAAATTTTAAAACTTTTTGGATATTTTCTGCAAATTAAACAATTTTATCTTTCTTTTTACATTAAATACCACTTTTTGACATGAGTGATAAAGCGATAAGGGCCGGTAAAATTATAGCCCTACTTGAAGAAGGTTGTTCGCAAACTTACGTGTCTCAGCGGCTAAATGTGAGTCGTTCAAATGTCCAGAGGACTTGGCAACGGTATCAAGAGACCGGTTCGGTCAAAAGAAGACCCGGTTCGGGAAGAAAACGACGCACAGAACCAAGAGATGACCGCTTTTTGGTGAGTCAGGCCTTGCGGAATCGTAAGGCGTCAAGTGTGGACCTGAAGAAGGGCCTTGAAGAAGTAAGAGGCGTAGAAGTTAGCTTGTGGACCGTCAGGAGGAGGCTTTTGGCTGCCAATATCAGGAGTTACCGCCCGGCTCGGGGACCTAAATTACTCCGTGAGCACCGTGTTGCTCGACTTCAGTTTGCTCGAAACTGTGCTTCATGGACTCTGGAGGACTGGAATAAAGTATTGTTTTCTGATGAAGCTAGAATCTCTTTGTGTGGAGAGGACCGACGCCGGCGAGTGCTACGAAGACCACGGGAACGCTATGCGGAAGTGTGTTTCGAAGAAATCACTCCTTATGGCGGAGGCTCCGTTATGTTTTGGGCAGCAATTAATTCGACGGGGCGTACGGAGTTAGTTCTCATAGAAAATGGAACATTAAATGCACACCGGTACATAATGGAAGTCCTAATTCCATATGCACAACCCGCATTGACTGCACTTGGGGAAGATTCCATTTTTATGGACGACAATGCTCGCCCGCACCGTTCTGGCGACGTGGAAGCGTACATGCAAGAAGTTAGGATCCGTCGTTTAGATTGGCCAGCTCGAAGTCCTGACCTCAATCCAATTGAGCATGTCTGGGATGTTCTAAAGAGACGGGTAAGATCAGTGCAACATGCTCCACAAAACATCAGGGAGCTAAAAAGAGTCATTGCAGAAGAGTGGGAACGTATTCCTCAAAACGTCATTAAAAACATCGTGGAAAGCATGCCCAGAAGGATTCAAGCTGTGATTTTGGCAAGAGGAGGTCACACTCGTTATTAGGTTATTACATTTGTAACTTTATTTAATTAAACAAAGTAAAAAAATCTTCTTGTCTTTATTGCCGACCACTTCTTATTGTTTGGCCGTGTACATCGGTTTTAAAGAATTCATAGATTTTTTTTTTAAATTGCCACAGTTCACTTCACGCGTATTAATTTACACTATTATAAGTATACAGACTACATCAAACAATTAAATTTCATTGAATTAACTCAAATCGACCTTAGAACGTAAATTTCCTAAGGTGCCCGTTTTTTTTGCAAAGGAGTGTATATACACCTATTTAACCTCCATCACATATACCCTGAAGTATGCTGTTTTAGCCTATGTTGATTCCTTTTCTTATATATAATATTCTTTATATATTTATAAATGTCATTGTAGTCGGAAAATCTTAAACGAAGAACAAAATTAACGTTGAATCCAGTATGCAGACTTTTGAAATTATTAACGAGGGCCGAAAGAATACCAACAAACTAACCAATTAATCGATTTTACATTGATTAAATAAAATAGTATTGAAAAATATGATAGATTAAAAATAAATAGAGAGGCATAACTATCCTAGGAACAGTAATATTATCTAACGTATTCCTCCGTGTCGCCTGCTATAATTATATACATACACCTTTTAACCTCCATAATAATATTATATCCTAAATTAAGCTGATGACATACCCTATGTTGACTCCTCTTCTTATGAATGTCCTTGTTGTCTATTTAAGTGCCATTTATCGTTAAGGGTGATGTTTCGGCAAATCTTAAACGAAGAATAAAATTCACGTTGCATCCAGTATGTCGATTTTTGAAATTACCAAGAAGGGCCGAAAGAATACCAACCAACCAACCAAACAATTTACCGATTTTACATTAGTAAATTAAGGGAAAGAGCGAGATAGCCCCAAGTATTATCAATTACTTACCTACTGAAGATGTCTCATTTATTTCCATGTAACCGTTTTTGAAACAATTTTTCTATGTATGGACTGTAAATAAAGTTATAGAGCCAGGATAACTTTACTGTTATTATTGTTATTAAACATAGCTCTTCATTGATATAGGTCTAAATGATGAATATTATGCCTCGTTCTTGAGTAGTTCGTTTTATTCCCGAACATGCTTCCGACTAAGACTTTTCCGTTCGATAGTTGTCGACTTCCCTACTGCATTGCGACGCAATATTCGGCTATTGAGGTAAATTTAGACAGATTATGATTTCAATTTAAGTAGTCAACCGCGCCGTACTTGCTTGATCGATACCTTTTTACAAGTAAGTTGTCATTATCTCGCACGGATACATTTATTTATTTTCTTATTCTATGAGAATTAAGTTATTTTTTTCTGGTTATTTTTTTTATATGAATTACTTGTTTTAATGAGTTTATCCTAGTAAAAAGAAGTTATCCGAAAGTTATTATTAATGTCTATAGCATATTCGTAGATTTGCTGCATCTACTTTTATCTCTATGTTTTTGGCAGTGTCTTATTTATCTCTTCAGCCATATAATATATACACCTATTTAACCTCCATCACATGTCCTGAATTATTATTATGCTAATGTTATTGCCCATGTTGATTCCTTTTCTTGTGAATGTCATTGTAGTCGGAAAGTCTTAAACGAAGAACAAATTTCACGATGCATCCAGTATGCAGATTTTTGAAATTATCAACGAGGGCCGAAAAGATACCAACAAACCAACAAATTAATCGATTTTACTTTGATTAAATGAATAGTATTGAAAATTTTGATATATTCAAAATAAATAGAGGCCAGGATAAGTGAATTAAGATTTTTCCGAAGATCTACTGCACGACTTCCGGTTTCTCCCTTAGTCGCCTTCTACGACACCCTTGGGAAGAAATGGGTGGGTGCTATTCTATCCCGGACACCCCACGGGCAGCGTACATACTATTCTTATTTGATTCCATATATGTAGACTTTGCGTACTGATTACCCTTAATTTTATTTTATAGGAGTTAGGTACATGTTTAAATGAGTTTAATACTATCCAGTAACCTACATATAAGCCTTATTTAATTTCTAGAGCTTATTTTTAGATATAATGTACTCTTATTTATTAACGTACGTCGTTGCGTACTTTTTACCCTTAATTAATCTCGTTTTAGTAGCCATTGTATGTGACGCACTGTCCATGAAACAAAATTATAATTTTAACTTTGAACATAAATATCTTTTTTTTTACTAATATTATCTATCTTCTGTGTTACCTTCTATATATATACATATTTAACCTCTATATCCTATCCTGAATTATGCTGATGTTATAGCCCATGTTGGTACCTTCATACCTTGTATTATGAATGTCATTGTAGTTGGAAAATCTTTACGCAGGTTTTTTAAATTATCGCTGATTAAGACCAAAAAGCCGTTAATCTCTCATTTCTACGCATAATAATAATAGTTTTTTTTTCAGTTTTATGTTTTTTTATAAGAATTACCTACATGTTTAAATGAGTTTAATACTAACGAGTAACCTTATAAATGAAGTAAAGTAATAGTCTTATTGAATTTCTAATAGCATATTCGTAGATATGCTGCGTATGTTCTACCCTCATCTAATTTTTTTTACACTCTTTTATGTGGCACAGTGTCCACTAAACAAAACAATAATTTTACCTATGAACACAACTACTTAGTCTTCATGTTCACTAATATAATTTAACAGATTTCACCGCGTTACCTGCTATATATGTATATAGGAAAGATAGAAGATTTTTTATCACCCCCTCCCCCATCATGTAACGCGCAATTAACGTTTTTCCGTATCCCCCTCCCCCTCGTAAAACGTTACGTAACCACCGAGTTAAGTTCTGAAGGGTTAAAAATGTTACGTAACACGTAGTTCAAACCCGCCCTGTAACCCATCGTAACGTTTTATATGACCCCCCCTCCCCCCAAATTTGTTACGTAATACTTGAACGCTCCTTATTTAATCTCTATGTCATATCATAAATAATGCTGATGATACCCCCATGTTGACTACGCTTCTTAATTTATTACTGTCGTTGCAGTTTTAAGTATTAATTGAGTGCTCTTGAGCGGGGTGATGATCCGAAAATCTTAAACGAAGTAAAAATTTACGTTGCACCCAGTACGCAGGCTTTTAAAATTGCTTCTGATAATATCTAGACTGCATTGGTAATATTAGCCAAGCGATCTCTGAATGAAATATTGAGAAATATTCAAATGAAAACGTAACGTTTAATAAAAATCGAATTTAAAAGAAATCATGTCAAATGAAGTTTGCTGTCAACCACTAAAAAACTGGATTTTAGTAAAAATCTTTAAATTGCATTAAATATAGTTCTTATATACATTCGACATGTAACAACTATATTTAATTCACTATTTTAATATCCACGAATTCCACGTAGAAAGAGGGGTGAGGCAAGGTGACCCACTATCTCCAAAATTGTTTTCTGCCGTGCTAGAAAACATCTTTCGCAACCTGAACTGGGAAAAGTTTGGTCTGAATATAAATGGGTCGAAAATGAACCACCTCAGATTTGCTGACGACTTAGTATTATTTGAAGAAATCCCAGAGAAATTGGAAATTATGATACAAAGACTGAGCGAAGAAAGCGAAAAAATTGGTCTGAAAATGAATTACAGCAAGACCAAGCTAATGACTAACTCTAAAAAGGTAGATATCAAAATAAAAGAAGAAGCTCTGGCCTATGTAGACGATTACATATACCTTGGTCAAGTCATCTCCACCAAAGACCAAACTAGCCAGGAAATTAATATGAGGATTGCAATTAGTTGGAAGAAATACTGGGCCCTCAAGGAGATCATGAAGTCAAAAGACCTAGGCATGACTTTGAAAAGAAAGACCTTCAACGCATGTATACTCATGTCTAACCTACGGATGTGAGACATGGGCACTCACCAAATTGCTTAGAGAAAAACTTGCTAAGTGTCAAAGAGCAATGGAGAGAAGTATGGTAGGCTCAAAAAGACAAGATAGAATTAGGAATATAGATATCCGGTCCAAAACAAAACTGACCGATGTCCTAACAAGGATAGACCAACAAAAGTGGAGGTGGACAGGCCACATGATGCGGGACTCTAAAGGCAAGTGGAGCAAGGCAGTGACAGAGTGGTATCCAAGGGACGGCAAAAGAAATCGGGGAAGGCAGCCTACTCGCTGGGAGGATGAAATAAAACTTACAGCAGGCCCAAATTGGAGAAGGATACCTCGCGACAGACGTCAATGGAAACTGTTAGAGGAGGCCTATGCCACGAGGCACACCGAAATGCGTGACATTTTGTAACTTTTTTGTTTTAACTATTATTATTATTGTGTGTTTCGGAATAAAAGGCTTTATTATTATTATTAAATATAGTTCAATAGTAATTATTTTTAAATCGGATATTTTAAAATAATTGTAAACCATTGGGTATTAAATACTACGATTGGGTGCCGTACTTTTTTTGTAAACGTAAAAAACACCCTTAGTCACGCCCTATTCTTGTCAAATGACATTGACCCATTACGGCTTGTTTTGACTCGCAAAACAAATAATCAATTATTTATTTTGATTTAAAGATTCCAGTCACATTTAAATGTAATATTTCGTTTATATAGTTTAATTATTTGGTTACTTTTTTTGGTTTAATATGAATATCAGACGCTCCAAATCAGTGGGCCTTAAGATTGTCTCCTACCCTAGACAGATAAATATTTAAATTTAAGAAGCATAGGTAAACCGCACCGTGCTTGCCTGATCGATACCTGTTTGCGCTTTAGTTACTAGCTGTCATTACCTCGCACAGACGTTGTGTGATAATAATATGTACATTTATTTACTTTCGTACATTCTATAAAAATAAAGAGATTTTTTCTGTGTTTTTTATTTTATGAACTTACATGTTTAAATAAGTTTAATACTATCTAGTAACAAATAGCCTTATTTAATTTCTATAGCTGTAGATACTACTCTTATTTAATAGCGTACGTAGTTGCGTACGTTTTACTCTTGATTTATTTCCTGGGATTAGTCACATGTGACGCAGAGTCCACGAAACAAAATAATAACAACAAAATTTAACTTATGAACTTAACTACCCGATGTTCTCTAACGGTTTTACCTATATATCATAATATAATTATCCTAAAGTATGCTGATGATAATATCCCATGTTGGCTCCTCTTCTTAAGAACGTCATCTTAATCTATTTATGTGAGAAAATCTTAAACGAAAAACAAAATTCACGTTGCATACAGTACGCAGGCTTATAAAATTATCTAGAAGGTAAAATAATATTATACTAACCGACCAATTTAACTAACCAATTTATCGATTTTGCAATAATTTAATGAACAGTATTGAAATAATATGAACAAACTGAATTCAAAGACAGAGAGCAGGGTTAGTAAAGTTAAAATTTCTCGAAATACTACTATAGGTACTGTTATTAAGTACAGTTCTTAATTGAAATAGGTCTAATGATGAGTATTTTGCCTCGTTTAGGTTATTTTATTCCCGAATATGCTTCCGACTAAAACTTTCCCGTACGATAGATGTCGACTTCTCTGCTGCATTGCGATGCAATATTCGGTTATTGAGGTATATGGGTTGCCTGTCAGGTACAAGACTCTGAAGGTTTGCATGCTAACAAAGCTTTTTAGCAATTTATCTGAATACCTAATTCAATGTAACCCTAAACTATTCTAGATAATATTATCACTTAGAAAAAATAATATAATATATGTCGCGATGACAATCTGTTCTATGTAGCTTATGGATAATTCTAGTATTCGTATGTACATCTTTTCGGAGGTATCTCTGGTGTATCTCATGAAATTGTAAACCATTAAAATAATAAAACAACTTAAATATATAAAGGATGCGTGGGACTAATCACATCATTTGTGACGGTATAAAAATACGAAGCACACCAACGGGACAACTATTGGTACCATGAAAGATATACAAGAAGCGATTTTATGGAAATATATAATTTTTTTCTGGTTTATATACTTTTTTTCATATTTTTTAATTCTTTTTTTATGTTTTTGTTATTTTAAATCTTTTGTTTTAATAAAATGGTTTCTTCTACCTATTCCTAATCGTGAATCGTGTCCGGTACTTAATTTATTTAAATATTCTATGATTTTTTTATGTTAGCTAGCTCAGGATTTCATCTTTTAAGCTATTGCATAGCTTCTATCGCGGGCCTTGAGCGTGGAGAGCGAATCCAGAAATTCCGTAACGAAAATATTTTCAACCAGGTTGCTATGGTTACGGAAAATAACAAGGTTGTCAACTGAGGTTGTCAACTGAGGTTGTCAAATTAAATAATTAATTATTTGCATAAGTTGATAAAAAATGCTATGCAATAGCTTTACCGCGGCAGTCTCCGAGTGCCACACTTTTTTTTTTTATTAATATTTAGCATGACAAGAACCAGCTAGATATTTTACTAAAACCACAACCCTTTCCACAAATTGTTATATTTTGAAATTATATCATTGAAAAGCATTAACTTCTATTTTAACGGTTTTTAGTTTTTGCTTTGATCCGAAATTTAAAATTTGTTTACAACGTTACAAAAATTGTGTGTGATATTGAATTCGGTCTTTGAACTATAATTTCTCATCACATATTGTGTAAAAATGTTAGATATGCAAGTGGTCAGTGTTTATTCCCACATTATAAATTAAATTAATTTTAAATATTTTGCATTTTCTGTGACGTTGAAAGCGAACTACCGAACCGAACGGTCGATACCAGTTGTACAATGATATAAACTTGTATATTTTATTGGTAATGATGTTATATTGCAACACTTATCCATTTCTAACAACTGTTTATTTTAGACTCAAAGGAAACCTACCCCACCTCCACCCGCCTGTGACCGGCTCAATGATGAATTTGCACGAGTTCTGAATTGTTTTCTACGTACTGGTCGGAGAAAATTTCAGTTGTCGACTCGAAAAGAATAAGAAGAACTCGCAATAATCTATACTTATAATAAATCTGTAGAGAGCTCAATTCTGTACATGATATATATTTTCAAAATAACTATCAGGGGGTAATTAGTGATCGATACTGATGCCAAAAATGCAATCAGTAAAATTTTTGTCTGTCTGTCTGTCTGTCTGTCTGTCTGTCTGTATGTTCCTTATAGAAACAAAAACTACTCGACGGATTTTAACGAAACTTGGTACAATTATTCTTCATACTCCTGGGGAGATCATAGTATACTTTTCATCACGCTACAATCAATAGGAGCAGAGCAGTGAAGGGAAATATTGGGAAAACGGGAGAAGTTGCTCCATTTTTTAAGCTTCCGTCGTGTGTGCAGCCTTAATGGTTAAAGCTACATAGAAATCATTTATGACGGAAATGTTCTACATAAAATTATCTAAAAAATATCCCACAACAGCATATGTCTATCTTTTATGGTTGACTCACAATAACACGTGTAACTCCCGATAGCTTAGCAGTTCGGAGCTTTCTGATTATATTTGTTTACTCTTACGTTTATAATACTCTCACTCATCCCTAATTTAAAAAAGTTAATATTATTACCTATTCAATAAAAAAATAATCATAGTAATCGGTATAGAAACACCAAATTTATACATGAAATACGCTAATAAGCCGTCGCGCGTGAATACTGAATCATGCCATAAGGATTATTTTTGTGTAACGGTTGCCGCGCTCGACACGGGTCGTGGCTGTTGATGCGTTCAGAGCGTTCGACCTTATTGACGGACAATTAATAATTGATTTTAACAAAAAATGCTTATCAGCGCGACCTTTAGTCTTTAAATAGTTTATTTGATCTTTTGTTGTTATTTTCTAAAATAGGTATTAGTTGGTTTGGTAGTGTTTATTATATTCGTTCAAATTACAAATTATTAATAGTTTGCATTTTATTTCCATATATGTGAAGTTATTAGAAGTAGAACGCATAGTTTTTTAGATACCGATAGGTAAGTTTTGGCTAATTTATGTTCAATTTTAGTTTTGTATTATGTAGGTAAAAGCGTAGATACTTTTATTAATTATAGTAGTTATAGGTATTTATTTGTAAGTGAAGTAGGTATAGGTAGATGGTATTGCACAGGCGTTTCAGCTTTATTTTCATTTCTTTTTTTGTTGTAAGTTGTACATATTTCTGGGTATAATTCTATTAGAATATTTTAGTTTAAATTGGCACTTAGATTTTAAGTGTAAGGTAGCTATAGTTAGGACCTCTATCGTAGATTATTTTGTTACCTAGGTAACTGAAAGCCTTTCCGTTACCGTCGATTAAAAATAAAATACCCAATGCCACCTAAAAAACGCCACTGAACCGGGAGAAAGGACATGGTACTTTTTTTACGAAAAACGACGGAAACGCGGACGAAGTCGCGGGCAAAAGCTAGTCATAAATATAACTGATAACAGGTTCCGTAGACACATTGTTGTACGAGACCAATGTTATAGAGTAAGATCCCAGGACCGCCAGACGTCACGTATTTTCTGACGAAGGAAATATGGACGATTGAGTAGTGTTAGTATGAACTAAGAACGCACGACTACCAGCTAGCTTGCTTAGACGGCCAATTTTCAGGTATCAGGCTATCAAAGTACATAAAAACATTACTAACTTCACGTATTTTCTGACCGCTGATTTTTACGTATATTGTAGGCAATATCCTTAAAAATAAGTTGCCAATACTCCCAGACACTTCCTAGCGGCCGTTTTGCTTAACAGACGCTTTAAAGTTCCCAAAAAGTTTAGACTTAAACGTATTGTGACTGTTTACCCGAGAACGCATAGCATCGCTCTTGTGGCTGACATACAGACCTCCACTGGACTCGTTCGGTGGGCATTCAACAGGATCTGTCCATTGCCTGTGTCTTCAGAATTTTGTTGAAAACGTTGCTTTCAACGCTGGGGTGCATGTTGGAGCGCCTGCCCAATATAGCATGGCAATAACCCGATCAATTAGCTTTTAATATTAAATCATTAGGAGTTTAGAATTCTTTAAAGCGTCTGTTATGCAATACGGCCGACGGAAAGTGTCTGGGAGTATTTGCGACTTATTTTTAAGGATATTGCCTAAAATATACGTAAAAATCAGCTTGGAGAAAATACGTGAAGTAAGTAATTTTTGTATGTACCTTGATGTCCTGATACCTGAAAATTGGCCGTCCAAGCAAGCTAGCTGGTAGTAGTGTGTTCTTAGTTCATACTAACACTACTCAATCGCCCACATTTCCTTCGTCAGAAAATACGTGACGTCTGGCGGCCCTGGGATCTTCTACTATATGTTTCTGCGTCGAGTATTCTAAATCTTTGACATTGAAAACTCACCCGAATCATAATACTGGCAAAAAGTTTCGTTATTCAATAGAAGCCAATGTTTTTTTTACTTTTCGATGTTGTATATTTTAAACCCTTTCCTAATAATATCGATCTGAATATTGTCGATTCCGATTTCAAACCCGAAAGAATCGCACCCGAAGCTACAGTCAAGCGTTATTGAACACGAACTTGGCTAAGGCCCGACAATCAGCTTAGGAGTTCAGGGCCAAACCCAATGTTCAATCAATAATTCAACGATAATGGTTGCATCTGAAGCTATGGGTGACACGTTATGTAGCCGCAGAAATCCAACCTCCACGAAACACTACAAAACCATTATTTCGAATTCGAAATCTACTCAACCGAAATTATTTGCTCGTATTATTTTGTTTTGTTTTATTTTCCTTTAATCCTTCATCATCCTTTAATTTTTTTTTATGTTTTTGTCATTTTAATCTTTTGTTAAAAAATATATTTTCTGTTATTATAATAAGTTTAGTAATATTTGTATGTTGCTTTTATCTATTCTATATCTTTAAGTTATCTAATTTTTTGTTAAATATTTCTAGTTTTTTTTAATCTATTTTCGAAATATTTCCGCATGTAAATAACCAACTAAATGTTTCACTAATGCGTACGAATAAAGCGAGAAGCCTTTCTATGCAATCTTAAAAGCATTGATTTATAACTATGAACGCAATCGGATAATACTTAAAAAAAATACTTTTGTTATGGACGACCTAGCTGACTTCTCCAATTGAATGTTGTGAACTTTACTGAAAAGTATTAATTTGCTGTGTGCAAGTGATATGCAAATGATAGGCCAGTGAATAATAATTAACCACAAGGGATTTTATGGAAATATTTCATTTTATAATTACTTTTAGGGTTCCGTACCTCAAAAGGAAAAAACGGAACCCTTATAGGATCACTTTGTTGTCCGTCTGTCCGTCCGTCCGTCTGTCAAGACCCTTTTTCTCAGGAACGCGTGGAGGTATGAAGCTGAAATTTATATCAATTACTCAGGTCTACTGTCCCTTGATGCTGTGAAAAAATCAAACTTCTAAGCCAACGCAATCAAAAGATACAGCCGTTTATGCCGCAAATTTTCGACACTTGCAAGGGAATCAAAACCTACAGGGTGCTTCCCGTGAACTCAGAATCTTGAAATTTGGTACGAAGCAACGTCTTATAGCATAGATAAAGGAAAAATTACGAAAACCATAAATTTTTAGTTACATCACATGATATATTTTTTTTTAATAATTTTAAACTTACTACCCATTTCCTCATAAACGCGTAGAGGTATTAAATTGAAATTCATACCAAATACTCAGGTCTATAATACCTTTGTACGGAACCCTCGGTGCGCGAGTCCGACTCGCACTTGGCCGGTTTTTTAATTCTTTTCCCCATAATCTTATTTTTTGTTTTTGTAATTTTAATCTTTTATAAAAAAATGTTTTCTTTGACCTATTACTAATAAAGACCTCTTGCATGAGTGTTACTTACTTTATATGCATATTCTATTTTTTTTTTAATTTTAATATTTTTTTTGTTACCTAGTTTAGATTTATTTTTAATTTAAGAAACACCTAGAATTTTAATTAATGCGTTCAAACAAAGCGACAAGCCTTTTACACAATCTGATATTTGGAAGATAACTCCTCAAAAAGCGTAAAAACTATGGAAAATGCCTCCTCCGTTCAACCTACTTACAACCTTGCTGACTTTTCCAATCACAATTTGTGAACTTCATTGTAAAGTATTTGCTGCGTGCAAGTGCTATGGCCAGCTATTAATCACCACAGTTGATCTTTTTTTCAATAACGGAGAGAATAGACAATTATAGCCAACCTTTAAACGTTTGCAAAACGTTCTGCCCCGAAAAATAAATTAAAAAAATAAAGAATCGCTCCTTGAATAGCCATGGTACCATAAATAATAAGAACATGTACACCCTGCATTTTCTATGTGACGTAGAAATCGAGAGTATGTTTGGTCAAATGCTCGACACCAGTTGTGCAATAATGAAAGGTTATATGTTCCATTGGTATACAGGTGTTATATTGCAACAATTATTCATTTAGAAGAACTGGTTATTTTTGTCTCGAAAGAAATCTACCCCACCTGCCACCCTCCTGTGACCGGCTCAATGATAATAATCGTTTTAACACGAGTTCTGAATAGTCATAATCGACTTCAAACTCGCATTAAAATATCAGATAACAAGTTCCGTAGGCACAATGTTCTACGAGGCCATTGTTGCCACTCAACCCACTCGAAGTTAATACTGCCAAAAAGTTATTATAGTTCCGTTTCCGTTCCGTTAGTTACCATTGTTTTTTTTTAACTTTTCGTTGTTGTATTTTAAACCCTTCCCTAATGAATATACCGACCTCCTTCTTCTTTTTGAAGATAATGTTTTAAGTGCTGAATATTGCAGATTCTGATTTCAAACCCGAAAGAATCGCACCCGAAGCTACAGTCAAGCGTTATCAACACGAACTTGGCTAAGGCCCGACAATCAGCTTAGGAGTTCAGGGCCAAACCCAATGTTCAATCAATAATTCAACGATAATGGTTGCGTCTGAAGCTATGGGTGACACGTTAAGTAGCCGCAGAAATCCAACCTCCACGAAACACTACAAAACCATTATTTCGAGTTCGAAATTTACTCAACTGTAGCTGTTGAGTTGAGCTACTCAAATGATAAATAATTTAAGTTTCGATTCTGCTAGCGTTATTACGCTTTGAGTTCATATTCAAAAACTACTTGCCCCTTGTGATGACTAAATCCTTTTTATGAAACCTGGAACCCGGAACAATCGCATCCGTAGCTTCTGCACCAAGCATTACCAACACGAACTTGACAATGACCTCCAATGAATCTAAGATTAAAGTCAATGTTCTAAACGATAATAGTTTACGACTGAAGCTACCGATGGCAGATTTTGTGAACACAATGTTCTAAAAAACCATTGTTTCGAGCTCGGATGAAAGTTTCACAATCGAAACCGTTACTAATAAATGAGACTACCTATACGAAGGGCTTTCCCACAGTCCCGTTTAATTAGAAAGTAATTGAAAAGCGAGCTTTCAAGTTTTGTATCAAGGAAGAATGAGACTGATTTAATTGCCTAGAAGCTAACTCCGATTGACCATTTGCGCAAGATGGTGAACACTTCGGTCAAGATGTAAAAAGCATAGTTTTGAGCATGACGACTTTATAAAAGGCGCTTTCATGAAGCACTTTTTAAAGAATTCCAACGCATATTTAGAACTTGTTTGAAATCAGTCAACAAATATCTAGATTAATAAAGTTTTTTTTTTAAATGCAATGTGTACAAGGCTCTTATTGTATCTATCTTAATTATAGCTAATTATACTATCTATTAATACCGTGAAATTATCATCGTTTTATAGATGGTTTAAAAGTAGTCCTTGTTCAAAGATTGTGGCTTGAAAACATTGGAGTGTTTTTTAATGTAATTAGTTTAATGCTAGCTGTTTTGAAGCAGTGTTTTCTCCACAAGCATGGATCAAGAGAAGTTTGTTTGGTGATACTTAGGTCTTTTCAATACTGAACTGCAATCACTTAAATCCAAACTGAAAACGATGACGATATCGCGGTGTTTAAATACTAGTTAAATGTCAAATTTACTTTAAATTACTGACTAATTACGGTCGACTTCGTAGTCTCATCGCATATTAATGCGGAATATGTACACCTTAACCTAATAGACGAATACTATACTAAATCCAAAAAAAAACTGAGGATTTGTTACCCGATGTTAACAGTTCCAATTATATTTCACAAACCCTACCTCATGAGATAAATCAGTGATAGTTAGTTAGGTACAACTAAAGTGATAGGATGAAAGATAAGTATAATTAAATTAACATTATACTAAGGCCAATGAGCTAGGCGAGAGCCTATTTATTATTATATTAAGTCATGAAAATAATTATTTTCAGATTTAAACTTTACTGCAGACCTATCCTTAGAATCAATTATTACAATAGATAAAAAATATTTAACACAGCTAGAATTGAAGACGTTATTTAGTCAAAAGGTAAAAGAATGAAGTCTTCTTCATATTGTTTTTGTTATTGCTTGGTATTAAGCGAGCAGGCTTCTTCAGAACATTTTGGGTTGTGGAGGTCAGATAGGCAGTCGCTCCATGTAAAATAGTGGTATTTAGCCGAACCCATCATATGTAGTTGGGAAAAGGCAAAGCAGATGTTGTCGTCTACTTGTCAAAATCAACAAATACGAGATCAATGATAGACCATTCTGACACTATTGAATAGCAGACTCGGGGCCCTGATTGTGAGTGAACACAGCCGTCTATGGATATGCGCAAACTTAGACCCAGAGCATTTGTTGACCTCAGACATGTCATCAACATCTTTTTATCTCACGAACAGGTGGATCAAGCCTGCAATGTCCTGGTCAAACTGGAAACAACTTTACAAAATATGCTTTCCGAGGGAATCGAATCCACGACCACAGTTCTAGGCACTCCGTGTTTAAAATTAAGTACGTTAAATACATACCTAAAAGAAGAGTTGTAAAATTGATCCTAGATGGGTTCTTGACATTTTGTTGCATTTGATATTATTTAAAATTTTGATCTGTTATTGTAAATATCTATGTTAGAATTTAGCACGCATCTCGTTTATGTTAAACTGTGGTTTTCAGTTCACTAATGGCGACCGTTTGTATCGTAATAATCCTGACAACCTGGCAACGAGAAGCTAGCAACGCTCAATTCAGGCGATGTCATTTGATGTTAAAAGGATTACAATGGGTACCGATTATATGTTGAAATAAGTGCCGCGACGAGCACGACCATTCGAACCGCACTCGCGTCAAATAGATCATTCACATGTCGTTTCTACATTATACTTACTCGTATTTAGATCATTTTTCGTACCGAGATGACAAGGAACCCTGACACTTGGTCGATATAACGCTATGATAATGGTAATGAATACTATTCTAGTACCTACTTAAAGTACAATAAAACTATTTCTATATGAGTACAGCTTAATTTTAAATTCCAAAAATGTTGCAATTTAGTTTTTTAGTTTTTATATATTTTTTATCATATTCGTTAATTAATAACAAGTTTCACGAAGGAGCATCTGCAGATCATAAACGCTAAGACTATGTTTAAGCCAGACTACCAACTTTAGAAAAATGCTGATCCGTGGAAGCAAAATTTTAAGAAAAACTTTAGTGTATTATTACTAATAGACTCGACTTCTATCAGTATTCAAAGGAATCAGCTAAGATAATTCGATTTTAGGTGAAAACGCTTCACAAGATAGTTTAGAGCAAACCCGATAAAAGTTCCACCCGGATAAATTCTGTCTGTAATTGGGAGACCATTATTTCCATAAATCGTATTAAACAATTTGAAATTTTCTACGCTTATTACCATATTACACTACAGAGTGGAGTACTTGCTACATGTGCAGCCCCCTATGGCAGCCCCAGTGTAAGTTATCAGCTGTGAGCTAATGATGCAGGTTCAGCACTGTGTCAGACTAGTCTGCTGACTAGTCGATGTTAACTTTATCCTAACTTACATTACGCTACTTGCTAGTTCTTGACGAACATCCCTACGCATGCATTAAGTACATGAGTTGACAATTTTACACTATTGCTACAAGAGTAAATTACACTTTATTACAAGATATACGAGTCCATCCACCTACTTGCATAAGAAATACTTTCCATATATCTCTATCATCACAGACTTTCTTAATCACTTAAAGTCCTTTTACTTTAACTTGATGCCTTTGCTTTACCTGTAGAGCAGATGTTATCAATAATTTGACATTACTTATAATTTTGTTAACTGGTTAATTAGGCCATTCTGAGCACAAATGACTATTCATTAGAAACTAACCAGTGCAAGACAGCGTGGGAAGTTACTTCGTGTGGTAGTAGGATGTTTGCATAAATCAGTCAATGTAGAAATAAGCGTGCTTGCGAGTGAAGCGCCAGGGGCTGCTGCGACACTACTACACCACAAACATTTAATATATTAAGCCCCTGGAACTTCTCAATGACGGTTATTTCTACACGTTTACAGATACGTCTGGAGACGTATCGTGTTCGTATAGGCGTACACAGGTATTGATATATAACATGTACTCCTACGTTTGTATGCAATGAAAACTACGGTTCAGCTGGCGAATTCAAGTCCAAACGCGACTTCCTGCGGTCTCTGCCCATGGACAACTGTCCTGAGGACGACCTTTGCATGGAAGTAGACCGCGGACGCGCCTGGTCAGACTTGGACTTCTTCACCTTGCTGCCACCGCTAGCTGGTTGCTTACCTTTCAATGATGACACTGATATCACGACATCAGTGGATACTCCGTCTTGCTCTAAACAAACGAAATAAATGACGTCAGTTGACTTGAACTACCGGAACTTACTGTTGCAGCTGAAAGACTTATGAATGTAGGACTTACCAGTACGTTTGATGACTTCTCCGGCGTTGTTTAAGAAGAATTTCGGTTTGGAATCCTTGTCTTTTTCCTTATCCTTGTCTTTAAGAGATTCCTGTTGATACAAAGAGACAATTGTAGAATACTCACAACCAAATTGAAATAAAGGAAGTAAAATATACTGTTGACAAATATTACCCTTGATCTACTAGATTTGGAAGCAGAGTCAGTGCTTCCGCGCCACCACGGTCACTGGATCTCACAGAAGCCCCGTCCGGGCTCCTTACCGGGGGTGGAGGCCTCGGCCTCCGCGATCTCGCCTTCAGGCTTCGGCGAGCCAGTCCCCGACGTGGCGCCCCTGTTGGATAAGTGAACATGTTGGTAATGTGTGTGTATGTCATTATTAATAGAATAAAAAAGCTCGAATTCGTGTTTTTTTTTACATAACACCTGAAATAAAACAAGATGCAACAAACAAAAAGTTTCCTTGCGATACTCACGTCATATCTACCCGGACGGTATTACTGTTCTGTTGATTGCGCATCGCTAGTGTCGACACCATGGGCGGTCGTTGCGGCTTGTTTGCCAGCAGGCGTTCAATCTCGATCATGACCACCGGGGTCAGCTGCGGAACGATCTGCTAACAGATGAAAGGATTTATATGTGATGCACCTATTACACAAAACAAGTTACTTCCTAATTGAATTGACAGTACCTGTAGTGCATGGATGTTCTCTTTGAATTGTTCAACGGTGGTCGCGCCGAGCAGAAGACAGTTAACCGAATCATTCTTGAGGCACCATGCCACAGCCAATTGGCCCATAGTGCAATCTGTTTACAAAGAAAAAACATAATTCGAAAAGAATATTATGCTTTACTGTGTAAGGATTAAAGAATAATACCCACTCAGTGTATTTGCCAAGTTGGAAAGATCACGAAGTTTATCACCATAAGTGCGAGGTTCTTCTCCGGTCACTTGTTCTTTACTGCCGGAGAGACGCAACTGTAACAAGAATTATATTTAGCTTGATGTTTATCAATCAGTGATCCTTGAATATTTAATCTATTAGGGACTGCTACCTCAGGAACTGCAAGATCCTCTTCACACCAGCTGAAAGTGCTATATTTTCTGTTGAACCGTGATTTAGCGAATAGGCCTGTGATTTCTTCACGACCGAGTCCCTTTCCTGTTGTTATGGCAGACCATGCCATCGTACCTAGTAACCACAATGTATGTATTAGTATTCACAATACCAATATTTAAAAGATAAATATTCGTATATGACATTCAGGTTACCTACCGACACCGATTTTGTGATACAACTCAGGCATGTAGAGCTCGGCCTTTTCCCGGCAGAACATGTGATATTCTGTTTGCTCTACTATCGGCGTGATGCAGTTGAACTGTCTGCAGTTGCTGTAGGCGTCCATGATCTACGAAATAAATGGCCTAGTGTCACTACAAAGGACTTAATTGGCGACAAAAACGATATAATTAGATATTCCGTACCTCCGCTGGGGACCAGCGAGCAGTTCCCCAATACATGACCCATCCTTGATTTATCACGAAGTTCATTGCGCGTACGAGTTCTGTTGAAGTATTATAATTACAGTGACTGTACACTCATAACAGCATAACATTAATTAAGTCATTAATATTTGAACTAACCTTCCATCGGGCATACAGGATCCACTTTGTGGAGGAGCACTACATCAATATATTCAACTTGCAGCCGCGCCAGAGACGCTTTAACACTCTCAACAATGTGCTTACGAGAGAGGCCTCTCTCATCTGACCTGTTATTAGTATGAGTAAACCTAGTAAATGGAGATTTTAAAGTTTGTTAGCAATTAGCGAGCGGAAAGCGAATCGAGTGAAGCGACGGTAGATATGTCGGCAGCGAGTACCCTAACAGCCAAGTCAAAGCTTTCACCACTCATCTTTACATTGTGCAAAAATACTGTTACTCCTTGGATGCTTTACTAAACATGTAACAGGGTATATTAGTAAATACAGGGCGACAACATCAAAATGCTGGGATAAGAAACCAGGAAATCCTCTAAGACAGAAGAGATGTCAGCAGGCTATAACATCTATATCAAGAAATGCATAGAAATCGATTAGTCATAAGTGATCGGTTTTGCTAATACACATCTAATCCAAAAACATAAATCTATAAAATTCTCACTACATTGTAACTCCTCATTCCAAGTTGAACATCTAGTAATATAAGTGACAAACATCTATGTCGTAAATCGTGCAGTTAAACAGTCTAAGTTCTATGACAGGAAACAGTTAATAAGTTGTGAAATATAACTAAAGCTAGAGCTTACTTGGTGCTCCAGTAAATTTTTGTGGTAATAATGATGCTAGTCCTCCTTATTCCAAGTTTGTTTATGATCCTGCCCAGTTCTGCCTCTCCTTTTGCTATTAAATGATACATTTTATTGTTTACCTCCGCAATCAGCAAATAAATTATTTAGCAATGGCAGTTAAATATTTTAAAATTAGCTACTATCATTCTTTCATTTTATTTCAATTATTTCTAATCCTGAATTTATAAAAGTATTAATCACAAGAGGAGTTCTGAATGAAAGCTGCACTAGGGTTACAGTAGTAAGCCTACTACTAAATTGTTATAATAAATGATGCCAATGAAATTACACCGTACGAGCACAATATAAATATGGACAGTACGGAAACTGCCTACAAACGCTCGAAACCGCACACTCACACAAACATGCGCATCGACAGCGCCAGATAGCGATTGTGGCAGTGCTCTCAGTTGTGCGTGCCGCGCCGAGACGAGTTGTTAGTTTACGTTAAAGGTTTTTTTTAAATTAACATCCTCCAATCTTTTTTAAATGCCGGGAACGTATACGGGTGTTTGAACTCGGCTTCATCAAAACCGGAGATATTGTATTTTAAACTTCCTACTAATTTTGAAAGGTAAGAATGTTTTTTGTTATCGAATTATGGGCGTTCAAAGTTTCTGTAAAAAAAAATTGAAATTGAAATATCTCGAAAACGGAGCGTCCTAGACAAAAAAGGACCAAAATTTTGACCCCCCTCTGCCATCACCGTGATATTTAAGAATCACAACACCAAAAAAAAAAATTTTTTTACACTGGTCCAACTTTACTTAATAATAACATTAAATAACATTTTATTAGTCTAAAACTGTGTAGTATGATATGAAGGAAAGTTCATTGATAATAATAATTTAAAACAATATAATAATATATTCGTTCTTAATATTAATAATAATTATGTTAATTGACTGGCCTGTTGGTCTAGTGGTTAGTGACCCTAACTGCTATGCCGGAGGTCGTGGGTTCGATTCCCACCCAGGACAAATGTTTGTGGGATGAGCACGATCATTTGTTCTGTGTCTGGGTGTAATTTATCTATAATATGTATGTATTTAGAAATATATAAGTATGTTTATCAGTTGTCTAGTACCCATAACACAAGCTCTGCTTAGCTTGGGACTAGATGGCGTTGTGTGATAGTTGTGGAATATTATTATTATTTCCTTTATTTAGCTTTACACAAACTTATTACATTTTTAAATATTTCTCATAAAAACAATAAAAAAAAAAAACATTTAAAAATATAAAAAATTGTAGCCCACCGGTATCGGGAACAGGGTCCAAGCTACCGGCGGTCAGGGCTCCAGAGAAAAAAAAATAAAAAAAAAATAAATAAAATAATAATAAATAATAATAATAAATTATTATTATTATTATTAATTATTTATAGCAGAATTGCACATCACTAGTTGTAGTAAGCTAGTTATTTCAATTCGCTCCATTGATCACAACAGAATAAAAATATTTAAGAAAAAAAAACAATATCATCAACATTAAAAGGGACAACCCTATGGCTTCAATGGAGCGTAGGTAGTTATCGCATCAACTAGGCTTAGTTTCGGTACTGTCCATATTTATACTGTGGTACGAGTCTAGGGAGTACCTGTATGTAACTGATAATAAAGTATAAAATCACCTACAAGTAGAATATTGCAACTGCTCACGAGATAAATCTGCGGCATCAGTCTAATAAAATAAATAAATCAGCTAACCGCAATGTGCTTCTGATAAATCAAAGAGATTGATTCCATATTCCAGGGCTGTCAAAATGACTTCTTCTGTGCATTCTTCGTTCATCATGGCCCATATCCCCAGGCCGATGTTAGGCACTCTCAGGCCGGACTTTCCTAAGTTCTTGTAGCGCAGTCCTGGGGTGACCACCGATGGCATGGTGGTGTGGTTCCCCACGTAAGTCGACACGTGCCGTGACACATTTACTTCACCAGCTGTATGCAAAAAGCCATCGTGAGCTTCAGATATTCTAAAATACTCTTCTACAATTTTTTTACGGCTTGATATCGACTATTGTGTTCTCTGTTCCAATACTCTACTTATTTACCTAGTAATCTCAATCAACAGCAGATATCCTATTTGTACTGAAATCAATAAGAAATCCATACATTCTGTCTTCGTAATAAGGTGCTAGCAGTTTTAATTTGGTTGCAAATATTATTTTATCGGATTTTAAAATCGCTACGACAGTTAAGTCAGTTTAAATCATACAGTAAAAACATTCAAACTATCAAAATTATGTTTTAGTTTTCCGAGTCAAGAAAGCTTATAATATTTATTTTATTTTTTGTAGTACGGAACACTTCAGCAGGCAGATAATATTTTAGATATATCTTTCACTCTTCTCAAAGTCAATGAGCTGAATATTTTATGTAAAATACAAGGAAAACACAAGTAATACTATTCTAGATATATCGAGAAGAATTTTTATATTATGAATGAAACAGACGTTAGTTGAATTACAAATCGAGGAGCTCTGGATGTTTCACAAGCGAGGACGCCTAGCCTGTTCACACGACCGATCACTTTACGATAGCACACCAAGTAAGTTACGATTAACGACTACTACAATTTTCAAATAAATAAAAGATAGTCCGTCGGTTTCTAATGTAAAAATATTCTAGGAATTCGTGTTATTATACAATGAACCTACCTTGATCCAACATCTGTTGTGAGTTTGCACTGAAGTCGTCCATACAATCAAGGGACGCAATGGGCGCCCGACACCTAAACAAATATAAACATTTTATAATTAGTTTTGTCGCCAACTTCAGTATATTTTGATTTTGATGAGATATGTGATAATTTAAAGATTGTGTTCAGAAACACTTTATAATATTTTGGCGGCTTCCTCCTCGACCTTCCTGGTGTAACAATATTACACAACTAACTTTCTTTTTATTGAAAGCGTGGCGGTGTTTTATAAATAACACCACTGAAGAGAGCTAACAAACTTTGAATCTGTCTAAATTTTGTCATTTATATTTCGCGAGTAGGTATCTATATCTCTATTATTTTATCTACAATTCGCTTGGTCTGTGGTTTGGTTGTGGTTTGGTTTGGCTGTTGCTGAAATTATATATATATATATATATATATATATATATATATATATATATATGTAATATATTAAATGTATATTCTCCGTCTTACGAGTATTGGGGAAGTGAAATAGAAATCAGTTTATGACGCTATTATGACTTTTGATGACCAGTGGGGACCTATATTCAGTGATAGTTTTTCAATGTTTCAAGGATTCATCAAAAAACATTATAATCGCAGATCGGTTGGATAACGGCCCTACTTTTTCCCCTCTTACTTATATTTTTAATGTGACGCATTTCTTTACTTCATGTCTCTAAATACCTACCTCTAATTATTTATTCATTCTGCTGCGCTTCGTGGTATCGCGGGTTCTATTCCCGCTCGGAACAAATATTGGTATGGCCTATATGTTTCGGGTCTAGCTGTTTGTGTTTTGTGAGTTTTTAGTATTTGTGAACGGACCCACGGTACAGGAGAAATATCTAGTATGGGGAAACGCTTGTTTAAAAAAAAACGCGTGTTAAACTCTCTCTAAGTATAGTTAATTTTTAATTGGTTTTTACTTTTTATTCATCAGTGCGAGATCAATGTTAATGGTTAATCACATAGGTTATACAAGGTTTCTAACTAAGGGTCACTACAGATAATTAAATATACCTACATTAAGCGAAGGTGGAATTACTAAATAAAGTCATAGCTAATTTCAAAATGAGTCTGATCTAAAGCATGTCCATGTTCTAAAGCTATGATAATGGCAAGAAATCGTTGACGTACTGCGTGATTTCTATTTGTCTGAATTGCCCAATGAGTTAATTAAATATATTTACGTGAAACTAAAATTGATACTCCTCTTTGTAACTTCTTCTTAAATTGCCGTTACATGCATGAATCTCCTAAAGACGTAATGATAAATCGTGACCTCGTTCTTTAAAAAATCCTTAAACCTCGGATCCTAAACGATGGATCTATAAAAAATATCGTAACCGAAAAGGACGAACCAAACAAATAGTAGAAAATACTAGGATTATATTGAAAGCCAGGAAGTAGGTGTAAGGCAAGGTGGTGAAGAGACAATGTGACACAATAATATTGTATATCACCGTACCTGTGAGTCGAGGGTCGGCCAACTGTCTCCTCCATCAGCATGAGGCAAGCCAAGCGATCGTAAAACTATCGCCGCTCAAGTCTTAGGCGGCGACCACTCACAACTTGCTACAGCAACACCATCGGTCTCCGACGGTTACGTAACGTTGTAATTGCATCACCGTCTAAGATAAAAGCTGGAAGTGATACCTACTCGCATGCGAAGATCGCGGTGCGCGATGCTGCGTAGTGCGCTCTCAGCATTATCTGCCAGTGGGAGAAGACATAACAGTGTCGATGACTACTGCGGTTCGCGACGGATGGATCGCGTTATTATAGGCATAATGGTAGTGTGGTCGTAGTCGGTAAGTCATGCGAGTGTTCCCTCAGCGCAATGTAGTCATGCAGGCGCTGGTGGCTGTAGCGGTACGTCTTCTCCCTCCTCGGCGGTGTCTGAGCATACAGTTACCGATAGATGGTGGGCATGGGGTTGGAGTCAACGCTGACGCTGTCCGGCGGGCCCAGGGGCGTATGCGGGGTGCACCGGCTGATGGTGGACTCGCTGCGAGACATCTGCGAGCCCTCCTTGGCGCCTCCGACCTCGGCCCCCTTGCATTGCATCTCGTGACGCCTCATTCTGCTCCTACGCTTAGCAACGGCATCTTATCTCCCTACAAACATCTTATCTGTAACGAAACGTTCATACGCCTCCGCACTCCGGCCCACACAGAAACAACCCCACAGAGTTAACCCAACAAGGATAGGATACGGCGGGTTTAATTAAGTAACACACTTAAGGAAAGTAGACACAGAGACACATGCAAGCCCTACGCTAACATCTAGTCAGCTAAGGGTACACAAAATTGAGTGATCCACGTCGAAATAACCTCTAAGTGTAGAACTATAATCGCGTTATACGTAAAAAAACAGTAGGAACACAAAACTGATCGCGATTTAGTGATCGCGAAACCGATCCGTTTGCACCGGGAGTGTCGCACTCACCAGGGTTGCCTGGAGGTTCTACGTACTCAACATCTGATGTTGCGGTGCGACACGACGTCAAATACTTATACTGCGAACTTAGCGTACTGTACTGCGGGTGCGGGGAGCGCGGCCTCGGCGCACGGGGTGCCGAGCGCCGGGAGCCCTGCCCCGCCCCCCGCGCCCAAGCTCGCGCCTGCGCGTTACACCCTCTACGCTCTGACCTATTTCTAGATTCAGGCCCGGCCGCCATTTAACTATTTTTTTTTTTACATAACGATATGCTCGAAAATATTAGAAATATTAAATATTTGATTCCTAAGCTGTACGATTAGATCTACTTTGCTGCCTTTAACTAAGTATCAGTACAATCAGTGCATTACATAAGTTTCATGCCACGTGCAGTCGGCTAGATCGATCTAGGCTGCCCGGCCGGGGGGAGGTGCTGATGTTGCAGCATGCTCACGGAGAGCTTAGGGTGTGGCGCGAAGGATTCATAAGTAGGAACTAAATTAATAAATACTTGAAATTTTGCGTGTCATAGACCAACTGTACTAGTCACCCAATTTTATTTTCCAGGTGATTAGATTTGAACAAATAGTTTGGTAGGATAGGAAAGAGATACGATGACACAATTATTATTAAAAGCACTAGATATTTACATGTCTTTGAATGTGTTGTCCTTTGCAGTCGTCTATTCAAATAAGACTGGCAAGTCGATGGCCAAAGGCAGCTTTCATCTGTTGACATATTAAGCTCCTTTGTTAGGAGCGCCTCGATTGAAGCTTTTTAACAAAGGTCAATGATCTGTACGAGCACCGCACCCCATCACCTTGCATTCTGCATGATTACCGGGTCAAGCCTGCCACTGACACGAGATCTTGTAGATAGGTACCTGCAAACCTGCAAGACTAACCCCACTTCCTAAGCAGATACCGAAAATATTCTTTGAACATTTAATACACTTTATTTAATCCACTTTGCCAGAGCAAAGCGTACATAACCTTGTGTGTTTCAACTTGTTATCATCGAATATTCGGCATCGGCATTAGCAAGGGTGTGGACCTCCACTTACCCATGACAAGAGGCTGGACGGTGCATGTCATCATCTGCATTTGAACTAATATCATATGTGGAATCACGGAACGCCCGCGGTATGACGTTGCACTCCGCGTTGGTTGTAATGGTACGACTTGATGGCTCACCGCCATCACTGTCCAATGACTCATCTGCAAACAAAAAAAAGTTTGATCGAATCATCCAATATAAAATGCGTCTGAAAAGATTGGCGACATACCTTCTCTACCCTACTTTACGCGAGAATCTTTACGCTTTATGAATGAACCCGACTGAATGTAACGTATGACGTAGGCAGTAGGTACGTCGTCACGAGGCTAGTGGTGTGAAAACCCCATTATACCGCTCGTAAGGGTTATCGTCTTACCAAGGCCGAGGTAAGGGAATGACACTTTGACACATTAACCTGCTCATTATAGTTTAGTAGTCTTAATATACTCGAACAAGGAAACGATGAGTAGACTGGGTGAAGGATGATTTGACTATAAAGGAAGCGGGAGACAAAATGAAGGGAAATAGAAAAGTATGAAACATGACGACATGCTGCATGCACCGGTAGATGCGGCTAGGGCTGAGGGCTGAATTAACTGGATTAAGGGCTAGAAAATTTGGAAAAAAAATGGTAATTTTACATTTGCTTAGTATTAGACATCAACGCTTTACATGGTCGTTATCCTAAAATAAAATGTGCGATCCAGGGCTATTGCGTATCTTCTAATGACAGTGGATAACATATAGTGTCTATCAAATAACTGTCAAATGGTGAGTTTTTAAGAAAAAAATGTACCAAACCATAACCAATTTACAGTTAATCTATGGGCACTTTAGGTTAGCCACTGTCATTAAAAGATACGCAATAGCCCTGCTGGTCACTCCTTTATCCTGAAATCAATTTTTAGAACAACGTGGCTTCGTGGGGCTCACCTCGGCAAGGTCCAAATCTGCTGAAGTTTAAGATGATGCCCTCTGGGTCGTCGAAACTATGGCTCGATTCAGGCTTTGTGAGCTGCGTACTGCAAGATTTCTTCAACATACTCTGCACGGGAAAATTGTCCAATATATTTGAATTCACTTTAAATCACCACACATCTGTCCCCAGTTTTGTAAAAGTCTTGAGAAATATTATCTTATTGGAGTTGAAGACCGAACGCGGCTTTTGTTCCAAAGGGCGGGTTGGGCACCGCCCTAAATTTCGCCGAAATTTCCGATTTTTCACGAATTTTCCGAATTTTACTTTTTAACACAATGAAACACTTGAATGATTAACACAAAACCCCATTTCAATGAATTAGAGAAAAATTAAAAAAATTGAGTCACTCAGCGGACCGCGCGATCAAGCCGACTTGTTGCAGCCAGGACCGTGTTGCATCTATGCACAGTTTCTCTTCTCCAGCCGCTAGCCGCCCGCACCTATCCGTGCAATTTAATAGGTCAATATATTCGCGCATGTGTCAGTACGCTGTAATTTATGTCATGAGCACTAGACAGAGTGCCTAGATTGTGAGAATGAGAGGTTGCAGTTTATTGATTCCAACCCCGGAACCAACAGATGTTGAGATTGCATCCTATACGTTATAACGTTATCGGCCAATTTCACGTCGCGCGGACTGGCCGCAAACAGTCATATCTTGTAATTTGTGCGCGAGGTATCAACACGTAGTTTGACGCGATTTCAATTTGCATTTTGTAGGCGCGATCACTTAACCGACTCGTAACACCGTTTGGGTTGTTTTAGTGAATGAAAACTTAAAATATGTAGCACCAGAGATAAACATTGGCAAAATGGCGTTACATGAATAAGCTTCGCTGTCAAGAAATTGCCATTAAGAGATCTACAAGCCCGGTTTTGAACTCGTAAGTCACAAATAACTTGACTGCATGCCAAAATGTGTTTATAAAAGTTCATCCATATAATTGCCGTGCTTTACTGAATATTATGTTCGTCTACAAGCCAAAATCTCAATGGCGCTATCGCCCACATCAAAAACCACAAAGACAAAGAAAACATTTCCGTGTGATCTTTCATCTCCTGAATTATGAATGCGTTTACAAAACCAAAACAACTCACAAACGCCACCCACTTCTCAGATAGGCTAACTCCCAGACCAAAACCCACTGCGACCAAGAAGTCATTCCCCCTTTTTCTGAATTGTGAATTCTTTTAAAAACCCAAATGAACTTACTAACGCTAATCACTTCTCACTTAGGCTACCTCCCAGATGACAAACTACTGCGACAAACAAGTCATTTCCGTGCTTTCCCGAGTTGTGAATGCATTTGATGAACCCAAATCAAGTTACTAACGCTAACCATTTCTCCCACTTACGCTAACTCCCATCCCAAGGAACATTGCGAGGAAGAAGTAATTTCTCCGATTTACTGAAATCGTGAATGCGTTTACAAACCCAAATCAACTTACTAACGCTAATCACTTCTCACTTAGGCTACCTCCCAGACCACAAACTACTGCGATAAGTCATTTCCGTGTTTTCCCGAGTTGTGAATGCGTTTATGAAACTAAATCAACACTAACCCAGCCCACTTTTCACATAGGTACCACTTCTTCGATTTCTCCTCAACTTTCTTTTCGTACGGGACGAGACGAGGCGAGACAGGACGAGATCCAAACCCGTACTCGTCTCACCCTCTTCAAGTATTAAAAAAACCAACACCAGCTCACTTAAGTTGACGGCAAACTTTTTAACGACGCACTGCATGATTTCCACCAACATCGACAGTAGACGAGGTTCAATAATTCGGAAATAAATTAATATTCCTTTATGTCGCATGAAATATGAGCGTGTCATTCGCGCCGCCAGTGTAGGAGCGCGCGTCCCACGGGGCGAACAGCCCCCACCTCCTAACAAGACAAGTTACGGAGGGCGTCTTAGAGTCCCACTTCTAGATCAGGCAGCGTAAGCCACCATGCATGCAACACGTAGCTCGTAACTATTTGGAATATCAAACGTAAGTGAAAAAGTGAGTTCAGTGTTTGCATAAAAACGTAAACTTCGAAGTTTTTAGTTTGAAACAAATATAGGATGATCTTACGTTGCAATAAATATGACCTCAAATAGTTTAAACATTTTTGACGTATTTAGAAGCCTTAAGTAAAACCAAGTCAATTTAAACGCACTGAAAAGTAGGTGTGTAGTGAATTATTTAAAACCGTGTTAAGCAAGTCATAACAAAAGCGCGCCTTTGTATTGTCCCTTCCAGAAGTGGGTACTTCGTGTATTTTCTTGTCTGAGATAACCCGCTTAAGAGCTACCTCCCTAATTTTGTTTACATTTAAAGTTTTTACGACTGTCAAAAACTGTGCGTCAATCAAAACATAAGTAGATTATAATTCCTATGGAAAATAACATACCTACATGGTTACAGGTAAAATGACCAAAATAGGAAATGATTTGTTGTCGTTACGCAGTCCTTACCGCAACACCGTCTAAGGAGCCGAGTTGACAACCTGAGATAGCTATATTTTTCCGTTGCACTTCACGCGCATGAGCTTTAAGCCTAGGTAGATGAATCAATAAAATATTCTATTTAAAGACAGTTGGCTCAACTTACTCTGTGGTGTTTCGTGGTGTCCGGAATAGATGGACGGCTCTGACGCAGCCTTGCAGCCTGCCGTTGTAGATCACACAAACGGTGATGCGACCACGATGTGTTCATCCTCCGAAGACCTTCCACAGCGTCAGCAATCTAAAAAAGAAAAAGATGTTCGCACATATACCATTACCTTGACTTGTAAGTAAATCACATCTAAGAGACTTATTTAAATATTCTTGTATCCATTTACTTAATTCCATCTAATGTCATCATCATCATCATCAACAGCCTATTAATGTTCCCACTGCTGGGACACAGGCCTCCTCTCTATCTAATGTTACCTAATGTAATAGTCCAGTAAACCTAACTCCTCTTTGAGGTCTGAATTAACTCCCTGTTTGAAAGTGTACGTATTCTTTCCAGGGAGGGACATCGATGGGAATCCCATTCCGTATGTCCCATCTGCTGAAACACCAGAAGAGCCTCCAGTTACAAGTAAGTACCTCACACTCAGTTACCTACTTACCTGATTTTAATATTCCTCTGACTGTTTCATCTTATAACCTAAACTTAAAACTGTTAATTAGATTACAGTTAGTTACTCTTTGAATCCTTTTATACCTCTTTGATTGTGATTCAGTTATTTGTTAAAAAGCCCAAGGGTTTTCAGTTGGTTATAACAGCATAAAAATAAGTGTTAAACCCTAAAATTAAACAAATATCAATTAAACAGTAAGACGCCTGAACAAGAAACTTACACCAATTCCTAAATGTAGGCTGCCACTGAAACATAGCCTTACTTTGGAATGACCCAATTAGTTTTGTACTTTAAGCTGCTTGAACCACTAATCTAGGATACAGTTTAAAAGCTTTGATCTCATTTATGTCAGTCCTAAGATTTAATTTGGTTTTAAACTTAGGTACAAGGTAAGTTTGTGTTGTTGAAAGTTCAACATTATGCATACACTGAATACTTAATGTGGATTGTAACGACTCAACAAGTGGTTGTTGAGTATTGTTGCATGATAAACCTCTGAAAGTGAATAGTGCTGAAGTTGGTGTAATTTTATTAAAGCTATTTCGACACGATTTAAGTTAATTGATTTAATATAGGTCAAAGGTAAAATTTTTACTTTGAATTTAGTGTTTTATTGACTTATTCCAATTGGATTTTCTCGTACAAAACAAACATTTAAATAGAATCATATTTAATTGGTACAGTTTCAGCTTCTTAATTGTCCTCACAATTGTGGAGAAGAACAGTGGGTTAAACCAATATTAATTTGTGTCTTTATACTGCTTCAGGAGTGCCTCCGTCGGTCCCCCGAGGGCGTCAACGTCGGGGTCGCCTACCCCAAAGAATACCTATACCCTTGAAAAACCCTATCGGAAAGCCAGGTAGCTTACAACCATTGACTAGTCCTAAGCTGACAAAGTATTTGTCCAACTCAACAGTCCTTATGTCGGGGATTCTGAATTGAGTGGTTGAAAAAGAATAAGTTGAAGTTATTGAAATTTAAAAGGAGGCATAATTAGGTAGGTAACTACCTAGTTATGTTTTTAATTTTAATGACCAGTGCTACATTACCATGTTTACACACTAAAGGGAATAATAATATTCCTTATAATGTGTTATGTAATTTTATATCAAATACTCAAATCAGAAACTGGACACGGACAGTCTATTACTTAAGTTTTCTTAAAAGTAGACCATAATAACTTGCGGTATAAAACATACAGCATACACCCTTATGCAAGTTGTAACTGAAATAACTGAAAATCCCCAGAGAGACACCAAATCAGAAAATATTGTATTTTTTTTTATTATAATAATAATATTTTTTTTTTTTTTTTTTTTTAACTTTTGAACTTTTGAACTTTTGGTGTCCAACTTGTTCTAATCAAAAATATTATTGGGTATATTAAATTAACCCACCTACTTATATTAGATTTTCACAATACCTATTTCAATTACAGCCTGTATTATGTTTCTAAAGACATTTTTTTATTAATATAAATGTCTAGGAGACACTATTCTTTCGAGTAGTTTGGAAGACAATAATATTTTTTCTTAAATTAATTAAACTAATAAATTAAATTGAAATAATTAGACAAAACTGGCCCACAAGAGAACGCATGATTTCTTTAAATCATTTGTTTTCGGGAAACATATACAATTTAATGCAGGTGGGTATACTGTAATGAGACCCTGTTACATTGCAGGCAATCATTTCTGAAATCTTTTTTGCACATGACTTGCATAAAAAAGCCGGGCTGATTGTTATTTTATTACGTATTTTTATTTATATAGATGTCTGTTGTTGTGTTATGTTCCCTCCCTACCTCTCGCTTCTTGTCCTCCTCTGCTTCAATAGCTCTCTGGTGGAGGAGCTTAATGTCTAGTTGCCTGATCTCCTCCGCCTCTCTCGCTTGTGATTCCTTTTCCTAGAATGTTCCATCAATGTTAGTCTTTGTTTTTTTGTTTCCAGACACTTGTTACGACGCAGTAAGTATTTACATACTGTAGGTACTATGTCTCACAAAATAACATTTACACGTAAATCAAATAACTAAATATTTTAACTTGCAAACTTGAATATTGATTCATGTTTTGATAAGGTGCTTCATATTTGACCAATAAATGAGCATTCAAATAAGCATCAGATCTATATGAACAAGCATATTACTGTGTGGTTAAAGCTATCTGTACCCTTACACATCATTACCATCAGTCTTCGAGAATGTCACTAAAAGGTAAACATTTGCCTGACCTATGCGAGAATGAAAACGCTTCAGATCATATTTCATGATATCATGCATGTGTAGTAATAAAATAAAGTACCTTCTGTAACTGCTTCTCATGTTCAAGTTTCTGCTGCTCGAGCTCTTCTTCTGGAATCGGTGGGGTCTCATCTCCACTGGACGCATGTTTATTCCCTGAACGGTTCAACAAAATGTAAATCGTCCGTAACAAAATAAGTCGGTCAAAACAATATCAATGGTACCTACCAGTAGGAGGATGATACGATATCCAAAACTGATGGGCCATTGTAAAGGACTAACCAGCACAGTTGAATTAACTACCACCTTATATCCGTCAAGGCTAAAATGCGTTAACGGCACGGAATACCGAACGTATACTGAAACACGTATAAACCGTAAGCTTTTATTCATAGACGTTTATTTTCATGGTAGAATCACTACCGACGGCGTTACGTTGTATAGAACCGATTGGCGAGAAGCCAAGACGTCAGGACGCTGCGTGAGCTATGTCGCAGTCAGTCGCAGTAGGTAGTGCCAGGTCCCTTACTCGAAATGCGATAATTCTCATATTTCATTATTACGAGCCAGTAGTGATGTTGTTTTTCCCAAAGATTTCATTCGACTGTACTTATAAGGTTGCCGCCGGTTAGGTAACAAGTACCTACTCTCGTACATACGGCGACAACACCATATTACCGGGTAAATTCAATATTTTCACGCTTTCTACGTGACCATCAATGATATGATACCCATCAATCAATGCCCTAACCCCACCCTCTTGAACAGCTCGACAAAATTAAATATAACATAATTACATTATTATGATTGCGAGTACTAAGTACTACCAAGTACTAAGTACGGAAATATATTATTATATTATATTTATACTAGCGGACTTAGCAGACGTCGTCCTGCCCGTACAGCAGCGCCATCTACCGGCTCCAATTTCGAATCTAAACCATTCTCGAATCCACTGGAACACACAAAAAATATCAAATCGGTCCAGTCCAGCCGTTTGGGAGGAGTTCAGTGACATACACATGCACAGTAGAATTATATGTCGATTTACGAAAATTTTGTCTATGTCTAGTGTGTCTATAAAGCATGAACTTAATTAATGTTGAATCTGTGTAAATAATTAATTAAGTATTTAAACAAAAATTAACTAATTTAACTTTTTACGTTTAGCATGGTCCAGTCATAGTGATTGCTGGTATTTCGCAAAGTTAATAACTGTATCCTTGAATCCTCAGATCGTATAGATAATCTCCGAACAGCAGGCAGAGGAACGAGTACTTGTGGTACACCCTCATTCAAAATAAACGTAAAAACTAACACGGCAAGTTGAATAAAAGCTTATAAAAAGACTTTAGATTTGTAGAACTACTAGTTAGCTTTTACCCCTCCCTCTATGTTCTGTCGAAGATTCCCTAGATACTTAGCTCTAGATGTAAACAAGATTGTGTTTGACTCCGAGAGAGAAAGTTTTGAGGGTGGGTTGGAAGCGTGCCAAACATACGAAGCTGCGTGGGGTGGAGGGGTGCAAACATTCGAAGAATGTTTCATTTCCCTTTCACATGATGTACACTTCTATAATCCATGATCTTTTTAGATTTTACTACCGTACCCCTGGCTTCTTTTGCATGTAAACTTACCAATTCCTTTAATTGTGGCTTCGCTTTATGAATTGAAATGCTTAAGATTCCTTCAGATTATATTATTATTACTATTCAGTGAGAGAATAAATAAATAAATCATTCAAGATTTCGATGTTGAGAAAACATAAGTATTTCAATTACATTTTAAATCGCATGACAACCTGATTGATAAAGAAACATTGCCTGTAATATAAGTAAGAGTTTCCATTTATTATACCGTTTTCCTCATAATTTACGTAACGTGATACGTAACATATTGTTCATATATAATAACTATAACCGATTAATCTTGCAGTGAGCCAGTAAGTAGGGCACACGTGTTTTTTGCAAAACAAGCTTACAATCCTTCGTTCAGCCAACTGGAGTATAATGCTCATTATTCAAATTAAAAGAGGGGTGCGCTGCGGTAGTCACCCGTCCGTCCTTGAACTTGAATGAGAACATTGGAGAAAATCGAACTCCGCTCGTACACACGGCTACACATCAAGCTATACAAAACCAGTATAATCTGATCGTTCATTGTGCGAAAAGATCTAGTAAAGTGAGGCCAAGATTAACTGGTTTTGTATAGCTTGATGTGTAGCCGTGTGTACATTGCGGTAGGGTCAGGGTTAGCATTTGCAGCGAACATATTCTAAAAAAATAAATTTGTGGTGGCCCACACACGAATAATAAACTTGATTTATGTTCGTAGTTCTTATGCTAGGCATGTTTTTAGTACCAATATTTTTAAAATGGGTAGTATAACTAATAAATTAAAGACACAACATAAAATAAGTTAGATTAGGCAGAGATCATGAGTTTCATGAAAAAAAAACAGTCAAACTTGTATCGAAAGGTTTTAAATCCTCCCTTACATAACACTACTCTGCTCCTATTGATTGTAGCGTGATGAAAAGTATACTATAACCTCTCCAGGAGTATAAAGAATAATTGTACCAAGTTTCGTTAAAATCCGTTGAGTGGTTTTTGTTTCTATAAGGAACATACAGACAGGAAGACAGACAGACAGGAAGACAGACAGACAGACAGACAAAATTTTTACTGATTGCATTTTTGGCATCAGTATCGATCACTAATTACCCCCTGATAGTTATTTTGAAAATATATATCATGTACAGAATTGACCTCTACAGATTTATTATAAGTATAGATAGAAGAAGAAGAAGATAGTTAATAGAAGATTTATAACCAACCTATTTATCGCAGATCTCCCATAATAATAATAACTTTACCTTATCCTTCTCTAGGTACTTCCCGAGTGTATCGTATTACCCAGTATTAACTGGGTTGTGGAGGTCAGATAGACTGTCGCTCCACATGTAAAATACTGGTATTCAGCTGTATCCAGTTAGACTGGAAGCCGACCCCAACATAGTTGAGAAACAGCTAGGCAGATGATGATGACTTCCCGAGTGCCCTTCGCATCTTTTGACATGTATCACAATAGCTTTTGCTCATTCAAGGATCAAAAGGATATCGCAGTGTCTGCCCTTCAATTCTGAGACCGGTATTGGTTGTTATAATTTGTCGAGCGGCCTGCATGGCATTTGTAGGTAATAATAAGTTTGATTGTAATGTACTTACCAATAAATTATGTTACGTAGTACCTAGAACTGTTATACGGCGGGAGGTGCGCGTTCCTCGTCTGTTTCACACTGTGAAGTGCAAAACAAACGCCGGTGAGCGGGCACTTTACCGATCGGTGTGTGTGGAATGTGGGAATCGCGCATATTCCTTAGCAGATTCATCACCGGATAAAACTCGTCCCTCTTTGATCAACTTGTACTGACTAGAAGTGTCTTTTTTCGACCTTACGTAATTCCAGAATGATTTAGGGTCAGTAGCGAGATGGCTTTGTACTCGATCTCTGTACCGGAGGTGACCACTCGCTGTTTCCGCCTTCACCCTTGCCCGGCACTGAGAGAATGCCTCATAATCGCTTGGAGATTGGAGATAATAGATTGGTACATAGTACAAATATCTAGATTTCTTAGCTGCCAAGTTAGCTATATAAGAGGATACCCTAAATTTATAATAGTTTCGAACTGGTATGCTAATTAATAACTAGTATTAATTGGAAGTTGGCAATTTCTTCATTTTGTTCATTGACCTATAATCACGTATTAAATTATGACAATTACTATTATATTATTGACTATTAATATCTAATTATTATTAATGATCAAATTGACAATTTCTGCAGACGTGTTGCTTTAATACGTTAATTCTATATACTGCTTTTCCTCTATTTACAATTATTTACTTAACCATCAATATGGATAATGATTCGCAGTCATGGGCGCCGGGAGTTTGTATTGTGTAAGAGCTTATGAGCCTGTCTTCAGAATAAAAGCTCCTTTTTTGCGGAATAGGTACACGTTCATAATTATGAAGCTAATAAGAAAAAACCGTAAATACTTAGTGGAGGGATATTTTTCTATGACCATCAGATTTTAAATATATAAAACAACTGCACAATGGTTTAAAAATGATCCACTTTAAAACAAGTGACTGTCTAAATAAGTAGTAAAATATAGGAAACCACGACGCTTTCTCTCAATAATAATTGTTAAAAATAATAAGCGTACTTTGTTTTGGATCCGAGCATGAAGAAAGGAGATGGCCTAGCAACAACAACAATAACAACCAAGAAACCCGACTCGATTGGGACTAAATTGATACCAGTACTTTTATTATAATGCACGATTTACTCCACCGAAGGGGCAATGCCGAAATCGATGGGGTATTGAGCTCTAGGCCTACAAAGAATAATTATAATAAGAAAAAAACTAGACTTTAAAGTTCTGTTTACCAGTTTATAAACAATAACAATAATTAAGGATAACGATTTCTTCGTAGTATGTATATATAAATATAATGCTTATTTCATAACTGCCCAATGTACAGCGACGTTGGCGTTATACAGGGTGTTAACGAACCCGTCAACCAAGCATTATGTACATACATCGAATTAAGTACCCTTACGCAAAAATTAGTGCGGAGAAACGATTTTTTTTTATAAATCACTGTTGAGGGTCAAACTTAATGTAGCAGTCTTAAAACATTGTGCTAGTAGATGTTTTGAATAGTAAACGGGTTATAGAGGTAATTTTAGTAAAGTTATAAGCTGAAAAACTAGTATTGAAAAAAACAGCTGTGTAAATTTCTAACTTTGACCCGAAATATCTCCGAAACTAAGGGGGCTAGGGTTTTCCAGGTATGGGAGAACACGTGCCGTTTGACTTCGTTAAGTTATAAAACCCGAACTTGCAAATTGATAAAACAAGTAAAATGACAATAAAACACTTAGTTAATGTAAATCAGTTTATTTAGGTAGCGAATATTATATTTGCCGGCCCCTATTGACTTCGGTGTCACTCTTTTGGTAGAGTGAATAACAATGAACCTTCTGGGTACCAGTCCAAATCGAATTTGCGTTTTTTTTGGACCGTCTTCTTTTCGGACGCAAGTGCAGAAAGTGATCGTATTTTTTTCTTTCGGAAACCTTTTTAACCACAATGCCTGTAGCACACCTCCGCTGCGAAACAACAATTGCGAAACCGCTAAGCGAGTTTCGCTGTACAACAGTACTACGGTCAACGGGCGGAGATGATGTAGACGGCTCCTGAGCAAATGAGCGAAATCGTGTTAGAAAGAGACAACATCATAGTCAGTTTTGTACGTTCGAGCAGGGAATTTCGCTCCTGTTTCGCCGCCAAAGAACTTACAACTCACAGCGAAACTATTTCGGTTTCGCCCTTTGAGTTTCGCAGCGGAGGTGTGCTACAGGCATAAACCATACTGAAACCGCAAATAAGAGAAACATGAAAAGCTTTACCTGTATGTAAAGTAATAGAGAAACTTATCTTACTGTATAAGTTAAGTTTTCCGCTCTTACATTCTGAATTATCTCAATGAATATACACGTATGTACGCAAACCAACACAGTTAAGTCCTACATATTATTATGTATTTATTATGTATGAATTTACACAAAAACTTGGTAGCTTAGTGCTAAAATTATCAATCGCTACAGTAGCTCTAATCATCATCATCATCAGTCTATAATATTCCCACTGCAGGGTCTCAGGCCCAGGGCACGCCACGATAGCGGCGGTAAGTCTCCTCTTTGAGGAGTGGCTGGAGTGGCTGGCTCACCTTCCGTCTGACCCAGGTCCTCACCGGTCACGGTTTTTTCCGGAGGTACCTGCACCGAATCAGGCGGGAGGAAACGGCCGGATGTCACCATTGTGAGGATCGGCCGGAGGACATGGTGGAGCACACCTTATAGGTCTGCAACGCCGTGCTCTCGTAGCGGCGACCGGCGACCTCTCGCGTCCGTCCCTGGTGAAAGCCATGGTCTGGGGCGAAGAGGAATGGGACGCCGTCGCCTCCTTCTGCGAAGCAGTGATGCTAGCGAAGGAGGTGGCGGAACGAGAGAGGGAAAGAACCTCTCAACGTCCCAGCCGCCGCGGAAGGCGCTCCGGGCGTCGGGGGTCACGCGATGACCTCCGGCCACCGTAGACGCGGGCCTGTGGACGGTGAGTAACGGGCTAGCTCGCCGTCCGGCCGTCGTCATGACGGCAACTCAGACCGTGTCGATGGCGCGTTCGTGTTCCACGCGCGCCTCATAGAGGTGTCAGCAACATGGGATGGGCAAGGGCCGACGCCCGTCGGTGCTGCGGGTTGTTCACAAGATACCGTGGCCTCGACATATAGGGCTAAGAAGGACGTTGGGAGGTTTTTAGTCAGTAGAAGTCTGACGCTCCCTTTCGCTCTGCCCAAACGCGTGAGGGGTTATTTGGCTATATAGTCTTTGGGTTATTTGATGATTTTCAATCCGCACAAAAAAAAGGGCCTCAGGCCTCCTCTTTATGAGAGAGATGGGCTATAATTAGAGGATTCGATCCGGGATCCCGGTCATATTTCTGACCCGAAATTTTCGGGATCAAAAATGAATCCCGGGATTTTCGGGATTGACACATTTTCATATTTGTGTAACAAATTGACAAGTAAGCTTGCAGATGAGACGTTGGATGCATTGTTATTCCTTAGATTTTATTTTCGTGGTTTAAAGTTTCTGGTCTCTTTAGCATATGACTTTTTTATAGTTTATCTAACTATGGCTATTATTAACCATAAAAACGACACCCATGACGAGAAACGAAACCTGAAAAGTATTTGTTTTTAAATTCTATTGTAAGTCAAGGCTGATTTTACAACACATTTCTGATTAAGGAAACTGACTGTGATATTAAAACCATGAAAACGATACCCATCATCTGCCTAGCCTTTTCCCAACTTTATTGGGGTCGGCTTCCAGTCTAACCGGATGCAGCTGAATACCAGTATTTTACATGGAGCGACTGCCTATCTGACCTCCACAACCCAGTTAATACTAGGTAATACAATACCCTTTGGTAAGACTGACCATGAAAACGATACCCATGATGGAAAAACCATAAAATTTCGTTGCACCATCTTGGATTTTCATTTTGACCTCATTAGTTATCAGGGACCCCAAAAACCATGAAAACGACACCCATGATGGAAAATCCAAAAAAATAATCCATTACTGCAATCCATGCTATTTCAGTCGCGCAAGTGTCCATTCGCGCAAGAGTGTCCTTTCGCGCAAAAATCTATCCGCGCAAGATAAGAAGTGTCCTGGCGCGCAAAAGTCCATTCGAGCAAGTGTCTTGGCGCGCAGAAATCTGTTCGCGTAAAAGTCCAATCATCTCGTCCCAAATGGGCCGTGGGCATGTGGGACGAGTTGATGAATTACTCCAATGAATGGGACTGCCGTTTTAAACTTATTATTGTTTATTCATTTGTTTTTTTTTTACACCGGTCCGTTCGGATGTACACATTTTTTGTCTACGTCTGAACGGACCAGAAAGAATTGACAGCAGTCCGTTCAGACAAACCAACCCCCAACACTAGTAGTACCTACTGATCCGTAGGTGCTGTATGTGGAATAAAATTTTAAATAATAAACTATTCCACTAATGGCACCTGCGAAAAATATTGACAGGTGCCGTATGTGGAATACCTCAGGTGCCATTACCTCAGGTGCCGTTAAAGCGGGTGCCCAATGTGGAATACCTCTTTAAGAGAACGCAGACAAGTCGACCGGTACGGATGCAA
The DNA here is from genome assembly GCA_949775195.1 of Diarsia dahlii. Classification (NCBI taxonomy): domain Eukaryota; kingdom Metazoa; phylum Arthropoda; class Insecta; order Lepidoptera; family Noctuidae; genus Diarsia; species Diarsia dahlii. The sequence goes on from OX459189.1 coordinate 15,649,649, forward strand.
TGATATGTATGCCAAGGAGAGCAATCTTGATGGTGATCCATTGACTATTAATGAAGCGTTGGCGAGACCAGATGGTGATTTATGGCAAAAAGCGATAGATAATGAACTTATGTCACTGAAGGAGAACCAGACTTGGACGTTGGTGGATCTTCCAGCTGATAAGAAGCCTATTCAATGCAAATGGGTGTTCAAAATCAAGAAAGATAGCGATGGCAAGGTAACAAAGTACAAGGCTAGACTTGTAGCAAAAGGCTTCACACAGGTATGTGGTGTAGATTATACTGAGACATATTCTCCTGTATTATGAAGCTCTACTTTAAGATTGTTGTTCTCGCTAGCTGTTGAATACGGTTGGTTTATCGACCAATGGTATGTCACGACTGCCTTTATTTATACGGAAAAATTAAAGAGGACATTTACATGCTCCAACCAAAAGGAGCAGTAGTCAAAGGTCAAGAAACCAAGGTATGCAAGCAAATTGCAACGTTCTTTGTATGGATCGAAACAAGCTTCAAATGCTTGGTTCAAGGAATTGGATAAAGAAATGTTGAATTTAGGCTTTGTACAATCAAAAATAGAAGCGTGTTTGTATCAAAAGCAGTTTAAAAACAACAAGAAGTTGATTGTCGTTATTTACGTAGATGACCTTTTTATTTTTGGAAATTGTGAACAAGAAAAGCAGAAATTAAAAAAGTTGATGTGGCACTCGGAGACTGCCGCGGTAAAGCTATTGCATAGCATTTTTTATCAACTTATGCAAATAATTATTTATTTATTTTATCTATGCAGTATTTTTTAAAAAGAATTTAAATTATTTATGTAAATCAAAAGTAACCTTCATAGACTAAGCTAGTAAGAAACTCTATGACAGAAAATTTAAAAGAAAAAGTATTGACAGCTTGTCAGCCTGACGTAAGTGTCATAACATTGAAAAATATGAAAATTATTTATTTTATTTTAGATATTTTATAAGAAAACGAATCGTTTTCTAAGACCGATTCGCAGAATAGTAATGCAAAAACCAATAAAACGTATGATAGATGCGTAATAATAATAAAATGAATGATATAGAGGACTCGAGGAGTACTCACTCTTTCACTATTTTTTCGTGACTTTCTTCATTAATAAATGCACTTTGTTTATTCATATTTAAAACACTTTGTACACAAATTATACGAGTAAGAATATTTTAGAAGGAGAAAGCAGAGAGACAAAACAGAAAAACTTTACACCTTTACACGTGAGGTTATAACATTGAGGTATAATGTACGAGTGTACGACTTTGCGCCGACGGTCATTACGCCGACAGACTGAACGCCGACAAGACTTTACTGCGACGGGACTCTTCGCCGATAGGACACTTTGCCGACAGGACTCTTCGCCGACAGGGGTCATCACAGACGCTAATCTCCGATTATCTAATATTTACTTTGGAAATCGATTATCCTTTTCTCGTAATTATACAATTCATAAAAAATAAAGATCTTGCATTGGTTATTAGTATAGGTACATTGCATAATATTATGTATAATATCATTATGTAAAGCCCCTCAAGATAAAGAGGAAAATATACAAGTCCGTGATCTGTCGTACTGTATGGATCGGAACGATGGGCTGAGAAAAAGATGGATGAAAAATAATTTCATGTAGCTGAGATGATAATGTTGAGGTAGATGTGTGGTGTGACAAGAATGGATAAGGTAAGGAACAAGTATAATAGGGGACGTTTAAAATGTGTGCCAGTTACAGAAAAGTTGAAAGGGAATCGAATGTCGTGGTATGGACATGTTATGACGAGAAACGAATCGCATTTGACTAAAAAGGTTATCGATATAAATGTTGATGGAAGGAGAGGGAGAAGAAGGCGAAAGAAAAGATGAATGGATTGTGTGAGGAATGATATAAAAGAGAAACGAGTAAATGCCACTGTGACTTATCTAACAGGGAGGAAGGGAAAACGAAAACGTGTTGCGCCGATCCTAAATAGAATGGGATAAGAGCAGGAAGATGTTGATCATTAGGTAAAGATACAAATAAAAATACATCGAAAAAGAATAAACAAAAATAATTTAAGTTTTTAAACTGACATGGTCACTGACACTACTATTAATATCATAAACGGGATATTTACCATGTTTGATTTTTGTTTCGAGTTCCCGATGTTTCGGCGCTGTTACAAGCACCATGATCACGGATAAAAAAATCAAACATGGTAAATATCCCGTTTATGATAATAATAGTAGTGGAAAAATAATTTATTTAAACAAACCTCTTAGTAACAATAAAAAACAAATCATTCTAATAACAACACTCCCACAATAATTCTAATTCTAACACACTTATGGTATTAATGTTATTAAACTAATAACCAATGCAAGATCTTTATTTTTTAGGAACTGTATAATTACGAGAAAAGGATAATCGATTTCCAAAGTAAATATTAGATAATCGGAGATTAGCGTCTGTGATGACCCCTGTCGGCGAAGAGTCCTGTCGGCAAAGTGTCCTATCGGCGAAGAGTCCCGTCGAAGTAAAGTCTTGTCGGCGTTCAGTCTGTCGGCGTAATGTCCGTCGGCGCAAAGTCGTACACTCATAATGTACTTGTACGAAGTACATATACCTCAATGGGTTATAATAGTAGATTGGTACACCAAGTGCATAAAACGCACCATTTTGCGCGAGACGTTTATCCATCCGATGCGAGCTTGCGAGCGAGGATGGATATAAAGTAGAGAGTAAAATGGGTTTTATGGACGAGTTTTACACTCTACTTTTCACTTCGATTGTGTGGAAATGAAACAGCAACTTGTAATATTGCAAAAATAATTAAGGTTCCCGCCAATTAACTTTTTTTTTTCAGTAGGAAACTTGACATAACACCTGACTTATGTCGTTACTCATACTGCTCAGTTATAAAAACATTTTGAGCAAGCCTATTGCCATCAACCAATGTAATTAGGAGCAAGCCTATTGCCATCAACCAATGTAATTAGGAGCAAACCTATTGCCATCAACCAATGTAATTAGGAGCAAACCTATTGCCATCAACCAATGTAATTAGTTAGTGCCACACCCTACGAACCAAGGACGCGCATCGCTTACGCATCACGGCGTAGAAACAATCTACGTGAGCTTCAGAAACTTCGCAAACATCCCTGATGCGCTGCAGTATCGGGGCAACCCCATCAACTCCCTATGCGTTATTGTATTGGACGCGAAGGGCGCTGTATAATTTTTGAGTAAAATGAGCCCACAGACTGCAAGTGTAAAAAGACGTGCAGTAAGAACTAAAAATAGTACACTTTACCTCTTTAGAGGCACGCCTGAATCTGCAGGCAATCATGTTAGCTCTCACACACAGCGCCCTCCGCTCCCTATCAATGTCCTCATCGTCCTTGAGGCCAGTGGTCAATAAATGACCCAGAGATTTTAAATCGGTCTACCCTTACAAGGGGTATAGCGTTCAACCTAACTGAAGGTACAGCTTCTGGGTAATTACCCCTGGCACCAAAGACCATGACCACACTCTTTTTAACATTATACACCAGACCATGTTGTCTGGCATATCGCTCGCGAGTGGCCATAGCGGGAGGAGTCATTTGATGATGCCTAACCCACCGAAAAAAAGGTAATCGTATGTACAAGGTGATCCTTTGAGGTAAGATGATCCTTTTCAATTGCAAAGAAACTACTTACCCATAGGGGCCTCAGTCAATTTATTACAAACTAGCTTTTGCCCGCGACTTCGTCCGCGTTATACTAAAAATGTTATCTTTGGTAAGTAGATCTATAATTGATTTTAATTTTAAATGAAAAACTCTTGCGATAATATCATGGCGGTCATGCGGTGCTTGACCCTCAAGAAGCTCCCGAGTGATTTCATCCCACTTGGGCTTGGAAGTTACTTTACAGTAATAAATAAGTCGGGACGTCCATATTTTCTTACGTAACAAAAAGCGTCTTGAGTACGTATTTATTTTTGAATAGAAAGCAAACTGCATTCAACATTTTTCGAAAATTCTCTTCTCCCACACCCGGGAATTGAACCGGCTAAAATCTGGAAAAAATATACCCTGTACTTTTATTGCATCGATCGTTAGGGAATTATAAGGATGAAATCTCTCTAACAAACATGATAAATTAAATGAAAAGAAAACCAGGAAATCTTAAATTAATTTAATTATTTACAAAAAATGGTAAACTAACTAATTAGTTGCTCGATATGAGCTCCATTCTCTTGGATACACAAATTTTTCTAGTAACCTTTAATAAAGTGTTGTGGTGAATATTATAAATCGTATTCTGAACTTCAACTCTCAACTCGTTGTCATTCGCATAAGATTTCATGTAAATTTGATTTTTTACATATCCCACAAAAAAAAAACTAATGGGGTGAGATCTGGCGATCTCGCAGTCAGGTTTTCCTTTCATTTAATTTATCATGTTTGTTAGAGAGATTTCATCCTTATAATTGACCCTAACGATCGATGCAGTAAAAGTACAGGGTATAATTTTTTCAGATTTTAGCCGGTTCGATTCCCGGGTGTGGGAGAAGAGAATTTTCGAAAATCTTTGAATGCAGTTTGCTTTCTATTCAAAAATAAAGGAATGTTTCCTTTGAGTAAAATTTTCTATCTGCAGTAGTAAGAGTACTTTCCCTCCAGGTGGCATTACAAAATTCTGCCCTGTATAATCAGAAACCTCCGAACTGCTAAGCTATCGGGAGTTACACGTGGTATTGTGAGTCAACCATAAAAGATAGACATATGCTGTTGTGGGATATTTTTTAGATATATTTATGTAGAACATTTCCGTCATAAATGATTTCTATGTAGCTTTAACCATTAAGGCTGCACATGCGACGGAAGCTTAAAAAATGGAGCAACTTCTCCCGTTTTCCCAACATTTCCCTTCACTGCTCTGCTCCTATTGATTGTAGCGTGATGAAAAGTATACTATAACCTCCCCAGGAGTATGAAGAATATTTGTACCAAGTTTCGTTAAAATCCGTCGAGTAGTTTTTGTTTCTATAAGGAACATACAGACAGGAGGACAGACAGACAGACAGACAGACAGACAAAAATTTTACTGATTGCATTTTTGGCATCAGTATCGATCACTAATTACCCCCTGATAGTTATTTTGAAAATATATATCATGTACAGAATTGACCTCTCTACAGATTTATTATAAGTATAGATAGAAGATAGATAGAAGATAGAAGATTGACTGTATTGCAGTGTGAAGGTTTTGTACCCGTGGTCCCTGTCGTAGTCCCTTGAATGGACCACGGGCACAAAAGTACCCGTGGTCCCTTTTTCAGATATAACCATACCAAATTAAGAAGGCGATCAGTCACAAGTCACAAACTACCAGGAGGGCAGAAGCATCGGGAATAATGTAGCTTCCCGTTAAGTTTATATTTTTATTTTATTTTAAACAAAAATGAAATGCGTGCAAGCGGGGGAGGAGCAGAGGGATAAAGGGGGGTAAGTCACAAACTACCAGGAGGGCAGAAGCATCGGGAATAATGTAGCTTACCGTTAAGGGGGGGGGGGGGTTATATTTTATTTTATTTTAAACAAAAATCAAATGCAAGAGCGTACAAGCGGGGGAGGAGCAGAGAGGTAAAGGGGGGTAGGTAAGTCACAAACTCCAGGAGGGCAGAAGCATCGGGAATATAAACAAGTTCATGTAACTCTCAAAAATGACCTTTTGATGAAATACTCATTCTTGAGAGTTACATGAACTTGGAGGGTTGTAATGATGATTTTGATGATTATAATTCTGTAACTGGATACGTCTTACAGCTGCGAATCATATTTTCACTAACATACAACCTAGCAATGGCCTGCAAATCGCTAAAAACGTAAGAAAATTTGAATTTCGCGGGCTACCGTGAACATCCACTTTAATGTGTGTGTGTGTTAATGTTACTTTAGTACTTTAGAGAAACAAGATTTGGTGAGCATTTATCCATTTTGGAAGGCAAAAAGAATATAAATACGACACGTACATAATTATTCTGATGAGTGTCTATTTTGGAACTTAAAACGTTATTTTTAGGCACCTCGGAGTGAGTTTTTTTTTTAATTTGAAATTAGAATATTTTATTTGGTACTTTACTATACTTTAGTCAAGGGCCTTTTTTTGGTGAGCATTTAAATTGTAGCCCAAAAAATTAAGGGCATAGGGGCACATGGAACTGGTACTAATGGCAAAAAACGGAAGGTAGATTCGTTATGTCTGTCTGTCCGTCCGTATGTCACAGCCACATAATTCGGAAACTATAAAGACTACACAGTTAAAACTTGGTAGGTACCTAAGTAGATGTATTCCGTGAACCACTTTACGATTTTTATTTAGTTAAAACCCTTCATGTGCGAGCCCGACTCGCACCTGGCCAGTTTTTTTTTCATCAATCATAGTTGCGTCACAGATTACCAGATACTACACTCCATGTACTTACGCGCGATAACTACCTACCGGGCGCCGGTCTACGGTAGCCCATAGCGCAGCAGGGTTGTCAACAGCCGCACGGCGCGTACTTACGCATATTATATTTCGGTCGACTTGATGTTAGTTTTGAAATCCTTAGAAATGGCTACAACTGGTGTATTATGTGCAGTGGATGTATGATAATTATATATCCGGATATCTATTATAAATGTAGTAAGAAGCATACCTGTCCCGAATTCAATAAATCATATTCCCGGTTTCAATGAATCGAGAATTTTTATTCATTTTAAAACTTTGAACAAAACATCGTCGTTCCACAAACAGTTGAAAGTACCCTCAGATTCTTTTTGTAACTATGTAGTTAAATGTCCGAGGCCACATTTATTAAAAATTCCGAGCAAAACATGAGACAGAAGCCAGACTGCTCGAATTTTGAACTTATAATATACCATTTAACTCCCCTTGCCCTTGTTTCACCCAAGATTACTTATTAAAATTGTTTGTTCGATTTGGAATATTCTCTACGTAAAAGTTTAACAATCGGGAATTTAAAAAAAAAATCATACATCAAAATAAAACACCTATAAGCAAAATTAACTATTCTGGTACATACTACAAATCCCTACTAACATCTTTGTCGACAGAGGCAGCCCTGGCAATTCACAATATCCACACGGCGGCGCGCATCTACAAAGCAAAACTCACTTTACGTTTGTAATGTTAGGGTACATTTTCGTTCGCAGCGTCTATCGACTTGACAGTGTAGGCTATTATAGCGGTAAGCATTGATTGTTGTGTTGTATGGCATTCTAATTTTAATATCAATGTATGGACTGTGTCTGAAGTAAATAAATTATTATTATTATTGAACATTTTGTATGGAGTGTAGTATCTCTGTGGTTGCGAACAGTGCGGTCAAATTATCTTGGCAGGTCCGAACTTCGTGCAGGTCATTTTGTTACAACTAATGTATAAAAGTGTTATGATATTTATTTTATTTGTATTTCTCACTGTTTAAATTAGATATTTTCTGATCGTTTAAGTATTGGTTTATCTGGCATTAACAGTTTTCTTCCCAAGTTTACATGCGTAAAAGTTCGCAGAGCCTATGTTCGGACCTGCCAAGATAATTTGATCGCACTGTAGGTCTACCAATTTGTGTCTATGGAAAGGTCTATAATATTGACATTTTGGTTCTAAAACCATGGGTTCCGTACCTCTAAAGGAAAAAACGGAACCCTTATAGGATCACTCGTGCGTCTGTCTGTCCGACCCTTCCCCCCCCCCCCTATCTCCGAAACTACTGACCCTCAAAATTTTGAAAAAATACAGAAATTAATTCATCACTTCCAAATTGGACTAGTATAGTTAGTTCCAAATATGTAGACCTATTTGGAAAATCTTTCTGCCACAAAAGCGACTAACTACTCCTTGTGGGAAGCCTGCATGCAAAAATTTTGATCGACCATTGCGCCCAAAACCTCCAATTCAAACTCCAGATGGTAAATTTGCTAGAACGGAAATGAATAAAGCCGAGGCCTTTGCAGATCATCTAAGTCGAATCTTCACGCCAAACGAACCGGATTCCAGATTCCGGATGAATCAGAAATTGATTCTGTGCTCATGCAGGATTTCCAGCTCGATCTGCCGCTGAAAATAGTAACACCCAGGGAAATTCACAGAAATATCAAATTTATGGACGGCAAAAAGGCAGCGGGATTCGATCTCATAGACAAGAACAAGAAGCGGTAGTTCCTGAAGGACCCTTCAGGAACTACCGCGGAAAGCTATAGTGTATCTCACAATGCTGTTTAACGCCATTCTTAGAGTCGAACACTTTCCAGACATATGGATGGTCTCGCAAATCATGATGATTCACAAACCCGGCAAAAATGCTCACGAAGTTACCTCATATCGCCCTATTAGTCTGCTCCCGGTTATGTCTAAACTCTTTGAAAGATCCTTATTACAGAGACTTTCACATGAACTCCACGAAAGGCATATTGTTCCTGACCACCAATTTGGCTTCAGGAAAGAACATGGCACGATAGAACAAGTCCATAGATAGAGTCTGTAAGGCTATCAGAAAATCTTTTGAAAAAAAGGAATACTGTTCATCAGCATTCCTTGACATACAACAGCCTTTCGTTAAAGTATGGCTTATAGGACTGCTATTTAAAATTAAAACCTTACTACCAACAAGCAAATGTTCAATGATGTCTTTGTGATCAATTCGGTGAAAACCGGAAGCGATCACCGAATGTTACAGAGGCACATTGAACATCAATATAATGCTAGAAAGGTCAAGACTGATGAAGTCTACGCTCCGTCCAGCAATCGACGGATCCAAATCCATAACTCCGAGAGCTTTCAGCTTGAATTCCAGAATCGCTTCGAATGCCTAGGAAGCTCAGTGGACGATTACAACGACGGGTTCGTGGAAACTGTCCATACGACTGGGTCTAAATATTTAAGATACGTCGTGCAAATAAGATCAAGAAACTCGCAGATCACACTCTCAAGCTCATGAAGGAGCGGCGTGAGATGATCCTGCAGTCTTCAGACGAGGCTCGGCAATACCGGCAGCTCAATAGACGGATCTCCAAATCCTTGAAGAGCGACCTCCGCCGCTTTAATACCGAGCGTATTAAAGACGCAATTGAACGGAACAAAGGCTCCAAGGTATTTGCAAGAGATCTGGCTATTGGGCAGAGCCAGCCCACGAAACTGAAAACCGACGATGGCAGGATCGTGTCCGCCAAACCGGAACTTCTGAGAGAGATCGAGAGTTTTTATGGGCAGCTGTACACGTCAACTAGTCAACCCGTCGAAAATCTAGCGAAAGACCCCAGAGCTAGACTGACCCGACACTATACCGAAGACATCCCGGATGTCAGCCTGTACGAGATTAGGATGGCTCTGAAACAGCTTAAAAACAACAAGGCGCCGGGTGATGACGGAATTACGGCCGAACTGCTGAAGGCGGGTGGCAAACCGGTCCTTCTCGGTCACTTCTGAAGGGCCTTAGCCCTTCAGAAGTTGTTTGATTCCGTCATACTCGAGGGGAAAACGCCACAGGCTTGGTGCAGGGGTGTGGTGGTGCTCTTCTTCAAAAAGGGTGACAATGCCCGGTTGAAGAACTATAGGCCCATCTCACTTCTAAGCCATGTCTACAAGTTGTTTTCAAGAGTCATCAAGAATCGTCTCGCACGCAGGTTCGACGATTTCCAGCCTTCCGAACAAGCCGGATTCCGAAAAGGCTTCAGTACCGTAGACCACATACATCCTCTGCGGCAAGTTATACAGAAGACCGAAGAGTATAACCTGCCTCTCTGTTTAGCGTTTGTGGACTACGAGAAAGCCTTCGATTCGATCGAGACTTGGGCTGTACTGCAGTCTCTCCAACGGTGCCAAATCGACTACCGGTACATCGAGGTGTTGAAGTGTTTGTACAAAAACGCCACCATGTCAGTCCGACTTCAGGACCAGACCTCGGAACCTATCCTTCTGCAGCTCGGTGTGAGACAGGGAGACGTCATATCTCCGAAACTGTTCACCGCTGCATTGGAGGATGTCTTCAAGGTTCTGGATTGGAAAGGACTTGGCATCAATGTCAACGGCGAGTACATTACTCACCTTCGGTTTGCCGACGATATAGTGGTCATGGCTGAGACCATGGAAGACCTCAGTAAAATGCTCGATGACCTCAGTAGAGCTTCCGAAAGAGTGGGTCTTAAAATGAACATGGACAAAACCAAGGTTATGTCGAATGTTCATGTAACACCCACTCATATCAAGATGCAAAGAGTGCAAAACTAAATTCTAAAACAAATATCAAATGCCCCATGGTTTATCAGAACAACAGAGATCCATGAGAACCTAAACATGCCGATGGTCAAAGACGTGATAAGTACCTACGGCGGAAAATACAAAAAGCGACTTCAAACGCATCCCAATAAACTTGCAGGACAGCTCACAGTCCCTGAAAGCATTCATCGCCTAAAGAAGCGGCTACACATCTTTGACCAATAGAGTCAGCAAGACGACTGGCTTTATAACAAATAAAGGGATGTTACTGCGCTGGCAGTACCCCTTACCCGCTATATAACTTACTCACAATTGCTCATAGTCATAATGACTGATCGCATATTTATGAAAAAGAAAAAAAAAATTCAACACTTAAAGATTACAGGAAAACCTATATGAGGTCTATGATACTAAAATACTATGGAAAATCTCTCTACTACAATGGTACGGAACCCTTCATGTGCAAGTCCGACTTGCACTTGGCCAGTTTTTCTCAAAGTAAATCCTGTTATAATATATTTCCAAGTGTCAATTTAGTCTCCCAAATTAAAAACCACACGATAGCAAAAGACACTTGCAAAGTCAATGTGATAAAATTTGAAATTTTTGCTTGAATTACAGATAATAATAATATATTTCATTAAATAATTAATGAAAATATAAGTAATGCCAGGGTAAATCGCGAAGTTTAAATTTTCAGAGATTTTCTGAAATTAGGTAAATGCAAAACCTGTGTTTAAATCTGAGGTTTACGCATGGTTTACGCATGGTTTACGAGTTTACATAGTCCAAAATAAATTGTATTTAGTTTTTCATTATTTGCAGCTTAGAATTAAAATTGCAAATTAAAGCACCAGGGTAACCCGTCAGGCCCGTCAAGCCCTCAACATAATCGATGCCCTGGAAGAAACCCGTAACCTCTCAGAACAAAGGGGCTTGAACTTTTTTTTAAGGAAGCTGGCATATCGACCCACCGCCATTTTTTTTTTTTTTTATATCACGGCCTACCTACTGTACAATTGTTAAGTAGGTATGGGTAGAGGACACATAAACGAACAAAAAATGTCATGTACCTAACATGGTAGGACACTAGGACCCCAAAGTGTCACCTTATCGAGATATTTGAAGGTAAAGATGGCGGGCAGGTTGATATGCCACATCTTTTCTATTCAGACGGTCAAGGACTCTGGTGCCATGGGAAACGCTTCATTTTCCGATGTGGTGAAAAATGGATCAAATGATTTTATACGACCAAACAATTTTAGTTCTGTGGCAGTGTATCCCAACGATAAACTGAAGTCGAGTAACGAGTCTAAAAAACCTCGTGCAAACCATTATACACCCTGAAGAAATGAAGTTCCATGTACGTGGTTTGCGGAAAACCTAAAATGGAGGTGTTATTATCAGCACCGAGACTAAACAGGATGCTGGTAAACTCAAGCACACAGTCCAGCAGGGCTATTGTGTATCTTATAATGACAGTGGATAACTTATAATGTCTATCAAATAACTGTCAAATGGTGAGTTTTTAAGAAAAAAATGTACCAAACCATAACCAATTTACAGTTAATCTATGGACATTTCTGATAGCCACTGACGTTAAAAAGATACGCAATAGGGGGGCAGATGTCTACATCAGCAGGGCTATTGTGTATCTTTTAATGACAGTGGATAACTTATAATGTCTATCAAATAACTGTCAAATGGTGAGTTTTTAAGAAAATAATATACCAAACCCATTGATTTATTATAACCCTAGATGCACAGTCACGAACAAAACAAACAGTCGAAGCTGTCGCCAAACACTCACCAATACACGCACTACTACGTAAGTAGTTATCGTTACACTATAAACATATTTTTTTGCAAATTCAACCTTACGCAGATTCCTTAAAGTTGTTTTTACAATGCAGTTATAAAAAGCAATAATAATTTTACGACCGAAGTAAGCCGGTAGGACAAGGTATGGAGTGGAGACGAATAGGTACTTTTTATGTTTTTTTAATACTTAATTATTATTTTAACAGTTAGTTAAATTGTGTTTTAAACACATAATTTTAGTTTTATCTAAGGGTAAATGTTTTTAGTTAGGATCTGACTGTGTTAGTGTACGTGTAGTCGTGTATAATCAATGAAACAAGTATTATCCATTCGAATCATTTATTTACATTTTTGGTTTAAAGGTATTAGTAGAACATTATTATCGAAACTAAGTAGTTATTAAGTTTAAGGTGTCAAAAACGAAGTCAAATTGACGACCTCTTCTCCTTTTGAAATCCAATTAAAAACTAATATAATATGTAACGTATACATAATTGTTAAAAACATAAAACAAAAAACTTATTGATTAAAAAAACACAAATAAACACAAAAAAAAAAATCGACTCCATTCGATACGAACAGGGTCATTTGTATAATGCGACTAAAAGAAAAGACTTGTAATACATCGTTCTTACGCTAACAAAGCAACCATTGAAATATGCCGTATTATACTCGGACCGTTTATTAAAGTTCTGAGAGAAATTAAATCAAAATCACGTATTGCTTTCTATATTATGCCAGAAACGCAACAAAAATAAATCAATAAACATTTTTACTTACCGAAAATACGATATCCCATCCTTTTTTAATGTCTTTGACGCTGTATTTTTGCAAATTCTCAGCGAACACTTTGTACGACCGTGCAGAGACGCGAGCGACGCGAGACTATTTGAAATGAGTTCACGATTTGTAATTTTGCACTCATTTTAAGCGGACGGTTTTGAGACGCTGAGTGTGTATCTTGGGTTTTAATACATCAATGACCAAACCATAACCAATTTACAGTTAATCTATGGACATTTCTGATAGCCACTGACGTTAAAAAGATACGCAATAGGGGGGCAGGACTCACCGCCGACGAGCCCATCAAGCGCAAACCACGGATCACGATTGTAGGAGTACCGACTTTGGCTGATACTGACGTCTTCAGGTTTATGTACGAGCAGAATATTACCGAGTAGTTTCCATCTCTAAGAGATTTTTTTTTAGATTTAGCCTCTATTCCGGGAAGAAAGATGCATGTACCTGTAACTTGATTAACGAAGTTTCACTCAAGATCGAGAGTTTTTAATATCTCAGGCAAAGCTTTTTATAAATTGGACTTCCTGCCCTGCAAGGAAGTTCACCTTGGTTACCAGGTGCTTCAAATGCCAACAATTTGATCACACAACAAAATCGTGCAGAGAGGTACACTTTTCCTATTTTAGACCGTTTGAAATGAGTAGGCAACGAGCTCCCTGTAAGCCAAAGTTTGCAGGTTCGAATTGCAGCCAGTTCGTGGGAACTGGCATTTTGTGAAATTGGAATTGACCGTGGAATTTCATGATTATTTTATTTTTCTTCACCATAAGATATTCCAAAACTATACAAATGGTTCGCGAGTTCGATCCCCAACCCGTTTTCAATTTTTATGACAATCTTCTTCTTCTCTTCTTCTTAGTTGAGCTGTTTAATTATTTGTTAAGCTGTTTGTTGTTATTTGTTTATATATGTGCTGCTCTTTTGTGTTGCTGCTGTCCATTAGCGAATAAATACATATTCTATTCTATTCTATTCTTATCTTCTGTCTTTTTTATGACAATTTTTTTGAATTTTTATTTGATTATGATTTAGATTAGACTCGTAGGTGTCTGTTGAGACACTAACTAAAAATAAACAAATTTAAATAGGTAGGTACACCACCAGATTAAGTTCCATTGACTGAAGATAATAGTGACCCATATGAAGAAGACGTGTTTATTAAGAAAAAAATTATGTTACAGGTTGTCTTAAGCATACGTGGACGTAGGTCATATCGTGTACTAGTAGACTCTGGTGCCAATTCAGGCGACGTTACCGAATCTTTACTAGCCTAAGACTGAGGAGCGACACTTGAGTCGACAAAAAAAAAAAGGGTATGTTTACGCGTTCATTCTGAGAACTCCGTAAGCCAAGTGGCTCTTGAAAGTATCGTATTGCTTAGTTTGGTACACAATGTTATCGCATACAAAGTTTCAGCTGTGTGAACGTTTTGTTCACGAAACATGAGTCATAATGTAAACACTCCAAACAGAGCGATAAGAAAGACGCCCGCGCGTTTGGTTTTGACCTTGACAGGGGAATATTACTATTAATACTGAGTAACCAATTTTCATCCTTGTCTCTTCCACTACACGTTGGGCAAGTGTGAGCTATATAGGCATAGTTTTGACACATTTTAACGGTTTTTAGATAACGCGGGAACGAGCGTGCTTAATAAGCGCGCTTGACAGTCAGCGACTTTTGACAGCGTGTTTTTAAAACACGCTTGACATTCAAGTGGATATAGTTCAGAAACGCCACTATGTCGATCCGATTAGGTACAGGACGAGAGCACAAAACCAATCCAATTGCTAAGAGGCGTGAGTCCGCGTGAGACAAGGAGACGTTATTTCTCCGAAATTGTTCACGAACGCATAGTAAGATGTTTTCAAGCTCTTGGACTGGGACGAATTTGGCATCAACATCAATGGCGAAAATATCACTCACCTTCGTTTTGCCGATGATATAGTCATCATGGCTGAATTGCTGGAGGATAATAGCGCAATGCTCAGGGATCTCAGTAACGTTTCTCAACAGGTGGGTCATAAAATAAACATGGACAAGACGAAAGTTTTGTCGAATGTCCGTGTTCCACCTGTACCGGTAATTTTTGGGAGTGATACTCTCGAAGTTGTCGATAGTTATGTCTACCTTGGACAAACTGTGGAACTAGGTAGATCTAACTTCGACAAAGAGGTCGCCCGAAAAATCCAACTTGGATGGGCAGCGTTCGGGAAATTACGCGACCTCTTTTTGTCTAAAATTCCGCAATGTCCCAGTGTGTGTTGCCAGTGGCAACTAATAGCACAGAGACATGGTCCTTAACTGCTGGTCTCTTAGAGGAGATCAGAGTCACGCAACGAGCCATGGAGAGAGCTGCTCGGAGTTTCTTTGTGCGATCAGATCCGAAATGAGGAAATTCGCCGAAGAACCAGGGTCACCGACATAGCTCTCAGAATATGCAAGTTAAAGTGGCAATGGGCAGGCCGAATCGCTCGAAGAACCGACAACAGATGGGGAAGGAAGGTTCTCGAGTGCCGACCACGAACCGGAAGACGCAGCGTTGGTAGGCCTCCCACAAGGTGGACCGACAACATCGTGAGAGTCGCGGGCAACCGGTGGATGCAAAAGGCAGGCTACCGTTCTATATGGCGTTCTATGGGGGAGGCCCGTGTATAGCAGTGGACGTCTTATGGCTGATGATGATGAGGTACACTGTCCTAAAATTCAGTATTTTGGTGGCTACTGTTACCATCTTCCCTTCTTTGATAATTTTTGAATCTGTGTGATTGGACGATTTCATCTTTAAGTCAAGTGTTGCCTTATTGGCAACACTTAAAATAATCATTTAACCATTGATGTAATCAACATTTAACAAAGTATTTGTCTATTGAATACTTAACACGATATTATTAACGTTGATGATCTAAGGTAGCCCGCGAATTTCGAGTTTTCTTACTTTTTTTTTGCAATTTTGTGGTCAGTGTCAGGTAGCATGTTAAATAAAATAGGATTCACGACCGTAAAAAATGTGACTTTACTGAATAATAATGATTAAAATACACAACAATACCCCCAGTTTACAAAACTGTCATGAATGCCTTTTTCATCAAATAGTCACTCAAGGGAGTAATCCCAGGTAGCAGGTGACGTCGGCGACTAAAAAATGACGACATTCTTAGGTCAATTCAGGGTCAGTAAAGTAACGTCATTATTGTACGTCATACTTACGTACCATTATAGTACTGTACTGTACGTACTGTATAGGTATACTGTATACCTCCTAGCGACGTCATTTTACAGTCTATCCCATAATAGTCTAAATCTGTCCTCCGGTTGACGTCTGTTGCATGACGTATCTGGTCCCAAAGAGCTAATGAACATTTTATAGAATGCATCTGACCGACATAATTCCACGAGTGAAGTCTACCACCATCATAGCGAATACTAAGGGCAAATACTAATACATTATAACAAAGATTTGTATAGCCGGTACTTATATATAATGTCTGTAAACTGACGTCTTGAGGCTGTGACAAATTGACGTCATCTGAAGGGACTCCCCGACGTCGAGCAGTACCGTAAACGGACGACATAATGACGTAAAAATGCTACCTGGGATATGACGTGGAGGCGCTACACCGAGGGGTCACTCCGTTGCCGCGGCAAATTGCCGCTTTGCGGACGGACCTCCGGTGTGATCTCATGGCGGCATGGAGACAGCGACTGTCGCAACCCAGTGCAGGGCACGCCACGACAGTGGCGGTAAGTCCACTCTTTGAGGAGTGGCTAGAGAGGAGCCACGGTGCCCTCATCTTCCGTCCGACGCAGGTCCTCACCGGACACGGATATTTCGGGAGGTACCTGTACCGAATCAGGCGGGAGAGGAAACGCCCGGATGCTTCCACTGCGACGATCGACCAGAGGACACGGTGGAGCACACTGTGGAGGTGTGCCCTGCCTGGGCAGAGCCCCACCGTGTTCTCGTAGTGGCGATCGGTGGCGGCGACCTCTCGCGTCCGGCCCTGGTGCAAGATGGTCCGGGGCGAAGAGAAATGGGACGCCGTCGCCTCCTTCTGCGAAGCAGTGATGCTAGCGAAGGAGGTGGCGGAACGTGAGAGGGAAAGAACCTCTCGTCCCAGCCGCCGCGGGAGACGCTCCAGGCGTCGGGGCCGTCGGGGGCCACGTGATGGCTTCCGGCCACCGTAGACGCGGGCCTGTGGACGGTGAGTAACGGGCTAGCTCGCCGTACGGCCGTCTTATGACGGCAACAGCCGTGTCGACGGCGCGTTCGTGTTCCACGCGCGCCTCACGCCTCAAAGAGATGTCAGCAGCATGGAAGGGGCCCGCAAGGGCCGACGCCCGTCGGGGCTACGGATTATCGAAAAAGCATAACGTGGCCTCGGTACATGGGCGAAGAAGGAACATGGGTTGGTTTTTAGTCAGTAGAAGTCTGACACTCCCTTCCGCCCTGCCCAAGAGCAGGGGGGGGGGGTTATTTGATGATTTTCCACCCAACAAAAAAAAAAAAAGGGAGTTATATGAAGTGAGAGGGTTGTACTGGTAATTTTTATCATTATTACTCGGTGTAAAGTCACAATGCATTTAGGACGGTCGCGAATCTTATTATTAACATATAACCTGACACTGACCGGAAAATTGCAAAATACGTAAAAATATCGAATTTCGCGGGCTACCTTGAAGGATTCACCTTAAATAGAATTTATACTTAAAATATATATCATTGACATATTATTATTTATCTCCGTAATTTTAATTTGTATGAGTTGGTGAAAATGTCGTCCAAACTTAGTCAAAGATAACGTTCCTTCAGAAGTAGTCAATTCAACAGGCAACACTAAGATCAAAAAAAAAAAAAGGATATGTCTACATTGTCTACGGTTGACGCCTTGACGCTTAGTTGATGATTTTTTTCAATTTTTAATCAATTTACTCGAAAACTTTGTCATACTCGTGATTAGATTAGATTTCTAAATATTATTAAATAAAATATTTACAAATGTTTTTGTTCCAAACATATTTGACACCGAGCATACCAGGCTGGAAGTCCGAGCTGGATATAATGCGCGTTTTATCATTCTGCATGTGCGTGAAAGAAATGTCAGTTTATTAGAATGGTAAAATAAATTTATGTTTTGTACAATGTAAAGTGCTTACAATAATTTTTATAAGTGATGGTGCGTGTAATAAAACAAATTATAAATCCAAATGGAATAGAACGAACGAAAGTATAGTGTCGGTTAGTTAGTTTTTGACAGCCGGCAGGCTCGTCGTATGTGACTTACGATTGGCCTTTTATAAAAATGAACAGTCGTATAAATGAATCAAATCTGGTCAATCTCTCTGGGGATCTATCTACGTTAAATCAATTAGGTACTAAGGAGTCGCTAGCGCTTAGCTTCCCATTTGACCATATATACGCGTGCCACTCGGTAGACTCAGAGCGGCAAGAGGTACCTCTAGACAAGGAAGTAGAAATTACTGCGCTCCCTGATGATAAGGAGACAGAAGCCGCTGAGGAACCAACATTTGAAGTACACAAACTCTCAGAAAGACTAACAGCTGCTGAAATTCAAAACAGAAGATTGAAACATTTGCTTGTTTATCATTTAGATCTGATTCAACAACAAAATGAACTTATATCGAAGAAGGATAAACAAAACACAGCACTTAAAATAGAAAATGACTCTGTGAGTATCTTTTTTACCATTTATTGGTTTTTAAATAGATGGCAAACAAATATTATGTGATAAAATGAAACTGCATGTTTTTGTTTCTTGTTTTTTGTTTTAAGTAATTATGTGAATACCACATGTTGATAAAATATATTGATGCTTTGCAATTTACTTATTTTTTGCATGAATATTTTTTACTATGTACCAGTGAACAGACAATACAAATAATAATATCAGTTTCATGAGGAATGGAAAAAGGTTGAAAATAAAGAATAATGCTTGTTTTAAGTTTAAAAAGATGATATTATCTGAAAAAAAAAAACGAAATTGTACTGAAAAATAGTAACAATAGCTTAAGACCTTAAGTCCTATAAGTAAAAATCCATTCAATCACTTATTTTAGGTTACCATACCATTCAGATCAATGATTCATTTCCTAACAATATAAATGCACTTGCGACTTTGTCTCTTAGACAGCGAAAAATTACATATAAAACAGTTTTCCTGTGCAAATGGAGGAGAAATTGCAAGAAATTTGTTACTTTTATTTTAGTGCTACATTATTAGTCCAAAAATTGTCATATTGATTAGTGTTTAGAATAATTTATTCTCTATTCTACAGCTTCAGTAGATAACATAACCTTTAGACCATTTTGTTAAGAAGAATAACCAAATTATTTTTAAAAGCTGTGCTTTCTAAGTCCAAATATAACCCAGCACTTGTGAAAGTCAGGTTATTTTAGTTATAGAAAAATGATGAAGTGCGAATATTACTAAACTGCTAGCTCTGCATTTGCAATGACAGCAATTACATTCTATCACTGCATTGCTAATATTTGTTTTAAAATAAACCAAATGAGAAGATAGTCTAAATTACGCATTATTCTACACTAGTAAATGAATATTTTAATATTAATTATTGTTTTTATTGTCTAAGAATTTCTTCTGTATTTGTAAGCGATTGTTATGCTTGTGCAATGAGCATGTATTATTTTAGCTATATTTTCTTTTTTTGTGTCCTTTTGATGTGTGTGTGTCTTTTAGTTCAAAGTTTGAAGCAATACATTTAATTTTCTGGCTTTTGTAAAACTTGATGTATTTTATGGCTTTTGTAAAACTTGATGTATTTTATTAATTTTCACTGACCTAATTTTCAATGGTAATGTTTTATTTATGCATTGCACTTTAATAATTACAGCTTAAGTCTAAGGTGACACGAATGGACAGACGGATAACTGTGAGCCAGAGGCATAACTTAAATCCTGCGCCCGCCTTGAATTTGCCTCCTCCGAGTCCTCCACCAGTTATCAAAAATGAACCCAGCACTAGTGAAAGTCCGGTAATTTACACATCTTTATAAATTTACTGTAATTTTTTTTTATATTATTGAAGCTTTTGCTTTCTTTCATATCTTAGAGTTAGCCAAGAACTATTTTGTGTTCCTGAATTAAAAGTAACTTTTCCTTAACGCAGACTATTGTCGGTCTATGAGGCGAGTGTCATCCAAATCCATGGAGCCATTACTGCATGGTTGAGTAAAAACAACCAAGTACACATGATGAATATTATCTCTTATTTAATAACTGTCTCCTTGGCCGCAAACGCTTGAAGACGCTGAGTATGAGTGTTTGATTCCTAGTTCAGCCTAAGTGACTTGTGCCCCGATGATGACAATAGGATTGGCCCCTATCACATGAGAATTAAGATTGATGTGTCAAGGTAGCCCGCGAAATTCGAATTTTCATACGTTTTTTGCAATTTGCCAGTCAGTGTCAAGTTGTATGTTAAATAAAATAGGATTCGCGGAAGTATGAAAAGTCTATTTACTGAGTACTAATACAACCGTCACCGTTTCTTATTAGTCTCTTGAGTGACTATTTGATAAAAAAGGCATTCTTGAGACTTAATATTACTGACAGGGAAATTGCAAAAAAATTAATCAACCTTAAACATAACTGGCATAATGTACTATTGAGTACACCTACGCATGACCCTTTGGAGGTTTACAGTTATGTAATATTGCTGCTTTTTTCTTTTTCAGATGGTGTTTAATAGTCTAGTATCAGATTTTTTGGTGCCAGACAATCAAACAAATCCTTATCTATTCAGCAATGATATTGCCAAAACAAAACCATTAACACCAATCGATCCCTTTGATTTGAACAGACCTTTGGAAACAGGTAACAAATGCTTACTTTTTGATTTAATTTTAGTTTAGTATCTTTTGTTATTATTAGTTGGTTTGCATTAGTATATTTTCTTTGTTCATTAAGTTTGTAATAACAGAGTGCGTGATATTGGATCAAATTTTTAAAGTTATTCTGTCACCAATGAATTGACAGTAATATAATGATGAAAAATATTTGGTCCAAGTCCTTTCAATTACATAAATGCGCCGCCTCCCAAGGGGTTCTATAAACGAAATAGATATATGTAGCGGTAGTGTAGCTCAACAGTAAAAGCAACCAAGCCGGCCAAGAGCAACAGACTGGCCTCATTGTATTTCTATGATAGGGTTTCCGTACATGTTGACATTGCCACCTGTTGTCGCGGTAAGCCCCCGCTACGACAGCAATAGTGCTGTCAGTAGCTGTGAGAACAGAGCGACAACACGTGTTTTCTTGTTTGAGAACTTTAGGACTGACTATTGCGAAACTAAAAATGATAAGCGCCGCTGCCGTTGTCGATACGTCGTTGTTCGGAATCAAACCATGCAGCGGTAGTATCACCTCCGTATACCACAACATCGCTGAATTCTGATGTCGTGTTCGGAATTTTATCTCCAACTTTGACTCTTAAAAGGTCAATTTTTGATTTTTGTTTTGCTGGTCAATATTCTCAAGGCCGCCTATGTACCACGAAGCAATGTAAATGAAGTTTAAATAAATTAAAATACCAGCAGTGAGTATGTTTTTGGTATACTCATATCTCATAATTGAATTTTCTCCTCAGCCATTTTTACTACCTAAATCTGGAAATCTATTTCAATGCATGCTAGGCAGTATAACTTGATGTCTAGGAAACCGACCGGGAAGAAGCTAATTTACTTTTTTAAACAATATTTTCGGAATAAAAATTGGAAAGGGGATAGAACCGATGTGGCATATCACCCTGTCCGCCATTTTGTTTTTTTTCGAAATCGCGGCCCATGATGAAAGTGGTATGTATGGATAGAGGACATATAGACGAACAAAAAATGTCCAGTAACACGGTACCCAAAGTGTCACGTTACCGAGATATTTGAAGTTAAAGATCGACAAATGAGTACAAAGACAATCATTAAATATTTAAAAAAATAGCCTTTTTACGTGTTTAAGAATTAAATTGTATCCAAATAATAGTTCCCAGGTTGATTATTGTTATACGCACAATAAAATCGCTTCGCATCGCAATGAAACACTATGTTATGTCAAAAAAAAGTTTTCTCGTGCTCCTAGTAGTATGTAATGTACCTACTCTCTTTCAATAATCACTAATAATAATAGTTAACGCCTATAGACATGTAAAAGGTCTAATTTTTATGTGATCATTGTACTCATATGTCAATCTTTACCTTCAAATATCTCGGTAACGTGACACTTTGGGTACCGTGTTACTGGACATTTTGTGTTCGTCTATATGTCCTCTATCCATACATACCACTTTTATCGTGGGCCGCGATTACGAAAAAAAATCAAAATGGCGGTCGGTCGATATGCCAGCTCCCATAAAAAAAGTTCAAACCCCTTTTCAAATAATATGCACAATATAATATCTTGTAATTAGTTGTAAATATCAAAAAAGATTTTTTTTTAAGTTTGAAGTTATTTAGGGCAGCTTAACTAATTGACTATCATGAACAGACACTTAGGTATGTAGCTTAAGTCAAGGCGACATCACAACATGAGGAAAGGCGCAGGTGATCGATCGATCGGAAACAACCCAATGCAATATTTATGTCTTTGCGATCGATCGTGCCGGTAACTTGCAAACTACGGCGTAGCTGACATTCAGCAAGTGGTTCTCTGAGAGCTCGTGGCTCTTGCGCTGCCGTGCTGAAATACACATCTTTTACTTAAGGTGATGAGATGGCGGGTAAGTAGACAAGTATGACCTTTTTGTAGTAATACAAATTAGTAAACATGGCGAACTATTATAATAGGTTTTTTAACTAGAGGGTTCTGCGTTATATTAGTTAATTATATTAGGTATTGCGTCATTACTTGACGCACAAATGCAGACTTCCGGGCACCTCTACGTCGCCTCACACGCAATTCAATTTTTTTTTTTTCAATCTGGATCTATTTGCAGTCTATTGGAAAACATTGTTTGAGAAAATCCAAAATGTATGCGAATCTTCTTCTTCTTATCGTGTGGGCAGTAAGGTCTAACGACCCTACACACCCTAGTGTCAGAGTTTCTAAACCGCCGCAAGGGCCTCTGACATGGTTTGACGACCGCCATTTGGCGGCCGGGACCAATATTGTATATCTTTAGTGGTAGCTGTAATTTAACGTATTAAATTTCATGCAATAATCTATCCTGACCCACTTTTATTACTTCATCAACATTGTCTTTGTGTTTTTGCATATCTGTGGAGAATATTAACGGCCCGGTTGCACATCACTCTACTTTTTACCCGACTACGGCGAAGCCAAAAGGAAGGGTAATGATTTTGGCAGTCTATGTATGTATGTTCCACCGTAGCGCCTAAACTGAAGAACGGATTTTAATAAATGAGGTGTCAATAGATTCGTAAGAATAGCCCGGGTGTCAGGCTATATAAATTGTATCAAATATTTTTATGACGCTAGTTAAATGTCAGATTATAAAATCGAAAAAAAAAATTGAGATAATCATAACATGTTTGGTATCAAATAAAAGGTCTTGACGAGCACATTACAAATATCTATATGTATTATATTATAGTTTTAGTCAACATGCACAATACAACATACAATGCGGTCAAACAGATCTCGCGGTCTAGTCTGTGTAATTTATTCATATTGGGTAAATAACAAACCATAATTAAGTCGAATATTACATTATGAAAGTAATATATTATTACGTATTTATTACACACTAGCTGCTGCCCGCGACGTCGTCTGCGTGAACGCTATACAGCACCAAAAATACCTACGATTAGGTACACTTCTTAAAAAAATACCCGTTCACTCATTTACCCGTTTCTTCTTAACATTTAATATCTACAGAAAGTGCAGTAACATAGTGAGAAGGACTTTTGTAAAATTGACCTTCAAAAAGTGCTGGTTTTCAGCCTGCTTTGAATAAATGTCTTTATGGTGATTCTCCTGAATTAAGTCATAAGTTGTGACTGAAGCAGATGGAGAAAACAATGAATAAGGAATACAAAATAGGGTAAAAATATCATACAGGTATTTTCGATAAACAACAATAGTGGGCTGGCTATCCGCAGCCAAAATGTAAAGAGAGTCAGGAGTATAGTGACGCGGGAGCAAGCGACGTACAGCTGCCCGTGTGAGAAGCAACTCGTCCTGAGGTCGACACCCGCTGCCCTCAGTGTTTGTCCCTGCGACTTATTGATGATCATCGCGAAGCAAACACTTACGGGGAATTGTACGCGCTTGAACTGGATCGGGAAGTTATGAGGTATGAGTGGAATACGTGGTATAAATACTGCCTCACCGACTCCACATCCCGTGAGAATTTTCGCCTCAATGGTGTGTCTGTGGAGCGAGATGACTTTAAGGCGGGTCCCGTTACACAACTTCAAAGGAGATAGGTTCCGAAGAAGTATAATCGGGACACTGACCTTCAGCTTGATGGTAAGCGCTGGAAGTCTACTTGCTGACGGGAGTTCAGAAATTCCACGGGATAATGTGTGGCGTCATCTTGCTCGACGACAGTGTTTATAGAGGTGTAGACCACTTCATTCCCCTCAATTTCCGAGATAATGCATTCGTTAATTGCTGCAGTCTGATCATTTTTGGGCGTTAAAGGCCCGCTCGCACACCCAAGAATTCTGCTGGTGCGGTATACGACTGATGTCCCCGTACACACAGCGAATGAGTTCTTCTAAGCAGGATACAACTCTACCGAAGTACCGAGAGACTGGAAGCGCCACCTGTCCACCTCTCTCCTCACCGTCGCCAAGCCTTAGAAGGACATCGGAGAATTCTTGAGCACGTGCATTGCCGCCGTGCCGAGCTCTCATATTAATGGTCAAGCGCAGTGTACGAACTCGTGACCACAACCACAACGAAGATCATTTCAACGAAGCATTCACTTCGTCAGCCTTCGATCCCCGCGTCACCACGGGAAGCGTGTGTCCGAAATCGCCACTGAACAGAACTGTGGCACCACCCATCAAATGTTCGTTCTTGTGGATGTCCTGCAAACTTCTGTCCTCGGTCTCAACTGCCTTCCTGTTGGCCATCGTACACTCATCCCATACGATCAGAGAGCAATCCTTGAGCACGTGTCCCTTATCACTGTTACGTGACACACCACAAACAGGCGTCTCGGCGCTTTCTAAATCGATGGGAGTTTTAAACATGGCATGTGCTGTCTTGCCACGCGTAAGCAGTGTGGCAGCGATTCCCGACGACGCTACAGCAATGGTAATTTTGACTTGCCTCCTGACCTCTGCAATTATACCAGTGGTAACTAATGTTTTTCCTGTTCCACCAGGAGCATCCAAGAATAACATTTTACCCTGGTTTTGCCCAACGCTTTCAAGGACGGTGTCATAAATTTGATTTTGCTCTGAAGAGAACAAAGCGACATGGTAATTTCGTATGGTGGTAATTTCGCCCGGATCGTAAATTGTCTCAGTGTTATACTCCCGATTTCCACGGTCTTGATGCGGTGCTGATTTGGGAGCTGGCAACCCATATTCGACCAGTGGATTGCCGCCGATAGAAATGACCACGTCTTGAAGTGAACTGAGACAGGTGTTCAGCACGCGTTCTTGACAGACAATCTCGATGAATTTTATAAGACATAGATGAAGCAGCTTAAAACTTATATAAACACATTTTTTTAATTGTCTTGCTCATCTCTGAAACGAATTAACGATACAATGTTTCAGAAGAAAATGCACAACTCCCTTTTAAAAACAACTATTAACGTCGCCAACATCATCAAAGGGGTTTGAACTTTTTTGTATGGGAGCTGGCATATCGACCCACCGCCATTTTGATTTTTTTTCGAAATCGCGGCCCACAATGAAAGTGGTATGTATGGATAGAGGACATTTACACGAACAAAAAATGTCTAGTAACACGGTACCCAAAGTGTCACGATACCGAGATATTTGAAGGTAAAGATGGTCATATGAGTACAATGACCACATAAAAATTTGACCTTTTACGTGTCTATAGTCGTTTATTATTATTATTACTGGTTACTGAAAGAGAGTAGGTACATAACATACTACTAGGAGCACGAGAAAACTAGTTTTGACATAACATAGCGTTTCATTGCGATGCGAAGCTATTTTATTGTGCGTATAATAATAATCAACCTGGGAACTATTATTTGGATACAATTTAACGCATATACACGTAAAAAGGCTATTTAAAAAATATTTAATGATTGTCGTTGTACTTATTTGTCGATCTTTAACTTCAAATATCTCGGTAACGTGACACTTTAGGTACCGTGTTACTTTTTGTTCGTCTATATGTCCTCTATCCATACATACCACTTTCATCGTGGGCCGCGATTTCGAAAATAAAACAAAATGGCGGACAGGTTGATATGCCACATCGGTTCTATCCCCTTTATTTATAACCAAAAAGGACTTACACAATGTAATTCGACTTGATGTTTTTGAAATCCCATAGATGGCGCTGCTTATCACGTTCAGTGCCACCGACTCGCCCGGAGAGTCCACGTAAATTTTATTCCAGCGCCGTAGACTCGCCCGGCGAGTTCAATGTGTTTGCTATTTTTTTCCAAAATGCATGTGTATTTTCTGCTTAAAATAATAGTGAAGACTAAATATACCCTAATCTATAGAATTACGGTGGGCCGGGTGTGCAGTCCCAGTTTATAATCGAAAGAAAATAAAGTATTCTGCAATGCCTTGAACTCGCTAGGCGAGTTCACTGACATAGATTCTCAAACTTTTATTAATGAAATATCTATACGGTCAGGATGGTCATCATCATCATCATTTCAGCCAAAAGACGTCCACTGCTGGACATAGGCCTCCTCCAGGCGTCGCCACATTGACCGGTCCCGTGCGTCTCTCATCCAGCGGGTTCCTGCAACCTTGACCAGGTCATCGGTCCACCTAGTGGGAGGCCTTCCAACGCAACGTCTTCCGGTTCGCGGTCGCCATTACAGAACTTTTCGGCCCCATCGGCCATCCGTTCCGCGAGCAATGTGCCCTGCCCATTGCCACTTAAGTCTGGCGATTCTTCGGGCTACGTCGGTAACCTTGGTTCTCATGCGGATGTCCTCATTTCTGATTCGATCACGCAAGAAAACTCCGAGCATAGCCCTCTCCATTGCCCTTTGGGTGACTTTGAGCTTTCTGATGAGGCCCATTGTGAGCGTCCACGTTTCGGTCCCGTATGTAATCACTGGCAACACACACTGGTCATAGACTTTCGTCTTGAGACACTGGGGTAAGTTGGACGAGAAGATACCGCGCAACTTCCCGAACGCTGCCCAGCCGAGTCGGATTCGACGATTGACCTCTTTCTCGAAGTTAGATCTACCCAACTGGACCGTTTGTCCCAGGTAGACATAATCGTCCACAACTTCGAGCGTAGAGTCTCCGATCTTGATAGGAGTGGGTTTTACATGAACATTCAACATAACCTTGGTTTTGTCCATGTTCATTTTAAGACCCACTCTTTCGGAAGCTCTACTGAGGTCATCGAGCATTGCACTGAGGTCTTCCATGGTCTCAGCCATGACCACTATATCGTCGGCAAACCGAAGGTGAGTGATGTAGTCGCCGTTGACGTTGATGCCAAGTCCTCTCCAATCCAGAACCTTGAAGATATCCTCCAATGCAGCGGTCAGGATGGTAGATACTTTTATTTTCCATTTTACCAAAAGTCACATTCACTCGTAAAACAACGGCGGATTGTGTTCTACACTTCTACACCTTGTAGGGGCTCGAATTTGGTGTTATTATATAGGCTAAGGTATTGGGTACTTTTAAGTTTTTGAGCGTGGTCCTTGTGTTTTATTGTTAAATAAACGGTGCAGAAAATACAAACTCAACTCTTGGTCAGGATTTTAAGAGTTATAATTGAAAGATGATCCCTTCGCATTGTTAAAAAGTAGCTGGCAAAACAAAAGGAAACGGTATTTTTTTAGCATGAACGCGCTGGTTAGTAAGCAATAAAAGCCCGTATCAAAATATTTCCGGGTAAAATTGATTTTTATTCAGTCGAATTGAAAACCTCCTTCTGTTTATAAAAACAATATTAGATATTCAAAATATAACCACAACAATAACCACTATTTAGAAGATTGACAGCCACTGCATAAATTATGAAACAAACTTACCTTTTCTTTTATCTATAGTGTTTTTTTCCATTTTTATATGTTAAATTACACCGTATACTAGTTAACGGTTTAGTAAGTAAATAAAAAAAGTAATTAACACTTTTTAATTGCGTTAAACACGAAAAGTACACTGTCACGGCCACAAAAATAACAAAACATTGTTTTTACCCTAACGCAATGCCACTGAACTCGCGTGGCGAGTCGAATCAATTCGTGTTGCAGCGCCGGCGACTCGCCTAGCGAGTCCAACGTAAAATGTAGGCGGCATCCGAGAAAACATCGTGAAAATCGTAGTGGTAATGAACGTGTTAAATTGTCTTGATACTACAATTACAATTATTATTATGTTTATCGGCCTAAGTTACTTATATTGCGTTATTTTATAGTATGAAGCTAGCTTATAGCATGGTTAACATAATAACAACATTTAAATATGCGTCGTTACATATCACGTTGTTACAGAATGCGTTGAAGAAATAAAGGTTCACTGCTCGTTCCCTGTAGGTGATAGCGTGATAATATGTAGCCTATAGGTTGACCCGACCTCTTAGTAATATTCGTGCCAAATTTGAAGTAAATCCATGCAGTACTTTTTGAGTTTATCCCGGACATACATACAGACAAACAGACAAAAAATCTAAAAACTATATTTTTGGCTTCGGTATCGATTGTAGATCACACCCCAAGTATTCTTTTAAAAAAAATTCAATGTACAGTTTTGACTTTCCTACCATTTTATTATATGTTTATATAGATAAGTAACACACAAAAATAAAAGTCAAATAAAAAAAAAATAGTTTAAAAATCTAAAACCCGACTACTAACAAAATCGCGGTCAACTTGCTAATTAATCAGTAGCTGACTTCTGTATCAATGAGAATGCCATGGAGGAGCATCAGGTATCA
Source organism: Diarsia dahlii (assembly GCA_949775195.1). Taxonomy (NCBI): domain Eukaryota; kingdom Metazoa; phylum Arthropoda; class Insecta; order Lepidoptera; family Noctuidae; genus Diarsia; species Diarsia dahlii. Next base: position 15,678,609 of record OX459189.1, read on the forward strand.
GTGGCATGCGACTACGAAGAATATCAGACAAGAATTATTTTCTTGTTTTCTACTTTTAAGACCGCGATTTTGTTAGTAGTCGGGTTTTAGATTTTTAAACTTATTTTTTTTTAATTTTGTAATAGGTGTAATTTCAGTTCTTCCGATTAAATAAAATTTCACCTAAAACTCTACTGGGAAAAGATTAAGAACTATTTATTAGCCCATTTTATGGAATATCCGTTAGCCAAAAAAAATTCACGCCGAAAGGGCTTTACGGATTTGGATTCAAAATCCGTAAAGCCCTTTCGGCGTGAACACAGACGGACGGACGGAAATACTTTCTCATTTAAAATGTAAGGATTAAAATGATGACGATATAATTTGTATATGTCGCAGATTCAACACCGAGGCACAATATTTAGAGTTGACAATTTAGAATAACGCAATCTATCATCGTTTGTCGGAAACGTCAAGCAGTGAGCTTGGGTGAGGTCGATACAGAGCGTGGTAGGTCTGGTTTGACAGTTTTCGGTTGACAGACGACAGCTGTCAGTTGACAGTGGTCGGTGGTCGTTGACATTAGAGGCATTTGACTTGAGGGATGGGACTTTTTGGTGGGACACGAGCGCGAACGGTTGTTCTGCCCACCTGTATCGAACTGACCGCGTTTCCGTACTTTAATCCATTTCCATCGGCTTGATCGTTTGAGATTTTGTTAAATTGTTAACGGAAGTAAATAAATAGGCGGTTGTAATCAGTGTTGAGACTATTATTTCGTACCTCCGCCATGCCGAACTTAGACTCTGACAACGATGAACTCGAAATAGTTGAGCTACCTTCGTTATATATATACACAGAAAATTCGAATACTTTAGTATTGAGAAAGGGGATAGAACCAATGTGGCATATCAACCTGTCCGCCATTTTGATTTTTTTTCGAAATCGCGGCCCACGGTGAAAGTGGTATGTATGGATAGAGGACATATAGACGAACAAAAAATGTCCAGTAACATGGTACCCAAAGTGTCACGTTACCGAGATATTTGAAGTTAAAGATCGACAAACGAGTACAACGACATTCATTAAATATTTTTTTAAATAGCCTTTTTACGTGTTTGGGCGTTAAATTATATCCAAATAATACACACATCAAAAGTGTCTAGGGATCAACATATATTTTTGCAATAACTTTTCTCCTTATGGATATTAATTAAAATTTTCTTTAAGGATTCATCAAATAAAGTGTTTTCGTTTGTCACAGTAACGATAAACCAAGTCACCTTTGCATTAATAAAGAAATTTGCCATTTTCTTAATAATGGGATTTTTGACATTTGAACCACTAACATTAAAGTTCGAAAAAAAGACTGAAATAACACATTTTTCTGATTAAAACCAACGTTATTATGGAGCGGCGACGTCATTTAAGCAGGGAAGAAATGCTCAGAGCCGTGGGAATGATAGAAGCTGGTTCCCGGCAACGTACTGTGGCTTTAGCTCTGAATACAAGTCAGAGTGTTATCAGTCGACTTTGGACACGTTACCGAAGCACTGGTACCGTGGCTGAGCGCCATGGAGGACGGTATCGCTGCACCACACGGAGACAAGACCGATACATTCAAATCTTAACTCGAAGAGCTCCAACAATAACCGCCATGATGTTAGCCGTGAGGCTTCATCACTCTTCAGGGAACTTAATTAGCGACCAAACAGTCAGAAACCGCTTGCATGAAGTGAACCTTCATTCCCGAAGACCGCTACGGGTACCACCTATAGCAATGCACAATCGTAGGATTCGATATCAATGGGCTCTTGAACACAGAAATTGGGCAGAAGAACAATGGCGTTTCGTGTGCTTTTCTGATGAGTCTCGTTTTGGTATGAGACCGGATACAAGACGTATACGACACTGGAGAACCCCTGGACGCCAACAGCGATTAAAATCCTGCCAGGAAGTCCATCCTTATAGTGGTGGAACCATCATGGTATGGGCGGGTATTTGGATCGGCGGATGAACTGAGTTGATTTGGATTAGAGGCAACCTCAACGCTCAAATTTATGCTGAGACGATTGTATCAGACGTCATCGTTCCTCTACAAGTGCAAATCGGTCCCTTATTTCAGTTAATGCATGATAATGCACGACCGCACACCGCAAGAGTTGTAAGACAGACTCTCGCCGCAGCTAACATCAATGTCCTGCCCTGGCCTGCTCAGTCGCCAGACTTGAACCCGATTGAGCATGCATGGGATATGCTACAGAGAAGAGCTCTGCCGAATATGGAGGGTATCCAGTCGCAAGAAGACCTTTTTTTGTTGTTGCAACGAACATGGGCGGCCATTCCACAGCGTGATTTGGATGAACTCATTTTGAGTATGCCAAACCGATGTTCTTGTGTTGTTAGTGTTCGCGGTAGAAACACGGATTATTAATTGTTTAAGTTACCCAATAAAATTTTAAAGAAAACTGTTATTTCAGTCTTTTTTTCGAACTTTAATGTTAGTGGTTCAAATGTCAAAAATCCCTTTATTAGGAAAATGGCAAATTTCTTTATTAATGCAAAGGTGACTTGGTTTATCGTTACTGTGACAAACGAAAACACTTTATTTGATGAATCCTTAAAGAAAAATTTAATTAATATCAATCAGGAGAAAAGTTATTGCAAAAATATATGTTGATCCCTAGACACTTTTGATGTGTGTAGTTCCCAGGTTGATTATTGTTACGCACATACGCACATTGAAATCGCTTCGCATCTCATTGAAACGCTATGTAATGTCAAAAAATAGTTTTCTCGTGTGTAATGTACCTACTCTCTTTCAATAACCAGTAATAATAATAATCAACGCCTATAGACACGTAAAAGGTCTAATTTGTATGTGGTCATTGTACTGATTTGTCCATCTTTACCTTCAAATATCTCGGTAACGTGACACTTTGGGTACCGTGTTGCTTGACATTTTTTGTTCGTCTATATGTCCTCTATCCATACATGCCACTTTCATCGTGGGCCGCGATTTCGAAAAAAAATCAAAATGGCGGTGGGTCGATATGCCAGCTCCCATACAAAAAAGTTCAAACCCCTTTGGAGATTTCACATGGCACCAAAATGTGAGGAAAAAGAAAACTCAGGAATTATTAAGCACTCTTAATAAAGAATATTCATTCTTGAGGCCATATTTTGTAGGTAATATGATAATCGTTAGCTTTTAAGCGTTTTGGTGAAAAACTGTAAAAAAATTGTTAAAATTTATTTCTGAATAAATAAATAAACTGTAAGGCAAGGACAAAGTCTAAGTAGGTGGTTGTAGCCTAGTCGGTATAGTGAGCACCTGCTACTGTTCATACGCCTAGAATCGCGTGTCACTGTCGTTGACGTCACCAACGTGGTCAAGTTTGAAGACGTAAGGGCTAATTTGTTCCTTGACAAGTAATGACAAATTGGTTTTTGATTAACAAGACGCTGTGTTGTTTCAGACATAACAACTTATCTACCTGGAGACATAGGCGTCCCTTCAATTTTGGAACCAAGCAGCCTACAGTGCGATAACTTCAGCACAATGATTGAAAATAAGCGCTCATACTTGAAAAAAGATATCAAGGTCGAACCTCGGAGTGAACCGTTGTACACGGTCACCTCAAACAGGTTGTTGTATATAAGATGTTCATGGCGACTAAGTATTGTTATGTAAACAAAAAGGACATGTGTTTAATATGTTTTGCTTACAGCGGGAACACTATCATCCAGAAAATCCAGAGGAGTCGTAGAAGAACTTCTGGATCGTTAGGCAGTTTATGTCGGCTGCCTAAAACTCCAGTTGTAAAAACTGAACCCCCAGATAATGGTAAGCCTTTATTAACACGAATATGTTGATAAAGTAAATAAGTAATAATAGGGCTTACTAAACTTAGGTAGGGTAGTGAACCTAAGTTAAACAAGCCCTAGGCAAATTGTTTTTTTTAATTCCATATTTACCATGATAAATCTACTTCAACTTAATTTTGTGTTTTGCAGCTAATATATTTGAGGATGACAAAAATTTTGAGCGCTCATTCAGTGTAAATAAAAAATCTAAAATGATCAACACCTATGGAAAATCTAAGACCTCGACTATTCCGAAGAAAACTCCTCATTACACTGGATCACTGTCTGATCGATTACAACTCATAGATACCACCCCTACTGGCGAAGATCCTTATCAACTAGGGGAAGCGGACATGAGGGAGCAATCACCTATTCCCAAACTTATGCTTCAAAAAACAAATCACGGTAGAATGAAAATATGTTCGGACACGATGGGAGAGAGTACATTTCCCTCTAGGCGTATATATGATTTGCCCGCGACTGAGACAAGTACTAAAATGCCAAATAAAATCAAGTTAGAGAAGAGGTATAATTTACCTACTATAGTACCCTATTCGGCACCGCAAACAACTACGCATACATTGACGCACACGTCGAATACGACTACAGACGCGTGTACGCATATATCTACATATACGCATGTTCCTAAGCCGACTACGCAGAAGCAGGTTGCTACGCTAACTCCAAAGTATACATCGACCCGCACCCCTAAGTATACGTCGACTCTGACGTCTACAAATGCGTGTACACATATGTCGACATACACGCATACCACTAGAAACACGACGGCGCGCTCCACATCGGGCTCGTACAAGGGTACGCATAAGACCACAAAATCTCCCCAGTCTGGCTCACGAAAATCAAATGCGGCATCAAAAAAGGCAGCGCACAAATCTCCGCTTGCTACTACTCCAATCACGAACCCATTCACGAGTACGTTTGCTACTTTCCCGTCGATGGGCACACACACGCCCGCGCTCGGGAGTGTGCAGGCGACGCTCGCGTTCCCGCCCCGTGGTCCGGTCACTCATACGATTACCGAAATTAAAACTGAGTCCCCGCCGCCGCCGTCGCCGCCAACGAACCTATTTATGCAACCAGAACTGGACCGCATAAAGAGAGAGCCTGATTTGGATTGGCCCTTCAGTAGTTACTCGTCGATGCTTCCAGCGGGAAATCAGACAAGCTTATGCGATTTTTCGTATGGGGAAAACTCGAATTTGACAACTTTGCCGCCTGCATTCGATGTTACGGATTTCCGGCAATTAATTGAATCAGATGTAGCTGCGGCGGCTGCAGTAACTGCATTAGAAAATATGGATTCGACGGATTACAGCGCAGTCGAAGACAATGAGAGGGCTAAAAAAAAGGGACCTCGTACTGCAAGCTTGGTTGGGCCTGGGGTGGTATGTATAACGTCTCAATGCTTTTTAACAATATTTAGACCCTTTGAACAATTTATTTCAGGGACAGCTAATAAATAAATTCTGATATATTTGCGATTTTTCAGGAGGAAACCCCCGACAATCGACGTGGCATGGGGAGCAAACGTGGAAGGAAACGAGCACTGTCAAGTGCAGGGCTCGGCAAAAATGCTAAGCAAAATTCATCCAGGCCCAAGTCAAAGATGGGAAGGGGAAAAGGTATCGTATTAGAATAAAGGCATCTGTGGTAGACCTTTCGGCTTCCAAAGGTTTAAGCGCAGATCATTCCTTACGTAGTTTTCTCACGTTAAGCCACCGGTGGCGGCTGTGCGAGAATTTAGCAATCGCACGTTCTTTTTTTTTTCGTAGCTGTCAGGGTGGTTTCCGTATCTCAGTGTTCCACACATTCCCACTAGTTCTACTGCACAGTCCTACGATAGAACTAGTGGGAACTTTTTTTTTTTCCCACTAGTTCTACGATTCAAGGTGGTACGAAATCGTAGAACTAATGGGAACGAAATGTCAATGGACTTTTTCGTTCCCACTAGTTCTACGATGAAAGGTGTTACAAAATCGTAAAACCAGCGGGACTCAAGTTTCTCATTCGTTCTAATGGTTCTATCACACAGTTTAGGGTACAACTACGGCACAAACTACCAGGAGAATAGAAGTAGGTAGGAGTTATTGAAAACATTTGTTTTTGGAAGTGAAAAGAAAAAGATTAGTAAAGTCCCACAAACTACCAGGAGAACAGAAGTAGGAAGGAGGTATTGGACTCTTTTAATCAAATCTAAATTATTCCTTTTTAATAGCCAGCACTTTTTTTGTTGGATATAGGAAACCGGGATGGTAAAATCCCACAAACTACCAGGAGAATAGAAGTAGGCAGGAGGTACAATTTTTTTTGGAGATGGAAAAAAAGGGATAAATCTATTAAAGAATAAATAAACTTTTTTGCAAAAAAAACAACTGACTTCAAAAACATCAAAAAGAGAAAAATAAACTTCAGAATAAAAATCAGCTTCTGAAGTCGGTGAAAGGAGAATGGGCTTATTGGTACACCCCTCCAATAGCAATGAGATATACGTCGTTGGATAGCTCTTTTTAACTGAAACAATATTTACTAAAACAGTTTTGTTGAAATGTTTGTCCGTTTTGAGTTATAGCTCAAAAACAAAAGTAAAAATGGATACCTATTAACGTTATAATATCTTAGTGTAGGCTAAAATTACATCAATGTCGTTGTATATAACGTAATTCGTAATTATCATAACAAAACATAACATCACGCCTGTAATTCCCGAAGGGTTAGGCAGAGGTGTAGGTGCCTAATAGTAGGTACACCCACTTTTCGTCAGTTATGTTTAAGTCCCATGTAATAGGGGGCGAGCCTATTGCCATCAACCTGGCACAAATCCAGACACCATGGCTGCTACCAAGAAATTCTTGAAAGTGTTATTAAATTAAGTGTATATTGTTATATATTACGATTTAATTATTCTTTAAAGTGTTATTGGGTTTTCCCTTACGAATTTCTCAGTAGCAGCCACGAAGTCTCGATTTGTACATAGTTGATGACAATAGGCTTGCCACCTATTACTTGGATATTAAACATAACTTGGATATACTATCAGATACCCCTCTACCTAACCCTTCGGGGGCTACCGGCGTGATGATATGTTATGTTATTTGCGAATTACATTATATTATTATACAACGACGTTAGTGTTATTTTCCCTTACACACCAAGATATCACAATATTAATAATATGATTTTTTACTTTTGTTTAAGTATAACCTTTAACTCAGAATGGACAAACATTTCGACAAAACTGTCAAGGTAAATATTGTTCCATTTAAAAAGACCTATCCAACGACGTATATGACATTGCTATTGGAGGGGTGTACCAGCTTCCATACATTCTCCCTGGTCGGACAAAGTGTTATTGGAGTTTCCCTCAAGAATTTCTTGGTAGCAGCCATGGTGTCTGGATTTGTGCCAGGTTGATGGCAATAGGCTCGCCCCCTATTACATGGGACTTAAACATAACTGACGAAAAGTGGGTGTACCTACTATTAGGCACCTACACCTCTGCCTAACCCTTCGGGAATTACAGGCGTGATGTTATGTTTTGTTATGATAATTACGAATTACGTTATAAACAACGACATTGATGTAATTTTAGCTTACACACTAAGATATTATTACGTTAATAGGTATCCATTTTTACTTTTGTTTTTGAGCTATAACTCAAAACGGACAAACATCTCAACAAAACTGTAATAGTAAATATTGTTTCAGTTAAAAAGAACTATCCAACGACGTATATCTCATTGCTATTGGAGGGGTGTACCAGCTTTCATACATTTTCGCCCATTCTCTTTTGTTTGTTTGATTTTATTTTTTTGCCAACGACTTCAGAAGCTGATTTTTCTTCTGAAATTTATTTTTCTCTTTTTGGTGTTTTTTGAAGTCTGTTGTTTTTTTTGCAAAAAAGTTTTTTTATTTTTTCTTTTTTAGTTGTAATAAGTACCTATATATATCCTATAAATATCCTATACAAATATTTACTATGCATTTAACATTCAACCAAGAAACCTAACCCTTAACCTTCAAGATTCCCCTATTTTTGCTTTCAACTCTTAACCGTTGAGGAGTAGTACCTTCCATTATCAGCTCATCAACATGAAGACAAGTGATGACTGCTAGATGCAAATACTTGAATAGCGTCAGAAAAAAAGCACGAAACACGTAATACGTGTAACGTGACTATGAAATTCATGTACTTATAACAACTAAAAAAAAGTGTATTGTACACATCTGCATACCCCCTCTCAGAGCATACAGGCGTGATGTTACGTCATGATAATGTATATTCAATAAACATCCAAGCGATTCCAGCAATTACTGTCTATTTTTGAAGAGTTCCATTGTATATCTCCGAAGATCAGCGCCAGATCTTCACCAAATTAAAATGGGACCACCTCAGGAGTATACTCTTTCAAAAAAAAAAGAATTTTGAGAATTGGTCCACAAATGGGGGAGAAATCAGGTAACATAAGTACATAATAAAAAAAAAAATACAGACACACGAACATAGAACCTCCTCCTTTTTTGAAGTCGGATAAAAAATAATATTATGTTACGGAACTAGAACTCGTAGAACTAGTGGGAAAAAAAAAAATAAGTTCCCACTTGTTCTATCGTAGGACTGTGCAGTAGAACTAGTGGTAATGATCCTTCCACAGACGTGCGGTTGACCATCTCTCCATGTTACCGCGGTTACTTCGCTATGTGCCTTACGCGTTGAACTTGGATGTTTTACAATGTAGCGTAATATGTACTTAGGGTACCTAGGTATCCCGTCGGTGCTGCGGGTTGTTCGCAAGAGATACCGCGGGCTCGACATAAAGGGCTAAGAAGGAACATGGGCGGTTTTTAGTCAGTAGAAGTCTGACATTCCCTTTCAGGAATATTTCTTTATTTGATGATTTCCGACCACCCAAAAAAAAAGGGGTATCTAAGTACTGTTGCGTTTAAAACCCAGCACTTACCTACCGTGTATAACTTACTTTGGTGCACTCGCAATGTTGTTCAGATAATAATTTTTTTTTTTTTATTTTTAATTTTTTTTACAATCTGTTGATTAGGTGTTATGCAAAACATTTCGTTTTAATCCCGCAAATAGATCCAGACTCGGATGCAGAATGCAGCTTCGAACTACCGGCCCTCCCCACTCCCAAAAATCACAATTACTAAATAATATACCTGCTTATCACCATCGGGAGGTGGAGGTGGGAGTGGTTTGAGGATTTAGGACTCTAAAACTCAGCTCGATACTTCGCAACTCTCATCCAGCCTCTGGATTTGCGGAATTTAAACTTAAAATTTTGCCTATCATTTAAAGTCATGGTTTTCCGCAGAGCGCGAGCGATGGCTGATATATTATATATTTTACTTATCAGAACTGTTTATTTCGTTTTCAGCTGCGAGCCGCGGCAAAAAATCCCCTGTACCAGGTATGATGACGAGACAACAGTATCATACCAATGTAGGACACCCAGATGTATCGTGGTACTTCGGCAGTAATCCCGACATTAAAATTGAAGATATTACTCAGGGAGACTGTAAAGCCTCCACTGTAGAGGTAAAAAATGGGCCAGGTTGTCTTCGAAAGGTTTTTTATAACTTTACAGCAAACTTTTAACCAAACAAATCAAAAAACCAAATTACCCTTTCCTTGCTGTCGGGTAAAAAGCCTGAAAGTAGTAAAAAGTGCTTTTTTATTTTAGGTACCTAGATGGCGAGAAAGAGTTTACACCAGTTTATATAGTTTAGAAGGCACGGAGAATTTAGATGATAAGGTTTTTGAAAAGCGACACCAGAAACTAGAAGCTGAGGAGCGGAGACAACTAAGGTACGGTTTCACATATTATATTTTATGTTTGCGATTTTTACTAAACTACTGGTTTCAGAAAGTTGATTTATTTTACTTTGATCGTATGATACGATAGGTTAAAATACACCAGATAAAGACAAATTATACCTGATCTGATTAATCAAGTGGTAACAAGAAAATCTGCTGCAAGGAAGACGTGCATTGAAAATCTTCTACCCAGTTCTATTAAACTACTACCTTTTTAGGAACAAGCATTGGTTTCTGGTCATTCTCTTACTAAAAGTGAGAACTTTTGCACCGTTTTAAGTTAATGAAACAAGGAAGTCGTACCTACACGTGCACGACAAGTGTCATACATTTATATAACATAAACTGCCTCTTAAAACGAAGTTTCAAGAGAACTGCAGAACATGACCTTTATGGCGCTTAATTTTCAACGGCAGATGTATTTTTTTTTTTAATTGGCTTTTGTTAGATTCATTAATTATTCATGAGCTATCAAAATAGTCCTATATCCTACCTGTCTTAATCTATACATGCGCCCAGACTTTGGTCTTTGACTGAGGCTCAGAAGTCCAAAGCCAAACTCAAGGTTTGCCAAAGACCGATGGAGCTTAGCATTTTAAAGATCAAAATCACTGATCGAAGACGTAACACCACAATACGCTCCAAGACAGGCATCGCCGATGTTGTCAATAAGTCTGCGAAGTTGAAAGGGGAATGGGTGGGTCACATTTCCAGGATGGGTCAGAATCGTCAGCAAGGCTAGCCCAAGGAACACTGGCCTGACGATTTTTACTCAATAAGAAAAACGCATTTAATTACCTACTCATAAAGGATGAGTTTGTGCTAGAGTGCCGGCAATTTATTATTTTAAGTAAAAAAAAAACCAGTTTATATAATGTTTTTTTTTTTGTTTAGATATCTTTGGTTAGACCTACTGAACGCTGTGTTAAAATTTGTCCACCTATTTTAATGGGACCTTATATATTTCATTTATTCCCCGAATAAAACCGAAGATTTTTTTTCGGTATTTAGTTTTATTCGGTATTTCCAACGCTACTCATGACATGAGATTATATTATATATATAATCATTATTATTATATTTCATTTTTTAATTTTTTTTATTATTATATTTATAATCATTTTAATCCCTAATTAAATGTTTATATATAACATAATATATAAAATAAAATGTTTATATATAAAAAAACTAATTAGTCCGTCAGATAGATTTCCAAAAATTATTGGACACGTATTTTTACTTTTTTCACGTAAACTTAAAATGAAGACGATACAGTGCTTCGAAAACTCGTGTGACGTCATATGATAGTTCATTTTGACGACACAAGTGACGTTTCAAGCCTCACTCCAAGATCTTTGACGCGTTTTATCTTCGTCATTTTTTATTGATTTGATAAAACAAAAAACACGTATTCAATATTTTTCAATAATCTAACTTACTGACTAAACAGAATCATATTATTTTGACCCAGTCCGATCCCCTATTATGTATGTTATGAAGTGTCACAGAAAAATGTACGGTTTAAACGCACTTTGAACATACTAGGTAATTTATCCTAAGACAAACTAGCTAATCCGATCGAATAGAGCCGGTCATTCATAATCGCATTCTGGCATATCCATATAGTATTATATTTATGTATATTTTTACGCAGTCGTAATAACTTTCGAAAGGATGTTTTTCACCGACTGGCACCGGTGCACACTGTGTAATTTTGCTTCAGTTGCAGACACCTATATTTTATCCCATCATTCTATAGATTCAGTGAAGAACTAAAACTTCTGGGCAGGAACCATGATTTTATTATGTTTAAAAGTTTATTAATTTGTCCTTCTCAAAATAATAATTTGATTATTATACAACATCTAACTACATAGACTAAGTTTAGGTATTGCATATACGATGTACCTATAGAAATCATTATTTTTTCTTTCAATTTTGTATTTTCTTCAAAACTAAACATAAAAAATCATAGTTCCTTCCCAAAAGTTTTATTTCTTCACTGGATTTGGATAATCTTCTTAGAAGAGATAAATTATTATAGGTGTCCAAAATTGAAGCAAAATTACACAAGTGTGTTGTGGTGCCGCCGGCTGTCCTACTTTTCGAACGTTATTAAATTGCATTTATCATTTTGTTTAACGCCTTCAATAAACTGAATAAAAGGGTAAGTATTTAAGGGATAGAATAATCATACTTCATTTTTTCCCTATTGTCTTTGGTCCTACGACTGAAAAGTTCCATGGCAGGAATTAACACGTTATAAACATTTTCAGGTGGCATATGAGAAGGATTCGGGAGCAGAGACATGTGGAACGTCTTCGGATGAGGCAGAGGGACCCCTGGTACAACCACTCTCATTACCAACCTTCAGTGTACACGATCTGGCCGCAGCCCCAACGGGATTTGCGGATGATTGAAATTACCGACACTCTACCCGTCATGGCCTTCGGGGAGGATCTACCAGACTTACCGCCTGCGTTAGTATGCTTTGAATATGTATTAGTATGAATAGTGCCTTGAAAATACACGGTTTCGGTAATGAAAAATGGCCTTTAGCACTAAATACACTTTTTATTTGTACATTATTTAGTCTCACTTCTAACAATATTGTACGTTTCCAGTGACTTCATGCTACCTTGGATAAGAGTTTCAAAACCATTAAAGAGATCGAAACGTTCGAAGACGCTTCACTGACTGTATACTGTTTGCGAGGTATTCGTCGCTGGATTCCAAGTCGTCTCACGCTTCTAGTTGAATTCATGACTACCAGTCTTACCAGATAGTGGAGGAACTATCCGACCTTTTGAACAAAACTGTAATGAAGGACACCAATACCATATGATCGGACTGGCAGCCAGGTTTAAGAAAGATGTGGCTATAAAAAAAAACCCTTTTTCGTGCATTATAGACTATAGAAAACGCGATTGCAACTGCTTATAAAGTATATAGCATATACACACCATAATATAGTGTAGTGAAATTATATTAAATTCTCTGTTTTAAGGTGTTATTTTAGCAATCTGGACTTATAAAGAGTATGATTAAAGGTAAGAAGTTTCTCAAGTCCCAATGTCCAAAGGCTTTAACAAATTGGGAGGGTAAGACGAGTTGCCAGGGAATAGAGAGAGTATTTTAATTAAATTCAATTAAAAATGTTCGAGACATCTGAAATTGTTATTACGTCACAAAAATAAAACGAAAAATGAAATGCACGAAAATTGTAATACAGTATTAAAAATCAAAGATTAAGGCCATACATGATTTTTTATACTGAAATGTTAACTTATCTACTCGTCATAAGAAAACAAAGGGCTACTTCGATATTACTGTTACATTTTTACATATACAGCAAAAATATAAGAACAGTTATAGTGTATAATATCAGATAATCATGTATCTAACTCGAATTATGGTAGAAAGATCCGGGTACTTGAGAAATATGTAAACCTGAATAATCGCACTCCATACATAGATCCAGCTTGGCACTTCTTTTGTAAGTAGTAATTTATATCATGAATCCATGTTGTCACAATTGTTTAGATGAGTTTAATTTTGTAAATATGGAATGAATTGCAAATTTTTAAGAGCGAACATATACAATATGTTCAAATCTAATCTATTTATAAAATTTTCGTCGAAGGGTTATGAGTGCACGAGTTGATGTTTGTTAGTTGAGTGACAAGTATGTAAACGCAAGATCGTAATTTGAAATTAAATTAGTGTTTCGAATAGATGTCATTTAAAATACCCAAGGCTCTTCTTATTTAGGACTAAGTATAACATTCATTCATATTACCACGTTAAAATTCAACCTATTCTTTCTAACCAATATTTCACTGTATGTACACACATGCGCTATCAGAATTAGTTAAGGAACCCTTCCGTCATACGTTCCCCTAGTCAGATTTCTTTATCCGAATTTACGATTTTATGAAATAAATAAATAATTAACCATCCACGTTAAATTGGATTCGAACATCTTTTGAAACGTAAATGCAATAATTCGGTTACTGCAAGGCTAGCAACCATCACAATAATAACCTAACAGAATGTATTGTAACATTACGATTTGGACACTGTTCTTCCATAAAAAATCTATATTTTATGTTTTGCTTTTCGGACTGCATATTTTAACAAGCCCCTTTACACACACCCCCTAAGTAGTACAAAAACCGTTACTGTACCGTTTATCTTAATTACTTTTAGCTAATTAACGAGACTCTTAAAATCAATATTTTAGCAAGACTGCATATTTGTCAAATGACGGGCATTGTACTTCAAAAAAAATACTTTTGAATGTTGATTAAATACTTGTGAATGTTGTGACAACTAGTCGTAAAAGAAAATAACATCAAATGTTAACTTATAAATATATATTTTTTTAATTTGCAGCCCATTTAATGATTCACCCACCTACTTTTACAATTTTACGGAGGATAAAATTTAGATAAACCAAAATAAAATACTTCTAATGGTTTGGAATCCCTTTTTAGTTTTGGCAAGTAGGTGTTGCCGTGTAGGGCTATTACGGCCAGAACTTAAGAAACGTTTACACGTTGTCATTTACTTATTACATAAATGTCATTACTTGTAAACTATATAGACTATAGAGTTCGTTCGTAAAGACACTGTAAGTGCTAGGTAATTATATTCGTCATGTTCTAGAATTATGAATAGGTAATTTAACTAAAAATAACTGTTTTTGTTCAAGTAATTTAGATAATATTTGCCTATTAAAAAGACACGCGGGAGAAAAAGAAATCTGTGATTCTAGAAGACTGCGACGGATATATAAGTGGGGCAAAAATATTACTCTTGACGATAGAATGGAATTATAATTGCATTTACAATAGAGCGGAGCGACGACTCATGACCGTACATGATGCATGTATTTAATTATAAAATAATACGTGTAGTTACTTGGTAGCAAATTTCAAAGAAGCTAACATTATCTAATATGATTACCCAAGTATTTTATCTTCAAAGTAATGTTCAGAATGTGAGTGAAAAAAAATTAACCTCTTGTATAATAGACCACCTCTGAGACTGTTAAATAAATGTAAATACTTGAATCTTAATAATGGATAATTTCTATGAATTACAATAGTTATTTGTGCAACAAGAGAGCAAAGTCGTTTTTTGCTGCGAGTGCTGATTTTGAATCCTGAGTGTGGCGAGGGATTCAAAGGCACGAGATGCAAAAAACTTTGCTCTCGTGTAACACACATAACTTTTCACTTCAGCAGCGAGAACACTCTAAGAGATAAAATAATAAACAGGAATAGATTGAAAAATATATTACGTAACATTAATGAAACTAGAAATAAATATTTACAGGTAATATATCAGTTTTATTTGCAGTAAATACATTTTCGTTTAAATACAACAATAAGTTAAAAAAACAATAAATTACATTAAAAGACATAATTATCTTTTTGCAAAATTTCTTTAGTTAAGTAGTAGTTACGTAATTCCGAACGTGTTTGTCTTTGAGGTCGAATTCAAAATCGGAACTTCAAAAGGACTGGTCTTTGTGTCTCTCTGTTTCTAATGGCGGGAAAGAGATAGAGTGTGAATGTTTCGAATTGCATGATTAACCCAAGGCTGAATAAGATATTCGCGGCTTTCTGAAAACAAAAATTAAAAAGTTACTTTGTCTCACTCAGTGAGCAAAATCGCATTTTGCTCACTGATTTATGGCAGCAAAACCTACATGTTTGAGCTACTGAAGTGAAAAAATAGTGGTTCATTTTCTCTCAGAGTGTGGCTAATAGGTTAAAACATATTCTGTGTATTTAATGTTGATCACGACTTTCTAAGATATTCCTAATGCTTTGTATTAAGGGTTTCCTTAAAAACAATTGTTAACAAAATAAAAGTAATAAGAAAGATATCATCCTAAATAATAATTGTCACTTTCTGCCAAACTCGATAACCTTACTGTAATGTACCTACCTACTTGTTTTGTCCTAAAAGTAGCGTATAAATTAAAGAAAAATGACCGTCGTCGGTAAACCCCTTTGTAAATACTTACCTAGTTATCCTATTGTGTTTTATGCACCTTTCCATTTATTTTTCAATATTGTTTTAATCGTGATATTTTCTAAATACATTCCTCGCCGTTTCTACAAAATTTGATCATGCTTAGGTTTATAAATTACTTAATAGGGTTTTTTTTTATCTCCATGTACTTGATCTTGGTCATTCTCATAGGGTAGTCATGCAGGTAACTACAATATGGCTTTATCTTTTATTTCAATACTTAGGGAAAGTTATTTTTACTTTTTTTTTGACGTAACGTTACGGTGATGGAAAAATAACAATTATTTCGTTTGATGTACTCGACCCTTTATAACTATAAGGAATACCTAATAATTAAATCATGTTGTTATACTTACCTATAAATGTTCTCCATTGAGACATATTCAGATTGGTAAACCTATATGAACTGACATGATATTAAAAATTACAAATAAATAATTAGACCACATATTTTATTCGATTCATTCATTTTTATTCGATTTTGCGAATTCCTACAGTTCAGTACTCGTTCTTTTACGTATCTATAGAATAGTGAGGACTTGCCTAATGGGATGCATTTCAATTTATTTTTAAATTATACATAATATGATTACCTAATCGGTCACTATTATATTTTCTGTAATTTTACCTACCTACTTAAATTTCGTTATCACGCTGCGTAATGTTTCCCTTGTGTATTAACACACTAATAAATAATTATAAAAAGATGTACCTACTTTCTTTCTATCCGCGAATAGGCTCACACGATCTTGAGTACCTACAGCAGCTGTTATTTAAATAATCTCATTTTTTAAACGATTACAATCTATACATATATTTAATTAACAGTCTATTTTGATAAAATAAACCCCTCTTTAGATTAACAAAACTAATTAGTTGTATTATGTTATTTATTTTGACTAATTAATGCATTGTTTAAGGTGCATAGGAACATGAACGAGGCTGAAATAAGTAGTCTCCTTCATTATGCGTAAGCCAAATATAAAACGTTTTATTAGCATTACCTATACGAATTACTTTTGAGCTTGTGGATATCTTTAATTTATTTATTGGGATGAAAATCATTTTGTAAATGAGTCATTTAGGTACATTACATACGGAATCATTATTATTATCATTTTGTAAAATGAATAAAAGTAAATATTGTAAATATTTTGGAGAATGAAGTACCTTTTAATTATAACGTAATTACAAAATTATGTTACAAAAATCAGTCTTTTAGTTTAGTAGCTATTATGTCATAATAAGATTTATCTAACATACACTATCTATTTCAGTTCTCATTTAGTTACATAGCCTTTAGGTAAACGTAGTCTGTAAAAATACGTTTTTACAATAATTTTAAGCAGTCTTAGTCACAATATTATTCAATAATCTCTGCAAAGTTGATATGATTGACTGTCGTAGGTAAGATAAAAATTATGTAAATTACACTGAAATGTGTCATAAATTGTAAGCACTTATACTTATACCTGTATGTAATAATAGTAAAAGTTAGAATCTTAGTTCTTCAGGATTATTATGGGTATGAAATAACAAAAATCAGGAGTCTATTTTACGATTTATATTCGGATGCATATTTACCTTAAGTGCGTTTTTCTCGGCAAGGGTACAAAAGTATGAAAACGGTAATCTTTAATTCCTATTTTATCCAGTGATTGCGCAATTTTTCACTGTGTATTAAATGTAGTTAGTACTCAAAGGCATAATGCAAGTAAAATAATATATTTAAAACCAAACAAGAAAATGTATTTGAATTGAAATATCGAATATAATAATAAAAATGGTAAATATGGCTGGACAAAATTCATTTGAATTAAAACAATTTAAAAATATCTGATTTCTACTCATAAGTAATGTAGGGTGTGTAAGAAAAGTACCTAATGCTTTAATCTTTTTTTTTTAAATTTGTGTTTATTAGTTTGTCGTGCTTTCAAGATTATTTTGTCGTCAGATAGGTTCCAAACAATTGGAAAAAAGGTTCGTTTCGAATATTATTGTTTGTTATTATTATAAAAATATCAAATAAGTACCTATAATATTATTTTTGTATTCGCACTGTGTAAATGTTGATTAATTGTAAATAATCATGATAATGTTGAATAAGATCTTAAATATTGAGACCGTATTGGTATTCCGTAGTGGTCATGTAATTAAATGTTAGATTTTTGAAATTGTTTTTTTTTTGTCGGGAACTTAATATTATTATGTTGAGTTAGTATATATGTCAACTTTGCATGCCACAAGTAACTTTATGTGTTATCACTCAATTATATACCCGCGTTCTTATTTATTTATGGCCTATAATGTCTTATTCATAGCCATCGTACATAATCGGCTATTTCTGTTGGTTTGCGTGAGAAAGACGAGGAAATGCGTTTAACTCCTTTTAAAGGTAGTTTTATTGATTAATGAATCAGGAATAAGTAAAAAGGCATTTCATTGCCCGGGCGTTTTAGTCCGTATTTCTATTCCAATGAATCATTTTTAAGTTTGGCATGCCATTCATTCGTAAAATATATATTTCATAAAAAGAAACGGTCATTATTTATATTGCCTCCCCCACATGAGCGAAGATGGGCGCAATGTTAGTAGTTTCGCGAGCAAAGTAGCCAATAAACCAGTGTTGGGTCATTGAACTAAAATTTTCAATCAACTAATTAATCATGACTAATTTGATTTAATCATGACTAAAAAATTCAATCATAATCATAACTAAATAAATTAATCATTAGTTATGTATGATTGATGACTAAATTTAAAAAATTAAGAAGGTTTTTATCTTTATTTATCTGATCGAACTCAAGTCCACCAGTATAAATCTTTCGCATTAAGTCAGTCTTTGTGCGAGAGGATATTTCTAGACTGTAATTATTTTTTGTATATCTATTATTATATTTATACTCATTTATAATAAGTTTTGAGGTAAACTGATGTCAAAGTATAAAAATTAAATTTAAAAACTAAAACCCGACTACGAATAAATTGTTATCTGAAAATCATGAAACAAGATGTTCTTGATGTTCAGAGGATAGCCGAGACCGTACTTATGCCACTATGCCTTACTTATCGATTAAGTACTTCCGATAATACCTATATCATCTCATCTCGGCGCACGACCACGGCTATTCTCTTTGCCGTTGTTGGTTAAAAGTCAATTTCAACATTTATAATAACATCCGCATCGTTTTTAACTGACGGTAAGCAGTTATAAAATTAGTCATGACTAATGATTGAAACTAAATCAATCATGGCATGAGTGATGACTAATGATTGATTTTTTTAGTTATTAGTCATGATTGAACAATTTAATCATTAGTCATCAATCAAACTAAATTTTGCCCAACACTGGTTCTAATTTATAAAAAACCAAAGTGAAGTACGTTGATTGGCAGTTATTGAAGTCAGGATTCAGGTTACTTGTGGCTGTAAAGTATATTCAACTGACATAAGTTTAAGTATTATGTAGATTAAGATTGTTGTTGGAAAGTAAACTTATTATTATAATTTCTTAAACAATAGCTGTTAGTGTGTAGCGTTGCAGTGCAGTTAAATTGTTCCACTCATAGACACAGTGTTACGAAGTAATTGTTAAATGTTTTCGATAGTATCAGAGTTTGCTGCACTGTCCACTTGGCATAAAATAATAAGATCTCATTAATCGTTAATTAATAATTGGAATTTATCTGTTCTAATAGATATTATGGAAGTAAAGTCGGGTTCACTTATAATGAAGTGTTATAGGTCTGTACAAAAGAAAAAATATTACTAGCGTCATGTACCGACTATAAACAATAGAAAATTGCATATCAATTTAGGCAAAATATAACATCTGCGACTTCTTGTTTATTTGTCTGTGTAGTACCTTACTATTTGTGTTTTATAAAACTATAGTTGTACATTATTTTGTTTTTTTTTCTCGTATTTCAAATTGTACTGCTTTGTAGATACTGTTAAGTGGCATTTATTAAATAATCTTAAAATATGGTATGTTTCAGTGTACAAGTAGTGTATATAACACTATTGGGTAGCTAGGTAGCTTAAATATTTATCTTCACATATATTTAAGTCTCCTAACTTCGGTTTAATTACGAATTCATGTGATACTTCAGTCTAAGTTGTATAAGTACATGAAAATAAATTCGTCTATAGAATGTACCCAGATTTTTATTTTTATCTGCCTGTATCTTTACCAGGGTTTTGGCTAGTAAAAGAAACGACCTTAAATGAGTGGATAAAAGTGCATTTATTTGAAACATCAAGTTTAAAACATCGTGGTTTTGACAGTATGTATCGGAATATATTAATATAGCATTGAGATGCTGTTCTAAGTTACATATAGAACCAGCAGTTACACCAATTATAGCGATATATTATAATTAATGATAAACATAAAAAAAACTAAGATCAAGTCACAGACAGTAATTATACTAACAACGACTGTACGACATCGGGCTATTTGTATGTACCTGAGAAGCAATGGATACTTATGATTATACAAGACAAAAACGGTTAACTGCAGATACTTACCTATTTATTAAACTGACAATACAATGGTCACTTGATGTTTCCTCTGTTGTTGCATTTCCGGCATCAATCTACTGACACTGCATTGTATTTGCTTCACTCATTCCACTAAGCTTACATACCGGTGTGAATACGAATCTGAATCTCATCATTATCTTATACATACATAATAAGAGATCTACACTAAAACACCAAAAACAGTTGCAGAATTGCTAATTAACACAAAACTTGCTAAGATACTGATTGGTGTTGCTTCAATCAGCCAATCACAGCAGTTAGGCATGTTTAAGTTTTTTCTAATTTAAGTCAGCTCGTTCTTCATAGCTCGCAACTGCAAATTCATAATTCACAGAGTATTTGTGTTTCAGCCGTTTTTAAACCGACGGTTTATGTCCTAATGAGAAATAATCACTAATAGAAACAAACACGAACATAAACACCACACACGCTACGCGTCGAGTGCAGATAATAATTACAATAAAAATAAGTGAAGCAAAAGATATGAATGGCGGTCTTAGGTATAGTTCAGTCATGGCTCTAATTCTAGAACTCATATTCTAGCCTGTTCTATGAACGAACAAGGTCGTAATAGTAGAAAATAACTGCAAATTAATATGACATACACTTACTTACCAATATACGTGCTTAATACTACCAGATGATTATAATTTGCAAAGTCTTAACCTACCATACCAAATCATACAATATCAAAAAGATGTTTAAATTAATTTCTGCATGTCATAATTAAAATTTATAAGACATTTCATTGCAAAATAAAAGCAATTAAACAATTCATAAAAAACATAAATAAATCAACCTGTTCCAAACCATTGTCAAAATGTAAGTAACTCATTGAGCCAAAACAGCAGACAATTTTAACGTAGTCAAAATAAAGGAATATCCTAATACAAAAGTGTGATCACAAAATACAAAAATAAATTAGTTATTTATAAATATGGCTCACAAATCACAGTAATTACAAAAAAATGCAAATATAAATCCGTTTTGGAAGTCAACTTATAATTTATGTTTAAACTTAATGTTTTCTTATTTTTAACAGTAATAGATTTATTAATCTATTGTAGTATTTTAAACAATGTTTTATACGTATATTGATACTATACTTAATAATTTTAGCAAAATAAATCATCTCCAAATGTCATACATTTGAGGCTAAGGACAAATTCATTATCCTTGCACCATACCTATTCATAAATAGGTACTTCAAATTTAAAATATAAATGAGAATAGATAGAAATCCTCGTACATAATGGTTTGTACCATAATTATATTACTGTTGAGCCAAGATATACATTCCTAGGCAGTTATTTTATCAGTACATTTTAATTCATTTTGGCATATAAAATGTTAAGTGTAAAGCTTGGTAGCATTCTAAATTTTTATACACATATGTACTATTATGGCAACCGAATATAAGATTCGCAAAAAGTTATGCTATAATAATGATTATAATGTGAATTTAATTAACTAGATATCAGCTAAAATAATAATTTTATCATAATACAGGGTATACTTTTTGAGAGTAAAAACCTAATGAGGGTTTTCTAGGGGTTACCCGTCCCCATAGGCAAGACATAATTCGCGTTTTATTTCATTGCTAAATAAATTGTAAATAAATATTAACCAAAAAATAGTTAAAAATATACTTATGATATTATCCTTAAACCCTAAAGTATCTCAATCAAAATGATTTGATAGTACCTTTGGCGTGAAAACATTTGGTTGTAAGTAAGATTGAGTTATTTATAAAATGATTGTTTCAATTGTTGAAATTCAAATTAGATTAATTTATTGTTCATCATCAGTATCTTCAAAATACAGCTCAATTTCGGCTGCTACGCACTCTTTCATAAGTGTGTCGAGTTCCTTAAGCGAACATTGCTCAATAGGAGTTTCTAAGTATTTCTCCATTCGTGAAAGGCGTTCTGCTTCTAACCTCCTGCAACCCCTGGTAATTTGTGCATCCTCCGATGTTCCGATGCGTTCTACGTGCATCTTATACAGTTGATGTTCTCTCGGCTCCATTGGCTGTAACAAAGCAAAAAGCTTATTAATACTGATTTTGTTACTATTAGTTAATACATTCGTAATGAATTACAGATTTTTTTTGTTAGTAAGAAACTAACTGATCTTACCTGATTTGGGACCATTATCTCTGCGGGAATTTTGGCATTTGGTGTGAAAACAAACGGTTTGTAGAAGGACATGCCCGGGTCTGGGGTAGCAGTGAACCAGTGCACATTTACGTTTCCAGCTACAAGACATGACACCTGAAAGAAAAGCATTTGATTAACAATGTGTTAACAGCCACCTTCAATATTTATTGAAATATAATTTGCTTTTTGTGCTACCTGGCTTCCTTGAGTAGGGAATGTGTCATCACAACCTCTGCAGATGCGGCTCTCCCGGTGCCTCAAAACATTCATCATATCGCGCACGTAGAACGCATATGTAGCAGTTGACTCTTTCAATAGCCTCGTCCCATGTGCTTGCCTCATCTCATCACCACCGGATGAGTAACATCTCATAAAGTTGAATTCACCCTAAAAAATTTGGAGAATATTAGAATTTAGACAATGATAATAAAAGTAGTAGTAATTTATTTGTTATTATGTAAATAATGTGGATAGTTCAAAATGCTTGTTGTGCATTTTAATTCATACCTGCCCGTCCCAAAGGCGCAGCCTCTGTGTCTTCTCCTTTATGTTTTCTGTAGTTTTATCCATTTTTGTAGTAATGGTGAGACCATTAGAAATGTTTCTGTATCCAGTTGTTATTCTTTCAGCAGCCCATATTTTGCCGCTAGTCTCTAGAACCCAAGCTTCTTTGGGGTCTGCGATTAAGAATGAGTTGTGATAGAAGTGGCTATCATCATGCTCGGAGCATGGACCACCTTGTCCATACCTCTCAAGAAGAGATGTTATAATATTCACGGCTGCTTCAGCAGAATCTGCCCTCTCTAAGCCAAGACTGAGGAAATAGAAAAGATTTAATTCTTCTGTAGATATAACACTAGCATTTAAACAGTTGACAGTAATTTTTGCTGTTGCTGATTAGTGATAAGTTTCAATATTATTTTATTATGCTAATTACAAATATATAAGTAGAGAGAGAGGTTTTATGTCAGGTCTAGTTTCAGGAACCAGCAACAGTCGACCTCCAACCGACTTTGACACATTGTATTGTTATGAAACCATCTTTGGGACATCTTCAAAATCAGCAAAAAAAATTCTTACTCAGGGTTCAGATATGACAATTATTATTAACAACAAGTAGAATGTACACTAGTATAATCATTGGAGTGCAGGAACAAGGCAGCAATGCTAAAACTCTAATTGGTCAATTTATGTATAAACTAACATAATATTATTGGTATCATTAATTTAGTTGGCTGGTTGATTGAACAGTTAGAGTACTAATGGCTATCAAGAGGGCATTATCCAATTTGTTCTTTTTGAAACAACTTAAAACAAAAATTTATGGCAACTGAAACAATCTATGAACCTACCGCACTAAGTCCATTCCTAATAACCGCCTCAGTCGGGCGTCTCCATCACCCTCATTGTTCTTAGTCCACACTGCCTCATTGCCAATCACAACATTCTTGTCGTTAGCACCCATCTCGGCCCCCCACATCCATGCCGGTTTGCTCAATATGATGGAGTTTACTGGAGATATTCCTTCTACTGTTATATAGGTGCACTGCAAAATGACGAACCCAAGTGAAACACCAGTTATGTCTTATGAACCAAAACTTAGTACAGTAGAAATATTTATATCATACTCGAAACAACAATAAATATAACTAAGACAACTGAGCAAGAGCTGAATGGGTCATGGGTTCTCGTAAGAACCAGGAGAGAATGAACTGTAGGCAATTGTTTGTAGTTTAACGATTATTTTGTATTGTATGACAGGCCGGTGTCCGCAACATCACATCTGAAGTGCATGATTTGTCTACAGGTGGGTATATTATTCGATCCACCCTAACTCTCCAAGAAGGGCCAGCAGACAGCAACGCCTTGGTGTTACTGACTATCTCGCGGAGAGTACCTGGATTACGATTAACTTTTACTACTAAGCAAATAGGTATTAATTCTTACCTTGAGCATTTTATCTCTGAGGCCACCTTTGATTAGAACAACTTCTTGGACTTCATGCTGGGGACGGTCAGAGTTTTTTCCGAACAGTACCACATCATTTTTGGTATGTGAAGGCATCACAACAAATGTGTCGCAAGATCTTGGAAATTTGGACAGCATTTTTAAAAATGCCTCTACTGCTGGATGGTGTGAAGGTTTTTAATGCCGCAGTTCAGTAACCAATTAATTATCTAGGGCGGCAGACTGCAGTACTGTGAATAATAGACGACTAATAATCAATAAAAGCACACACCCTATTAAACTAGACCAATCAATAATGGTATGACAAGGTAACAAGGGTCAAGAAGTTAACAAAACAGGAAAAGAGAAGTGATGAATAAATATGCCAGTTTATGGCAAGAATTGAATCATTCTACAAAAGTGTATTTTACTTACATTAATCCGCTATATTTTTTGCTTTTGTTTTGACGCAACAATCGCGACGAAGTCTTCGGAGACCATGAACACAGATTATAAAAATCATTTGATCAATAAGCGTAGGACAGATTAATAATATAGCATTTACTAACATCACACTCACAAGGAATAAGCTCTAGAGTTGGCATAGCTGGACCTACCCCTCTGCAAAGGAATACTAGGGTATCGTATCAATAAAGGCCCACCCAACGCACACCGGCGGAGGCGCGGCGAAGATACTGAGAATAAATCAATTTAAAATAAACCATATCAGGCGCGGTGAAGCGCGGTTCTTGCTTGTCTGTTCTCGTGGCAGCTTGACGCATCACCGCGCGCGTCTCGCTTTGCATGCCGTTTTCAACCGTATATCTTAGAAGTTAAGGTTTATTTTAAATTGATTTATTCTCAGTATCTTCGCCGCGCCTCCGCCGGTGTGCGTTGGGCCTTAGTCAACCAACAGCTGTCAACATAATATCGGATACAGAACTGCAAATTGAAAAAAATAAGAAAAAATTAAACTATGCTTTTGCAGATTTGAAGTTACAGATCGTTATTACTTACAACAGGAAACCGCACAATTATTATTCGGCATTTTACAAAATAAAACCCAATAGTGACTGTCGGCGAAAGCATCCTGAAATAAGAGTGATTAGTCTTATAATAACGTCCATGCTCAAAGCCAATGTACAGACGCCAGTACATCATGGTAATACAATCTGTGAAATTTCAACAGATATTCAACTTTATCGGATGATCTCGTTACGTACGTTGGCGTTGGCATAGCTGGCTATGCCAACTCCATAACTTATTCTTTTATGATATTACCGGCTTTTTATGATATTAGATACACGGCCCGTTCACGACCTTGCCGCTGTGAGCGGCACCTAAGCGCGGGGCGGCGAGCGGTAAGATCAAATGTATGAAAATGTTTGAAGCACGCCACGAGACGCCGCTCATAGCGTTTTACACATTTTCATACATTTGATCTTACCGCTCGCCGCCCCGCGCTTAGCTGCCGCTCACAGGCAAGGTCGTGAACGGGCCGTCAGACCCTACCACCGCCATTACAAAGTTGTTCTCAAAATATGCAATAGATGGCGATACTCGTAGTACATACCAGAACAGGGTTTAAAAATTTAGTTTTAGTGGATCAAGCCTTATTGAATAGGGAATGTACTTAGGCCAGCACTAGTAAAGGTTTTGACAGTTTTGTCATACAAAAATATGTCAAATCTTTACTAAGTGACGCCCTAAGTAATTATTAAATATCTCTGGGTACCGCAGTTAATGCTACAAACTTAAATTTTCGCACACATATGTATTCCTCATATGACGTTTAATAAGCATCCACTAAGAAAAGATTTTTCAAAATTCAACCCCCAAGGAAGTGAAACAAAAGGGATGAAAGTTTGTATGGAAAATCGTCGTTTTTGATATTTCCGACATCCACGCGGGCGAATCCGCGAGAAAAAGCTAATAAAAAAATAACATCAACTTTCAAGTAAGTGAGTGAATGATATGACACTATATTGGGACTTTTACTGGTAGATAGCTAGATACACAAATAAACTTCGATCAATAATCAAATAAAAGTAAAATTAAAAACCACCGGAAGTCATATTTTTTATAATATTACCTACATATTTAGTTGATAATCGGCGAACAAAGGTCGCGGGGCACAGTAAGTTTATAAAATAATTTCAAAACATAGGTTTGGTACTTATACCTAATTTATCCTTCCAAAACATATAACAGAGATGTTTGGAAGGTTTATGCCCAGCAGTGGGACACAAATTAAGTTAAGAATAACAAATTGCTGTTTGAAGGTCGCGGACAACAGTTAATACCTTCTTCTATAAAATATTCAGCACACTTCATGACGTTAGAATTTAGCAGGATATCCATTTTCAATCGAACATTAGTTGATGAGCACTTCCTTGTAAATAAATAACAGTAAGTAGTTAGAGATACGAAAAGGGTGACCTTTCAGGGCAATTCATATTTTCGTTATTTTGCCGTGATCCACAGAAACACACCTGTTTTTTTCATCCGATTTTATTTCATTTTCGACTACTTTTGTGTGAAAAATTTGAC
Organism: Diarsia dahlii; assembly: GCA_949775195.1. Taxonomy (NCBI): domain Eukaryota; kingdom Metazoa; phylum Arthropoda; class Insecta; order Lepidoptera; family Noctuidae; genus Diarsia; species Diarsia dahlii. Next base: position 15,705,552 of record OX459189.1, read on the forward strand.
TTCAGTTTATTTTACGAATAAAAAAAGTTAAAGAGACATTGCCTAATATCACACGCCTGCAATCCCCGATAGTTTATACAGAGTGAGAGGTGTAGGTTAGGTACCTACCTATAAATAGACTCATGAAGTAGTTACCAACCCGCATATTTCGCCAATTATTTTTAGGTTCCATGTAATAGAGGGCTTGGCTATTGCGATCAACTGGGCACAAATCCAGACTAAATAGGTACGTGCTGCTACTGAGAATTTCGTAATGGTAAAACCCAATATCACTTTGCCCGACCCAGGAATCAAGATCAGGACCTCATATCTGACGACACGGTTGGCGCAGTGGCTGAGCGATTGGACTGCTGCGCCGCGTGTCGCGGGTTCGATCCCCGCACGGAAAACAAATATTTGTATGACCTACAGAATTAGTTGTTTCGGGTCTGGGTATTTGTGTATGTGAGTTTAAATGTTTGTAAACGCACCCACGATACAGGAGAAATTCCTAGTGTGGGGCAACGTTTAAAAAAAAAAATATATCAGTATCAGCTCAGCAATGCGGTTGCGACCACTGGACCAACGAGATAGTCTAATTCAAGAGGACTTCTACTAATAATGTTTTTACACACATGGGGGTAGGCAGAAACCACAGAACGCCAACTGCTGTGATCCTAGACCTGCCATAGGTACTCCTTTTACCGCGTCTACGTTCATACATCTGGTCATACACGCACGCCAGTTGCGAGTACCTACTACGCACCTGTGCTTTCTGAAATACCTTTTGTTAGTAAATTTTTACTCATTCTCTCCACATGAACAATCCAACTAAGCATACTCATTTCAATGTTTTTTAAACTACAAAATAATCTCCATCAGACAGTTGAGTTTCGAACCTTCGAGTCCCACATATTTGTACTAAAAACAGGTCAACAATGCTCGTATCGGCCAGGTTCGGTAACGTGATAACATGATAAAGCCCTTTTGTCTGGATAAATATATTGAGAAGAAAACTTAATTCACCACTTCTACAATACATTTATTAGAACCGATACCAGTTCACATTCATTTAGGTAGGCACTAGGTACCTACCTAAATGAATGTAATGTAATGAATGAACTGGTATCGGCTAAAAAGAAAAAGAAAGAAAGAAAATTGTACCTTCTTATTTATTTAGCTTTCAAAACACGATACAGCTTATTTTTACAAAACAACACGAAACAATCAAAATAAAACGAATAATAGGTACCAAAAGGACTCGCTAGATGGCATCACAAGGTGTATCACCTGACGCTGATTTTAAGTTTCAAGCCCACGATAACATAAAAGTGTGAGAAAATTGAATCATCATTATCTGCCTAGCCTTTTCCCAACCATGTTTGGGGGCAGAGAGGTATGGAAGAGAAAGACATGCTGCGCCGACCCCAAATGAATTGGGATAAGTGCAAGAGAGTGATGATGATTGGGGGGCGAGTAAGTGTGTGTGTGCTGTGCAGTGTGCTGTTCAGATGTCGAACAACAAACTTCTACCATGGGAAACATTGAAACCACAGTAAATACATTTATTTTTTTGGGTGTGTGGGTACCTCGTCATAAATTTGCCGTATTTGTCGCCTGTTATTTCTTTTACTGTTAACGATATAATTACGTTTTAGATTGAAATCCGTAATTTATAATATGTCGACTACAAACGACGAACCTCCGGATCGCGGAAAAGAAACAATGCGCCGGAATGATAAAACACCTACCTCCGGTAATCCGAAACGATTGTTCAGGGAAATGTCTCCTACGTACATTTCGCCCAACGACAGATCAAAACGGCTTCATACATCCAATTCCATTGAAAAGTCTTCGCCGTTATTAAGTGCCAGTCCAAGTGCGAGCCATGACGACTATTACGATTTAGTTTCTCAGGCGTCTGCATATCTAACTAAAATTAATGAACTTGTTAATGACCAAGGTTCCCGAATTAATGTTGCGAATAAATCTGCCATCATGGACATGACTCAGCGCATAACGTCCATTGTTTCTTTGTTAGCCATAAAATCATCCTCCAATGAAACGAAATTGGCAGTTACGGAACGCGAATTGGATAAAATGAAATCAAATACTAATGTCAATACAAGTAACTGTAATAAAGTTTCTTATGCGGATTCATTAAAACTTCGACTGCCTAAAAGTAAACTTGCGCCGGTCCCGGTTGTCGACTCGCGCGCACCCCTTCCATGTGTCGTGGCTTATCCCACCGCTGAGCGATTAGCTGATTACTCATCGTCCTCTGCTACTAAACAAGCACTCATGAAGGCGATCAATCCCAGTGACGACGGGTTTCAAATTGTAGGTGTTAGAAAAACTGCAAAATCTGGTGTCGTATTACGTGTCGCTAATGACAGCCAAATTAAAAAATTGCAATCGGTCGACGCTATTAGGTCGGCCGGCCTGCGACTTGAAAAACCAAAAGGCCGAAAGCCACGTATATTAGTTAAGGACGTGCCATCCTCAATGGAAGACAATGCTTTTTTGCACGCATTGTACCGTCAAAACATTCAAAATGAACTGCCAATACAAGAGGACGATTTTATTAAATCAACTAAAATCTATCGTCGGCGTTCCTTAGATAGCGGTCGCAAGTGGATAGGCATTGAAATCGAGTCCAACGTGCGTAAACATTTAGTGTCCACTAAGGAAAAATTATTTATTGATTGGGCGACTTGCCGGTTCAATGACGACGTTGATGTAGTCCGCTGTCTGCACTGTCAACAGTTCGGTCACGTTAAAAAATACTGCGTTAACAAGTCACCTACCTGTGCTAATTGCTCCGAAGCACATGAAACAAACGACTGCCCGCATAAGGACAATTTAAATTTTATACCTACTTGCGTGGCGTGTAAGCGTTTTAAAAAACCATTTGACCATCGTTGCGGGTCACCAGAGTGTACTACCTACAAACTTAAGCTCGAACAGTTAATCCTCAACACAAACTACTAAAATAATGGATAGTTTAAATATAGGACAATTAAATCTCCACAACGATAGGGTAGCGACTTCTGAACTAGACAAATTAATTATCGATTACAGCTTGGACATAGTACTTGTTCAAGAGCAATATCAAAACGCGCGCTTACGTCATAAAGTAGTTCAGCTGGATTCAAAGTCACGAGCCGGAATTTACGTAGCGCGTTCTTCTAAGTTTACAGTAACGTCTTTGCGTAACCTCATGACGCCGCACTGTGCCGTTGCGGAAGTCTCCTCGGCTTCCTATAAAGTTTACGTTGTGAGCTGTTACTTTCAATATTCAGACCCTGTTGGTCCTCACATACATAACCTCCGTCATGTCTTGCGGTCACTCGCTGGCTGTAAAGTTATCGTTGGCGCGGATGTTAACGCGTCCTCGTCTCTGTGGTATGGCAAGGTTCGGTCTACGGATTCCGACCGACGTTCCGCTGTCGAAGATTTCATTGCTGAAATGAACCTATCGATTCATAATACCCCAGATGCACCACCTACTTTTTGCAGCCAAATGGGCGAATCTTGTATTGACGTCACACTTTCTAGTGCAGACGTTCGCTTGGATAGGTGGCGTGTCCTACCTGATGCGTCATGTAGCGATCATCGGCTTATCGTGTACGAATTTGTTCCGATGTTTACTCAAGGTCCGTCACATTCACATATCATTGGTAACTTTAGGTATAAAAGTAAAGGCGCGAATTGGGAATTCTTTAGCTTGCTTTTTGCGTCTAACACCAAAGACTTCACTCGAGACGGGCTATCAGCTGAAGAAAGTGCTGAAATTATGTCAGACGCCTTCACTTACTGTGCTGACATCGCCATTGGTCGCGGATCTATGACCAATATCCGAAGATGTGATTGGTGGTGTGACTACCTAATTGAACAACGTAAAAGTTATCGCCGAGCGCGTAGACATTTAAATAAGCTTAAAAAGCGAAAGGTCACCGGAGACCCCCTAACCTCTGCTTTAAATGCGTTTAGAGTTGCCAAGTCCCGCTACAGAGCATCAGTAGAAAAATCTAAAGGTAATTTACTGCGGAAAATAGTGGAAAAATTAGATAAAGAAGGTCCGTGGTCTCCTTTGTATCACGAGTTCAAAGCAAATCGATCAGTGGATCTTGCGTTCGTCGAAAACATCAAATTAAACAACAAGCACACCATCGGTATTGAGGAGACAACCGAAGTTTTATTAAATACGTTGATACCTGATGATTTGCCTGATAATGACAATGACTACCACAAGCAGATCAGGGCGTGGGCGGCTGTGCCACCTGAATCACCAGCGTCAGACCTTCCATCCATTGACGAATTCATTAAAGTTGTCAGGAAACTCCCACTCAACAAATCGTCAGGTGAAGATAAAATATCTAATCGGATGATAATAGAAGCATGTAAAACAGCGGCCGACGCGATTTTAAGTGTTTACAACCGTTGTATCGCAGAAGGCGTTTTTCCTCGTATATGGCGACGCGGCTTTATACGAATAATTCCGAAAAGTGGCGACAAGCCTCCGGACGATCCTAAGTCTTACCGCCCTATAACACTGCTACCATCTTTGGGGAAACTCCTGGAGCGTCTTATCGTTCCGCGTTTACTACCAGACGGACCGAAATTTCACAACAACCAATTCGGTTTTACCGTGGGAAAATCTACCGTAGACGCGGCACTTTCTGTCAGAAAAATTGTCAATACATCCGAACATAAATACGTAGTTGGGATCTTTCTAGATATTTCTGGGGCTTTTGATAACGCATGGTGGCCGATGCTACTCCTTAAACTGAAAATTCGTGGTTGCCCTAAAAACATATACAATCTTGTTTGCTCGTACTTCTTAAATGGTTCCGCGAAACTCAAACTCGGACATCATTCTATGTCAAAGTCCCTTACCATGGGATGCCCTCAGGGTTCGGTTATGGGTCCGTATGTATGGAACGTAGGCTTCGATGACTTCCTCGCGATTCCACTTCCATGCGGCTGTTCATTAACCGGTTACGCGGACGACGGCCTGCTGCTCATTCAGTCAAGTACTCGGGCTGGACTCGAAAATTTGGCTGACACTTGCCTAAAATTAATATCCCAGTGGGGTGATCGTAACCGTCTGACCTTTGCACCACATAAAACTTATCAACTTCTTTTAAAAGGTAATCTTAAATCATGGCCTAGTATTAAATTTAATAACGTTCCCGTGAAAAAGAAGGAGTCTGTATGCTACCTTGGGTTTGTCTTAGAGAAGAATTTTTCATTCATTGAACACATAAAAACAGTCGGTGAAAAAGCTAAAAAGAACTTTTATGCTTTAACGAGAATATCCAAATCTACATGGGGTTTATCATTTTTAACTCTAAAGACGATCTATGGGGCTACTTACTTGGGGTGTATGTGCTACGGGGCACCAGTTTGGGCCGACAGGGCCACCATTGGAGCGGTACGACGTAAATTACTTCAAAGCCAGCGGTTGGCTTTGATTTTCTTGTGTAAAGCGTATAGGACGGTTAGTACTGAAGCCTTACCGGTACTGGCAGGGGTACTTCCAGTCGATCTTGAAGTACAGCGCCGTGCTTCAATGTACTACTGCGCACGAGAGACCGCGGACACAGACTTTTTAACGCAACGTGACCGTGCTAAAATAGCTAGATTACTTAAACCACAGACTGACGTCTGGGAGGAACTTTTGTCTGAATGGCAATGTAGGTGGGATAATTCCATCAAGGGCCGACATCTTCACCAGTTCTTTCCATCCGTTCGTGAGCGGCTGGCCAGGACATGGCTGGAGGTGGATCACTGTGTCGCCCAATTTCTCACAGGTCATGGTAACTTTAAGAGTAAATTATTTTCCTTCAAGCTTGTTGCCTCGCCTTTTTGTCAATGTTCTACATCTGACTGCGAATTTGAACAAACTGCACATCACATTTTATGGGAGTGTAGTCTTTGGCAAAATGAACGTAATATTATGTTAAATAGTGTACAGGTTACATCCGGAGTTATTTACTATACGGACCTTGTAGAAACTAGAACAAATTTCCGTGCGTTCAAGCAATTTTGTCATACCTATTATTGGAATCAAATATAACAGCTCACAACTTAGGACCCAGTAATATTAATGACAATAATATCCGTGGTGCTAGGCAACTGGGCTTATCTCAGTTGTATACGTCCCTGTGTGCCTATTGGCCTTGTTCTGTTCTGTCTCCTGCTGATATGGAGGGAAGTGGAAACTATGTTTTTTTCCTACTCCTCCGCTATTCTTTTCTGATTAATTTCGTTGCGGGATCCAAGACAGTTAAATCATTTCTCTGGGACTTCGTCGAGCTTCATTGTCTCGGCGCTTTTCTTGTGGTCGCCACTGTTGATTCTGGCTAACAGGAGTTACAGTGGTTTGGGAATAGTGTGGCGGGCTTGTCCCATTAAAAAAAAAAAAAAAAAAAATACCCAATTTTCTCACAGGCTTTTGGCTAAATAATAACAGCTGCACGGGTCGATCTTCAAGGTTAAGCCGCGCTTGTCTAGGTTCGTCTGTAAGTATGTGTCACCCGTCACTACCGTCAGCCAAACAACACGTTCAAGTTCTGTATTGTTTGGCGTTGTATAAGTAGGTTTTGAGACAACTTTTAGGATGTGATAATACAACCTATTTGTCTATTGGCCTATTGGTCTAGTGGTTAGTGACCCTAACTGCTATGCCGGAGGTCGTGGGTTCGATTCCCACCCAGGACAAATGTTTGTGTGATGAGCACGATCATTTGTTCTGTGTCTGGGTGTAATTTATCTATAATATGTATGTATTTAGAAATATATAAGTATGTTTATCAGTTGTCTAGTACCCATAACACAAGCTCTGCTTAGCTTGGGACTAGATGGCGTTGTGTGATAGTTGTGGAATATTATTATTTCCTTTATTTAGCTTTACACAAACTTATTACATTTTTAAATATTTCTCATAAAAACAAAAAAAAAAAAACATTTAAAAATATAAAAAATTGTAGCCCACCGGTATCGGGAACAGGGTCCAAGCTACCGGCGGTCAGGGCTCCAGAGAAAGGAACCTCCTAACAATACGAGCCGTATCCAGGAGTACCGCTCTCTGTATCAAGCCCTTGATCCAGCTGCCTAACGAGAGCCTCCTTAGATGTTGTTCGAGGCTCTTGGCAATTAAGCCATTGGCTGTAACGACTATCGGCACAATGATTGCTGAGTTCACATCCCACATGTCGACAACCTCGCGAGCTAAGTCAAGATACTTGATTTGTTTATCTTTCTCAGCTTTCACGAGGTTCTCGTCATGCGGAACCGTTATGTCAACAATCATTGCGCGCCGCTCTGATCGATCCACCACCACTATATCAGGCTTATTGGCTACAATAGTCCTGTCAGTGATGATGGATTGATCCCAGTACAATGTGATACTGCCATTTTCGAGAACTGGGTCGGGCACATACCTGTAGTACGGCACCTCCGATTCCACAATTATTATTATTATTAACCTTATATAATTATTTTACAGGCAAAACTCTTAATCAGTCAAAACTACTTTTGACTGGTTTTAGCCAAAACCCTTATTGCGTTAAAACGCGTTTATTCTCTAATGAAATAAATGTTAGCTATCGTACACACGGCTACACATCAAGCTATACAAAACCAGTTAATCTTGGCCTCACTTTACTAGATCTTTTCGCACAATGAACGATCAGATTATACTGGTTTTGTATAGCTTGATGTGTAGCCGTGTGTACAAGGTTATCCAAAAGGGTCTAAAAAAACCTAACAAACCTAATAAGTTTCCTAATGACATTTATATGTTATTATAATTTAGTAGAGAAATAAAACAGAAACCACCAGGCGTCGGTGACTTAAAAGCCGAGACTACACTAGTCTTCCTAATCATCTTCGGACAATACAACAACAAGTATAATTATAATTTGTTATAATAGTTTTGACTGACTAACAGTTTTGACTGTGACTTAGGTACACAAGTTTGTAGCCGGATATCTCAAATTCCGAGATTCTGACCTAATTTTGGCTAATTTAACTATACTATAACTCAATGCCTAGATAGGTAGAAACATAACGACATAGTCTTTTGTTTATGAACTCACTTTCATTTCAACCTTCTTGAAAACACCCAGGTGTTTTCTAAGGCAAGTTTGTATGTTCACCGTCAATTAAAATGTTTTCGCCCTCGACTCGCCCAAAGAAAGCCGTGCTCGTAAATCATTTATGTAAATCAACAACAACAATGAAGCAAAATAATATAGAGAGTGCTCTATGGAACGTCGCACCGGATGTACTAGCGACTTCCCGCCGGTTTCTGACGGTTTTACCTCCTGTTTCCGCTACGGTAGGTAGGTTACCAGCGCCCCCTGCCGCGAACTTCGCTGTGTGCTCTTAAATATCATATAATCATATATACTTAAGTTGTGGTATTTATGACCAGGTAAATTGTCTGTGGCCGGGGTTTTAGGTAGCGCAGACATAAACGTACCTATAGCTTTGTAGTAACTTTATACTCAGGTAGATAAGTCGGTTGCCGGACGAATACGGTTTTAGAACTCGGTTTATTATTTTGAGAAATATTTACTGGGCACCTAATGGTTCCTGAATTGTGTATTTACGTCTTGTTCTTATAACAATTCTACTGCTCTTTTTTATTATGATATTAACACGCTTTTATTAGGTTTTCATAAGACTTTTCTTTTATTTGAGGAAGTTCTTTCATCGTTACGTGTAATGAACAGCTCACGTAAAAGTGTAAGTTGTACAGATTTAAGTTTGGGGTGGAATTAAAAGTGATAGAGGTTTTGCACTGTTTGTGTATGTGAGTTAACATGTTTGTAAACGCACCCACGGTACATGACTGAAGTTTGACTTAAAACTTGTAACGAGGTTAAACTTAAACAGACACGTACCTAAATCTCGCGACAAGCTTGTATCATATAAATTGTATAATGTAATGTTCATTAAAACATTAAATGAAACTTAAAGGTTACTTGCCTAATGTAGGTGTAGTAAGTCTGCATCTCTGCCGTACCCTTCGGGGATTACATGTGTGATGTTATGTATGTGTAAATAAAACTTGTTTCGAAAGCAAAATGGTATTAGTGGGAGAGCCGGCTGCAAAAATACCTACCTCATCAGGTACCCCAATAGGCTATCTTTAGATCGTTAACCGACACTTAAACACGTAAAAAAAATCAGGTCTGCCAGTGCCGATCCTGCCGGGTCATGGAAAAAATTCATATTTTTTGTCGTATTTTTTTGGTGAAAATTACGTCACAAGGTACCCGAATCAAAGTGCTGGCAACAGTTAACCATTGATTAATTACCTAAAAAAAAGTAGGTCTGCCATTGCGCACTCTGCCGGAAGTACTTGGCAGACCTCTAAAATATGGCCCCTCCAGCACCATGAACCTACCTCATCGAGTACCCTGATGGAACCTACGCCAAATATTAGCCAAGATGCCCTCGATAGAGGATCAAAAGGTCTGCCAGGTCTAATCTTGCCGGAACTTAGTGTTCAAAGCATTTCAAG